>OW240921.1:23179058-23190366 GCA_933207985.1 Pelobates cultripes | reverse complement strand
CTATGTAAATGTCCATCCTCCCTTGCAGGGGTTCAACAGGTAAATAAACCTCTAGAAAAGAGACACTGTAGGTACCCAGACCCCTTTAGCTCACTGTAGGCACCCAGATCACTAGGGGTGCTTCCGGAATCCAAACAGACCTCCAGCGTCAGATTTTCACCATAGGAAAGCATTGACGAGCATGCACATTAGGTCTCCACCACCTGCTGACGTTGACGGGGGAGGAGTGTGGGCAGAACCTGACCCAGCACCGAGGGATATCGGCACTGGAGTCAGGTTAGTGGCTGAAGGGTTTTTTACCCCTACAGCCGCGAGGGGGGGCACAAGGTAGGGGTGCAAGGGAGGGAAGGGGGGAGCGTGAGGAAGGAGGGGGGACCTATAAAACCTATAGTGCCAGAAAAACAGGGTTGTTTTCCTGGCACTATAGGATCCCTTTAACCCTGCAATGTAAAGATTGCAGTTTTCTAAACAACTGCAAAGTGTTACATTGCAGGGTTAAAAGGACAGGGCCCTTGCACCGAAACCACTTTATTGAGATGATGTGATCTGGGTGACTTTAGTGTCATTTAAAGCTAGATAAGTGATATTTCGTTAAACCCAGTTTTCATTCTAGTTACCTTCATCCTCAGCCACTAACTGAATTAATGCCCTTTCCTTAGTTCAAAAATAAAATTAAAGAAAATCAGTTTATTGAATTAAAAAACAAAATAAAACAATTAAGCTTTTTATTGAAAACTTCCAATACAAAAAAGTATGAACATCACTTATATAGTGGAGGAAGAGGCATTTTGCAAGTAAAGTGTTTTCTTAGCAACTTGTTACAGAATTGCTATGGCTTTGCTACAGAATGGTGAGGATGGGCAATCACCCCCATTCTAGATTAGAGCTCCAGGATTAGACAGGGCAAACTGGGCACAGTAGGCATCTGCAGTGGATATGATGTCTGCCTGCCATACTTCTGTTTTAGAAAGCTGGTCCAGAGTTACGCACACGCACGTTTTTTCGGCAACATTCCCACATGTGCACACTTATTTATAATAGTGAAAATGGCTTTACTAATGAGGACGGGTTATTTGTCTTTGCTACTGATCCTACTACTACTCCCCAGCTTGCATTTTTCTGGTATCCTATAAAACACAACTAGATGGACATCTCTCTACTCAGTTGGTACACAGCTCTGATCTCTGTATTTCTCAGCGTTCCTGTGTGCATGAATCTATATTTGGATTTCTGGCTTACTGACCCTGGGATTGTTAACCTACTTTGGGACTTTTTACTGACATCATGACCCTTGGCTACGATAATCGACTATGAACCTGTGATGCCGGCCCTGACCCTTTGGCTACGTCTACCGATCCTGAACCTATGCTGCCTGTCTTGACTATTGGCTATGTTTACTATGTCTGCAGTCCTGTGCCTTTGGTTATATGTCCAGTCCTTATACCAATATTAATTTTCTAGAAGTTAGTTCAAACTTCAGTCTCCAACGTAATAATTTACTAGTGCGGGTGCGCTCATCTCCACATCTGGGTTCCAGCTACCATAAGGTAATTTATCATCTCATCTCCGCTCCCTTGTTCCTTTCCTGATTACTCTAATTCATATTCACTTCTAAATGACAGACTTTTTCTCCACTTCTTTGAATTCTTAAAGCAACCCTCCTATTCACTGTCAATGTTTCCAGTTTAGAACTTTTGGACTAAATCTTGAGATTTAATTTAAGTTCCCATCACACTTTAGTGAATAGCCTTTTTACATATTTTCATACATATTCATTTACATTAATGTTATATATGCATAATTACAAATACATATACATATATTTGTGTATCCAGTGAAGTATGGCAGCTCTGTAACTGTAGGTGACACAGGGTGATAAAAAGCCATATTTAATTTTTTTCTTGAATTTTCCTTCTGTAGAAGCGTTGGGAAAATCTGAAGACATTGAATATGAAGAACCCTGAAGGAGAGAATCTGTATGAGGTGAGACATAAAATAGCCCATAGACCAAAGACCATGTGTATACAGAGAAAGTTCATCTAAACCATTTACTACAGCTCCCCACCCCGCATTAAAATCACACTCTAGAGGGCAGCAAAGTGCTCACCAATCACGAAACAAGTAAAAGACTTCAGGATTGGGTAAATAAAAAACAATGTTGCTTATTGGTCATTTCCTTGCAGATTTTATCTTCACACCTCACCTTCATATCTATATTTTTGACTAATTCTAATGGGTTACCAAATAAGATGTGTTTCCTTCCGAGAAGGATTATGATACCACAGGACCCTAGGCAGATTATCCAATTGGAACGAAACAAAATCATGGTTCCAAGGCTCCAGTCACATACCGGGCCATGGTGGCTGCCAAGGATTGCCTTATTAATCCTACTTTTCATATCTGCTACCTGATCCCATTCCCCAGCTACTCAGAGTCACTATATCTCAGTTAATGAATGTAGTCCAAATATGGAAGAAATTGACATATGTTACAATTGACAATGTGATAGTGTAATTTCTGCTGTGGCAATACAGCAAGTGAGGGACTGAGCTGTAGACATCTGGGCGGTACTCATTTCAGGTCAAAGTTTGATGCACAACTGTGGGCCAGCTCCAGAAGTCTTTAGTTGTTATGGTGCTTATCTTTCAATCCTTATAATTCTCGTCCAGCTGTTATTAAATGACAGTTTTCATCATCATGATCAGTGCAGTAATGATTTTGTCAGTATTATGTCCACAGCCTGTGAAGTGTTTGTTACACGGTTTATTGCTAATATGATCATACGTGAAAATCTATAAGTGTATTTGTATGTTTAGGTAATAAGAATCTTCATATGCATGATGTTTGTACTGTTCTGTATAATGAGGCTATGTTTCTCTCACTTCCAGGGACTGAATCTCGATGAATGTTCAATGTATGAAGATATCTCTCGTGGTCTACAGGCCACCTATGAAGATGTGGGAATAATGCGTGCCTCTGACATTCAGTTGGAAAAGCCTTGATTTCTTGAGGGTGGAGATCATAGAACCTAAAATTAGAAGAACAGAAGAGCCATCAGGGCACTTATGATTACAGGGAAATCACAGTTTAGTGATTGGGAGATGGAACCATGAATGGTATTTCTCTAGGACATGAAATGTAAATATTTCTGAGCCAGGTGTGCATTGCTTTTGTTATGTGTTCCTCACAGTTCTGACCCTTAAAGTCCCAAGAAGTCTCATTTATTAACATGGATATTGCAGTAGTGATAAATATTGATATTTGTTCAGGTGAATAAGCTGTTTTACATTAAGAAGGTATGGTTAGGTATGGTTAGCAAGCTAAATCAAATCAGACTGTAAAAATGCTAATTATGAAAATGTAAAACCAATCTAGATTTTTCAACATTCACTTGTTGCGTTAAGCCAGTCCCTATGAAGCAGAAGTCCACAGACACTTAATTTAATCCTATGAACACGTTTTCAGTACCATGTAACTCAACACATCCTTGACGACTCTTCCAGTCTAGTAACGTCGTACAGTTTGCTTGATAATAACAAGGTTTTTGACTACTTAGTAGCATTTGGTACTATCTTATATGCTTTAGACAATGCTTTTTGGTTTTAACATTTTTAACATTGGTATAATATGTTTTCTCTATCGTTGAATATCTGGGATAATTAATTATTTTTCTATTTTGTATAATATTTAAACATTTCTAGATAACTATATAGTGCACTTCACCTCTAAAAAAAGACTTGTGTTTTTAGAATCTTGAAAACATTCCTTGTGAATCCAGATATAATTAAGCTGACCCATCTTGCCCAGTCAAAATTAACAGGGTTATTGACCAAAGTGAGCATTCAAGGTGAACTCAAAGTGACTTTAAAATTTAAGGCCAGAATAGCTGGACTGGACGCATTACTGACTTTTTGCAGGTCGTCTTTTTTTACCATAAATTTGAAATTCACTTAGATTTTTCACTTTAGTAAATAGTCCTGTTAATGAAATTATGGATTAAAGGGACACTCCAGACCTCTAGAGCACTTTAGCTTGCTGAAATACTTAATGTGTGAATGTTGTGTCCTCTTTTTTTCATTTTACAAAAATAAATAGAAATCAGCACTTTTATAAATTGATCTCTTGTTACACCCCCCTGGCTGTCAATCAGATAACTGTCACTTATTGGTTGATTAGCTCAGTCGGGCTAAACTCAAGAGGCAACAATTACCTAAAGGACTTCTCATTGAGCTGCATTAGCCCCCTACGGATACATGACGGAAATATTCCGTCATGATTCCCTTTTATTTTTGAAGTTGTGTCCTTAAGGGGTTAAGATGTCTGTGATTGGACAGCCACAGAAAGTCTGGGCGGGGTTAGGAGGGGAGGTCTTGCAAAGGCTGCTGGCAGGAGTTCTGCAGCTTATGCAAGCTGTTTATAGAAATCCCTCCAATTTTAAAAGGAATAATTAAATGTGTGCATATTTTCAATCAGGTATGTCTACTAAACAGTGATTTTTTTATATTTTGGAGTGTCATTTAATTAACTTTCCCTTCTCTGCTCTTTATTAAGTAAGCCATGCTGTTCTATTGGGTGAAAGAAGTAAATTGTAAAAAAATTGTCCAGTTTAAACATGTTCAGAGTGCTGAAATGAAAATTTCCATCATGTGTCATTAAGGGGATAAACTGCAATCTTGTACAATTTATTTTTCCTCGTTCATTCCCTATAATTTAGTTTGAATTTGAATCTACAATGGAGAAACAGAGTTCTATTTTTGTAAAATAGTTTTAGAAGCTTACTGTTTTTCAAAATGTTTGCTTATCCTTTCTCAAGTTTTTGTTCAAATTTGCTGTTTGAAATTTGACTAAAATAAATATAATAATCTTAACGTAGTCATGAGTAGTCTTTTCTAAACTTTCTCTGTAATTAACTGTAACATTAAGACGGAATCCTCAAGAACGTGAGAAATTGAAACATGGGTTATATAACAGTTTCATGATGCAAGATATAAAAATGGAATGACTCACCAGGGTTGATGTGAAGCGATAATATATAACCTGGTGATTGCTGGTGGAGTGATTCACATGTTTCAGATCTTTCTCGCATTTCAAAATTAATAGACCAAGTCACCCCTATACCGAGAATATCCCGGACGGGGGTTGGTCAGTGGAGGTGGTACCAATTCCACCCAGGGCTTAACCCTTATAGTAAAGATATAAATCAGGCAAACCTTATGTGAGAATCCCTGGTTTGGTATTTCATAAAACTAAGTAATTGATTAAATGAAATGTCTTCAACAGTAAACAATGTGTGAGAAAATTGCTGCAATGTAGCAAAAGACAACCATTTAACCGTCTATTCAATGATATAACAGACTTTAATTACAATGTCCAAATAATCTGGAACAATCGTTGAAAAAAGAGAGGGGAATTTAATTGGAGGAAAAAAACAAACAATAAACAACAACAGTATTAATAATAGGGAGAGATCACCTAAATGTATATTCTTTATTTTTATTGTGCATGGTGGTTACAGAGCATATCAATGATGCCACAACAGCGTAAACATTTATCATTGCGGTATGAACAGTGACATTGAAAATGGTGCACATTTTATAGTAACTGAAACTATTAAACATATCATTTGTGTTACGGATTAAACTGAGCAATATACCAGTGATGTTCTAGCATCATAAGTTCGAGCTCTAGACATTTTCGTAGTACTTTACATCGAGATCGTAATACTAGTTTAGACATAGTGTTTAAGGTCACGGTCAGACCCGTTGCATTTAGTAAGTGGGGCTTCTGCCTTGTTAAGAGCAGCGCAGGGTGCGCAGCGAGTGTAGCGTAATAGGGTACTGACATGTAGATTTGGAAACATATAACCAAACCCCTACGTGGGGCACAATAGGCACCCATGCAGGCATTTAAATGGGGTAAATTAATGTAGCAGTACAGTAAAGTATCATAACTTGTTTGCGGCCTTGTTTTTATACAGTAAGGCACTGTGAAGAGTGGGTAGTATGGTCCTACAAGTCCAAGAGAGGTTCTTAGGTATGGCAGGTTGTCGATGCAGCTTGGGATAAATGTCTCGGAGGTGGCCGGAGGGTTGCGCAGGGTGGTGAGTGGCCTGAGGGTTGCACGCCATGTCATAGTGCTCCTGGACAAATCCGCATAAAACGTAAGGGACATGTCCTCAAAAGTGTATGGCATGTTACCCCTGGTGGCGGACATGATTGCCTCTTTATCCTGTCGCTTTTGGAGTTTAACTATTGTGTCTCTGGGTGCTGCTAATGGGGCTGTCGTTGGTTCGGGTATTTTAAAGACGCCATCTAGACTTACTCCTTTGGCCTGCTTCGGGGGGAGTATTTTGCTTACCAGGCGTCTAATGATGTGAGGCAGTTCAGTGTCCGGGACTGACTCCGTTATACCCCTGATCTTAATGTTTTGAGCGCGCCGTGAATCTTCCATTGCCGCCATTTTTTGTTCCACCTGCAGATGCTGCTGTTGTAGTGACTTTATGTCCCGCTGTAGCGTGGTCAGTTGCCTTGTGTGGTTGCTGGAATCTCGCTCCGCGGCATCCATGCGATCCGACAGGCACTGGATGTCTTTTTTCATGTCTGCCATGTCAGCCTGAATGTTCCGTCAGAGTTCTGCCAGTAGCTCCCGCATCTCAGCTTTCGTGACTGGTGTAGCATCCGGCTGTAGCTTAGGCTGTATCGGCTGCAGTGCAGTGGGTAAGTTCACCTCTTCTGGATCCGAGAGTAGGTCGTCGGAATTGTCAAGTTCGTCCACATAGTCTACCATATTATGCTCCTGGGCACCATGTGCTCGCCGCCATAGGTCCCCAATGCTCGTGCCTGGTCGTGGCAAGTCCGATTTTTGTTTCTTATTTTTCCTGCCCATTGCTGCTCTATTTACAATTGCAGTTCAGCTTGTTTCTTTCTTTTTTTGGGGGGTGAAAGTAGTTGATTTATCTGTTTTTGTGCTGATATTTCATGGAGCTCTCTGGAGATGCGACCAGTCGGCTCGGCTGTTGGCTCCGCCCCTGAGAGATCACCTAAATTGTCAATTGGCTATAATGGTAGTTCAGGGGATTATTAGAGTAGAAAAGTAGGGTAATAATAATAAGATAAGTATAAAAAGCAAGATGATATTGGAAGATCTGGAGAGATAGAAGGAGAGGGAAGGTAAGTAGCTTTAGACACAGCTTAGGTAAGACAGTAATCAAAGTTAGCAATTATCTGGAGGCTTAAAAGTGCCTATTTCTATACATATATGCTGCTCTTTATCCTGCAAAAAGTTCACTTATTTAAAGTCTATTAAAATACAATCGCCAAAAGCCCTCAATTACTGCACCTTCAAGGGTGCAAAAAAACCAGAAATAAGTATAAACTCCTGCAGCTACACGGGTACAGCTATACCTTAGGGTTCATCCAGGGCTCGAAACCTACAGGAACGCGTGGGAACGGTGTTGCAGTATTTTTTCACAGCAGGAATGCCGTTCCCCCTGCAGGGACTAACCAGGGGGTGGCAAAAAATGACGCCCCCAAATGCCCTCCTGTGTTCCCCCTGTAATGGGGGGCCACCTGATGGACCCCCCCTCCCCCGGCGGGCGGCTGTCTACCGGTCAGACGCGGCAAGGGAGCTGTGTTCTCCCAGCTCTGCTCCATCACACGCTGTTTGCTGATGCTGGGAGACGGAATATGACATCATATTCTGGCTCCTGGCATCAGTAGACAGCCCGCACAGCGTGAGGGAGCAGAGCTGTGAGAACACAGCTCCCTCGCCGCGTCTGACTGGTAGTCAGCCGCCTGCATCCCTGAAGCCCCACTGAGTGAGAAAGGCAGTGGCTGAGTGAGTGCCCACTGGACGCCCAGGCTGAGCAGAGGTGCCTTAGAGAGTACCTGCAACAGTATCAGCCACATCATCATGAGCAGCATCATGGCAGAGCAGAATGATTCTCCAGTGCACAGCCAGCTCCCAGCACAGCCCATCGCATGGCCAATCTGCAGGGACAGCTATGGGCTCCAGGAGGTTATTGGTCAGTCATTTAAAAAAAATTAAATAATCTGAGTGTGTCTGAGTATGTGTGTCTGTGAGTTAGTGTGTGTGTGCCTGAGTATGTGTGTGTGTGTCTCTGTGTGTGAGTGTTTGAGTATGTGTGTGTGTCTGAGCATGTCTGTGAGTGTCTGAGTATGTGTGCCTGTGAGTGAGTGTCTGTGAGTGCATGTGTGAGTGTCTGAGTATGTGTGTGTGTGTGTGTGTCTGTGAGTGTTGTGTGTGTGTGTGTGTGAGTGTCTGAGTATGTGTGTGTGTGTCTCTGTGGGTGTGAGTGTGTGTGTTTGTATGTGTGTGTCTGTGAGTGTCTGAATATTTGTGTGTGAGTATGTGTGTCTGTGAGTGAGTGTGTGTGAGTGAGTGTATGTGTGAGTGTCTGAGTATGTGTGTGTGTGTCTCTGTGGGTGTGAGTGTGTGTTTGTATGTGTGTGTCTGTGAGTGTGTGTTTGTATGTGTGTGTCTGTGAGTGTCTGAGTATGTGTGTGTGTCTGTGAGTGTGTGTGAGTGTATGTGTGTGTCTGTGAGTGTGTATGTGTGCACCTGTCAGTGTGTGCATGCTTTTTATATATGCATACGAGTGTATAATTATTATTTTTTGGGGGGTGGGGGTGTGGATCTTGGGTGAGTTCCAACACTTTTTTTTCCCTAGGACTTGACCCCTGGGTTTAGCTATGTATACTAGGAGATAGGAGACTCCATTGCAGCTGTTTATACAGGGACTTAGACCATTAGCATCCATGAAGGTGCTAAAGGATATCAGTATCAGGCACTAATAGAACCCATGTAGCTGCAGGAGTTTATACTTATTTCTGTTTTTTTGCACCCTAGAAGGTGCAGTAATTGAGGGGTTTTGGCGATTGTATTTTAAGGATTTTAAGGATACTTGCATACTGTGCGAATTACCTTTTATTTTATTTACATTCTCATTTAATACTACCTTGCATCTAATTACCTCCCACCTTCCACTCCAAAGAATCCTTGGTGGGGATCATACCACCAATGCTGATATCATAGAGCAGTGAGCATGCTTTCATTATATCGTATGAAAATTTTATGTATTTTATTGAGTATTTTATTTAGAGCACTATTGTTGCCTTTCTATTTCTGTTTAGTTCTGTCTAGTTGTATTTTGTCTACCTGTAACCTATAGTTTAACTTATAGGTTTTCCTTATCTTGATTCATCTATAATCTCACTTACAGGTTTCCCTGTTACCTTAAACCTGTCTAGGGCATATTGCCTAACTCTTGTTTTCAATTATCTCTCCTTATACTTACCTACAATTTCGTTTATAGGTTCTCCTTCTTACCGTTGCCTATAATTTTGCTCATAGGTTCTCCTTCTTACCGTTGCCTATAATTTCGCTCATAGGTTCTCCTTCTTACTATTGCCTATAATTTCACTTATAGGTTTTCCTGTTACTTTATAATCTGTCTGAGGCTTATTGTCTAAACTTTTTATTTTATAGCCCTAAATATACTTACCTGTAATTACATTTACAGGTTCAACTTTCTCCCTTTGTCTTTATTATTTCCACGTCCTTTTAAGTCCTGCTACTCTCATTATTTCAAGACTAACCATAGGTCCCCAATGCTTTCTAATAAAGAACCTAAACTTAACCACGGTATAAGTCTCTTATCTGACCTGATCAGAACTATGACACCGTCCTTCTTTTTGTGTATTTCTTAATATACATTTTTGTACCAAACTTTTTTGGTAGGGCTGGAAGACCAAGGGGCCATCTGGTCAGCAGTTACTTTAATGATTCCTTCCGGGGACACAAAGATTCTGCTTCATCTGCTTCCAGAGCCACAACCCAGGAGGTTATGCCATTTCCTTCCTTCTTTCCCCAATGAGGCTGCCCATGGCTGGATCAAGGTTAGGCTTTGTCTGGTCTCTTGGCTCCAGGAGCATATCCTCAGTAAAACAGATGAAAGAGAACTCTGACAGTTGGCAATTACACTATGTTCTTTAGGTAAAATATCCGCATTGCGTCTTCCTTTCAAAAATCTTTATTTCTTAACTATTTCTAGCATTATTTCTAACATTATGAGCTCCCCGTGATACCGTTACCAAGGTCCCTCTAGCTTGGTCGGTGAAGTGGACTATGGAACCAGCTGGTATTGGTAGTTCAGTTTTTGGATTATATTTGACCAGGGGTGCGATGGCATCCAAGGTTTTCTCACTAGGATGTCACTTGGAAAACCTTCTCAAGGCTGTTGATTGGACTTTCCATTCAGTTTTATTTTTTGGTCAAATGACTCATTTTGGGTTTACAGTCATCTCACAGCTTTAAACAAGCATAATATGAGCCTCCATGTCTTATTATAAAATTACTAGCTTGTATTAATTCTTGACGTAAAATCATGATTTTATGAGACACAGTGCCGAGTAGCTCTATTCTTCATGTTCTAAATAACATTTTAGTTGCATGAATTATTAGTAAGTCAACTAAAATTTTTAGAAAAGCCCACCCCTACTCTATCCCCTAAAATTAAAGTGTCCCTCTTTGTCCATTTAAATATTGGGAGGTATGCTAAGACCCTGTCATCAGTGATGGTTATCTTGTAGCATAGTGTACTAGGCCCCTGGCAGTAGTGATGGCGATCCTATAATAGAATATACTATTAGTTTATTATGACTTTTTAATTCCGTTTCTGTTTGTCACTTACCTGAGCAGGAATGACAATGCCAATTAATTGATTATCCTGCACCACTTTCTCGGTCTACCATGCATATTACTATAATAGCTGTACTATCAATATTAAATATATACAGTTAACTATATTTCAAAAACTGTGTGATTTTATTGGATATTGTGTAACATTATTTTAATGGTATTTGTAGATAATAGAAATATTGATAATTTCAGTATAATTTGTTTCTTTTTACCATTAGAGATAATAACCTGGATTTGATATGACATATGCTTTGTCTGACAGGGTTATTCACTAACGCGAGAATTCACGGAGAAATCAATGTGAATTTCAAATTTGAAGCCAAACTATCTGACTTAAGAAAAAAAATATGTCAGCCATGCTTACTGTTCGACTAGCTTGGCCTAATATTTTTGACCTGTGATCCAAAAACACACAATTCTTTAATTTCTCAATTGAAACAAATACTCATTGTATCCTATCCTCTCCCGATTGAACGTGATCACAAAGGGGTCATCAAGCTCCATCCCTAAAAGGGTTACACATTAGAATAATCTTATATACCCTAAATATAACCTTATACCGCTTCTCAGTGGTTTTATATGTTCCCAA
>OW240921.1:23153696-23174846 GCA_933207985.1 Pelobates cultripes | reverse complement strand
GGTGCCAATCACACTGTCACTGTCTGTCCCATCATTGACTCTTTGGGCTGATGCTGTAGATGAGATCCGCCAATTTGAGAGTTTGATGGCTTTTGCACAGTTAGAAACTGAATGTTACACACCATGTTGATTTTATTCGGTGTAGTGTCTTGTGTTTTCTGATGTACATGGGAACATTGCTGAGTGTCTTTCCGGAGGATTTTTCTGCTCATTTGCATCCAGTTATACCAAGCTGGCTGGCCTGCTCATAATCCATGTTTGGGCTTCATGCGCCTAGTGCTCTCCTACAGTCAGGGATCTGGGATAGTAAGGGGTGCAATGGCCACTGGCGATCTAACTTCCAGTTTTATCAATATTTTTTCCTCCTCTCTTCCATTCCCCCTTTTTTTCACTTCCTCCCTTTTTTTCTCCATTCTTACACTTCCTTCTAATTTTTGATTTTAAAAGAACGATAACATCTGACCCTTCACCATTTAGTGTGATACAGGCCTTATTTCTTTGACATGGTGTATCGTTTGTTTGCTTCTTTGGCACACAGGCAGGGGCGTTGTATCAGTGGCAGTTGTTAACTTTATATTTCTAGTAGATATCGCTGCTCTTATGAAACATGTCAGCTACTCCATTTGCTCTCAGCACATAGTGTGCACATGGTTAAAGCATCAAGATACTGATAGACAATCATGTCTCTTACTCCTGACTCACTATAAACACTCAGCGCACAGTGTACACAGGGTTAAAGCAGCAGAATACTGATAGACTAGCTTTGCAGCTGATGGGTAGGTGCAATAGGAGTTATTTATATATATATATTAATGATATATTTGAGGAAAATATATCACTTACTCTGCCCTCAGGCAGTTATTAGGGTTATTGGTGTGTGTGTGTGTGTGTGGGGGGTGGGGGGTGTGGGGGTGGGGTGGAGGTTGAAGGAGGGGGATATCCAGATCCCTGGTGGTCCAGTGAAAAATGTGCCTGGCGGAGGCTAAGCGGAGGGAAGGTGCTGCTGCTTGGCCATGCTACAGTAAGGGATAGGGAGAAGAGCACAGACAGCGGCATGCAGAGTTTTTTATGAGCCCCGCGAGGCACAAAACAGCACACTCTGGGCTCATAATAATAAATGACCCAGGGCTTTTTAAGGGCCACTCACGGCTCTAGCCCAGGTTTGTTCCCCTCTTACGCCCCAACAGACAAGCACTATCTTCAATAAACATGATTTAAAACACCTTTGATCCATAATTTATGAGAGTACCAATTTAATACACCTTATTTGGAGTTTTTTTTATACAGCAGTGTGTGGGGGTATTGACCAATTGGCAATAAATATTGTTATACGACCTTGGGGTATAGGAACTCTTCTTATTGTAATGCCATAGATTGATGTGCCAGCACTGCTATGTTCTATGACAATGGATTTCCCTAAATAAAGATATTATACCACCGAGTGATATGACCTCCTCAACTAGTAATAGATCAATTTGGAGTATAAAGTTTAATTATCTGTACTTGGCAGTGCTATTTATTTTTGCATTTCAAGATGTTTTAAAATTCTATTAAAAGTGGTAAAACTACTATAATGAATATCTTACAAATATTTGAACATTTTACAGAGGGGCGTGGTTTGGCGAGCAGGCAAGATGGCTGCTTGAGACCTTAGCTCCTGATACCGGGTCTCGCTTAACGCAGCTAATAGCAACTTACCCGGTCCGGATAGGCTGCACACGCAAGTCCTGTCCTCCCCAGCCACCACGCAACACTCGCCTTACCAGGCTAGACTGATGGACTTTACACTTAGTAGACTGCTGGAGGACTCTCCATCTGGAGACAAGGGACTACTCATATTATTTGGCGGTGCATGGATCGTACACTTGAATACACTACCTCTTTCCCCCAAACCTACTTGACCTTACTCCAAAACTCTACCATTGGACACATCACATGGTTTGACCATGCACCGGTGTCACTCCGGATGGCCTCCCCCCTTTTTAAACCAAGGGAGCGAACATGGCGCCTAAACGAGTCATTACTGATGGACGACGAAGTCGGTACCACGGTACGAGAGTCCTTGACTAACTACTTCAAGAAAAACACCCATCCAGACACAGGCTGGTTTGCTATATAGGAGGCCAACAAGAGTGTGATCCGAGGGGTTCTCATCTCCATAGGAGCGCACAAGAAGAGAGTCGGGGCGGAACGAATACGGAGCATCCTGGATGGGATTGCGACTGTGGAACTACATCACAAACAAACCCTCAGCGACTCAGACCTACGTGAGCTCTTCTCACTTAGGAAGGACCTGGCGACACTCATCATTCAACAACATTTCTCTACGGTACAAAAATCCAGGCGATTCTTCTACGAACATTCCAATAAATGTGGGAGCCTTATGGCGAAAATGCTCAAAAACGATGAGAGAGGTTTCACATACATAAACTCTGTGTAGGTCCCACTCTTCACTCTGAACATCCGTCTGAAATGGCAGAACTGCTCCACGCCTAGTACGCAAAGCTCTATAATATCTCCGAAGCTGCGGAACCGGCACTCTCAGCCAGACAGCTCGAGGAGATGGAG
Source organism: Pelobates cultripes (assembly GCA_933207985.1). Classification (NCBI taxonomy): domain Eukaryota; kingdom Metazoa; phylum Chordata; class Amphibia; order Anura; family Pelobatidae; genus Pelobates; species Pelobates cultripes. The sequence goes on along the minus strand of OW240921.1, from coordinate 23,172,278 downwards.
GTGTACCTCTCGACACATGTACACAAGACAATTTCACTGGATGTAGCATCCACTCTAGATCGGGAAATCACCATAGAAGAGCTGCAGGGGGCAATCAAGTGCTCCAAAATGGGAAGGACGACAGGCCCGGATGGCCTCCCATTGCAATACTACAAGAAATTTGTTGACGTCCTTCTATCAGCACTGATGGCCTCATTTAACTCATTATTACAAGATGGCAGACTTGGTAAGGAATAGCTCATGGCTCACATCACCTTTCTGCCCAAAGAAGGCAAAGATCCAGAACAATGCGCCAGCTCTCGGCCGATTTTTTTGCTCAACTCCGACTGCAAACTGCTGGACAAGATACTAGCGACCCGTTTGAAGACAATCCTCCCATCTCTGTTACACCCAGATCAGAGTGGGTTCATACCGGGAAGGGAAGCGAAAGACAACTCCATTAGGCTCCTCAACCTTATGCACTTAGCTACTACTTCGCGCCGTCCCCTGGTCATACTCTCAATGGACGCAGAAAAGGCGTTTGACCGGGTGGACTGGCGATACATGTTCAGCACACTACAGAAGATGGGCTTTGGGGAACCCTTCTGCAAGTGGATCCAGGCTCTTTACTCTGAACCAACGGCTAGAGTGCGTGTGAACGGGGGACTCTCCACGCCAGTACGAATTACGAATGGGATGTGGCAGGGATGCCCTCTCTCCCCCATACTATTTGTCCTCACGCTGGAGCCTTTTCTTTGTGCACTTTGGTCTAACCCCTCGATCCATGGAATCCGATTTGCGGGGTGGAGCATAAGGTCTCTGTCTCTTTGTTCTACATAGAGCAACTGCGAAGCTCCCTCCTGAACATTATAGCCGAATTCAAAACTTATGGAAACATCAGCAATTTCAAACTCAATCTGGACAAGTTAGAGGTGCTCAATGTCACGGTTCCAACATGAAATCTGGATGACCTAAAGACACACTTTCCCTTTTGCTGGTGAACGGACCGCATCAAATGCCTGGGGGGTCTGGTTCCCTAAGAATCTACACCAGCTGTACCATCAGTATCTTGATGCTTTAACCATGTGCACACTATGTGCTGAGAGCAAATGGAGTAGCTGACATGTTTCATAAGAGCAGCGATATCTACTAGAAAGATAAAGTAAACAACTGCCACTGATACAACGCCCCTGCCTGTGTGCCAAAGAATCCAACCAACAGAAAATGATACACATAGGCAAACAAACGCCTCTTTACGGATATGAAATCGTGGACTACACCACATTTTTCATGGATGGGACGCATCAACAACATCAAGATGAATATTCTCCCTCGAATCCTATACCTGTTCTAGACCATCCTGATTGGCTTCCCACCTTTTTTCGATCCCTTAACTCGGCTCTTATAAAATGTATATGGAACGTGTGCAGACCACATATACGACTAGGGCACCTGATGAGGCCAAAGAGGGTAGGGGAACTTGGCCTACCTGACATAATAGGGTATCACAAAGCAACACACCTGTCAAGAATTGTAGCCTGGCATGAAACCGACCCACAGAGGATCTGGACAATGCTGGAGAGAGATACTTCAGAGGGAGGTATCCCAGGAGCGGTGTGGCTGCTGGACAAAAAAATTGACACGTGAACAACCCTTTATTGGGGTGACTCTGAAGGTTTGGTACCAGACACGCTTCCGGCTCTCCCTAACAATGCTAACCGGCCCGATGTACCCAGTCACATGCAACCTGGCATTTCCAGCTGGACAGGATGTATAGGCCCTGGGGTTCCTGGGGATAGGTCAACATATACGTCTCTCGGAACTCTGTAGGGGCCGCGCTCTGATACCCCTGCGGGAATTCCTGCAAGACCGCGAACCAACTATGATTGAGCACTTTCGGTAGCACCAACTGATCCACTTTCACGAGTCGGTTGCTCACCAACTACAGCTTACATAGAAACATAGAATGTGACGGCAGATAAGAACCATGCGGCCCATCTAGTCTGCTCTGCTCCCTTCCAAGGAGATTTGCTCGAAAGGTGAAGGCCTCCATCGTAGTATATCAGTCCTCTACACACTCCTGCAGCAGACGGATGCAGTCCCTCCTATGAAGTTCCAGGCGCAAAGGGAAGAGGCATTATATACCCCGTATACTCCACCCGAGTGGGACAAGATGGCTTTGTGCACGTCCCTCAGCTCATGATGTGCCAAATCTCAGGAAATCAACTATAAAATACTTACTCAGTGGTACGACACACCACAGAAGACAGAGGCCCCTGAGCACTGCTGGAGATGTGGGAAGGAGGTGGGAACTCTTCTTCACATTTTCTGGGCATGCCCACTCATAACACCCTACTGGGAACAAATATATGAGGCAATGTGGAGGGTGTCGGAGGAGGAGGTTGCTTTTGACCCACCAGATATCCTACTCAACAGAACAGACCTACCAATATCAAAGTATAAGAAAGTGGTGTCCCGATACCTCCTAACAGCAGCAAAATCGCTGATCCCAGCATTGTGGCGGCAGAAAAAGCCACCAACGTTCCAAGCCTGGCTCCAGAGAGTGGAGGAGATCAGACAAGTGGAAGCCGAAATAGCGGAGGTGAGTGGAAGGCTGGAGAAACACGAAGAGATCTGGAGGATGTGGACGTACTACCTGTGCAACAGAGACGAACCTGAAAACCAACCCACCAGGTAAAGGAGGAGTGGAGGCCCTGGGCGCGCTCGAGGCGTGGTGAATAGGGGCAACCCGCGGGACCGGGTCGGGCATTCCAATCCAGCCTGTTCCTCACCCCCTTCTCTCTATCACTACTTTCACCATGCCTTCTCCCTCTCTCCTCTATCTCTTCCTTCATGTACGTACAGACGAGCTAACCTATTAACCCTACCTAATAGGGTGCATCCGCCTTTTCGATCTCTCAATCCACGGCTGACACTCTAATAGTGACAACCCGACTAGTGGTACAAGCACAACATTTCACTCCTCCTTTGGGCGCCTAAAGTATGGGAGGCGATGTACACCTCGGACACATACTGGGGACTCTTCTTTAGGGTACGCGAACTGGAGGCAATCATGCCATGCACAAGTGGGTTAGACAGACCCACAATACCCCTAATGGGTATATGACATATGATAGACAATAGGTAGAGAGAACAGACAAGTCTCTATGAAAGAAGACGCACTACACCAGGACTCCTGACACACGCTACAAACAAACACAGGGAAAAGGCACGGGGATCCCTGGGATGTAGGACAGGGGCACAGAGGCTGAAATATAGGACTGTGACATCTCTATACTCCTATACCCTCCAAAGGAGGCGCAGTGAATCTCAGCAATTTAGATAACTAGGGGTCTTGCAAAATGAAGTCCAATCACCAGCGCACGAAAGTACCCAGCCGCCCAACCCCTGATGTGTATGCTTAGATGGGGGGAGCAGCCTGAAGGATGTATTCACTCAAACTTATGTACCTTAATGTGTTGTCTAAATTCTACGCTATTTCTTATTTCTGCATCACCTACCACTTTTGAAAAAACATTCTAATAAACAAAGATTGACAAAAAATTTACAAAATGTACAGTCATGGGAAAAATTAATGGTTTTACATATTTGGACATAATAACAATTATCTGTTACTTAGCAGGTCTTAAAATTGGGTAAATTCAACTTCAGAGGAACAAAACATGACATATCACACTGTGTCATGATGTATTTAATTAACAAAAATAAAGACAAAATGGAGAAGTTATGTTTCAAAAACTAAGTACACCATATGATTCAATAGTTTGTAGAACCACCTTTACTAGCAATAAGTTGAAGTAATTGTTTTCTGTATGATTTTATGACTCTAGAATACTCTAGATTACTTTGGTGTAACTCAATGACAATGGCAACTCAATGACTGCAAGGTTCCAAGGTCCTGTGGCTCCAAACAAGCTCAAATCATCAACCCTCCACCACCATGCTTGACAGTTAGTGTGAGGTGTGTGAGCTGATATGCCATGTTTTATGCTGATATGTGTGGATTTGTGCCAAACATGGTGCAATGCATAATGGCCAAACAATAACCACTTTGGTCTCGTCTGTCTAAAGGATATTGTTCCAGAAGTCTTGTGGTTTGTTCAGATGCAGCTTTGCAAACCTAAGCCATGCTGCCATGTTCCTTGTAGATAGAAGAGGCTTTCTCCTGGCATCCCTTCCATTCAAATCATGACCTTTACCATTTAACATGCTGACTGAGGCCTGTAGAGTCTGAGATGTAACTCTTGGGTTTTTGACAATCACACTGAACATTGCATGGTCTAACCCTTGGGTGAATATGCTGGGATGACCACTCCCGGGAAGATTGCCAACTATCCTGAACATTTTCCAAGTTTGAATAATCTTTCTTACCGTAGAATGAAAGACTTTAAATTACTTGGAAATGGCCTTACAACCCTTCTTAGTTTGATGGGTGCAACAGTTCCTTCTCTGTTGTATATCATTTCTGATGTCTTTCCTCCTTGGCATTGTGTTAACACACACCTGAATGCTCCAGACCAACACACTGATAAAACATCTGCTTTTATAGAGGTGGTTACACTTGCTGATGATTAATTAATCAAGAGCATTTGATTAGCAGCACCTGTCTGCTATGTAACTTCTTAATTTTTATGGAAGCACTAAGGGTGTACTTAATTTTTCACATATGGCATGTCCATTTTAACTTTAGTTTTGTTAAATAAATCATGAAAATGTGTAAAATGAAATGTGGTGTTGTTGGCCATCTGGTTGTACTTTCCTAAATGTAGGACCTGCTAAGGAAAAGATGATTGTTATTAAGTCCTGATATGTAAAATCATAGAATACAAAGCACTTTCTTTTTACATGGTTGCATGTATAGATAAAAAGGAAAATAAGGAGAAAAAATATTTCAGTTTACTCTTTCATTAGTTCCATTTTTGCTTATCTTTTATTCTGTTTTCTTTTTGTTACATTCCTTCATACTCCATTAAAATGTCATGAAAGGGTCACTTTAAGCGCCATTACTGATCAGTGATATGTCTAATACCTTACTGAGATATGAAATTTGTACTCTGCTCCTCTCCAGCATGTCAACTCTGTCATCACGCTCTGCTTTTGGTCGTTACACTAATATAAAGTCACTCCTGCACCAAAAACTTTCCACCAACAAAAGTAAAATACAGCATTTTGTATCACTCTGTTCCAATATTACTCCAGTAGAGAGCGACATAGTCTTGTTGGAGGAATTATCACAGCAGGTTTTGTGTAGTCTTCTGAGAAAGAACAGGAGAGCCGTGAGCAGTATTGGTCCCATACTCACACCAGTACCGTCTTGAAGGCAAATCGACTTGTGATAGCAGTTTATTTTCTGCATCTTAAAATTGGACAAAAGTTTTGATAGTTCATTCATTGATGGATTATGTTCTAAGGGAGCGATTTAGGGGGCAACTAGGGTAATGCTTACTCTTTCACCTGATTCAAGGGTATTTACACCATTATTGGACCATTACTGCTCGTTCTCAATGTCCCTCCCACCCACTATCTGATGAGGTTCTTTAATTATGACAAATATTTTTTTTGGGTTTTTGCTAGCACCTCATTCAAGTTTATAGTTTTTGATTTACTAAAAAGCAGTTGTTGTGAATAGCCAATCTACAAATTTTACTGGTGAAGACCGTGCAGTAGGGTTGTGTCAAAAAGCACCTGCTCATAGTGTGAAAAGGCACACCAGAAATGTACGCATCCTTTAGGGTATCACACTGGTGTTTTACTTAGTATTTCTACTTCTCTCCTTTTTAAGTAAAGCTTTATTGTAAAAGGATTTTGTACCACTCGAAAGAACGAGATCAAAAGGTTAGGTAGCCAGTTTTCATGTCTTCACGAGTGTGTTTGTTATTTCTTTTTTAGTTTTTGCTACAAGTAAGTGATTAAGTGTTGTCTCACCAGTGCTGTTAGTGCCGAAGAGTTGTAGAAGTCAAGATGTTCTGTTTCATCGTGATAGCTGTGGTCTGCATTCAGGCAAAGTTGCTGCATCCCAGTAGAGTTCATGACCATCATGGTATGTAGGTCTTCCTGTTGGATTTTTTATGGAATGATTGTTAGAATTGTTACATGATTAAGCTTTGTTTTCCTGGCACTGCAGGACCCTACAGTTCCCCTCTCCCTCCCACCCCCCATCCCAAGTTGCTGAAGGGGTTAGAACTCCTTCAGTGACTTACCGAAGTCCAGCGCCGATTTCTCTGCCTACTCTCCTCCCCGCCGACGTCAGCCGGCGGGGGAGACCTAATGCGCATGCATGTAAATGGCCACCAGTCTAACTTTTCCTCACTCGGAGGGCACGTCCAAACAGGTAACCTAAAGTTAACCCTCTAAAGCAGGGAAGGTTGAGACCTGAAACTTCACCACATCATTCCACATACTGACATAGCCTCCCAAACTAAAATTTTTCCTATGGGGATTTTCGGCATAGCGTGAGGACGTCCAGCATCGTTTAAAACACTTTTCGTGTTCTAAGAACATAGAATTCACTCTATTGGTTGTCTGATAGACAGCCACTAGAGGAGGACTTAACCATGCAAGGTAATTATTGCAGTTTATAAAAACTGCAATAATTACACTTGCAGGCTTAAGGGTCGATAACCCCTGCAGGAACATGTTACACTGGTCTATATACTGTGCCGACAAAATTAAGTGTGTATATATATTAAACAATATGCTTATCTGAAGATTGCTTCCTCCTCACCTAGAGTGGCATTAAGGAAGAGACAGAGCAGTTACAGACGATTGTGGGATGTCGTTGTGTCAGTTGGTGTAACGGATCACCTGGTACCCCGACTGGGAACCTCCATTGACGGACGCTTCCTAGCTGACGCCGAGGACCATAAGCACCACATCGAACACCACAACAACTGCAGACTCCACAACCGCCGTAGCTTAACTGGAGTATTGCCATCTTCCTTCCACCCTGGATCAGCCTCTGTCCTCCAGGACCGTGTGGGAAATACTTCTCCTCCAGGAGAGCGAATCAGGAACAGCTCTTAAAAGAGCTAAGTGATTAGAGCTCAGGGGAGTATACAAAGTATAGCAATTCCCAGTGTGAATATAGCAGTTCCCTACAATATCGAGACAAGGCTATGTATTGAGGGTTAAGCAGATCTTTGGTTTAATGATCACAAAGGCATTTCTTTTATACACATTTTCCCCACAAGGTTACCACCCACGTGGACCTTGTGGAGCACAGGACACAAAGTCACCAAACCAACAGAAACAATAATTAACATAGTAACACTCCCACATACAGTCAGCAAGCCCTCCCCTCTGCCTGCGATATAATTAAGCTAGCTAATGGAATAACTTAATTATCCACAGGCAGAAAAAAACATACATCTTTACAAACCCCAAAAAGTACCCCAAAATACAACATATCCAAAAATCACCCAGATCAGATCAGGGGTTCAAAAGTTCCACAGAAGTCACATTTTAACATGTCTTTTTGCAGGGCCAATAGTCTTTGGGCAAATGGCTGGCCATTAGTCCTCTCCAAAAACCAGTGACGAAATTGCTATCATCACAGTTGGGCTTTGTGCATATCTGCTCGTAGCCTCAGAAACTCAGCTCACGTATGAACTCAGACTACAAGTAATAAAGAAATTGACTTTTGAAAAAAAAAGCATGGCTAAAAGGGCAGAGTTGCAATGCAGAAAGCCACAAAATAAATAGATTTGAATATGGAATAAACATTGTATGCATATAACAATAAAAACCTGTAACAGAACCCTGTATTGTTTTGCCTGAACTTAATCTACAGTGCTGCTGGGGGGTTTAAACAGAACCGAATGGCTGGTGTTCGTGTAACTATTGCTACCCTAACAAACCACCCAAAATACCGAACATCAGACCACCCAGGGGAACAGTTAATTACTATTTTACCTCCCAGTGATTGTGGAGCCGTTCGCATGGTTCAGACGAATCCCTTTGTACTCAGAGTAGGTGGCCGCCATTTTGGGACTTTACACGTGTTCGCGGCCATCTTACGCACGAACGGCGGTGTTTGCCTGTGAACGCATGGAACTAAAAACGGATACGCAAACAGGCGAACACCGCTGAGACCTCCAGGAGCTCGTAAGTTCGTGCTGAAACTACCGAACGACCGGCCGTTCGGTAGTTTTGTTTAAGCATGCATGGGGATTCAGGCGAACAGCAGGATTACTGTGGATGGCAAGGGGTTCGTGGGGTTTTTATTCACGAACGGGGACCGACCACAAGGCCAAAACTTGTGGAACTCTTTTCGGCTGAAAACCCTGTGCGGTCGGTCAAAACTTCAAAGACCCATAACTCCCGAACCCCGCAACCGAATGACTTGAAATTTGGATATGTTATTCCCCTGAGTGGTAGCTATTAAGCGGTGCTGGACTTAAAGGTGTACCCCCTGTTTTTGGGGTACATCCAGAATGTAGTTAAATTTATGTCTGTTTTAATTGTGTTACATGTTATCTGAGGGGAGGAGACGTGGGGGTTGAACCATGTATGTAATTGGCTGGGTTACTAATTATGTGGGTGTAGCCTTTCAGAGGGCACCATTGCATAAAAAGAGATCCCCTGTCATTAAAAGTTAGTTCTACTTGACCCTTCAAAACGTAGCCTCGTCTCGTTCTTGGAGGGGATTTATGGTACCGTTACTCTGCCTCATTTTACAGCACTGCCGGATTATACCCTTGGATATCGTGGATGGGAATAAGAACTCCATTACTGCACAGCAGCTTGCACAGAAAAGGACATCTCCAACGGCAGATACCCCTTTACAGCTGGGTAGCCGTTACAAAACCTATCAAATTAACTTTAGCTTTATTGGCAGCCAGTGTGTGTGTGTGTAGTGTCTTTTTAGGTGTCCTGTATTTAGATTAAGATACTTGTTCTCACTGGAAAATTGGCATCATGTAATTCACTGTTCATAACTCTAGGTGGCGAACTCATCATTTTGATTATACTGCTACCTATCGTGACTTTATCTTTGGTCCAACAGACACTATAGCGATACACTAACAGCACTTATGACATAGTCTATGAGATTCATGCTACGGTTTATAAATTATGCCATTCTACATGATGATACATGTTTACTATTAGTATTATTATTTTATTTTTCCTAATATTAACTAGGCAGAATATCTATCTACAGACAGTTACTGCATGTTATATGACAAAGTTTTACAGATTAATGCATTCATCCCCGCTGAGAGATTTTTTGGATGTTTTATTAGATCATGTGTTCATTTTTTAGTTTTCATGACTTTTTTGTGGCTAATTTCTTGGTTTTTCATGTGTGTGTTTACAAAAAATGTTCTCATACATCTTATTGATGTTGATTTTATAAATTTATTAATGGATTGGGACTGGGGGGGACAGTAGGTTCCCCCCCTTTTGCCATTTAAGGGCCCCCACCCACAGACCATGGGTGGTGGAGGCTGAGGGGGAAGACAGTAGGTTCCCCATCCTCTCTCATTGAAGGGTCCCCATATGCAGCTCATGGGTGGGGGCCGGGGGTGGAGACAGTTGGTCCCTTGCCACTCCTTTTGTCATTTAATGGCCCCACCCGCCAGTGAGTTCCCCATCCTCTGTCATTGAAGGGGCCCCCACAAGCAGCTCATGGGTGTGGGCCTAGGGTGTTGACAGTTGGTCCCTTGCCACTCCTTTTGTCATTGATGGCCCCCACAGCCAGTGAATGGGTGCCTGTGGGGGAGACAATAGGTTCCCCCCTTTGTCATTAAAGGGCCCCCACCCACCACTCATGGCTGGGATCTGGGGGGAGAGACAGTAGGTTTCCCCCTTTTGTCAATGAAGGACCCCCAACAGCCGCTCATGGTTGGGGGCAGAGGGGTCACTAGGTCGCCCATTTAGTGTAATAGCCCCCATTAGCGGAGCATGGGTGGGGGCTCATGTGGGACAGTATGTATCCCCTGTTAAATTTAAACCACTATGCATAGGTGGCCTACTATGGGGCATTTTATTAGATTGGGGGGTCTTTTTTTCCCCCAACAGTGAGCAGACACAGGCTGCTCACTGTTTAGTAGACATGTCCTTAGTCATGGTATAGTGAGCAGGGGCAGAAGGGAGAGTTCAATCTTCCTTATTTACTAATACTAAGTAATTTGTATTAGTAAAGTTGGCTGAAAGACCAATATTGTGGGAATTAGGGAGCTATTTACTAAGTGGCTGCAAGATACAGTAGGGCCACTGACCAGATTGGAATTTCATTAAAAGGGTTGAAAGAGTTACACCACAGAATGACATAAAATTAAAGAGATTCAAATATGGAATTAATATAATATGGATGCAATAAAAAAAACAACCTATCAAATGCACTTTAGCTTTATTGGCAGTCAGACTGTGCACTTTTGTTTCTGTTTATGTAGCCCTAGCTACACCTCCCCTGACTGTGAAAAACATTGCATGCATAATAAATTGTTTCATTTTACAATCAGATGTTAACTTACTTCAGAAATGTTTATCTGCTGCTCTGTTAATTGAACTTTAAACACATATGCACACATACACACGAGACTAACAAGCTATAAATAGTGACATTCAAAATTAAACATAATTTGCAAGGAAGTGTAAACATACAATCTCACTTTACAGAAAGTGTTTTGGGAGGCTATGCAAGTCAAAACTGCTTTATTAAACTAAAATTGTTATGGTGACTATAGTGTCTCTTTAAGTTATATCTTCTAAAAAAAACTGGGCATCATTTAATTAATTAACTGTATATAATAAAACCAGCTGAATTACAGGAAAGAACCTTTCTTCAGTTACATGTTGCCGCAACTCTAGTTCCACAAGGGAATTAAATATGTAAGAGAGTGCAGACACTTACATTATTAGATGTATCCCAAATCCTAATTTTGGAGCTGGATTATTCCTAAATGTAGAAACCACCAAAACCAGCCAAACAGAAGAAACTCAAAATAATCCACAAGGTAGATCACGGAAAGCGCATACTTTAAAAGAGCTAACATGACTTGTTTGGATTGTATCTACAGTGAGACATAGTACTAAAGTTGGTTTTGGTAGGCTCCCTTTTTATTAGTATCCATTAAGTTGTGTACCTTTAAGAGGGGAGAAATATAAGGTGCATTAAACAGTGAGGAGTTTAACTGGACAGGAGATTAGCGGGTTATATAATTTTAGTGCACAATCGTAATATTGCAGGTTAGCAAGTGACAATGGGGTGCACTTGCTACCCCGCGACCGTGCAGCATGTTTCCATCATGTTTAGAGTTGGAGGTTTGATGATCTGGAACCCTTTCGGTGGTGAATAAGATGTTTAGAATACTTATGCGCTCTCAAGTATTCATTTGAACTAAATGTAGCAGACCATGTGTAACCTGACTGGTTACCTCCGCTAATTCTTTTCTTTAGCCACTCTGGAACCATTAAAATTCACAGACATCCATTCCCCCAGTAACCAGACAAAACATAGTTCTGGGAGCCAACTGTTTTTTTTTTTGGCCACACATGGCTTTTATGCACAGACCCCTATGTGGGGTCTCCAATACAATACAACAGGGGTTTCAACCCCAAGATCCTCTGCGCCTGAGAGATAATTGCGTGAGAAAAACCTATAATTCAATTATCTCAGGTACAGAAAATCCATTAAAAATATACAGTACCCCAAAGTGCCCTCACCATAACTAGGAGCCACATAAAAGTCATATCTTCTGATAGCCCTGATCTGAGTATATAACATATCCAAATATCACTCATATAATTTCTGTGAAACTGGAATTCCACTGGGGTAAAGTTTTGACCGGCCGTCCACGAGCACTAGTACAAAACAGTTCCATGGAAATAGGTGCCTTAGCCGGTCTCTGTGCAAGGGGGTCCTGTGCGAACACCATGTAAGGGAATCTCTTTCAGGGTACGAATGCTTCCCGTGTTCGCTAGTTCATATCTCCCAAACGTCGTTCATATAAGTGGTTGGGAAATAGAACAGGCAGCGGTCTAATCTTTACTAGGGTTCGTGCGAGTGCCTAGCCGAAAAGAGTTCCAGGCACTCGAGGTCCAAGTGCCGCTGCCCACGTTCAGGAGACAAGATGGCAGCATTCATTAATTACTTCCGTTGTGGTTTCGTACTTTAGTTGCTGGTGTGAATGTTCTAATGGGGTGCAGGGGTGGTCCTCATTCGGGAGATGAATAGATGGCGTTCGTATATAATAAGTCTTGATAGGAAAAAGGGAAAAACACACGAACAGGGGCAAAGTATACGAAATTGGTGTTAGGTTCTGCCACACTGTTGTGCCTAATAATTATATGCATGAAGCACCAATATCAAAAAGCAATAATCAATTACACTAAGGTTTTTAAAGATATTGGTGGGCACCAAAACCCTATTCGAGATGAGTGAATTGAGTATTTGAGAAAGGGAAAGACCCTGACACCAAGTACTTGTAAACAATCAATACAAACTTTATTGATCAACAGAGATTTAATCAATAAGTAATAACATTTAATCTATAGTGCACATTCAGCTTAAGGGAACAGTTTAATTATCTAGATATTCAGCTTAAGTCATACATCACCATTAGCGAAGCTGGGTTGTCACTCTGCTGCACACGACTGAAAGAAGTTCTGGCAGTCAGGCTTGAAGGGACCCTCTCCTACTGGGAAACAGCAGAACCAGTAATACGCGTCTGTATTACAGGTGGGTACTACTCCAAGCGAGTGCCATGTTTTCTCTTTTATACCCTTTTTAACCAATGGGATGGATACTGTGTACTTTTCCACCAAGTTTCCTTATCAGTGCAGCCCAGCAAAGACCTTGCAAAAGTGTTGGATGGGACCGGCAGCTGGCCAGGCTGTTCAGGACCACCAACAATGCCATGCCAGGTCTGTGCGGTTAATTATCTCTTATCTATAAGCTAGCTCTGTACTAATAATTATCTCGTGATGGTATGCATGAGTCATTCTGATGCTGTGTTTTGTGGTTTTAAAAACATTTTAGTGCTGTGTATTAATAGCTGTGGGTAATAGGAGTAGGTGATGTGTAGAGTCCCACAAGGGGAAACCAACATCCACTGTATAAGAAATGAGGAAATGACCACAATTTAGCAAATCTCTTACAAAAGGTTTATCATTTGTCCCATTCCACAATTTAACAAATTTATTTGGACAAATTGGCTCTCCATAAGTACCACTCTATAAGAAAGGAACATAAAGCTCAAAGCCTGGTCCTTAGTGTTAATGATCTAGATTGTCTAGATACATTAGTGGAACTTCTCAATCTTGGTGAGGGATTAGAACCAAATACCATGCCAAATACTAACCTTAGACCTAAAAGTAAATTTACCCCACAAATTAAGGAATATAAGAACATTGCGTTTTTTTTAGAGATGGTCTGCAGGGACATTATATCTATGGATGAAAGGGTTCTTGAATATAGATATAATGGTAACCTCACCAAAAGAGAACGCTTAGCACTTAATGAGCTAAAATCAAATGCCAACATTGTCATTAAACCATCTGTCGTCATGCATCGTTCAGATTATATCCAAATGGTAAACCTTATTCTTAATGATAAAGACACCTATCGGATCCTACCAGGGGACCCCACAGCTGAATATTTCACTGAAATAAAGACTCTCTTATCTCTGGCCTTGGATAGTAAATTCATAACAAAAGAGGAATTTTACTTCATGCTCATCTGATCACCAGTACTGTCCACCTTCTATAGCCTGCCTAAGGTGCATAAGTCCTTGACGAATCCACCTGGCAGGCCTATTGTATCAGGAAGGGATAATCTAACCCAGAATGCAAGCATTTTTCTTGATAAAATCTTGTCACCCATTGTATACAATTTACCATCATACATCAGAGATACAAAACAAATTTTACACTGGTTAAAGAACCTAAGGGTACCAGAAGAAGCCATCTTATGTAGCCTGGACGTGGAGTCATTATATAGCTCCATCCCCCATAAATTGGGGATTAAAAGCATTAGATCCACTCTTCAGAAAACACTTAATGCCCCACCAGCATACATAGACTTTATTTCTGATATCCTTACATTTATCTTGACCAAGAATGTCTTTTTATTTAATGGTAAAGTATACCAACAAGTTAGGGGTACTGCCATGGGGACTTCATGCGCGCCCTCCTATGCCAACATATACTTGGGCATCTGGGAGACACACATTGAAACGGACCAGACTTTATCGATCTATCATGATAAAATTTATTTTTGGCAAAGGTACATCGATGATGTCTTTGTTATTTGGCTGGGATCTTCTGATGAGTTCATGATGTTTGTAACTCTCTTAAACACTAATGAATTCAACTTGAAATTCACAGGCGAAGTGGGGGGCAGGAATCTTAACTTCCTAGACCTTACTGTTTCCATACAAACAAATGGATACATTTCAACCACCCTGTACCGAAAACAAACAGCCTCTAATGGCCTTCTGAATTGGACTAGCCACCACCCACCAAAACTGAAGGCCGTAATCTCTGTCGGCCAATATCTGCGCTTACGTAGAAATTGCTCTTCCCTGAATGACTTTAAAATCAAGGCCTGGGATCTCTGGAAATCTTTTAGGGAAAAAGTTTACCCTAATCGGGTTCTAAAAAGGGCTTATGCCAGAGCAATTAATGCTGACAGAGATACCCTACTCAGCGATCACATAAGGGACAGGACCTTCCACGATTCGATGCATAGCATCGTATGATGCAGGCTGGTCTAACATGATGAATACGCCTAAAAGATTTTGGCCAATATTCATTTTGCATCCCCATATTAAAGGACCACTCTAGGCACCCAGACCACTTCAGCTTAATGAAGTGGTCTGGGTGCCAGGTCCAGCTAGGGTTAACCCATTTTTTTTATAAATATAGCAGTTTCAGAGAAACTGCTATGTTTACAAATGGGTTAATCCTTCCTCCAATTCCTCTAGCAGCTGTCTCACTGACAGCCGCTAGAGGCGCTTGCGTGATTCTCACTGTGAAAATCACAGTGAGAGCACTCAAGCGTCAATAGGAAAGCATTGCAAATGCTTTTCTATGAGACCGGCAGAATGCGCGCGCAGCTCTTGCAGTGCGTGCGCATTCAGCCGAATGGGAGGAACGGAGGGGAATGGGAGGAACAGAGCCGGGCGGGAGGGGACCCTGAGGTGGGGGTACCCTCAGGGCACTATAGTGCCAGGAAAACGAGTATGTTTTCCTGGCACTATAGTGGTCCTTTAAGAAGGTTATAACACCATTCCCCTCAGTGACAGCACACAGGGGCAGAAATCTGAAAGACATGCTAGTCCCTAGCTATTTGGCCCCCTTAAATAAACCCCTCAAACAATATCTACCCAGGGGTACATATAAGTGTGGCCACTGTAGTGCATGTCCCCATATTGCTAAACAGACCAAGTCTTTCACAGACAGCAGTAAAAGTGAGGAATTTTTAGCAAAATCTTTCTTTAACTGCCGTACCAAAGGGCTAGTGTACCTCCTGTTATGTTCATGTGGTTTGAAGTACGTAGGCAAAACGTTTCGCCCCTTCAAACTTCGCTTAAGAGAACACGTTAATTCCGTAAGGAGACCATTAGAGACACCAATTTCATGACATCTAAAAACTCACCATTCTAATTCTGCTACTAAAATTAGATTCATGGGTATTGAATCAGTCCCCCAACCTCCACGTAATGGAAATTGGGACCGAAAACTACGGCAGAGAGAATCGTATTGGATTTACAAACTAAATACGTTATCCCCAGCAGGGTTAAATGAGGGATTCTCTTTTTCATCTTTTTTGTAATACTCTCTCTATTAAAGGGCCTTAAACAACACTGAGGAATGCTTCCTTTCTAAGCTCCCTACCATACTATTTGTAAATATGTAAATATGACACTTTTTATATGAACATGAACGGCAACTTTATTTTCACCTTGTTCATTTTGCCATTTGAGCCACGATACTGTCTGCCTTATTTTATACATCCTGATTGGGGTTTACTTCCCCTGATTGGATGTTTATTTCTATATGTTTATAGGCATTATTCAATCCATAAGACAGGTCCTTTTACTGTATCAATGGGACAGCCTATGCAATAGATGCCCATACCGGATGGGACTCAGTGCAGCTCTCACAATGTTGTGAGCACTGCCAAGATGCTATTCCCCGCACACTTCCAGTCAGTTCCACTCCATAATACAGTGGATGTTCCAGTCACATTATGAGGTGCGCTTTGGGAATACTTTAAGCCCACCTCACATATTTAGCCATCATGTCCAAATTACGCCCCGCCTGGCTCCACTCTATAGGTCAGGACAGGGGTTAAAAGGATAATAATAACATATATTTATGTGGCACCTTTCTCTTAGTGGGACTCAGGGTGTTTTCTTCAGCTCTCGGAACTGACCAGGTTGGCAGCTGACTCGTAGTTAATGCTGCCCCATTGATGGAGCTTGCTTTGCTGACCTCGGACAGATGTGATGTTGGGTTGGCCCTGCCAGGATTTGAACCTGCAGCCTTGCCTTTTTCAGCAGGCTTTGTGGTCAGGGATTTTGCCAGCTAAGCTATGTCATTGGCAGGGTGTGTCTTTACTATGTTTTTGAGATGTAGAATATGTGACGACATGCCACTCCCCTGGTAGACTGCAGAATAGAGTTTAGATACTCCGCCCCTCAGGATCTCCCACATTGAACAGCTGATGGCCATGTTTCATCAGCAATAGGTATTTAAATGGAACAACAAGCTGCTCATGTTCACCGGCTCCTGACAACGGTGTTTTGAACACGCCGAAACGCGCGTCAAGCTTTTTCTTTAATCTCTGCACTTGGTAGCACTTTTTTTTTTTTTTACCTCTATGGTTATTGATTTTTAGGTGTTTATTTATTTATAACTTTAGTAGGGAGAGTTGGTTCAGGTAGACACTAGTGGTTAGACCACGGTGTCGAGGTAACTTTTAGGGTGAATTGAGAGATTTATTTATTTATTTTTTGTGTGAGGCTTTTCATCTGCGTTTAGACCTGATTACCCGGTCCCTTGTTCTATGGGGAGCCTGTGCCTCTTCTCTCTCCCTAACCTCGTTTACACTACCTTCCTGTCAGTCGGACACTAGGGGTACTGGAACTTAGATGCTAGCTAGTACTCCAGACAATTGATCCCCTGGGCACCGTTTTGAAGATCTCCCTTTTTTTCAAGTTATACTTTTTGTTTGCATCTCCCTTTTTATCCTTAGATTGATTAAAGGTAGGGCCTCCCTTCCTCATTTCTTATACAGTGGAGCTCTCCTGATGTTGTTTTCCCCTTGTGGGACTCTACACATCACCTACTCCTATTCCCTACATATTTTGGAGGGTTACCCCCTCACTGGAGCTCCCTATTAGGTGGTTACAGTGGTGCAGCTCATGAGCCCTTGAATGGTATCTGGACTCCTGACCTGCACTCTGTTTACTTTATTTCTCTATTAATAGCTGTGGCATCCAAGCCTGCATCTAGTGATACTGCCTGTGTGTGCTTATGTGCGTACTGGGGCCATCTTAACTATCTATGAGAGTTTAATTTGCTCAATAGTGATAATAATTAAACAGAAAATATAAAACAAAGTGATAAAACATATAAAAATGATTATAAAAAGCACTATAGTGATAAAATATATACAAAGAACATAAAAACATATACAATTTATAAAAAATTATATAGGTCAAAGTCTGCATTTATGCAGGAGACAGAGGAAAATGTAGGCAAATAGCAGCAACGTTTCGACCTATAAGGTCTTTCTCAAGATTATAGGTCGAAACGTTGCTGCTATTTGTCATGTGGTTCTCATAAATTTGCCTTCTTAAACCTTGGAGTGCATAAATTTAACCTCCCTCTGTCTCCTGCATATTGTACTTGGGACCTGGTCCTGGGTCCTAGTTTGGTTGCTCCCTGGTTCAGAATAATGGAATTTAGTGCAGTGTCTAATTTAGCTCAGAAAAGTCAGCATTTAAACAAGTGGGGGTTAAAGCTTTGAGATAAAATACACATTTCATGTATCGATTGGCATACAATTAAAACATTTTTAGGAACTTTCTAATGGAGCAGGAAATGTTTGGACACCGTGTGGTTAATAAAACATTTTAAAATATTTCGACAATGTTTAGCTATTCTAATTTTAATACACTCCTGGTAGTCATTCCTACGTATTGGAGGGCACTCCAACACGTACATGACATTTTTAGTGTTACACGTAATAAAATTCTTTATTTCATATTCAGGGTTTGTAACATTAAATTTGAATTTATAACCAGTGTTAAAAGATGTATCAATGTTTTTGCAAGCAACACATTGTTTGCATTTAACACCTTAAGCATGGGCGTCCGCATGGGGGGGCAAGAGGGGGCACTTGCCCCCCCCCCTGGATTTTTCAGCTTGTTCTGCTATTTTGTGTGGGATTTAAAATGAACTGCAATACCGGCGCCGGCCAGTAGGTGGCGCTGTGTATGAAGAGAGACAGGGATAGGAAGCTGCATCTTATCCCTGCTTCTCTCTGCTGATTGAAACCGCAGGGGAACAACACATGCAGCCAGAGACAGCCTACAGATCAGGTAAGTGAGGGATGGGGGAGGGTTTGAG
>OW240921.1:23072403-23153596 GCA_933207985.1 Pelobates cultripes | reverse complement strand
CTATAGATTTGGGGAGGGGGGCAGCCTTTAGATTTGGGGGCAGCAGCCCATAGATTTGGGGGGTACAGCAGCCTATAGATATATAGAAATGAACAGGAAGGGTCAGCAAGGAGCTGGAAGGGGCAAAGGGAGCACAAAGGTAAAATAGGAGAATGAGCAGGAAGGGCCTGCAAGGAGCAGGAAGGAGCACAAAGGTAAAGGAGCAGAAAGAATCAGAAGAGAAGGAGCACAAAGGTAAAGTAGAAAAGGGAGCAGAAAGGGTCTGCAAGGAGCAGAAATGGATCAGAATGAGAAAGGAGCAGAAGGGCACTAAATAAGCAGAAAGTAGCAGAAAGGTAAAAGAGCAGAAGGGGCCAAGGATAGAAAACAGTGTCAGAAGAAAAAAAAATACTTTAAAATGAAGGAGAGGAAAATGAGATTGGAGCAGGAAGGACAAGTGAAGTGAACCTCCACTTTATTCTGGACACCACATCATAAGGCTTTGGTACCTGGGCCAGGCAGGGAAACGCTGGACCTTCTCATCTCCAAAGGTAAAAAAATATCAGTATTAATGTGTTCACTTTTATTTACTGAGTGTCAGGAAGCACAGAGTGCCGTTGGGTAGGGGTGTTGCTGATTGGCTAGAGTGGTCAGCTGGCACTCTAAGCCAATCAGTAGCTCCCCATTCATAAAAAAGTAAAAATATTTTATGAACCGGGAACTAGCGATTGGCTTAGAGCGTCAACTGACCACTCTAGCCAATCAGCGGCACCCATGCCTGACGTCAATCTGCTCTTCCTGACACTCTGTTTCAGAAGCCAAATACCACTGAGCGACCTGGAGCTGGAGGAAGCCTTTGGGGTTAAACCATTTGAGAGCGATTTAACCCCTTAAAGGAAAGCGAGCACCCAGGGGCTTCCTGGCATCATAGCATTTTCATTTAGGTGAAGTTGTTATGGTGACCAGAAATGTCCTTTAATTTGCTTAGTGTTAAAGGAACACTATAGTGTCAGGAATACAAACATATTCCTGACACCATAGTTGTGAAAACACTATTCACCCTGGCTTTATGTGATAATGGCTATGCCCCTTCCCTTTCATGACACTGTCAAAAAGGTACCAAGCATGGATGTCATTACAATTATGCCCCCCCCCTGGAAAAATTCCTGCGGACGCCCATGACCTTAAGGACCCATGACGAAAATATTCCGTCATGATTCCCTTTTATTTCTGAAGTTGTGTCCTTAAGGGGTTAAAAAAAAAACATGTTTATCTAAAAAGTTTTCTTTTGTATTGGGGTTGTTTTTTAGTATAATTATTTGTTAAAACTGTTAGGGGCTCCACTAAAAAAACAATATTAGTTTTAATAGCCCGCAGACAAGGGAGGTAGCTTAGTGGTGATGGACACGACAAAGTATGTGGCTGAATGTAAACGACAGTTAGAGGACTGTGAATTCGAGAAAAATGGAGGAGCGACACTCTAGAGGATATAAAGAAGACTCTGGTCCAAATACTGGACAGAGGTAAATTGAGGGGCATTTTAACACAAAAAGAATATGAATTTTGAAATGTCAAATGTCCTAGAACCCGTGTCTTTTATATCCTCCCAAAGATCCACAAGAATTTAGAAAACCCTCAGGGTAGACCCATAGTGTCGGGCATTATGTCAGTCTCTTACAATGTATCAAAATATATACTCATTTTTGCAACCAATTATTAAAACTAAATTTTATCTAAAGGACAATATGGATGTCCTTGAAATGGTTAAAGAGTTTACATGGAAGGAGGGCTATCTCCTAATTACCTGCGATGTCACCTCACTTTACACCTGTATTCCACACGAGAAAGGGTGTGCAGCAGTCAGGCAATTTTTAACGCATGACCATCATTTACTTCCCCATCAAATAGATTTTTTATTAGAGTGTATCAGTGTGTCACTACATAATTAGTTTTGGTTCGATTCTTCTTTTTATCTTCAATGTAGGGAACATCGATGGGAAGTATGTATGCACCCAGCTATGCCAACATATTTATGACCCATTTGGAGGAGACCTTCATATATGGGGATCATGGCTGGAGTGCACATATATTCGCCTATTGTCGCTACATAGACGACATAGACGATATGTTTTTAATTTGGGAGGGTACAGAAGAGTTTTAAAGGATTTTTAAATTTTCTTAATGATAATGACTGGGGCATACAGCTGACTAATAACATTAGTCCCTTAGAAATTGATTTTGTTAGACTTCAAAATCTATGAGGAAGGAGAATCTTTAAAAACCAAAACATTTTTTTTGAGAAGGTAAATGCAAATGGCTACACAATATCCCCAAAGGACAACTATTAAGGTTAAGACGCAACTGCACAGAAGAGTAGTATTTTTGGTCTATAATAGACTTTGTATACAGATAAGAGTAGAATCCCAAAAATGAGTATTAGCCTTATAGGACTACATATGTACACACTGATGACTAATTATCTTATTGTATTATAGTAATGCATTTAGATGATATGCCCCGTTTTTATTTTATGCTTCGTTTTTTTATTGCTCACTTCGATGCTTCAATCTGGTTTTATTTACCTTCAATGGTCTTATTATTCATAATACATGGACTTTCATGTCAGCGGTGTTTATATTAATATGATGCATGTAGACGATATGCCCCTTTCATTTTTTTGCCTTTTATTGTTTACTTTGATGTTTTCATTTATTTCTCTTTACCTCCAACGAGTTTATTAATCACGATATGTGAACTTTCATATAGATACCGTTGATTTTTGGAAAGCATGTAAAAGACGATCACAGGAGAACTCACTCATGCTTGAGAAAGCCCCGAGAGGCATTTGGATCCTACGTCCTCGAGGGGCTGATCCTCCCGGTGCCTGATAGTTTGGTACTTCAACCACTCCACAATTGTGAGTTCAATCTCTTTTCCATACCTCCATACTATTAATTTACAATGTTGCACTAGGTCCTTGTTTTTATGTATTTTAGATCAAGTTGCTCCTGAACAAAATTGCAAGTATATGTTTGCTTGTTACAGTTTTTGATTCAACCACATTGTCTTTTCCACTTCTTGGCCATTCACCGGCTATATTTGTATTTTTATATACACTATCGTACATGTATTGTTGGAAACTTACACAAATTACACACTGTTTATGTTTTCATCGCTGGTCGCTATTTCTCATATTGTTTTGCGCACCTGCAACTTTGGTTTTATATATTTGTATTTTGGGGGTTGTCTATATCAGAACTCCTTGTAGGTTGCTGCATTATTTAAAATACTCGTTTGTAGCAATATTTTGTCTAGTTCCTGTTGCCCCAACTTATTCTGTTTATATTTTGCAAAATAAAGTATATCTTTTACCACTCGTGGCATCCGGTGGCTATATACGGGGAGGCGAAGGAGAATTACCAGCAAACAGAGTGAATGGGGGAATGGGATCCCTATAACATCCCAATACACCCAAAAATAGAGTTAATCTTATTGGCTCTTCACTTGTGAGTACATTGAAATAAGATCGATCTTACTATTACTCATTTAAACATATTGTATTGCACTAGGATACTTTTATATTTCAGTAGTAGCAAACATTGTTGATCCGGTGCATCCGAACGTGTATATATCATTGAATTCACACACTCCACCTATTGTATGTAACTTTTTAAATATGTATCTGGAATGTTGACAGTAATTATATTTATTTATACACCATGCTAGTTTTATTGATTTAAGAATTTATAATGGAATATATACTTTTTTTAACACTATCAGACATGCAGTTATTCTGCATCTTACAAAGTGGTGGGATGGTCCTCCACCACACAATGCTATCCTACTGAGCCATTTATATAATATATAAATATATAAATAGTGTCTCATTTTTATTCAAAGTGATTTATGGCATAAAACGCTTTACACTATTATGTTTTAAAGGTGTGCACACAGAAGTACAACTATCAATTTTTAAGATAATTGTTTTTTGTATATTAGAAGTGGTACTATTTATATTGCACTTTATTCACATATAAGTGCTCAATTTTTTGCTTTGATGTCTAAGGTGAATTTAAAAAAAATACATAAAACCAGTGTAAGTAAAAGAACAAAAAAAAAAACAAATGCTTATAGAGTGACAGTGCCACTTTAATTTCTTGAAAGGACTGATAGCTAATGATAATCTTCTTACTCCAGTTTATCCCCAGAATAATGCCATTTCTGGTGGAGCTATTTTGCAAACATGTTGGCAGCCAGTGTAATACTAATAAATGTAAAAGGTATAAAGTTACAAGCTACTGTCACATTTTCTTAGTCTAAACTTTTATTAAATAGAAACATAAAGGATACCGCACTCTCACAGCTTGACAAAGTCCTCTGTGAAGGTCGAAATGTTTCACATTCAGTTTTCAATAAATCTACCTCTTTGAAGAAACCTTGAGTGCCTGGACCTACTTTTATTAAATACGGTCGTTTGGTAGACCTTGACCTGGTCAGACTTTATCTCATTATGCATTCTGTTATCTACATTAAAAAAATCCTACTCAACAAGCTTGGTTTTGGTAATGCTATTATTTTAATTTAATTGAAAAGCACAGGTAGTTTTAGCACTTGCCGATAAATTTGATAGTGATAAAATATTTTTTCCATTTTTTAAGACACATTGAAGCACATTGATATCAGGTTTTCCCACTAAATTTTCTTCCCCTAAGATCATTGTAGTTTAAAGATGGTTCGTCAATCGATGATCACGCAAATTTAGCAGGATGAATCCTCGACTTTACATTTGAATATATCTCCTTGTGTGTTAATGAGCCATAGCAATCCTTCATCATAGGAGAGGTGCTTAAAAGGACCATATTTATCCACCAGAGACCACTCAGTCCCAATTGGGTTTAAACTAGAGATTCCTTCTCTGTAGGAAAAAAAAAGGTAAAATTATATTAATTATATTTATAAAGCCATCTACAGTACCAAGGTAGCATGTGCTGCTCAGCTGAAGAGTACACTGTGAAGTCATTCCCTGTGCCCAACACACAATATAAAAATTTAATTATTGTAGGAAGTAGACATGGCCAGTTGAGTGAATGGTAAGACATAGACAAGAGAGAGATTAAAAAAGGATGCAATATATCTACTTAATCTGCAAGTTTTAAATACAGAATAGTATATACACCACATTCATGAATTATTGTTTATTCCTGGATGATAGCTCTTTATTTTGCTTCAACACTTTGACACAATGAAGATGAATCAATACTTTTATAATATATCAGTAAATAATATGAATGTATCTGAATGCAGTAACATATAGAAACTAGTGAACATCTGACACCTAGTTAAGATTATCATCTGCATTCTATTAGCTGAGAAAGGGTTTATTCTGATTACTAAATAGCAATTGCTCCTTTGAATTCCATTGGACAATTTATTTCCAATAAGCAGTGTAAATCTAAACTGTATTTTTATGTGTGTGCTGTTCCTTTTTCTGTATTATGACATGAACAAATGCCTCAAGGCAAAGCTAACCCCACAGTTCTAGAATTTTGTACTATACAAAACACTGGAACTAATAAAAAAATTATGTAATGATATGCTATTCAATCCAAGTTAGGGACAATAGCCAAGTAAAGGAGTACAGATAGTAGAATAGTCAATTGTAGCCAAGATCCAAACCAGATAGACATTAAGAGATGTGAAATCTGATGGCGCTATATAAATAATATAATAATAATAATAATAATAATATAACACCCTATTGGAAACCATAATACACCCACAGCAGGGCATAGACCTAACAAACTCTTTATAGTATGGATCTTGAATTAGGAAACCACACCGGCTTTAACGTACTGAAGACATAGATATTAACTGTGCATGATGTCATGTCGGCGCGTACATGGTGCATCATAAAACGAGAGACTCTACAAACACCCTGCAGCCGTCCCCAGGCTGTGTTTTAGGAATCAAGAGACAAGGAACCCTGACACTCAATTAGTTCTTCTGAAGAGCTTGTGACTTCTGAGGAAGTGCGCTGTACACACAAAACTCATAAGCGTCTTCTTCTCTGTATCCTGCTCTGTGCACTGGCTATACCACTATGCTGTTCTGATAATTGTATTATTGGATGAAATAAATGTTAAAGCGATGACCTCATTTCCAGTACCAGGACTCCTGTGCTGAAGCTGCCTCTTTGCCATAGAAGATGTCAGCATGCCTGCTGAGGTCTTCCATGATCTGCTCCAATCCAATGATTCTCAAAGAGCACTTGGCCACTGCACCCAGACCACTTTATTCAGACTTACTTTAGTGGTCCTTAAACTGTATTTATTCTATATTTTCATTATACTTGAATGAAGATATTCTATTTTATTCTGTGCCATTTTAGAATGTTTCACAGCTAGTAATGCCATCAGGTTCCTTGCAAATACAGATAAGCACGTTTTTTGACACCTACTGTATGTGAGAAACTTTATTATTATTTTTGCTTCTATACTATAATTTCAGACTTTGTATGACATTTTAAATAAATGTTGTACTCATATTTTTCAAATAAGAAGTGCTTGTAGTGAATGGGTTAAACACTGCCGTTACGGGGTTGAGCCTGAGCTGCGGCATGGCTGCTTACCAAAATACACTGCTTTGCTGGGCCAACCTAGCCACTAATAGGGATTGGCAGACCTGGCCCTGGGAATACCACTTAGGCTGTGCATATATCATCTCCATAATGCGGACAGGTGCCACTGGAATTCTATAATTGATGCATGGTGTGTGAGAGGTAGTTTTATGTTATATTTGTATCACTTGATCCTGAGGAAGGTCCCTGTGTGGACCGAAACGTTGATTGTCTTCTACTTTTTTGATGGAATAAACACCATTTGAATTCTTAAGTCCGTGAGTGCAGCCTGCTTTTCTCTACTAACTACATTTAACATCCCTAAAAGCCTGGCACCCGGCGAGCCTCATAAGGCACACCTTAAACATACCAAGCGTGAGTGCAAGGAACCTTTGTATCTTAGATATATATATATATATATATATATATATACACACACACACATATATATACACACACATACACATTTTTTATTCATACCTTTTTACTAATTCATATTTTTTCACACATTTTTCATCTATTTTTCCATATATCTGTTTTACACAGTTGTTCCTTCCTTTGTGACGTGTTGCTATATTATGCCTTTGTGTATGTATCCTTGACAATTTAGTTTATCAAATTCAGTATTTTATTCTCTTTTTTGAGAAGTTATTTTTAATTAAGATGACTATATGTATTGTATGCTACCCCTTACAACACTGAGAGACGTTGTGAACGCAAACGTCTTAACTAGCTCCAGGTTCATAGAGCGCATGACAACAGATGCCTTAGTCCGTGCAGTGCATGATGCCTGACGCCTCACCAATGGAAACTGAAACAATGCATAAGACATGGAATAAGCAGAATAGAAGGAATTGATTAATTCACATTGACTGAATAACGGAGGATCTCATTGCACCCAATACTATTGGCCAAATAGGACTTTTTAAGGGCGCGAAGTTTGAAAAAGAAAATATCTCAATTTTCCCCTGGGAAGGTCAGTGCAGACGAAAAGTGTTGGTAAGCTGAAGCACTTAATTTGATTTTAAGATCTTTTATTGTTTTATATTGTTTTTATATATTCCTTATGGTTGGTGTATATTCTGATTATCAACATCATCCGAGGAGTCCGTTGGGTTGTCTACTTACACCATGTAAATGGTGTCAAGTACATTTTATTCATATCTCTGTATGTGCTTATTATATTAAAGCCTGTCTGTTTTTATTCATTACACACTATGTTGCATTTTATTCTTCTTTGAGTGACTTAGCAATCCAAGAAAACCTGGATCTGATGTCTAATGCCTACATTGTGAGAGATACGTCTAAAATAATCTAGCTCTGTGAGTGCAATCTGAAGATTTAATTTATTAGGTAATGATGCAATACTACTCTATGATTTGTACGCGTTTTTGTCTGTGGATTTCCTTTTTGTTTTTGATTACCCTATATGTACCTGGGAACGTAGTTCAGTAACTGCCATGCAGTTAGAATTCCTATATATTAACTACAAGAGAAGATTTACCTTTTGTATACGTTGCCAATGGTGTTGATTGCGTACACTGATCCATCTGTGCCAACTTCCACCATAACCATGTGTCCTTCCACCTGTTTCCATGCACTACCTTTGCAATCATTTGGATTCACATTCAGACGGTGAAATATATTATTTGCACCGTTCACTCCCCAGCAACTATAGCGACCACAGCTGTAATACTTCACGCTTCCCTCTAACTGAACGAAGGTGACAGCCGTCCCCGTGGAAAGAGTGAAATCCTGGTTCAGGCAAAAAACTCTTTCATCGCTGTTCACACCTCCCAGGAATTTGTGACCCCCTGCATCCACCTGTTTAAGGAGTCCTATAAGAAAGCAACAGCAGACGATAACATACAATTAAAGCATATCTAACATGTATACTACACTAAATGGGATATAAAAGGCAATATAATTATTAATGGGGTGGCATAGATATATTAATAATTGTCAATTTATAACACTTGAATAAACTGGCAAACACTTAAAGATCTTCAACATTTTATCAAGGCTTGGGCTTACTTCGACCCCAACCACACTGAGTTCTGCAGAGCTATGAGAGTTGGTCTCTGAACTCTGCAAGCAGCAGACCATGGATTTGAAGCAGGAGGTCTAACACTGACTTGCATTACATACCTCCTTGGAAAACTGTGTCTTTCTTCCTATCTTTTTCAAAACACAGATTTTATTATTTTAATTTTGTTTTTAAAATACTGGTTCCACTTACCTGATACTTGCACCCAGTCGCCATTCTGAAACTTGAAGATTCTGAACTGTCTGTCTGCGCCCCAAATACCGGCTGGACCAACACTTACATGCATCAGTTTTCCTGGAACCTGTACCCAGTCATTCACACTGAAACGGAATATGCTATCATCATCGGTGACCCCATAAACCTGTCCAGCTCCAGCATCCAACTGCCTCAGTTTCCCAGGTACCAGTGTACATCGGAAGCCTGGGTGTAAACAGAAAAAGCAGTGGGTGTATACAATATGCAGAACAAGAAGCAGATACATGATATAAACATGACAAATTATATGACTGTTTGAATTATAGCGAGCTAGACTGGATTTGCAGTATGGTCACAGCATGTGATGATAATTGTAAATAAAATCGAAAAGTATGTAAGTAAAATGTATTTCTAACATTAGAGTTTCTTCCTGCACATTTGAATATCTGAGCTCCCCTTTAGAAGTAAAATAGTGAAAATGTAGTCATCTTTTAGTCCTTGCTGTGCCAGATTCACTGCGGCTGCTACTCCACCCCTGACTGAGATCATCAGTTATGGTAATTTCAGCCAATTAAAAAAGTGTCTCCAAAGAAAAGCATTGGGGGCTTACTGCACCTGTGCTGCAATCATCATGCCACACCAATATGCATCTCCTCATGGAAATACATTATACTAATGCATCTCTGTGGGGAATATTTGTTGTTGTCACACTGACCGCGTGGACATTTAATGTCAGTCCTGCAAACACTGCAACTCTAAGGATGGAGCAATATTCATTGGGAGCAAGGCAAAGTGTTTTTAGAGGAGAGGGTGCAGAGACAGGACACTGAACCAAAACTAGTACCCTGATTGGTAATTTTGTGGAGAAGGGATACTCAGAGAATCTACTGAAACTCGAGTTAGAGAAGGTAGCAGATATGGAAAGAGGCTCTTTGTTTCATTATGAAAAAAGGTTAATGTAGCCAATTCTCAAAAAACATATGAATACTCATTTAATAATCCTAAGGCGTTTTATATTAACATTTTGAAAATACTTGGACCTATTTAATCCACCTGTCCTAAATAGATTTTTTAAAAAGCAATAGTGGTAAGCACTGTAGTGGGTGTAGGATTGACAGGGGCTGTAGTGGGTATAGGGTGCAATAGGGCTATAATGGGTGCTGGTGCCAACTGGGTCGGTAATGGGTGGAGGGAAGCCCAGGAACAGTAGTTGCTGCAGGGGGGATAGGGGACATGCATCACTACACAATTTCTTTTTTAACCCTTTAGAGATGCCATCCTTAAGGAGATGGTCATAGTTTTCACCATCTGGCAAGTCTAGTTCTTTAGGGCCACGTGATTGCAATGACATCACATGTTAGGATGGGCGGTTCAGGGCACTGCCTGAGTCATCAGGCAGTCCCCCAAACACTGAAAATAATGTGAAAAAGTTATAATCAATATATATGTATAATATAATTAAAACATTGTATTAATATATTTGTGGCAGAACTTCTGCCTGTCCGTGAATTGCCCTGTGTCATATTGTGTGTGTTTCCCCATCCATTCATGAATTGTGCCCGCTCCCTGTTCGGAAGGGAATTCATTCACCTCCCAAATGGAGACCACCCCGATACCTCATTTAGAAAGTTAGGTTAGAATGTTCACCCCTCGCAACATAAGTGTCAAACCGCAGACCACAAAGGGAAACAATGAATGAGTGCTCCCCTGGGTGGCCGCCATTCGTACAGATGAATGCCAGCCAGGAGGAGTACTCGTGGATTGTTTCCTGGCTCATTCTTCTCCCGAACGAGAACCTCCCCGGTGCCCCTTTGGAATGTTTGCACCAATTAAATAGAACATTCTCACTTGCAACATAAGTGTGAAACCGCAAAGTAAGTAATTAATGAATGCTCCCCTGTATGGCCGTCATTTCGTATAGATGAATGCTGTCCAGGGAGAGCATTCACATCCCGAAAGGAGATGCTTCGCTTGCAGGGTTTCACCCAGGGACCTCACGAATGGAGTCTGGTCGAGGAAAGTGCCGCTGTGAGGGTCCCTGAGATTGGTGTGGGCACTTCTGGGCACTGACGAGTTTGTCGGTGCCTACAGGGACAAAGAGACCAGCTCTTTTCCCACGGGTGGACTTTTCTGTGCCTGGGAGACAAAGTGAGGGTCCCTTTTTCCCGCACTTGGACTCCCAGGCATAGAGGCTCCTGGGAAGAAGACTGTATTTTCAGTGGCAGGCTCTAGGGATTAAGAGAACCAAGTCCCTTCCCGCGCTAGGGTCCCACAGAGTTGGGGGATCTTGGGATGTGACCTTGTATGTCTGTGTGGGAAACTCCTTGCATGGGGTCATGTATAAAAGCTGTGCGTGGTCAAAAAAGCGTTATTGTACCTACAGGACTGTGTGTCGTCTAGTTACTGGGGGGGAATTGGTCTCTTTATATCCTAAATGTTTCCTGACCGGAGGAAGGAAGGGAATTAGCGGAGGTAACCAGTCGGGTTACCCAGGGTAGATTTTAAATATATATAATTTCATTGTTACTGTACTTTGATATTAATATATGTATATATAGTTATGTGAACTGCAGTGGCGATGAAATACAAATTGACTATAACATCAGGAAAAAGGAAGGAGAAGATTGAAAAATACCAATGATTGAAAGAACAGCTAGAAAGTATAAGGAAAGTAAAGGCAGTAGTAGTCCCACTTGTGATAAAAGCACTCGGGGCTGTGACTCCCAAGTTTCAGCAGTGGCTTCAACAGATTCCAGGTGGGACATCTGAGATCGCTGTTTAGAAGAGTGCAGTTCTAGGCAGAAAGTCTAGAGAATTTAATTTGCAAGTCCTATATTTGACCATGTAACTTTCCAAAACACAGCAAAAACTTTAGTATTCGGGAGACCTTACTGAACATAAATATGAGTGTTTTTAAAACAACAAACATTCAATGATGATAATATCATCAGGGAAAATACAGTTTGTAAGTGAAGAATCCCCCCCAAAATTTGAACTAACTTTTACCAGGGTTTGTGACAACAGGACTATTAAAAAAGACTGGACATACCCATTTTGAATATGCTGGGGTGTCTACATTTGTAAATGGTATGCCATGATGGGGTTAATTCTCATTCCTAGGCTGCCATAAGGTCTCAAAGGCAACGTAGGTCTAGCAAACTAATCTGACAAACTGAAATGGGCAAGCCCTATATTTTCCCTGTAACTGTCCAAAACACCATAAAACCTGGATGGGTTGGTTTAGTTGCACACAGGAAACTTTGCTGAACATAAGTATAAGTGTTTTGAAACAGTAAAATGTATAATGACGATGATATCATTGGTGAAAGTGCAGTTTTTGTGTGAAAAATGCAAAAAACAAATAAGAATGCTAAATTTGGCCAGGGTTAGTGACTACGTGGCTGCCAAAATAGACTGGACTTAGCCCATTTTGAATGCCCTGGGTTGTCTACTTTTCAAATAGTATGCCAAGATGGGGGTAATTCTCATTCCCAGTCTGCCATATGGTCTGAAGGGCAACATAACCAATTTATGAGATTTCAATGTGTAAATATTTAAATGGGCAAGCCTTATATTTGACTCTGCTACTAGACATGGGCATGAATACGATTTTGTCCGAAAATTCTGTTTTTTTTTCATAAACGAAAGCCCTACAAACAAAATATAAACGAAATGAAAGGGTAAATGCCAAATGCATCAACTTTTCATTTTGTTTCGTTTGTTTAATAGACTCCGTGCTGCAGGGGAATAAACCCCCACAGTGGCTGCCAAAATAAACTGGGCATACCCCATTTGAATTCCCTGGTTTGTCTACTTTTGCAAATAGTATGCCAAGATGGGGGGTGGGGGGGAATTAACCTCCACAGCACAGAGAAATAACAGTGCACATGCGCAAAAAACAAACAAGGAGGGAGTCGGCAGAGCAACCAGTTTCCTCCTTGTAATAAATAACTATTCCAACCCTTCCCCCTCCCCCCGCATTAAAGTCTATGGGGGTCACTATGACCATTATGAATTTTTTCACTGGTGCACATATCTACCTGTTACTTTACAAAATCATCATAAAAATCTGTACTTGTGACACATCGATGAACATAAATATGAGTGTTTTAGAGCAGTAAAACGTATAATGCTTTTGCTATCATTGGTGAAAAGTCTATTTTTTGTGAAAAATGCAAAAAGGAGCTCTAAATTTGGCCAGGGTCTGTGACTAATTGGATACAAAAAATACTGGACATTTTAAAAAACCCTGGTTTGTCCACATTAACACAGGGTATGCCATGATGGGGGTAATTTTCATTCTTGGTCTACATAGGCCCTGCAAACCAAATCTGGCATATTTTAATGTGTATAAACTGAAAAGGGGAAAGTGCTATATTTGACCCTGTAACTTTCCAAAACACCTTAAAACGTGTACATGAAGGGTACATTGTGATAGATTGCTGAATACAAATATGTGTGTTTTATTGCAGTGAAAGCTAACAGTTAAAATGCTATTCAAAACTTGAAAAATAACATTTCTTAATTTCTCAAACATTTTTAGTTTTTATTTATATTAGATTATGTTTCATATCTAAATATTTGATGTGAAATGAGAGCCATGTTTCTCCTGAACAAAATGATATATAATAAGTGTGGATGCACTTAATATGAAAGGTAAATTATGGTTGAACATACATATAGTCAAATTCCCGGTTTTGTTTTAAACTGTCCCTAAGGAGTTAAACCATTTGTAACTTTACTATAAACTTGGTCAGATTGCACTGTGGGACACACTTCTGTACTAGATGAGTTTCTTCAGCCTCCCCTCACCCTCTCCCTTCCAAACACACTCACCGTGCTCTGTTTCAGACCAGTGCGCAAATAGCAGAAATAGGACATCATTGTGAAGCAGCTGAAAAGAGTAACCGGTCACAGGAGCCTGCACTGCATGAATCACACGGATCAGACTCCTCTCCCCGCCTGTCAGGATGTTGCAAGGCAAAAAGATGTTCCAACTGCACATGTGTAAATGTGTCAGTCATGCCCAATGCACTTATTCAGCATTCCTAAGGATAGGAAAAATCAGTGTGCCCCTGGAGTGGGTGTGGAAAGTATAAATAATATTTACCTGCTTTTTTCAGACTGCAGAGTGAGCCAACTTTCTCATTCACGGCTAAAGCTATTGAATGAGAGTTGTCACAAAGTAGTGCATGTTCATTTCATAAAAACAGATGTTTTACATAAAGTTTATTCCCTTCTGCCTTCTCCCTTTCCCTTACCATGGCCAGGGAGAGGGGAATCCTAGTCCTTGGTGCTCCGATCAGTCGGTGTAGATATAATTTGCTATTTCCTCTTGTGCAGTCTACACTTGCTGTTTTCTCTGACTGACACCACATAATGTTTCATGTTTCGCAGGGTTGTCATGGTAGCCCATGGCAACACTTTGATATAATTGTGGAACACCCAGGATTTTGAGGGAGATCTTTGCTCTCCCCACTGGCTGGGGAGTGACACAGCTCCCTCTTTGTGCCGGCAGTGGGCCTATTTTTTGGATATAGACCTTGAGCAGCACCTCGTATCATAAGGCAGCCCTGTTGGCACAGACTAAAAGTTTATGTTGGAGAAAACAGGAGGACTTGCAAAGGCTGCAGGCTTTTGCAAGCTTTAATTTCACATTTCCCCAAAGAAAAAAATGCAGAAAATAAATCATACATGGAGGGTACCATTACTCACCTGTTAAAAGACATATTTGTTTTTAGAGTGTTCCTTTATATTATATATTATAATATTGCTTGAAATAATAATGCAAAATGTTGTTACCTGCAGCGATACCTAAGAACATCAAGATCAGGCAGATGTAGACTTTCATCTTGTCAGTAGGATGAGTTAGCTAATAAGTAAAGCTCGTCTAAAAGTACACAATTTATATAGCTGCTGGCTGGCACTCCTCCCTTAACAAAGCCTATGTCACCGAGTCTGATTGACAGGTACTTCAACAGCTTAACCCCTTCACTGTCATGTGGCTGGCAAAAAACATCATCTCCAGATTCCAATTATTTTCAGTGTCCTGGAAAGTCTAGAATGCATACTATTTAATTAAAATTTACCAATAATGAAGTTAAAGATAAGAAAACTGTGTTGTAGATAAATAACATTACTGAATATGTAATATAGACATTTTTCTATATGCTATTATCCTCTCACATGCTTACCTAAAAAGAGAGTAACCAAGAGAGTTTTGCTGGCTCAGATATCCATGTCAAGATATGCATCAGATCCTAGGGAAGCAGGGCAATCTGAGAACAAGTGGTCTCCTGGAACAAACCATTCATGGAGAAGAAGTGAGAACCTAGACTTCTTTGGTTTCTACTATAACAGTAGACCAAATAAGAGGGGCTACATGGGGACAATAGATGGAGAAAAGATGGTCATCTACTCTAACACCATAACAGCTGGTTACACAATGTTTGATCATAGTCACAAGGGAACTATTGTCAAAACTGGAAATGAACTACACAAACTATCACACATGAGTCATGAGTAGAAAGAGACTCCCATGCTTGCACATATATATATATATAGTTGCCAACCTACATTTGTGCCCCAAGATGACATAAAGGCAGATATAACAGAGATGATAGAAAACCCAACAGTTCTCTTGATCACCGGATAAGACTACCAGTGATCACAGGAACACTACCACCAGACAGTATGCAAGCAGCTGTTATTGAGGCACTATCTACAATTCCAAATAAAAACACACAAAATTAATCACTGCACTCAGATTTCCACTACTAATGAAGCAATGGCTTCATTAGCCCAATTACATTGGAAAAAAAGCATAACAGTTTGTTGTGCACTATTCCAAGCACATATGCATATTTAAATAAAAGGATCTGTATTTTTTTTTTTTGAGAAGCCATACACACTTTTTAACCTTGAATAGGTTACACATGGTGTGGGCAGCAGCACTGTAACAATGTTGTGTAATACTGAAGCAAATAAATATTAAGTTCTGTGCTTAAACCCTACTCCCCCACTATTCCTGGGCAGCAGTGTTAATAAGTGTGTAAGGTTTTATATAAATATCCCTTTTTGTCTCATTTTATATTTTTGCTGCAGGTGATATGTCAGTGTGGGACTCACCTAAAAGGTATGCATTGAAAAAGCAGGTAAGGTTGCATGTTAAAGGACCACTATAGGCACCCAGACCACTTCAGCTTAATGAAGTGGTCTAGGTGCCAGGTCCAGCTAGGGTTAACCCTTTTTTTTATAAACATAGCAGTTTCAGAGAAACTGCTATGTTTATAAATAGGTTAATCCAGCCTCTAAAGCCTCTAGTGGCTGTCTCATTGACAGCCGCTAGAGGCGTTTGCGTGCTTCTCACTGTGGAAATCACAGTGAGAAGACACCAGCGCCCATAGGAAAGCATTGTGAATGAGTGTATAGGTCAGGTAAGCAAAGATTGATGTCACTGATAACTAGACGGAGCAGATACACCAGAGAAGCAGAGGATAGGACAGGGGTAGGCAAACACAAAGCACAGAGGTCCAGTGGCTCCTATAACTGAAAGCAGGCCACTGCATGCTCCCTGAACAGGAACCAGTCACCATCATAGTAGGAGATATCCTACAACAAGCCGCCCACACAAAGAGAGGGTCAGCGCCGGAACCTGACATGATTCCACATATACTGGATAAAGAAACTAGCTAAAACAATTCTTCTGGAAAAAAATCCAACATTGTTTAGGTGGATCAAAATTTATTAATGTTGCATTTCAGTTTGGACAATTTTTGTAAATGCAAAGGATTCAGTAAAAATGATTCAGATGAACCGAAAGGGGCATGCAAATAGGCCAATCAATGTACTGCAAAATATATATATAAAATATATATAATATGAATAAAAAGTATATATTTCTCAGTACACATTAAAACGTGGATTTTGCTGCCATTTGGTTTACAGTTCAAGTGAGGAGAAGTAACCAATAGTGGGAAAAAGATGAGGAGCAGTAAAACATCTATCTATCTGTCTGTCAGTCTGTCTATCTTATACATAAATTGACAAGGGCCAAATAGTGATGACTTGCTGACTGGGTCAGAGCATCTCCAAATCTTGTCTTGTGCGGTGTTCCCGTTATGCAGTGGTTAGTACCAACCTAAAGTGGTGCAAGAAAAGACTACTGGTGAACCGGTGTCAGTGTCCTGGAGTCCCAAGGCTCATTAGTGGTCATGGGAAGTAAAGGCTAGCCTGTCTGATCTGATTACACACAAGAGCTATTGTAGCTCAAATTGCTGAAAAACATAATGCTGGGTATAATAGAAAGTTGGCAGAGCACACAGTGCATCACAGTTTGCTGCATATGGGGTTGCATAGATGCAGACCAGTCAGAGTCCCAATGATGACTCTTGTCTACCACAGAAAGTGCCTTCAGTGGGGTCACCCCAGAACTTTCACCTTTTTTTTCTTTAACCTCTAGAGGGTTCAACCTCACCTTGTGCTTAGATTCATCGTCATGCTAGAAGGTCAAAGGGCATCCAATGCACAATCTTCGTGCAGAAGAATGTAAATGATTTGACAGTATTTTTACATGCTGCATTCATCGTGCCATCAATTGGGAGCAGAAACAAACTTTTAAAAGGAATGGAACTTTATAAAGATGGAAAATGATATAAACAGATATCCAAAACCTTGACAATGCCAGTCAGTACTGTTCAATCACTTATTAAGAAGTGGAAAATGTGGGGATCTCTTGATACCAAGTCAAGGTCAAGTAGACCAAGAAAGATTTCAGCCACAACTGCTAGAAGAAGTGTTTGGGATACAAAGAAAAACCCACAGGAAACCTCAGGAGAAATACAGAATGCTTGGGAAAAAGATGGTGTGGCTGTTTCAAGGAGCACAATACTACAATACTTGAACAAAAATGAGCTGCATGGTCGAGTTACCAGAAAGAAGCATTTACTGCGCCAATGCCACAAAAAACCTGGTTACAATATGCCTGACAATACCTTGACGTCTCACTGCTTCTGGCACACCGTAATTTTGAGTGACGAGACCAAAATAGAGCTTTAAGGTCACAACCAAAGGCACTATGTTTGGACGAATACCTTCCCCACTGTGAAGCATGGTGGCGGCTCGCTGATTTTTTGGGGGTGTGTGAGGTCTAAAGAAATGGGTAATATTGTGAAAATTGATGGCAAGATGCATTCTTCTGCACAAAGGCTGCGGATGGAACACTCTTGGACTTTACAGCATGACAATGAACAAGGCCAAGTGAACCCTCCAGTGGTTACAGTAGAAACAGTTGAAGGTTCTGGAGTGGCCATCACAGTCTCCTGACCTTAATATCATCGTGCCACACTGGGGAAATATCAAACGTGCGGTTCATGCAAGACGACCAAAGACTTTGCATGACCTGGAGGCATTTTGCAAGGCGAATGGGCAGCTATACCTCCTAAAAGAATTATAACCTACAGTTGAATATGAATCCCATAAGAAATAAAAGAAATGTGTTTTGCCTGCTCACTCATGTTTATTTTTATAAATTGTACATATATTACTAATTCATCAAGTGTATGCAAACATTTGAGCACAACTGTGTATATATATATATATATATATATACACACATAGATATTCATCATGCTCCATGTATATTGTATATGCTGCCACATTTTCATTACCTTACCATATCACTGTAACATTGCAGCCATTTTGCCGTTTTGAACACATACAGTAATACCTGCACACACATACATATACAAATATATACACTGATACATGCACACAGTCTGAAATTGAAAACTCTGAAAGTATTTCAAGCTACTCCAAATTTGCAAACATTTAAACATTAAAATATCAGAAAATCTTCTCAGAATTAATAATAAAACAAATCATTAATGCAAATAATTAATTTGAATGGGAAAATTATATTAATTAGGTTCCTTCAGACCCTCTAATACCCTGACACTCCTGATGTTGTGGACTACATCTCCCATAATACTCTTACAGTCATAACTTTGGCAAAAATTAGGGGAGATGTAGTCCGCAACATCTGTAGTGCCGAGGGTTGCCTATCCTTGTCCTGGAGAATGGGAGTTGTGTTCAGGATTTATCATATGTTTTCATTTGTTTTTCTGTTTCATAGACTTGTTATTTAGTAGACAGTTCACCGGTGACTGACGATAGGTGAATGTGTGCTTTGGCATAAGAACCAAAGAAAATCTGTCGGGGAAGCCTTACACAACAATGGCTGAATGTTAGAAAGCCACTGCAGTGTAAACATGACTTTTAAATGACTAGGACATTTCCTTTTGAACAAATATAAATGTAAAACATCTATAAGGTTGACTTTTTTTTAAAAGACACAAACACATCAGATAATGAAAAGAAACACTCTTTTTAGACTGAGTACTTTTGATCCACTAAACGTAGAACATTTAATCAATTCTTTCTCTAAACCATAGAGACCAAACGTTGTGGGCAGGGTTTTACCAATCTATACATTACCATCTGACCATGTCTTTGCATGGGAAAGTCCTAGAGGTTAAACATATACTAGGAAGGCATACATTGGTCATGGTGTTTCATAGGCTGACAGCTCATGGTGGGCTTTCTAGACCTGAATGAGGGCATCATCATTTGCACAGTGGTGGGTTATGACTGTCCATTGCTGGATGGTGCTGGAGAACTGCACACTGCTTGAGGCAGGAACCACTGCATATACTGAGGCCTTTATTTAGGTAATCTGATGCCCAGTTAGCGCCGAGTATTGACTGCATGGTGCTGACAGGGATGCCAATGGGTGGGGAACAGGTTGCAATTGGGCCATGGCTTGGAGTGTGGATATGAGGGGGTGGGGATATGAACAGCACATATCGCTGCTGGGCATGGCAGAATTACCACCAGCCCCCTTCTTATACTGGAGACTAGAGTCACACCAGAGAGCAGGAAAAGACAGAGAGGAGGGGACTGGGCCAAGAGAGCAAGCCCCTAACTCCCAACTACCTCAGCCAGTACACTGGACCCCAGGGAAGTTACCTTCCTTCAGTTAAAATTTAACCTCTAGTGTCTAGGTCATACATTGAGCTTATTGTTTTACTCAGAAGAGGTAAGTGAGCATACTTAGGGGGAATTTATGACAGTGGCACTTGTCAAATGTACGAAATAGCCAGCGAAAATGCAACATGTAAAAAATGTAAAAAAAAAATTTTCTCACCACAAAATTTGTTGAAAAAATGGTGGCAGGTTAAGGTATAATATAGGCCTAATAAGATATCCTGGAGGGTCTGCTTTCTCAAATGGAAATGCAGAAAGAAAAGTCCTGCGCTCACTCCCATCACTGGGCGGCAGCAATGACTACAGTGCACATCAGCCCCAATATATAGTAAAAATCTAAGAAAAAGATGTTACCTGCACTCTCTCCTTAATCCCGATGTATTTTTAAAAATACCCCTTTCTGTCTCATTAGAGATCTTTGACAGAAGCTCAAGGAAGCAAGGTGAATGGTTAGAGTTAGGACCCACCTGGGGGGGGTCTGCCTTGACGTTGGCAGGTGGGTTTATCCTCTCATGGCCATTGGAGGTAACTAAGAGACCTCCATTTGTTTTAAAAATACATCAGGATTAAGGAGAGAGCGCAGGTAACATGTTTTTCTTTGGGTTTCTCAAATGGAAGCCCTTTGTGGGGTTACTTGAACAGTCAAATGGCTATAATGCCACAAAATCAGACTTATGACCATCTATGAAAATTCCAACTATAGACACTGAAATAGCATGGTCTCCTATTTGGCATTGTAGCTTTTACATAATAGCAAAGGTATACAATGGGGGTATCGTTGTACTCAGCAGATGTAGCTGAACACAATATGGGGTTCTGTACAGGGATAGCACACACCAGCTTTATGAAATACACATTGCAAAAACCTTGTTCTATGTGTATGTGCCAAAAGAGAGAAAAAAAACACAATTATACTCCAATAGTTAGCAGAGATTGGCGGTGAAATGGCTACGTAAAAAGTGTCAAAATAACCTTAGGTAAATAGCCTGTGATAAGAGATCACAAAAGAGGGTCAGCGCTGATATGTCACAGGAAATATAACTGTGTAACGTATAGGCAGCACATCTATAAAGAGAGGGGTCCCCTCTAGTCCCCTCAGGATAAGTATAGTAGGGAAAGGAGAAAAGAAGGGTGCGCCTAAAGAACAAATAATAAAATAATACTTATATAAATATTTGAGAGTCCAGGTGATTCTGCAATAGTTCAAAATTAAGATGATTCATGACAGTAGGAAGAAATCTTTGTGGAGCAGCAGATAGGATGTGTAGCCACGAATGGAGATGGTTGTCCAGTAGTATATATGTGGGAGAAGCAAAAGACAAAAAGACTCCAATGGTACAGTATGTAGTTGTATAAGGTATATAATAAAGGAACTACTCACAATATCCAGAGCTTAAATCCAGCTCTGGTTTTAAGTGCATGAGGTGGAATTATCCCCACTCAAGGATATGTAGAGTTCCTCTGGTTTTCAGGTGTGTACTTTAGTAGAGTAGTCCAGCTCGGAATAAGAGAAAGTAAAATATAGTGCTCCCTGTATTTCTATATAGGGTAATAAAAAAAGAATAAAATATACTCACAGTTTATTGAGCAGGCTCACTGCTTGATGTACAGCGTATGGGTGGTACAATCCCCACCTAGGGATTCTTGATACTTCTTATAGATGATAAAACAGTGATGTCAGGTCAGGATAAAAAAAAACATAAATAAAATAGAGTAAAAAATAAATATAAATAAAAATATATAAAATAATAAAGTGAAAAAGGAATATGGCAACACTATTGAATATAGCCAACAATTCCTTTATTAATACAGAAAAATAAAAAGTTTCTAGATGCATTACGCCACAGCAGGCTTCATCAAGTAGAAACTGGCAATTAGCCTGTGATGTCTACTTTATATAAATACATACTTTTGTGTGGAAATTTTGTTTTCTGTGATGTCTATTAAACTTACAAGACAAACATACCAACTTCTAAAATTGTTTCACATTAAAATTCGATTTTAGTCCTTGTAGTTTGTGACCTGTAACTTTCAAAATAAACTGAAATCCTACACATATTATGTACTTTGTAAATCAAGACACATAAATGAATTGATTTTGAATTACTTTTCCTTAGCTGGACATATTATGCACATGTTATTATTGCCAAATCTTGGGGGAAAAAGCACGTGTATATGATATGTATATGTCACATCAAATTAAAGCCCTTTTTGTTGTCTAAAATACGGTATATAAAATTGCAGTTGAACACAAACCGCAAAAAATGCAAAAATTGTTTGTGTCCTTAAGGGTATGTCCAGCTTCTGAAGCTGCGCCCTTTATGAGTTAATGTGTTCTTACTTGACCAGGACTGCCACTGGACTGGTATTTTACTGGCATGGCTGGTATTCCAGCCGGTGCCAGCATTAGGAATATACCAACAGCATTGCCGGTATATTTTGTTGCTGGCAAACAAGCCAGCCACATCTGCAGGGAGGGGGAGGCATGCACTGCAGTGCCTGTGCACGG
Organism: Pelobates cultripes; assembly: GCA_933207985.1. Taxonomy (NCBI): domain Eukaryota; kingdom Metazoa; phylum Chordata; class Amphibia; order Anura; family Pelobatidae; genus Pelobates; species Pelobates cultripes. The sequence continues at coordinate 23,131,207 of OW240921.1, read as the reverse complement.
TGTATGTCTGCCTCTTGTGCTCCCCCTATGTCTCAGGTCCACATGACCCCAACCTCTGACTTTACCAGATATGTGGAGAATACAAGAGCTGACAGATAGGATATCTGTGCACATACAGCAACCATGCTTCCTCCCACTAGACACCAGGGAGGTCCTGAGCATGTCATATGGGTCCCGGGGTAAGTCCAGTGGATGTCATGGGTCCTGTAAGTGCTGTAAGATCCTGTCTGAGTCCTGAGCGTAAATGCAGGAAATTCCATCTGGGTAGTGGGGTAAGTGTGTGGGAATGCCAAGCATCTAGGTGCAGAGCAGGTGCTAATGAAGTCATCTGGGTGCAAAGAAAGTGCTGAGGATGCCATATGGGTGCTTATACAACTGGGGATGCAATCAGGGTGCCTGAGCAAGTTGCTAGAGACAGAGAGATATTGCAGAGCTGCTAATGCTACATTGGGCACAGTGATGACAAAGAGATGCTGAGGGCAGAAATATGTCACAAAGAGGCCAGTGGCAGAGGGATGGCACTGGCAGGTTGTCTGGAGGCACATATGGCTCATTGTAGACCCAAGCAAGAGACCCAAGGCTGAACAAAAAAGTTATCTATTTCTGAATTCTATTTACAGAGATGCAGTATACTCCATTTTCCCACACTGTAGAGAAAAAGGTTGGTGGATTTGGGTTACAATTATAGGGGCTCTGCATTCTATGACTAGCACTGATCCTTTTCAGCCAAAGATGCGGCAGCGATACAATGTATAAAGAGATTGGAGTCAGTTGGATACAGAGCTCTTTTGCAGGCATTTTGCAGGCCTTAGGACAATAGCACAATAGCATGTGCAATATATGCTTTTACATCACATTCCACCAACCGATACCCTACTGAAACAAACACACCTACCACTAGCCTTCAGCATACTACTAGCACAACACGAGCCAAACAAAGAGACAAACCTGGTCTGCTTATTGCTTACCTTGGAAAAGTCAAAATCTTCAATAATTTCAATGCTGGTTCTTGTGGTTTTAGTTCTTGCGGACTGTTACACGACTGTTCTGTATGTTTCAGGACACATGCCAAGACCATGTACTCAATAAAATATACTACAAGGAGTATTTAACATCTGTTAAAATAGAGGATTTTCACATTACTTTCTAACAATCCACCCACACGCTGAGTAGGTTCCTAAAATCAGGGCTTGCTCAACGTTTTCGCACAGATTTTCTTTTCTTACACACAAGCAAATTGTAATTTAATAATTGCAGTCTGCTTTGAGAGATCCTGTTGCAGTCAACTCCCTCATTAAAACAGAATTAGAACAAGGATTCTTAATAGGCCAATTAAAGTCCCCCCATTCTCTGTATGGCATACTAACCCAATAGAGATTGCTACGGAAAAACATCAAATAAAAAATAATTACAAATTGAGTTATCAGTCCCCATTCTACAGCCACACCTAGCCTAAATTCATCAATTGTGACTAATCAATTCTTGCTACAATACACTACAATAGACAATGCCATTCAAGCTATCATTTGGTGCATGGTTAACCAAGACAGATACTGTACACACATTCAAACAGCTCCCTATTAACCCAACACTATGGCATCTACATCGAATCAAGTGGGAAAACCGCTACTATTTCTTAACCAAGTCCACATTTGGATCAAAGAGCAGCCCCATGCTTTTTGATATGTTCACCGACACACTATGCTGGTTACTACTTAATTGATGTAGATATCCTACTGTAATTCATTATTTGGATAATTTTCTTACAGTAGAGAACAATCTGGACTTATGCTGGTCGGTTGTGCAGCACTTGGCCAGCAGAGGCCAAAATATGTAGATGCTTTTAAAGACCCAAATAAAAACACACAAAATAAGTCCTGTGCTCAGACTCCCATTACTCTTGGGCTGCTTTGATGTGGCAGGTGGGCTTGCACCTAAAGGGCATTGGAGCAATTTAGGCGATTTGTCTAAACAGGCACAGGGATTTTGGGTAGTTGGCAGGTAACTCTTTTCTTTGGTTTTTATTGTACGCTTTGGGGCTGATGGGTACTATGGTCACCCAGGAGCGCATGACTAATTTGTTTGTTTTTGCTTTCGTATCACACAGCTATGTTATAATGCTGCCGCCCAGCTTATGTGTTCCCTATTAAGGGTTAATAAGTATGTAAGGATTTAGAAAAATACCCCTCTCTATCTCATTAGAGATTTTTTTCGCCTGAAGCTGAAGGAAGCAAGATGAATTGTTAGTGTAAGACCCACCTAGGGGTTTGCCTTGACGTGGCAGGCGAGCTTACACCTAATGGTCATTGGAGTGAAACAAAAACCCTCTGTCTAAATATAAAAAAAGAAATCAGTGGAGCGCTTATTCTTCTATTACGCAGTCACCAAGATTCTTATAGGCAAAAAGGAGCCTTTACAAGATACTAAATCACTTAACTTTATAGTATTCCACCTTGGTAACTTTCCTTCTTTACACCTTTAACATAAAGTGAAATACATATAGTGTAAAACCATTAAACATGTATATATTATACTAATTAATGGAACACTCACATATTCCAGAGCTATATAGACCTATCTCTGGTGTGGAAATCCTGTGTGTCCGTTATGGGCAACCCTTCCCCTCTTCTGTGGGGCTGGATTTCCAAAGTGAGGAGTTTTTCTCAAAAAAACGGGAAATAAACAATATAGTATAATTCTGTTTGGTATAATATTCAAGAATTGCTGATAAAACATACTCACAAACAGAGAGCCTGTAACCTGGCTCAGTAGCCGAACCCTGTGTAGTTAAGGACTACACTCCCTTCTTTATAGCAGCAGGAATCCCAGAATAGTATTAAAAATGTACTTTATTAAAATATAATCAAAAAAACAATTAAAATGCCAAATACCAATGTATATATAAGTCTATGTAGTCAGAAACGCGTTTCACCGATCCCTTGGCTTCCTCAGTCTTGTGTAATAGACAGTCCTTCAGTTCCTGCAGTTTAAATTGCCCTCTCTTACTCAGCTGTTGCCCGTTCTAATTGACACTATGTTCCACACCTCGATCTCGTCATCCACTTTCATCCTCGGTACTTCCACATGAAGTCACTTCCGTTTCGTGTTTGGGAGCGTGTCCATTTGCGTTTCATCTTGCATTTCCAAGTTTATTCACTTCCTATATAAAGCATCATGTTCTCCTCGCAATATATTTCAACTGGAACATGTATGTGTCATCATACTTACCTCCATAGAAAAGAAATTGTCACAAAAAAACAAAACTTTGTTGTTTGAAGGAGTGGCAATCGATGATGGTGACGTTGTTTTTGTTATTCCGATTAAACTATATTTACATAGAGATAAGGTGGAAATAGTGTAGAAATACTAATAAAATGTAACCTGTATTTATAATGTTAAAAAAAAAAAAACATGAAAATATATTTACATGAATCAAAAGGTCTCTCTAGCATGTATAGGTGCAAAAGTTTCAAAAGTAAAATAAAAAAAATAAGGAAATAATGATAATGATATAAAATACCCAGGTGTACTCCGAGAGTATATCAATTATACCATTAGTCTAACGTAATTAGTATGGTTCATCTATCCTAATATATTATTATTATTATTTATAAAGCATCAACAAATTCCACAGCGCTGTACAATGGGAGGACTAACAGTATTTGTAACCAGATGAGCTGGACACACAGGAACAGAGAGGTTGAGGGGCTGCTCAATAAGCTTACATGCTAGAGGGAGTGGGGTATAGTGACACAAAAGCTAAGGGTAGGGTAGAAAAGTAGGTTGCTTAGTGTTTTGATGACAGTTGCAGGAGAGGAATCAGTGTGCGGGGAGGGAAAGCTGTTGACAGTATAATTAATATGCTTTCCCGAAGAAGTAAGTTTTCAAAGATTTCTAAAGGAGTGGAGACTGGGTGAAAGTCTAATAGAGGGGAAGGCCGTTCCATAGGAACGGTGCAGCCCTAGAGAAGTCTTTAATGCGAGCATCAGAGGTGGGAGTAGAAACAGACGATAGACGTAGTTCTCTGGCAGAGCGTAGGGACCTAGAAGGGAAATATTTGTGTATTAGTGAGGATAGGTAGGTCGGAGTATATATATATTATATTATGTATAATATATATATAAAAATATCATGCATAATAATAGGAATTATAGTTGATCTTTATGAGACAAATTTAGTTTTGTATTCCACTCAGAAGTCCAAAAATATACCAGTAGGAACAGCTACTTTGGTAATTTTGTTTTGCAAAAATGAAAGTAAGTGATAAGTGAACTCCCTGGGTTCATAAAAGGGCATTTTCCCTCTATATCTGACAATAAGTCTAAAAATTTGGAGCCAGATATATATATGGGCTCTAACTAAAGTGAGCAGGAATTTATTGGGGATATTTGTTTTAAGTGTTTTTTTTTTTTTTAACTGAAAAATATTGCACCATTTGACTCTCCTTTTTTGTATTGCATTTGAAATCAACTTTTGGAAGAATTTTTTTCTTTTTTATACCATCATTAAAGAAGGTTTTGCTGCCACCTCATGGCAACAGAAATCTGCACGCTTGGACCCTTTATCTCTTTAAAACGGTTCTATAAATTTGAGTTTTTATTCACTCACTTTTAACACTAATTTGTACTTACCAGACAGAATTGCACTTTTTTTTTTATTTCCTTTATATGTCTACATGCTGCCCTATGCTAGGGCGAATCACCTAAAGACTGAGGTTTTTTTTTTTAGTTATTAAAGCATTTTATTGTTATATGCATGTAGTGTTATACATAGCTCAGCTGAACAAATTGCATATCTCACAGCTTATTACACGTTTCAAATACAACATTTATTTAGCATTGATAGGGTGGGTTGTATTTTCCCTCTCGTTGCTGTGCATAGGGTAGCTTCTGGCATAGCCGTTATTGATACATGTATTTATGTAGTCATGCTTTTCGTGTGGAAATTTACCTTGTCTTTTTATTCGTGAACATCGGTGTGAACTGTAACAGGAACCTAACTATAATGTGTAACTAGTTCCCCACCCCACCCGGGTGTGTCGTTGTGAGTACCGGTCACCTTCTCGGTGGCTCCTCTCTAAATGGGGATGAGTAGGGCCCTTCTTTTCACGTTTGCCTTGTCAAGGGTAATATGGTTCGGGTGCTTCTGGGCCGTGGTATGCTGATTCTCCCAGCCTACTTTTATTCGTTCTTTACCTCGGGAGGCTTTGTCGCCTGTCCCCTCCTACTATTCCCCCCTTTACTGTCTACAGTCTTTTAGTTTGTGGATTTGTACGTCATTCCTAGGTTAGTCTCTTGTAAGGGGGTCCTACTGTGTCGGGGCGTCACCTATTCCATCCCCTTGTCCGGCCGGGAATAGACAGCGAGTGGGATGGAGAGTGGAGGGGGGAAGGAAACACCGGGAAGAGGTAGGGGAGTTGAGCGAGCCCCGCCAACTGGCCCCATCCGCCTCTGCCAGCCACCTCGTCCAGTGGTACCAGGTCTGATGGTATCATTGGGCCTTGTCTGCCTCCATGAGGATAAGCTCCTCAATCTCCTGTATGTCTTCCACCCTTCGGATCCAATCCCTAATGGAGGGGATTGTCTACTTTTTCCAGTGGTTGGGTATGAGGCTGCGCACTGCATTAATCAGGTGTGGTAGCACCGTTTTTTTATATTGCATGGGTGGCATTGACGTGACGTGTAGGAGATATGCTTCGGGGGTGAATTCGATGTTAGCGTCTGTTATCTTGGTGATAGCTCCGTGGACCTGTTCCTAGAAGAGCTTAATGTTTTGGCATTTCCACCATATGTGGAATTGCTTGCCGAGCTCCCTCCCACATCTCCAGCATTCTAGGTCGCACTGGCAGCCTGTGGCGGAGAGCTTCTCGGGGTCCTGTACCAATGAGTTATCAATTTGTATCCTGTTTCCTGGTATTTTGTGCTGATGGAAGATTTGTGTATGTTCACGAATACGTTTAGCCATTTGTCTTCCGTCAGGGAGAATCCCAGGTCTCTCTCCAAATATCTAGTGTAGTATGGTAGTTGGTTACCGTTTCTGGCTGGGAGAATCATTTGATATAGTATTGAGATGCAGTGTGCCGGTAGGGCATCTTGGTCGTACAATGTTTCGTAAGCCGCCAGTTGCCTGTTTGCCGATTCTAGGTTTGGAATGGATTTGACGTATCTCATCAGTTGGTGGTATCTGAACTGGGTCAGGAAACTCGAGGGGTCCGGGGCTTGTAGGCCCACAAGGGGCGTCGGTCTCCCTTTTGTGCTTATGTGTTTTAGTCTGCCCTGCCTCAGCAGGCCCAAGGCGGTCAGGAACTGCAGCAAGGCTGCCGGCTGAAATAGCGAGTTTCCTGCGATGGGGTGCAAGGGGGACACCGCTGGCGCCAGATTCTCCCTCTGGGCCAGCGTCCTCCAGGTTGACATTGTGGCTTTGATGGTCGGGTGGTCCCTTGGCACCATCCCATCCACCACCTTTGGCTCCCACGGCAACGTCGCCAGAGGAGTCTTAGAGAAGCTGTCCTCTATCATCACCCACAGCTTCCCCGGGGGGACGTGGGTCCACTCCACGATCCTCTATAGATGTACTGCGTAACGGTAGTTAGTCAGATCCGGCAGACCCAGTCACCCCCTCAGCTTCGGTTGAGTTAGGATCCCGTGGTTCAGGCATGCTTGCTTTCTGTTCCACACATATTGGGCAAATGATATGCATGCCAGGGCTTCCTTGGGTATGTCTATTGGCAGTGTTTGAAGGAGGTACAAAAGTCTGAGCAGGGCATTCATTTTCAGGATATTTATTCTTCCTAACCATGTGATGTGCGGGAGCGACCATTGTTGGAGGTCCTTTTCAATTCGTCCCAAGAGTAGAGCGAAGTTGAGCCGAAACAACTCGGTCAGCTTTGCCGGTATCCACACTCCTAGGTATCCTAGGGTCTCTTTGCACCAGTGGAAGGGGAATGCGGTATGGATCATCTGTACTGTGTGTGGATTGCATCCTGTGTTGAGGATTTCTGATTTCCTGTAGTTTATTTTCAGGTTAGAGAGGAGGTAATATGTTTCGAATTCTTTCATAATCTCTTGTAGAGATGTCTGTGGATTTGTGACTGTGAAGAGAAGATCATCAGCATATGCGGAGATTTTGCTTTCTCCCCACTCCTGAGTTTTCTCGTATTGCGTTGAGAAACGGTTCCAGGCTAATAACAAAGAGCAGAGGCGATAGGGGGCACCCCTGCCGGGTCCCATTTCGTATGTCGAATGGTTGGGACAGGATTCCATTCACTTGAACTCGTGCCGCCGGTTTGCGGTAGAGAACCTGGATCCATGACATCATGTGGGGTCCGAAGCCCACCTGCCTAAGTGTCATCATGAGGAAGGACCAATCTACCCTGTCGATATTAGCAGTGACGGGAATGCTTGTTTTTGGGCCGCGTGTATCAAATTGATCACCTTCACTGTGTTGTCACGGGCCTCACGGCCCCGCACGAATCCCACCTGGTCCAGGTGTATCAGCCCCGGCAAGAAGGGCTGGATGCGGAGAGCCAGGATCTTCGTGAAGAGTTTCAGGTCGGCGTTCAACAGGGAGATCAGTCTGTAGCTGGTGCACTCTGTCGTGTCCTTCCCCTCCTTTGGCAACACCACCACATGTGCCATGAGCATGTTTGGTTCCAGCTCACCCCCTTTTTTGATCGAGTTGAGAGCCGCCACTAGGTGTGACGCCAGAACTTTCACATATTTCCGATATTATTGAGCGGTGTATCCGTCAGGTCCCGGGTTTTTCCCAGTCTTGGCCAGCTTCACCGCCATGAGCAGTTCCTCTGTAGTGATGGGTTCCCCAAGAGCCTCCCTCGCCTCTGCGCTCAATTTGGAGTTGGTGTGGCGGGTCACGTATTCCAGGCGTCTTTCCTGTATGGTCGAGGTTTCTCCGTCTGTCCGTCCTTCGCCAGGTGGTAACTGATACAGTGCTGCGTAATACGCCCGGAAGGCTTCTGCAATTGTCTTGGGGGTCCGATAGCACTCACAGCTTTTCTGTATTTTCTGTATCTAGCGAGCATTTTGCCACATTTGTTGCCATATTCATAGAAAGATTTTCTTGCGAGCTTAAATTGGAATTGAATTTTAGCCGTGAGACTTGATTGTAGTTTCGCTCTAACTGCCGTCAATCGTTTATGTGTGTCTTCGTCTAACGTAGCTTTATGTTCTGATTCCATTTCCGCTACTTGAGCTATTAGGTCTGAGATCTGTGTGTGGAGCTTTTTTTGGTGTGCGCCGTGTTTGATCAGGAGTGCATTTATGGGATTCCCAGACTGTGGATGGGTTGGAGTCAGAGGTGGTGTTCGTTTGAAAGAATTGTTCCAGATTCTCAAGGATATCTGCGTGGATTGGCAAGTTTTCAAGTAGTGCTTCGTTCAATCTCCAAATCCATTGCTTTTGGGTGTGTCTCGGGTGTTTGATGGATATGATCACCGGTGCATGGTCCGACCACGTCTTTGGGGCTATTCATGCTAAGAGGAGACTGTCTAGTGTTCGGTGTTGCAGGAAAAAGTAGTCCAGTCGAGAATAGGATTTGTGTGCTGTCGAATAGTAGGTGTAATCTCTAGTATTGTGGTTTAGGGTGGGCCAGCAGTCCATGAGTAAATGCTCATGGAGCAGGGCTTTGGTGCCTCGAATGATGTGGTCTGGGAGTGTCGTCGTTCCGGTAGATGTGTCTATCTTTGGGTCCAATGGGATGTTTAAATTGCCCCCCATCAATATTTTTCCCTCTCTGAACCTTCCTAGGGCTTCTAGTGTGGTTTTTAAGAAGGTTTTCTGACCTTTGTTCGGTAGGTATATGTTTGCGAAGGTAAATTTCGCTTGGTGTATCGTACCTCTCAGAAAGAGATATCTTCCTTGTCCGTCCGATTGCTCTGCCTCCTTCCGGAAGGGAACGTCCGTTGAAAATAGGATCGCCACTCCTTTGATTTTGGATGTGGGTTTATTTGAAAAGAATCCCATTTGGTAGTATTTATTAGAGAATCTTGGGGCTTGGGTGGAAAGGAAGTGGGTTTCCTGAAAGAAGGCGACAGATACTTTCAGCGCCCTCAGTTCCCATAGCGCACCGGCTCTTTTTTGTGGTGAGTTAAGTCCCCTTGCGTTTATTGTGTAGAGCACAATCCCCTCCCCAGGTTCCCCCCTCCAATGGGGCGAGGGGAACGATGCGGCAGCATCAGGTGAACGAGCGGGGGCCCTCGGCTGAGTCACCGAGTGGCAGCAAGTGAGGGAGGGAAAAGAGGGGAAGCCAAGGGAAGGGGGAGGGGCGGGGAGGGAGAGAGGGAGGGGGAGGGAGACCAGTGGGACAGAGCCAGCCCCCAACATCATGGCATCCCCCCAGTCCGTGTCCCAGACCACCCCACCCCGTGGGTGTTGAGTTCAGGCCTGTGTCTCACTTCTCAGGTAGTGATAGGAAAGAGCCCCAGAGGTGCATCAAAGGTGAGAGGAGAGTCACAGAGCAGGGTAGAGAAGGGGAGAGGCAGAGATAGAGAGCGTGGGACAAAAAAGGGTGTATAGTGCATTCTTGAGCGTGTAGCACTGGGTGTCTTGGTGGAGGTATTTTCTGCTGCTTGTGTCTATGTCTAGTGTATAGTCCCACTGTCCATGCCATGTGAGAGTTCGTTAGCAGGCCGCAGTCCCTTTACCAGTAGGCTGCCCTGCGCCCTGTCGACTATTCTTCCGGGCCGGCCTGTGGGAGTGAGAAGTCCACTCCGCTCTCCCAGTCTGTTTGATGTCTGCGACTCACCGGTTGTCTCGTGCGTCTTTCATTCAGTGGGCAGGTTAACCAATCCTGGACCTGTATGTTCGGAAGCCCTAGAGCTTCCAGTAAGGTTGGAACGTCCTCCGGTATGCGGATGGTGGCCTCCATGTTCCCCCTGCGGGCTGAGAGAGCAAACGGGAACATCCATCTGTAGCGGATCCGTTCCTGTTGCAGTGCCATCGTGACTGGGCGCAGTGCTCTTCTTGTTTGCAGTGTGAGGTGTGACAGGTCGTTAAACAGTTCTACTAGTTGGCCCTCAAATCGCCAGGACCAGTTCACCCTTGCATGATTTCCGATTTCAATTGGAAATCCTGGATCCTGTAGATTACATCTCGTGGCGGGGCATCAGGCGATGGGCGCAGGCGCAGGCACAGAGCTTTGTGCGCTCTATCCATCGTCACTCTGGCCTCCAGCGGTCTTCCCAGTATCTTGTTGAAAAGGCGGTAAAGTAGTGTTCTGAGATTTTCCTGGTCTGAGGTTTCTTTTAGACCCCGCACCCGAATGTTATTCCTGCGGCTTCTGTTGTCAAGGTCTTCGATGTGCATTCACATGTCTGTGATCTGTGCTGCTTGGTGTCGGATGGTAGCTGGATCTGAGCCATTCCCCTGGGGTCCTTTTTCCTCCAATGCACTGACATGAGTTTCTAGCGATGTCAGAGATGTGCGTATCGAGGATATTTCAGTATACAGTGTACCCTTCACCTCATCGACCAGTTGTTGAAAATCTTTTCTTGGTAGAGCTGCAAACAATGCGTACCAGTCTGGAGTCGGAGGTGGCAGGGTTTCGTGTGCCGACATGGATTCTGCCTCTGATGCAGTTGAGCCGGGAGAGGCCGGCGCCATGTTTGTGGCCTCGAGACTTGCCCCCGAGATTGTTGGCATTTAGAGGTATCCCCTGATGGATGTTGAGGGGGGTCCCCCTTGTGTTCTAGGGGTCGAGGGGGTCATTTGGGTGCATTTACTGTGAAGTCATTTGCTGCAGATTATAGCTTTTATAGGGCATCTAGGGACAGAGCCTTAGAGTTAGGCAGCCATCTCTGTCCAGCGCCAGACCACGCCTCGAGGTTTTTTTGTTTTTTAAACATAGAAAGTAAGTAGGATAAATCGTAAATTGCAACAAAGCAATGTAGCTATTTAGTTCTCATCTTATACAGTTGACAGTAAAGGTAATCTATGACATAGAATGTCCACTAGATGTCACTAACATGATATAAATGTCCGTGAAAGACAATCTAAAGCTGTTCCTAATCACAGCGGTTTTCAGATAGTGAATAACAAATCAAATCCAAATAAGGGAGGGAAAGAGATAAATAAATAAAAATGTTTCCCTTAGTTGGAGGACAAAAAGGTGCATACTGTTCCCTAATCTCATTAGTACAAAGTGAATGATAATAAGTCTGCATTAGCCAGCCGGCCCATGTTCCTTTTGTCCCTCTAACTCCCCAAGAAAAAGAAATCCTATAACAAAGTTAAATAGATAAATTAAAAATCTCTGTTAGTGGTGACGGAAATAGCCACAAGGGTTAGTAAATATGTATGCACTCGACGTGTTTTTCACCAAGCCCATATCGCCGAGATCATCAGGACTGCTTTAAGAGCCCCTTTGTGGCAAAATGCGCATTGTGCAAGTAGTAAACTCAGTGCATGTTTCTGATATACAAGGGACGATATCTTTAGACACTATTTCTTTCAGACAAGCATATTATATCTATATATGATACCTTCAGAACAAGCACTGAGTTTATGCATTATTTATTCTGATATATTTTTTACTTTATTGTAATTACAGGTTTATAATTTTCTACTATCGCCCATCTTATTAAGTCTTGGTATTTTCAGAAGGCTGAGGATGATGAGTGTGGAAATATTGGGGGGGGGAGGGGTGCCCTTGCAGGCACTGAGAAGCTAAGGACGTTTTTTATCTAGACTAGCATTCCTAACCAATCTTTCTTGTTCTTAGTTGGATTATACTCAGCTTTAGTAAGAGATTACTTTTTGATACACTTCTGTTCACTTGACTCTTGTGACACAATTTGTTTTTGTAACTGTATTTACAGTATTTTTCCCACAAAGTGTTAGGGCAGAAATTCTTCCCCGGGGATTATTCACGGATGCAGACCGTCCTTGGAACTCCAACCAGCACAAAAACACCTACGAGCAGCTCGGGAAAAATGACTGACACACAACACAATCTTAAATCATATATAAAAATGTATTAGCTACAATCACGGTTTATATAAAAAATAGAAGGTGACTACTTAGCACTCCCGTCATGTTACACAGAGTCAGCAATTCAGCAGATATTTTGGATCATTGACAGACAAATTAGTTCATGGTCACAAGCAGTGGCGGCTCTAGACTTGGCGAGGCCTTAGGCGAAACTCATACATGAGGCCCCCACTAACACCATTATTGGAAAAAAACAGCAGTTGACTTGTGTGTGTATAAGAAGCTGTAGATATATTGAAGGGCGGGCTTGCAGTAATGGATATAGAGAACTAGTCTTTGTAAACGTCGTTGCATTGTCTACCTGTGTGTGCCTGAGAGTGTGTGTCTTTCAGTGAGTATCTTTGTATATGTATGCATGTTTGGCCTTTGGCATTAAGTTCATGGCGAAGCTATGTTTTATGACAGTGTGTAGAATGATTGCCTTCAGGGGGTGACAGGGTGAGTAAAGGAGTAACTGTGGCAGGGTGATTGTAAAAAGAGCAGGAGGGTGCCAGAGTGCGGAGAGTGGTGCCCGTGTGTTTAGAGGGAGAGATAGTGTGTATGGAGGGGGGGGTGACAGTGTGTGCGGAGAGAGGTGACAGAGTGTGTGGGGGTGACATAGTGTGAGCGGGTGACATAGTGTAGGGAGGTGGCATAGTGTGAGGGGATGGCATAGTAAGAAGGGGGTGACAGTGTGAGTGGGTTACATTAGTGTTAGGGGGGTGACAGTGTGAGGGGGTGACATTCGTGTAAGGGGTGTGACAGAGTAAGAGGGAAGAGACAGAGGGGGGAGACCTAGTGTGAGGGAGGGTGACATAGTGTAGGGGGGGTGACAGAGTGAGAGGAGGTGACAGTATTAGGGGGTGACAGTGTGAGGTGGGGTGATGGTGTTTGGGGAGTGACAGGGTGGGGGGTCAAAGGGTGGGTGACACAGTAAGAGGTGGGGTGATAGAGTGAGGGGGTGACAGGTGAGGTAGCAGGGTGAGAGGGGGTGACAGGTGGGGTGGCAGGGTGAGTGACAGGGTCAAATGTAGGGTGAGAGGGGAGGCAGGGTGAGGGGGTGACAGGTGGGGTGACAGTGTGACGTGGGGTGACAGTGTGTGGGGAGTGACAGGGTGAGGTGAGAGTAAGGGGGGTGGCAGTGTGGGAGTCACAGGGTGGGTGACAGTAAGAGGTGGGGTGACAGGGTGAGGGGGTGACAGTGTGAGAGGTGGGGTGGCAGGGTGAGATGTGGGGTGAATGGGTGAGAAGGGGTGGCAGGCTGAGGGGGTGACAGGTGGGGTGGCAGGCTGAGAGGGGGTGACAGAGTGAGAGGGAGTGAGGGATGGCAGGTGGGGTGGAAGGGGGATGACAGAATGAGAGGTGGGGTGACAGGGTGACAGGGTGAGGTGACAGAGTGAGAGGGGAATGACAGGGCAAGGTGACAGGATGAGAGGTGGGGTGACAGGTGGGGTGGCAGGGTGAGATGTGGGGTGAGGGGGGGTGACTGGGTGAGAAGAGAAGGAAGGGTGAGGGGGTGACAGGTGGGGTGGCAGGGTGAGAGGGGGTGACAGGGTGAGGGGTTGGCAGAGTGAGGGGGTGACAGAGTGAGAGGGAGTGAGGGATGACAGGTGGGGTGGAAGGGGGATGACAGAATGAGAGGTGGGGTGACAGGGTGAGAGGGAGGTGACAGGGTGTGACAGGTTGGGTTGCAGGGGGGTGACAGGGTGAGGTGACAGAGTGAGAGGGGAATGACAGGGCAAGATGGCAGGGTGCTAGGTGGGCTGGAAGGGGGATGACAGGATGAGAGGTGGGGTGGCAGGGTGACAGGGGTGACAGGTGGGGTGGCAGTGTGAGAGAGGGGTGACAGGATGAGACAGGGTGACAGGGTGAGGTGGCAGGGTGAGATGGGGTGGCAGGGTAAGATGGATTGAGAGGTGGGATGGTAGGGTGAGGGGGTGACAGGTGGGGTGGCAGGGTGACAGCATTGAAAGGGGTGACAGGTGGGGGTGGCAGGGGAGAGGGTGACAGGTGGGTGAGCGGGGTAGAGGGGTGACAGGTGGGGTGGTAGGGTGAGAGAGGGGTGACAGGGTGAAGTGGCAGGGTGAGGGGGTGACAAGGTGAAGTGGCAGGGTGAGGGAGGTGACAGGTGGGGTGGCAGGGTGAGGTGGTGAGATGGGGTGACAGGGTAACAGGGAGTGACAGATGGGGTGGCAGCATGAGAGGGGGGTGACAGGTGGGGTGCAGGGTGACAGGTGAGGTGGCAGGGTGAGATGGGGGTTTGGAGGGGGTGACAGGGGGAGTGGTGACAGAGTGAGGTGAAATGTAAAGATGTGGGAGTGGGGTGACTGGGTGAGAAAGGGGATGCAGGAGTGAGGTGACAGGTGGGGTGGCAGGGTGAGGGGGGTGACAGGTGGGGTGGCAGGCGAGGTCGGGTGACAGGTGAGGTGGAAATGAGAGATGTGGGGTGGGGTGACTGGGTGAGAGGAGGCAGGGTGAGGGGAGTGACAGGTGGGGTGCAGGAGTGAGAGGGAGTGACAGGGTGAGGTGAGTAGGGTGAGAGGTGAGGATGACATGTGGATGGAAAGGGATGACAAGAAGAGAGGTGGTGGACAGGTGGGGTGGCAGGGTGACGGGGTGACGTGGCAGGGTGAGATGGTGGTGACAGGTGGGGTGGCAGGGTGAGAGATGGGGTGATAGGGTAACAGGGAGTGACAGATGGGGTGGCAGCATGAGAGGGGGGTGACAGGTGGGGTGGCAGGGTGACGGGGTGAGAGAGTTGACAGGTGGGGTGGAAGTGTGAGATGGGGGTGATAGGTGTGGTGGCAGGGTGAGATGGGGTGACAGGTGGGGTGGAAGTGTGAGAGAGGGGTGACAGGGTGAAGTGGCAGGGTTAGGTGGTGACAAGGGGAAGTGGCAGGGTGAGGGGGTGACAGGTGGGGTGGCAGGGTGAGATGATGGTGACAGGTGGGGTGGCAGGGTGAGGGGGTGACAGATGGGGTGGCAGGGTGAGTGAAGTGGTGACAGGGTGACAGGGTGAGGTGGCAGAGTGAGGTGACAGGGTGAAGTGGCAGGAGTGAGGGTGACAGGGTAGTGACAGGGTGAGGGTGACAGGTGAGGGTGACAGGGTGAGGTGACAGGTGAGGACAGAGGTGGGTGACAGGGTGAGGGGTGCAGGGTGAGAGTGACAGGAGTGAGGGTGACAGAGGTGAGTGCAGAGGTGAGAGTGACAGGGTAGTGGCAAGGGTGAGAGAGGAGTGACAGGGTGAGGTGACAGGTGAAGGGAGTGACAGAGTGAGGGGGTAAGGTGACAGGGTGAGGTGGGTGACAGGGTGAGGGGAGTGACAGGGTGAGTGGCAGGGTGAGGGGAGTGACAGGGTGAGGACAGGGTGAGTGTGTGGTGGGGTGACAGGAGTGAGAGAGGCAGGGTGAGGTGACAGGGTGAGGTGGCAGTGAGGTGGGGTGTGACAGGTGGGGTGCAGGGTGAGTGACAGGGTGAGGTGGCAGTGAGGGGGGGTGACAGGTGGGGTGCAGGGTGAGGGGGGGTGACAGGGTGAGGGTGGGGAATCAAAATGTACCTTTTTCCCTGGTGGTCCAGTGGGGTCAGTCTGGATGGCTTCCCTGGTGGTCCAGTGGGGTCAGTCTGGATGGCTCCCTGGTGGTCCAGTGGGCTTTCCGGTCTGCAGCTCCGCCGGATGCAGAGCTGCAGACCACATGGAGAATGTCTCGCGATCTCCAGTCAGAGCGTTGCCGTGGTAACCCGCGGCAACGCTCTGATTGGCTGGAGAGCGCGAGACACCTCAGTCTGCAGCTCACACCCGGCGGAGCTGCAGACTGAGGCCGGCTCTCCCGGGCAGACTGACAGGAGGGGCCTCGCACCCGGCGGCACAAAGGGCAAGCCGCCGGGCCCCCTCCTGTGTCGGGTCCTCGAGGCCCCGACATGTCAGTCTGTCGTATGGCGGTTTAGGCGGCCGCGAGGCCCCACACAGCGCGAGGCCTTAGGCGGTCGCCTAAACCGCCTAATTAGAGAGCCGTCTCTGGTCACAAGGTAGACAGGTCATGGCCAAAGGTAGACATCAGTTGATAACTTGGCAGAATAACTACCGAATCCTTTTATCTCACATCATACCAGAGCTGCTAAGAAATTTTTTCTTTAATGTATGAATTATTTATTTAATTATTATTATTTATTTGATACATTTATTTTAATTTTTATTAATATTCTATTATTCTATATTATTTCTTATCATTAACCTGTTTTCTGTTCTATTTCTTTTTCTATTCTCTTGTTCTATTTTCTTGCTCTACAGTCTTATGTTATTTAGTGCCTTGCATGTTTTATACATGCTTACAGTAAACCTTATTCGGCAGATTGCCTGTGGACACAGTGGCTGTGTTTATTTGAACTTGTAAATTTTTCAGCTTGTTCGTGCACCTGTGCGCACATTCACTTGGTGCTGTTCGAGTGTTTAATCATACGGATTGTTATTGTATTGGCACTTACGCTGCTCCTTACGGGGGGAGGGGGGGGGAGCGTTCCTTTTGCGTGCCCTAAGCCCTTTTGTGTTCCAACTACCCGGAAAGGATTTTTAAGTGCCCAGACAGGTGTTTTAATCTGTTTTCTGTAGACTCTTTTATTCATCTTTATTCTTTTATTATTAGTTGTCTCTGTCCACATTAGGCATGGTTTCATTGTATATGTTCCAAGTGATTAGGGTTTCACCATTTACCCAGTGTATAGTAACACTTTACAACTATATGACAATCTCCATGAGTAGTTTTACAGGTACATTAATGGATTAACATCTCAGGTCTATGAATGGGTTCTTCGTATGCTTATGTGTCCTTTCACTGCATACCCTGTGCTTGGTTTCACTGTATGCATTATGTGGTGAACACCTGACAACTTGTGCGAGATTTCAAAGCAAGCCACAAGTGGCATTCCACAACATGACCTGCATTATCCTTTTGTGTTGCTTTTACTGCACACTCTAAGTATGCTTCATGTGCTCATACAGATCAAGAAGTGATTTGGCATAAGCTCTAAATGTTGTCTGGTTTACTCTCTATGAGTTGGTAAATATTGGTCTTCCTTCATGTAGGTACAGTGGCCACCTTACATTTGTTTTACAGTGTGTTGGCTGTGAATTGTTCCCTACATGTCACTTAGGTATAGTTAGTGGGGGTCTGGTGAGACAAGTCATTACTTCAATAACGTCACCTGCAATTTAGTTCAGCAAGGTGTCTTTAAAGAATTACCCAAAGGTACTGTTCTGTCATAAATTAAATTAGGTATCATTCTGCTATATATATCTTTATGTATTTTCCAGCCATACTCTACTTGTTCCCTATTATTATTATTATTATTATTTTTTATTATTTATATAGCGCCAACAAATTCCGTAGCGCTGTACAATGGGTGGACTAACAGACACATAATTGAGATTAGACCACTGACGTACAGGAACAGAGGGGGTTGAGGGCCCTGCTCGATGAGCTTACATGCTAGAGGGAGTGGGGTATAGTGACACAAAGGGTTAAAGTAGGGGAATTAAATAGTTTGTTACAGAAGGGTTTATTGAGTGCTTGGTAGGTCATTTTGACAGGTGAAGGAACGGAGTCATGGGGTGGGGGATGAGAAACCTGCTGACAGTTTAATTGATACGCTTTAATAAAGAAGTGAGTTTTCAAAGATTTTTTGAAGGAATGGAGGCTGGGTGAAAGTCTGATTGAGGAGGGAAGGGAGTTCCACAGAATAGGTGATCCGGGCAGAGGATAAGAGTAGGTCTTGGGCTGAGCGCAGGGGTCTCGTCGGGACATACTTGTGTATGAGGGAAGATAGGTATGTTGGAGCAGCATTATGTAGGGATTTGTAAGCAAGCGCCAGAATTTTGAATTGGGCCCTATATCTAACTGGAAGCCAATGCAGGGACTGACAGAGCGTGGAGGCGTGGGAGGTGCGACCGGACAGGAAAATAAGCCTCGCAGCCGTATTCATTATAGATTGCAGCGGTGCAAGCTGGGAACATGTAAGACCGGTGAGAAGGGGATTGCAATAGTCAAGGCGAGAGAGAACAACAGCATGAACCAGTACCTTAGCCGCGTCCGGCGTTAGATATGGGCGGATGCGCGCTATGTTCTTGAGTTGGAAGCGACAGGATTTGGCTATCGATTGAACATGGGGAGTAAAAGAGAGATCAGAATCAAAAAGAACCCCTAGGCAGCGAGCCTGGGAGGTAGAGGTGATAGTAGCGCCGTTGACTTGGATGGCGACAGACACAGGAGTAGCCTATGAGCAATCCCACTCTGAGAATTACTATCTACTAATGTGTTTTTGCATTTTTGATTAGTATTCCTTTATAAAAAGTATATATAAAAAAAAAAGTAAATTTTTTTTTTATATATAGTGCAGTTCCTAATTTAGCTCAGAAAAGTCAGCATTTAAACCAGTGGGGGTTAAAGCTTTGAGATAAAATACACATTTCATGTATCGATGGCATACAATTACATTTTTTAGGAACTTTATTATGGAGCAGGAAATGTTCGACACTGTATGGTTAATAAAACCTTTTAAAATATTTCTACAATGTTTAGCTATCCTAATTTTAATACGCTCCTGATAATCATTTCTACGTATTGGAGGGCACTCCTACACGTAAATGACATTTTTAGTGTTACACGTAATAAAATTCTTTATTTCATATTCAGGGTTTGTAACATTAAATTTGAATTTAAAACCAGTGTTAAAAGATGTATCAATGTTTTTGCACGCAACACATTGTTTGCATTTAAAAAACTCATGGTTTATCTAAAAAGTTTTTTTGTATTGGGGTTGTTTTTTAGTATAATTATTTGTTAAAAATGTTAGGAGCTCCACTAAAAACAATATTAGTTTTAACAGGTAACATTTCTTTCAAAACATCATCTTCTTTCAATATGTTCAAGTGCATATTTATGATTTTTTTTTCATTTGGTAACTTTTATTTGTATATATATATTTTTTAATTCTTTTATTAAATTGTTTTCTTTATATGACATGTAAAAATAACATACAATTCAGTTCATTTGAATTAGATTATGTCTATAAGTTATACATATATCAGACAAATAAGTACATTTATCAAACAACATATATCGCATCGAGTGTATCTTACAGTGAATCAGTGGGTTCTAATGGTTTTTATCCTTTACTCTATCTAAACGATATCAATTTCTTATACAGGGGACTCCAATAATATTAATTTCTTAATAAGATCTTTCATCTCTACATTGTCCTGTTCATTAATATTTGAGTGTTCATTAATTGCCAGCTCCATTCGTAATTGAAATAATAATTGATTTATTATATTTTTCCATGTTGGAACGTTTTTAGTTTTCCAGTTTCTGGCTATTATAATTTTAAAAATTACAAAACAATGTATAATGAAATTTATTTCCATCTTTTCGAATTTAGGCCATCTCAAATGTAATAAAGCTATTCCCGGCAGAATCCTAAGTCTATATTCTATCATTTTATATATAAGAACAAAGATATTTTTTCAGTACAACTCCACCAGATATGTATATATGAACCTCTACTCTTTTCACGTCTCCAACAGAAATCATTTGACAAAGTAAACATTCTAGCTATCATTGAACGAACCAGATACCACTTGTTAATAAGTTTATATTGGAACTCCTGCAAGCATATACAATGAATAGCTTCCCTTGTGTCTATTAATGATTTATACCATTCTATAATTGTGATTTGAATATTTAATTCATTTTCCAATTTTACTAAAGCATTAATTTGATCCTCATTTTTATTCATTTGGATCATACTCAATGCTTTGGAGAGAACTTTATAAACTTTGTTTTGGTTAAAAATACTACGTAAATCCTAATTTAGTCCTGTTTTACTAAACCATAAATGTTGCTTCGATGTATACTTTACTCTTAGGTAGTTAACAAGCTCAGATGAAGGGAGATTAAACTCTATTGTTAAATCTGAAAATTATTTTATTTTAGTATTTTCTATTAGGTGTTTTATAGTTGTAATATTACATCTTTTCCAGTTTGTTAAGGCTAAATTTTCCAAGTTGGCCTCCAGTGCCTCCAATGGCATAAAGCTTAAAACCTTTCCCTTAATATCTAAGATTTTTTAACAGCATCCCAAGTCTCATTCAAATATTTTAAATTATCATTTTCAATATTAGGTAGAGGTTTATGATAACAATTCCTTATTATTTGAAATACATTAGATTTATTCAGACTATTCGTTTCCATCACATACCAGTTTTTCTTAAATTCTGTATCCAGCTGGAGATTATATATAAGTAACTATACTTGCAAAATAGTTATACTTAATATTAGGGAACCACATTTCTCTTTTTTTCTAGAAAGTATTGGAAGATTTAATCTTGGTTGTTTCCCATTCCAAATATATTGTTTAAAACTCCTTTGTATCATCTTCAACCATCTGATATTTTGAGAGGGAGCATTTGAAATAAATATATAAAGCCATTTTGGTAATAGATATGCATTAATTATATTAGCTCTGCCCTAGCACAATACTTTCACATTTTCCAGTCTTTCAGGTTATGATTTGTGGCTTTTAATAATTAAAAAAAAAAAAAATTGATTTCCATACACGATTGAATTTGTTTTGCCATTGTCACTCCTAGACAGTTTATTACTTTTTTAGACCATACAAAGACATATTTGGTGGTAATTGCATTTTTTTTTTATATCTCTGTTGTTAAATTACAGCCCACAATAATTGATTTCTCTATGTTAATCTTAAAATTAGAAGCTTCAGAATATTCAGTAAACTCTACCATTAAATGTTCCAAAGTATGTGGCTGAATGTAAACGACAGTTAGAGGACTGTCAATTATACGAAAAATTGAGGAGCGACACTCTATGGGATATAAAGAAGACTCTGGTCCAAATACTGAACAGAGGTAAATTGGGGAGTGTATTAACACTAAAAGAATATGAATTTTTAAATGTAAAATTTCCTAGAACTCGTGTCTTTTATATCCTCCCAAAGAATCTGCATTACCTTGGGCAGTTCCGGCCCTGTGAGCAATAGTAAACTGGTAAGGCCGAAGACTTAGGAACCATCTAGTCACCCTGGCATTTTTTTCTTTGTTCTGCCTCATCCACGTTAAAGGAGCATGGTCTGTGATCAGTGTAAAACGTCTCCCCAGTAAGTAATATCTCAGGGATTCTAATGCCCATTTTATGGCCAGGCATTCCTTTTCCACTACGGAGTACCTCTGTTCATGGGGATTCATTTTCTGGCTCAGATACATGACGGGATGTTCCTCTCCTTCACGTACCTGGGAAAGAACCGTGCCAAGGCCCACATCAGACGCATTGGTCTGTACCACAAATGGTTTAGTTAAATCCGGAGCCACTAAAATAGGGTCAGCACACAAGGCTCCTTTCAAGACTTGAAAGGCATTCTCGGCTTCTGGGGTCCACTTAACCATAACCGGGCCTTTTGCCTTAGTAAGTTCAGTTAATGGGTTGGCAATGGTAGCGTACCCAGAGATGAACCTGCAATAGTAGCCGGTTAAGCCTAAAAAAGCCCTGACTTGCTTTCTAGTTACAGGACGTGGCCAACTGGTGATGGCCGCTACCTTGCTCTCTTGTGGTTTAAGGAGCCCCCCCCTATTGTAACCTAGATATTTTGCTTCTTCTAGCCCTAAAGAAGGGTTAGCAGGGTTAGCAGGGTTAGCTGTCAAACCGGCAGCCCTTATGCTATCCACAACTGCCTGAACCTTCATCAAGTGGGTTTCCCAGTCCGCACTGTGAATCACCACATCATCCAGGTAGGTGGCTGCATACTCCCTGTGGGGGTGAAGTATCTTATGCATCATACGCTGAAACGTGGCTGGGGCACCATGCAACCCAAATGGCAGTACTTTATATTGTAACAACCCATTGGGGGTAGAAAACGCAGTTTTCTCTTTTGCTTTCTCTGTCAGGGGTACCTGCCAGTATCCCTTGGTGAGGTCCAAGGTGCTCAGATATCTGGCCTTACCTAAAATCGCTCTATTAGCTCATCCACACGAGGCATTGGGTAGGCTTCAAACTTAGAGATATCATTTAGCTTACGGAAATCATTAAAGAAACGTATTTCTCCATTTGGTTTGGGCACTAACACAATTGGGTTGTTCCACTCACTTTGTGACACTTCAATAACCCCCAACTCAAACATCTTTTTAACCTCTGCACTAACCACTTCATGTCTAGCCTTAGGTATCCTGTTGGGCTTCAGATTGATCTTCTTCCCAGGTTCAGTTAGCATATCATGCTTGATAATATGTGTTTTCCCTGGTATTGGGGAAAACACATCCCTATTTTTAGACACAAACTCCCTGACTTCCTGTTTCTGATGGGGGGCAAGATTATCAGCGATATGCACCTCTGGACCCTGCTCACGAGTGGCTTGAGTAGGTTTATCTCTGGCCATGATGAGAACCTCTTGTTCTACCCATGGCTTCAATACATTTATATGATAGGTCTGTTCTGGCTTCCGTCTGCCTGGCTGTCTTACTTTATAGGTCACGTCACTGACTCACTCAGTGATTTCATATGGCCCTTGCCAGCTGGCTAAGAATTTGCTTTCTACCGTGGGAACCCTATCACGTGGTTTGAATACCCATAGCCTTGCATTCCGGTTATAACTTGCTTGTTGGGCTCTCTGGGCCTTTTCCATGTTTTCCCTAACTATGGGAATTACTTCTTCAATTCGCTCTTGCATTTGAGCTACATGCTCTATAAGACTAAGATGGGGGGTATGCTCTTGTTCCCATGTTTCCTTGGCAACATCCAGTATGCCTCTTGGATGTCTACCATACATTAACTCGAAAGGTGAAAACCCTGTGGAAGCTTGTAGGACTTCTCTAATAGAGAACATCAGGTAGGGTATGAGATAATCCCAGTCCTTGTCTATCACCTTCCGCAGCATAGCCTTTAGAGTTTTATTAAACCTCTCCACCAATCCATCAGTTTGCTGATGGTATACAAAGGTTTTCAGTTGCTTGATTCTGAGCAATTTGCACAAATCACGCATGATTTTTGACATAAAAGGGGTTCCCTGATCTGTGAGAATTTCCTTTGGTATACCCATCCTGCTAAACATCATCAGTAATTCCCTTGCAACACTTTTAGAGGTGGCATTCCGTAGAGGTACTGCCTCTGGATACCGTGTTGCATAATCAACAACTAAAATGTACTCATGTCTTCTAGTGGACCTAGGCAACGGCCCTATCAGGTCCATTGCTATTCTTTTGAATGATGGGAAGGGGTACCAATAGACTACGAAAGCCCTTATGCAGAGCTTTCAGTTGTCATTCTGGGCAGGATTTACAAAACCTCTCTATTGCCGAAAATACCCCTGGCCAATAGAATCGGGTCAGAATTCGTTCCCTCGTTTTTTCAAAACGTAGATGCCCACCTAACACATGGCTATGGGCTAGCTTTAAAACAGTATTTCGGTGAGATTTGGGAACTAACAACTGTTCTACCTCCTCTTCCCCTTTCTTCTCTACTCGATACAGCAGATTATTTTTCACCATGAAATAAGGAAAGCTTAAGGGCTTGTCACGGTCCACCCTTGTACCCTCCACTACTTGCACATTCTCTCTTGCTGCTGTCAAGGACATATTTTCCCATTGGGCTGCTCGGAAACTCCACTTCTTCTATAGGGTCTTCAGTATGGGTAGGTTCTACCTCATTACCCACGCACACCAAGGGTGTCTCTTGCTCGGTACCCAATTCACATTCTATATCGGAGAAAGGAAAAATATTATGTATACACTCTACCTAGGGTAGCTCCTCAGAGTGCATTTTCAGATGAGCAGAGCACTTTTCCCATAGGTGGCAGAAATGGGGAAAGTCCCTCCCTAATACCACATCATATGGTAACAGGGGCACTACCCCTACAGAGCATTTAACCTGTCCTACCTCGGTGCCAAACTCAACCTCTGCCGTGGGGTATGTGTGGGTGTCACCATGTATACACACAATATCAATCACTTGTCTGGTATCTAATTTCCCTGGCTGGAGCAGAACACTTTTTATCAAGGTAACTTCATTCCCTGAATCAATCAGAGCTTGTACATTCTTTCCTTCCACCCTCACCATTATTAAATGCATTGCATTAACAGCACTAGTCGCCACACACATCTTTGAGCAAGTCAATACAGTCCTATTCAGAGCCCTTGTTCCTACATAACACTGCATGGGCTTTTCAATCTCTGGACAGTTACGTGCAAAATGTCCAGGCTCATGGCATTTAAAGCACCGGAGTTGTCCCTCAGCTTGGTCTTGTAGCCGTAATGGAGCTTGTGGGGACCTTCTGCCACCTCGGTCATATGGTCCAAGGTTTGGTACAAAGTTTTGTCCTTTGTTTCCCACATATTAGTCGGTCGGGACTTCTGATGAGGATCAATACTGTATGGTTCCTTGGTGACCCAATACCTCTCAGTCAGGCACATCATTGCTTCTGGATCCTCAGGATCCCCTTGGCAGACCCATTGTCACAGTCCTGTTGGCAGGTGTCTGAGAAAACGGTTTATAACAACCATCTCCACTATCTTGGTAGCAGGGTTGCGCTCTGGCTCCAGCCATTTCTGAGCGAGCCTGAGCAATCTATACATCTGGGCTCTGGTAGGTTTACTCATGTCGTATGCTCAATTATGAAACCTTTGGGCTCTAATGGCTGGTGTTACGCCTATGCGCTTTAGAATTAAGTTCAGCTTTAAGTTGCTTGTAATCCTGGGTCTGGTCAGAACGTAGATCATCATAGGCTTTTTTGGCACTCCCCACTCAGGCATGGAGAAAGAAGCCCCGCCCACTGGTCCAATGGCCATCTTTCCCGGGCAGCAACCCTCTCGACAGTGGTGAGATAAGCCTCCACATCATCTACCTCTGTCATCTTATGCAGGAAGTCAGTGGCACGGATACGGGATCCCCTTTCTCTGCAACACTTCAGTAAGGGCAGCTCTATCCATCTGCTGGGCTTCCTTCAGGTTCTAAACCTGTGTAACCAGTCGACGATTTGTTTCTTGTTGTACAGCGGTTGCCTGTTCCAGAGCTTTCACCAGTTCCTCCATTATAGCACCAGTCTTAAACTTACAAGTAGCGCTGTGCCTTTAACAGGTCTGCCAAACAAAAGTCCTCAATAACCAGGTGTCTGGCACCCCCACAGACCCTCTACGTGCTAACATGCCCGCATTCTCCACCATATTGTGATCCCTGTCTGCAGTTAGCACAGTCCTTTTGGGTACAAACATGCACAGTCCTTAAAAGTAACTTAATTCCAGGCACTTTATCGTTGAGCTTCACTACAGAGACAGCGGCAAATGAAAAAACAACAATAATGTAACACATATCCCTATAAACAAAAATCTAGCTCACTAACTAACATCAGATTCCCTATCTCTCAGGGGTTAAATTATAGCAAAACAATATTCGTTTCACCAACCTAGAGCCTTTGTCAGTTCTCTGCACTCCAGCGTTTAGCCAGCCTGCTGCTTCCAGCCTTCCAGAGAGAAACATTCTCCCGTACCTGCCTAGCAGGGAGGGGTTTATTCCCACTGCTGCAGCTGAGCAGTGGGTTGGAGACAGTCCAAACCCTGGTCTGGACCTAGTCTCCCAGGAACAAAACAATAAACAGCGGAGTGGAGCACTGGCCCAACCTGCTCTCCAAATGCTCCACCCCAGGGGCCCATAACTAAATATTAATTTAAGCTATATACACACGGACACACACACAGCACCTGGGGTTAAAAATCAAATGCCTCTCTGAACAATTCAGTCGAAATATAAACTCCCTCACAGACCACCCCATTCACTTTATCACGGAGGGTACAGAAGAGTTTTAAAGGATTTTTAAATTTTCTTAATGATAATGACTGGGGCATACAGCTGACTAATAACATTAGTCCCTTAGAAATTGATTTTTTTAGACTTAAAAATCTATGAGGAAGGAGACTCTTTAAAAACCCAAAACATTTTTTGAGAAGGTAGATGCAAATGGCTACGTAATATCCCCAAAGGACAACTATTAAGATTAAGATGCAACTACACAGAAGAAAGCACCTTTCAAACACAAGCTCAGGATCTACTGGAAAAAATGTAGGGAAAAAGATTACCTAAAGGATATCCTGGAGAAGGCCTGGCATGGGGTTAGGAATATAACACAACAAGAACTATTGAATAATAAGAATAACAATAAAACCCCCCAAAGGATATATTAGTGTTCAACTTTAATACCGAACATAGGGCTGTAAGATGTGCAATAAACACATTTTGGCCTATCCTCAAAATGGATAAGGAATTAGGTGACACACTACCCGACACACCAGCAATCACCTCTAGGGGGGCACCTAGTTTTAAAAACTCCTTGGTAAGGAGCTATATAAAGGAAAGTCCAAAACGGCCCACCAGTAATTGCTTTGGAGACCTTAAAGGTTTTTATTTAAATGCAGAACTTGCCTGGGATGCAGGAATACATATCAAACTGAAAAGAGGACAATTTATAAATTCCAATCTGCTAGAACCAAACGAGAGTATGACATTAGGGAACACAGTATGTGTCAGAGCAATAATGTAATATATCTGTTACAATGTCCCTGCAAACTGCAATATATATGGAAAGGCCAACATGTCCATTATACGAGAGAATACGAGAACATGTGAACAGGGTGTTGTCGGTCAGAGCGTCTCGGACTATTTTAAACATGCACATAATCAGGACCCTTCAGGTTTAGAATTTATATGTATCAAAAAAGTTTTTAAAGATTGGAAAGAAGGTGATTTTATCAGAAAAAATGGGCAGGAGGAAATGAAATGGATATTCTATATGGATACCCTAACCCCTGCCAGGCTCAACATAGATTTTGACCTTTTTAATTTTATATAATATCTATAATTTTTCTATACATATATATATCTCTCTCTCTCTACCCTTTTGAGACATTTTTTTTTTTTTGTGCCTTAACACTATCTATCCATTGGACTGTATACCAGTCAGTATTCTACCTAAGTTCCAGTCTAGAGTTTTTAACATTTTAGACCATTTTCCCCTTCCCCGTATATTTTTATTTTTTAGGATAATTTGGTGTTTATATTTTATGTTCTAAAATATTCATTTGAAAATTAATTAATGAACAGATGCAGCTTTAGGACATATTTTCTGAACATGTATAATAGACTTTGTATACAGATAAGTGTAGAATCCCAAAAAGGAGTATTAGCCTTATAGGACTACATATGTACACTCTCATGACTAATTATCTTATTGTATTATAGTAATATATATTATGTTGATATGATGCATTTAGATGATATGCCCCGTTTTTATTTTATGCTTCGTTTTTTATTGCTCACTTCGATGCTTCAATCTGGTTTTATTTACCTTCAATGGTCTTATTATTCATAATACATGGACTTTCATGTCAGCGGTGTTAATATATTAATTTGATGCATGTAGACGATATGCCCCTTTCATTTTTTGCCTTTTATTGTTTACTTTGATGTTTTCATTTGTTTCTATTTACCTCCAATGAGTTTATTAATCATTATTTGTGAACTTTCGTATTGATAAAGCAGATTTTTGGAAAGTATGTAAAAGACGATCATAGGAGAACTCACTCATGCTTGAGAAAGCCCCGAGAGGCATTTGGATCCTACGTCCTCGAGGGGCTGATCCTACCGGTGCCTGATAGTTTGGAGTGGTACTTCAACCACTCCACAATTGTGAGTTCAATCTCTTTTCCATACCTCCATACTATTAATTTACAATATTGCACTAAGACCTTTTAGATCAAGTTGCTCCTGAACAAAAGTGCAAGTATATGTTTGCTTGTTACAGTTTTTGATTCAACCACATTGTCTTTTCCACTTCTTGGCCATTCACCGGCTATATTTGTATTTTTATATACACTATCGTACATGTATTGTTGGAAACTTACACAAATTACACACTCTGTTTATGTTTTCATCGCTGGTCGCTATTTCTCATATTGTTTTGCGCACCTGCAACTTTGGTTTTATATATTTGTATTTTGGGGGTTGTCTATATCAGAACTCCTTGTAGATTGCTGCATTATTTAAAATACTCGTTTGTAGCAATATTTTGTCTAGTTCCTGTTGCCCCAACTTATTCTGTTTATATTTTGCAAAATAAAGTATATCTTTTACCACTCGTGGCATCCGGTGGCTATATACGGGGAGACGAAGGAGAATTACCAGCAAACAGAGGGAATGGGGGAATGGGATCCCTATAACATCCAAATACGCCCCAAAATAGAGCTAATCTTATTGGCTCTTCACTTGTGAGTACATTGAAATAAGATCTTACTATTACTCATTTAAACATATTGTATTGCACTAGGATATGGTTACTTTTATATTTCAGTAGCAGCAAACATTGTTGATCCAGTGCATCCGGTGCATCTGAACGTGTATATATCATTGAATTCACACACTCCACCTATTGTATGTAACTTTTAAAATATGTATCTGGAATGTTGACAGTAATTATATCTATTTATACACCATGCTAGTTTTATTGATTTAAGAGTTTATAATGGAATATATACTTTTTAAACACTATAAGACATCCAGTTCTCCTGCATCTTCCAAAGTGGTGTTATGGTCCTCCACCATACAATGCTATCCTACTGAGCCATTTGTATAAAAGACTCTCTACTTGTGAGTATATTTATATTCTTTTACATTACACTACCTTTTTTCAACATGTATTTCACTATAAGTGCTTTTCTGTCTTCTGAGTTCCATTACAAGAATATTTGGATATAAGAAGATTCTACACATCTCTATATAAGAGAAGGGTTGCCTTTATGGACTAACACGCTTCTCATACCAGAGCTAGGTAGATTAGCTCTATATATTGTGAGTGTCTCATTTTTATTCAAAGTGATTTATGGTATAAAGGGCTTTACACTATTATGTTTTTTTTTAATTTGACAATTTTTATTTTCACAGTGAACGGTGGGGGGGACGGGTACAGAAGGAAAGAAGGGTAGGCATAGCAAGGTACAGTATTAAACAGTGACATTTTGCTAAACTTGATGTCTTCATACATGCAATTGAACAGAGTTAGTTTAGATGCGACTTCAGTCGGTAATATTGTCTTTACACATTGATTGTGGCCTTATCGGGCCTTAGATTGGGTATGGTGTGTGTTTGCTAGAGACTTTGGTAGCGAGGAGGGCATTGAGGTGGGCTTTGCCCGAGGTGTTGTATGCCGTTGTGACTTCGGTTATTGTGTGGGTATGGGGGGGAGGGATGGGAGGGTAGTGGCGAAGGGAAGGGTAGTTGCTGTAGTGTGGTATTGGCTACACAGTGCCTCGTGTTCGTGTGTGTCTGTATGCTAGTCTGCATGTTTTCCTGGGTTTTAGTAAATTTGTTTCCAATTGAGGAAAGTCTCTATTTAGTCCATATGTTATATCTGTCTATCAGGTGAAGAGGGTTTGTATTGGTGTTGGTCCCATAGTTCCCAAGCTGTATGCCAGTAGGGATTTCCCTGCCCTTTTTTCCTTGCCATAATTTCATGGGCTTTGGTGGAGTTTATCGCTTCGATGCACTAATTTAATGCTGGAGATGTTGTTTGCTTCCACTGTCGACTGATAATCGTAAGAGCTGCGATTATGATGTGGTATATTAAGTATTGGAGATGCAGGTGTGGCATTTGCGGAAACAGGAGTAGTAGGAAAGTTTCTGGTGAGTTATTTAGGCTCACTCCAGTGCATTGATCTATTAGTTTTGTGACTTGGGACCAGCAGCTCCTAAGTGACGGGCAGTGCCACCATATATGTATTATGGTTCCTCTGTTTGCTGTGCATCTCCAGCATGTGTCAGACGTGTCTGGGAAGCTATGTTTGAGTCTGGTGGGCACCAAGTACCATCTGTAGAGTATTTTGCGTGAGAGTTCTATGTGGGTTGTAGAGAGAGTCATCTTTTTATGAGCACGGTATATGTTTTGCCATTGTTCATCAGTGAGTTGGTGTCCGATGTCTTGTTCCCACGCTGTTTTGAAGGAGGGTGGTTTAGTCTGTGTTTGTGTATGTTCTGAGGTATATATCGTGGAGATAAGTTTTGTTGCTGGCTTTGCCTTTGTGCATATCTGGATTAGTGTTGTCCAGCATGCGTTCGCTGGTGTAGATTGTTGCAGTGTCAGTTGAGCAAGTATCCATGATTTCATTTGCCTGTATGAGAAGGTTGCCATACTGGGTAGCTTGAATTCTGTCTGGAGGTCTGGTAGTGATTTGAGTTTGTTTCCCTGCATTACTTGTGACATAGTTTTCGCACCATGCCTGTGCCAAAGTTTATAGTTAAAGTCTGGAATAAGTAGTCGTAATATATCCAGTGGGAGTGCTGGAGAGAGTATTGCTGTTGCCCGCATCTTTTTTCTATATGTATCCCATACAGAGAGAGTTAGTGCCGTTGTAGGTAACAACTCGGAGGGTTTTGGTCTGTGTGTTTTTGGCAGCCATGCCAGGAGTGGTATGGAGAGTCCCTTTGCGTGGTTTTTCTCTCTTTCGGCCCATATTGGAAGGTCTTGTCGGTGTGAGAGTGCCACAAGGGGGGTTATGTGGGCAGCTCTATAATATCCTATGACAATGGGGAGACCCATTCCGCCCTGGGTAGAGGGTCTGTGTAAGGTTGTTTTGGCTACTCTTGGTTTTTTGTAGTCCCAT
This sequence comes from Pelobates cultripes, assembly GCA_933207985.1. Classification (NCBI taxonomy): domain Eukaryota; kingdom Metazoa; phylum Chordata; class Amphibia; order Anura; family Pelobatidae; genus Pelobates; species Pelobates cultripes. The sequence goes on along the minus strand of OW240921.1, from coordinate 23,100,525 downwards.
ATGTAGTTAGTTAAGGTGTTCTGTAATTCCAGTAGGTATTGTTTCGGAAGTTTGATTGGAAGCGTGCGGAATAAATATTGGATTTTTGGTAGGATTACCATTTTCACCGCTGCTATTCGGTCTGTCCAAGATATGTATTTGCCCTTCCAACTTTGCAGAAGGATTTTCATTTCCGTGAGTAGCTTGATGTAGTTTGCTTTATGTAATGTGCTTGTTGTAGGTGTAAAGTTGACCCCCAGGAACTTTATGTGGTCCTGTCTCCAGTCATAGTTAAAGTTTGTTTTTAAGTTTATCAGGATTGGGTTTGGGATGTTTATTCCTAGTGCTAGGGTCTTTGCAATGTTTAGTTTATAGTATGAGCAGTGACTGTATTGGGAGAGGATGTTATGGAAGTTGGGTAGTGACACGTGGTTGTTCAAGGGTCAAGAGGATGTCATCTGCGAAGAGGGACATTTTGTATTCTTTGTCATGCACCCTAATCCCGTGTATGTCTGGGTGTTCGCGAATAAGTTGGACGAGGGGTTCTAACGCTAGAATGTAAAGTAGTGAGGAGAGTGGGCAGCCTTGCATAGAGCCATTGCAGATGGTGAATGGTTTAATACGAATCCCCCATTTACCACTCGGGCCATTGGGGATGAGTATAGTGCAGTGACCAGTGAGATGAATGGAGTTGGGAAGCCAAATTTCCGTAGGACTGTTAGTAAAAAGGGCCAGTGGAGCCTGTCAAAGGCTTTTTCTGTGTCTAGCGATAGCAGGACACAGGGAGTTTTTTTGTCTTGCATCTCATACAGTAAGTTTAGAGTTTTCCTCGTGCCATCTGCTCCCTGTCTGCCCCCCACAAATCCCACTTGGTCGCCACCTATAATTGTGGGGATTATTTGTGTGAGCCTATTAGAGAAGATTTTGGACAGTATTTTTACATCTGTGTTTAACAGGGATATAGGCCTTAAGTTTTGGCATCTGTTTGGTGGTTTCCCTGGCTTAGGGAGGGTTGCGACATGTGCCATAAGCATCTCTGTCGGTAGTGTGCCTGTCTGTAATGCATGGTGGAAAACTTTTTGCAGGTGCAGGACTATTATAGGGGCGAATCGTTTGTAAAATGAGTTAGGTAATCCATCCGGGCCTGGTGACTTTCCTGGTGGGAGGGATTGGATGGTGTCTAGTATTTCTTCTGTTGTTATAGGCTTTTTAAGGGCATCATGTTGTTCAGTCGTGAGTGAGGTTAGGAAGTCCTCTATCTCTTGCATCTTGGGCGGATGCAGTGTTGGGTCTTTGTTGAGATGATAAAGGCAGTGATAGTAGTCTGCCATGTTGTCATTGATTTCTTGTGGATTATGGAGTTTATCCCCTTTATTGGTAAGTAGGAATAGGATTTTGGAATTAGTCTGCTTTTGTCTGAGTATGGTAGCTAAGTGTTTCCCTGCCCTGTTACCTTGAGTGTATGTGTTCATCTTCAGTTTGGTAAGGATGTAGGCTGTTTTCTCAAGCGACCCTACGTTGATTTGTTTAGTGATGTCTTTAATGGTTGCTGCATATGTATACGACGGGTTCAGGAGGTGTGTCGCCGTGACATCCCGTAGTCTCCTAAGGAGGTCTATGTGTGTTTTGTTACATTGACGGTGCAGATAGGAGGATTGGCTAAACAACTGTCCTCTCATGACTGCTTTATGAGCTTGCCAAACCGAGATGGGTGACACTTCTGAGTTGTCATTTAGTTGAAAGTAGTTCTGTAGATTTTCCGCTAGTTTTGCTGTGTATAGTTTGTCGTGTAGTAGTGTGTCATTGAGACGCCACGGTGGTTTCCCTCTATGTTGGTAGTGGTTGAGCATAGTTAGGATCACTGGTGCGTGGTCAGACCACATTATACTTCCAATGTTGCATTCTTCCATTTGTGGGAGTATTGTGCATGATATGAGTACATGATCAATTCTGGAGTAGGTTTTATGTACTTGTGAGAAGAACGTATATTCTCTTGCTGAGGGGTGTTTCGTTCTCCATGCATCGTACAGACCATATTCTTGTACAAGCTTTGTGAGTTCTTTGTTAGTATTTTTCAGTTTAAGGTGTCTATTTGAAGTGTTGTGTATTGTTGAGTCAGCGCGGGAGTCCATAGTATGATTAATGTAACGGAGCTCCAGTACTCTGACCGAGTACCTCCGCATAGTCTGCTTCCTTGTAGCTATCAGGGACCCTGAAACACTTCACACCCAGAAGCAGAGGCTTGACTGGGATCACTTAGGGCCTTTTCCACCCTGGACCAAATACCAGACGACACATGTTGAAGGTTAAACAGCAACTCCTTTTACAGCACACATAGTTTAAGCCCCCAACAGCCTCATTTACATACAATAGGTTACATAGATTACTATAGTACAAGGAAGGGTGGGGTCAGACAATAGCAAGGGCTGATGGGAGATTGAGGAGGGACAGAGCAGCCAGATTAAACTGGTCTGGCAGTGTCCCTGGGACAACGCCCTGCTGGGGAAACAATATTACAGGAAAAAGGGGGGAGGGGGAGATGCACAGACCAGCAATACATTCAACATACCCTGCACAAATAATAGGCACAATGTGACAAAACACAAAAGGAATTTGGGAGCTCACCCATAGTGTCTGTCTTCTATCCCCAGTGATGGTGACTACCGTCACAATTAAGGTCCCCACAAACGGTCAAGGGGGTTGTCGTGTCTGTCTGTATTTTGTTTAGGACGTTGTGTAAGAAGTTGCGCTATTGGTCATTTGGGCTATAGAGGCTTACTAAGGTCGTTGGGTTATTATTTGATGATCACATATCTGCCTTGGCTGTCTCTCTTTACTCGGAGCGTTTCTACGGTTAATGAGTTGTGTAGTAAGATGGATACTCCTCTAGATTTTGATGTGTGCATTGCATGGTATTGTACCGGGTAGTCTCTAGTAGCAAATGTGGGAGTTCGGTTTGTAACAAAGTGGGTTTCTTGTATGCAGACTATGTCTGCCTTGATTCTTTTTAAATCCTGCAATAGCATGCGCCTCTTATGTGGGGTGTTGATGCCTTTACTGTTGTGCGAGTATATAATCATGTTGTTGGCGGTGATGTGTGTTGCGTAGGTGGTGTTGGTGTTCTGCCGGTGTGTAGTGGGCTGCTCTGCAGGTGTTGCTAAGCAACGTGGGGTTTCTGTGGGGAGGTTCGGTGGGTGGGTTGGTGGTGGTCAGGGAAGATGTACAGGGGACCTGTAGGTCTGGTACTCTGGTCGTACTGTGGGGTGTTGGAACGTACTTCCAAGTGGGTGGCTAGGTGGGCTCCAATATGAGGAGGTGAATTGAGCTGAAACCATTAGTGTAAGAATAATATAAACATTTGTAACATTTGTTAAACAATAACCAAGAGATTTAACATGTTAGGAGGCATGCAAGTATAATTATGGTGTGCGTTGTTTGTATATTACACTGCATAGTATATTCAGATGTTGCTAGTCCCGCTATATTTACATTCATGTATGATCATTTCAAGGGGGGCTGCATTTTCACTCTGACATAGCGTGGTTAATTAGGTGTCCTTGGGGCTTCTAGGGCTCCTGCCATGGATGTTGTGCCCATTTATGTTTACCTGTAGTGGGTGGGTTGAGTGCGTATGTGAGATTATCATATGCAAATTCCTGTGCCGCTTTCGGCTTGCTCCCCTGGGGTTGTAGTAACCTTAATTAGGCTGTGACAGCTAGGTGTTCCCAGCATAGGTGGGACCCGGCCTCAGTTAGGCTTATGTGTGCGTAGCACGGTTTCGTGTTTCTCATTGTTATTATACCTATGGCCTTTCAGGTGTCTCAAATGCCTACCCAGCAGTCATTTGCCCAGGGTGCGGGCTCCTAGTGCGGTGATGTGTGCGTTAAGTGTGGACACATGGTCTGTAACGACCGTTATCGCTAAGGAGGACTAGCCTGTGGTCCGGGAATATATACAGCCGGCTCAGGGTTGGATATGGCAGTGTACATATATACAACTATACAACAATAGTTAGTGTAATCAATACTTGCAGTAATCATGCCTCGGATAGTCCTTTAGTCAATAAGACTGAGGATTGAGAGTTGCCTTGGAGTTAGCCATTGCGTTTCAAGTTGTGTTTGCGGTTTCAGCAGCGTTTTAATGTTAGTTAGATGGAGCCCATGTGCCAGAGCAAATTACTGAGCGGCCATCTTGCTCGGCGGTAAGCCACGCTCCCTACACTATTATGTTTTAAAGGTGTACACACAGAAGTACAACTGTCAATTTTTAAGATAATTTTTTTTTTTTTTGTATTTTAGAAGTGGCACTGTTTATATTGCACTTTATTCACATATACGTGCTCCACTTTTTGTTTGGAGGTCTTAGGGTAATTAAAAAAAAAATTAAAACAAGGGTACCGGTAAATAAAGTAACAAAAAAAAATACTTATAGAGTGACAGTGCCACTTTAATTCCTTGAAAGGGCTGTTTTTATGCACTCTAACGTCCTTGGTAAATAGGATAAACTTATGATTGAAATCTCCATTTTGCTAACACAGCTAATGATAATCTTCATACTCCAGTTTATCCCCAGAATAATGTCAGTTCTGGTGGAACTATTTTGCAAAAACGTTGGCAACCAGTATAATACTAATAAATGTAAAATGTATCAAGTTACAAGCTACTGTCCCATTTTCTTAGTCTGATCTTTTATTAAATAGAAACATAAAGGATACCACACTCTCACAGCTTGACAAAGTCCTCTGTGAAGGTTGAAACATTGCACATTCAGTTTTCAATAAATCTACCTCTTTGAAGAAACCTTGAGTGCCTGGACCTACTTTCTACTTGTATTAAATACAGTCATTTGGTAGACCTTGGCCTGGTCAGACTTTAGCTCATTATGCATTCTGTTGTTATCTACATAAAAAAAATCCCACTCAACAAGTCTGGTTTTGGTAATGCTATTATTTTAATTCATTCGAAAAGCACATGTCGTTTTAGCACTTGCCGATAAATTTGATAGTGATAAAATATTTTTTTAATTTTTCAGACACATTGAAGTACATTGATATCAGGTTTTCTCACAGTAGATGATTGTAGTTTAAAGCTGGTTCATCAATCGATGGTCACACAAATTTAGCAGGATGAATCCTCGACTTTACATTTGAATATATCTCCTTGTGTGTTAATGAGCCATAGCAATCCTTCATCATAGGAGAGGTGCTTAAAAGGACCATATTTATCCACCAGAGACCACTCAGTCCCAATTGGGTTAAAACTAGAGATTCCTTCTCTGTAGGAAAAAAAAAAGGTAAAATGATATTAATTATATTTATAAAGCCATCTACAGTACCAAGGTAGCATGTGCTGCTCAGCTGAAGACTACAAGTCATTCCCTGTAACATACAATATAAAAATTACATTATTGTAGGAAGTAGACATGGCTAGTTGAGTGAATGGTAAGACATAGACAAGAGATAGATTAAAAAAGGATGCAATATATCTACTTAATCTGCAAGTTTTAAATACAGAATAGTATATACGCTACATTCATGAATTATTGTTTATTCCTGGATGATAGCTCTTTATTTTGCTTCAACACTTTGACACAATGAAGATGAATCAATACTTTTATAATATATCAGTAAATAATATGAATGTATCTGAATGCAGTAACATATAGAAACTAGTGAACATCTGACACCTAGTTAAGATTATCATCTGCATTCTATTAGCTGAGAAAGGGTTTATTCTGATTACTAAATAGCAATTGCTCCTTTGAATTCCATAGGACAATTTATTTCCAATAAGCAGTGTAAATCCTTAGCTTACTAAGTCAATCAAGCTCTATTTGTGTGGAACAATGGCTGAAATGTAGTGGTTGGCTTAACACAATACGGCCATATGGTGGAACTGAATCTGATATAGGCGATTTTAAGTAGCCTTATACCACAGGGCCATTGAATGCTTCAATCTGATTGGTTGACGAACGTTCTAATGTGTGCGTTATTTTCAGGGAGACGCATGGCTAAAGTAGTTCCAGACAGGTCTTGACTGCATTACAGTTGCGTAAGAAATTAGTCCTACATACAAGAGCGTTTTAATGACAAAAACTTGACAAACGTCTTGAAATACATCATCTGAACAATGTTTTGAGGTGTGGTAACTGTAGTATAAGCAAAATAATTGACTCCAGGCCGTTGAATTATTAGAAAAAAATAATGCACACCCGAGGTGTAACGGCCACTCCGCTTGGCGTCGTGACCGCATTACCACATTGGGTGTGCATTATTTTTCTAATAATTCAACAGCCTGTCGTCAGTTATTCCTTACTTATAAAATATAAAACTGTATTTTTATGTGTGTGCTGTATTATGACATGAACAAATGCCTCAAGGCAAAGCTAACCCCACAGTTCTAGAGTTTTGTACTATACAAAACACTGGAACTAATAAAAAAATTATGTAATGATATGATACTCAATCCAAGTTAGGGACAATAGCCAAGTAAAGGAGTACAGATAGTAGAATAGTCAATTGTAGCCAAGATCAAAACCAGACAGACATTAAGAGATGTATAACGCCCCCAATTGGAAACCACAATAGAACCACATCAGGGTATAGACCTAACAAACTCTTTCTAGTATGGATCTTGAATTAGGTAACCACGCCAGCTTTAATGTACTGAAGATATAGATATTAACTGTGCGTGATGTCATGTCGGTGCGTACATGTTGCATCATTAAACAAGAGACTCCACAAACACCCTGCAGTCCTCCCCAGGCTGTGTTTTAGGAATCAAGAGACAAGGTACCCTGACAGTTAATTAGTTCTTCTGAAGAGGTTGAGACTTCTGAGGAAGTGCCCTGTGGACACAAACCTCATAAGCATCTTTTTCTCTGTTTCCAGCTCTGTGCACTGGCAATACCACTATGTTGTACTGATAATTTTATTATTGGATGAAATAAATGTTAAAGCAACAACCTAATTTCCAGTACCAGGACTCCTGTGCTGAAGCCATAGAAGATGTCACCATGCCTGCTGATGCCTTCTGTGACGAGACCAATCTCGCCACATTGCATTGGAGAAGCCTGGTTGCCCGCCTGCTGCCTTTGGACTATGGCCCCCTGTTAAAAGACATCTTTTTTTACCTGCAGAAAAGCTTCATTCGTGCTTTTCTGCCTGGGGTTCGGTAGATTTGTTTGAATGTGTTATACCCCAGATAGGAATCCCATGGAGCCCATTCGTATGAAACTGACTGTAAAGACTTTGGCTTCATGGCGATTAAACTGTATTCGTGTGGTCTGAGTGCCATTCGCTTAATAATGTGTGCTCGGACCTGAGCTATCTGGGGATATGTTACATGTCTGTGTTTTATGTAATAAATGTGACTTTATGTATTTTAAAGTGTTTTGTGTCTTTTTGCAACCATGTGCTTAATGGAGTCTTGTGTCTGTCCTGGGAGATAATTGAATTACTCTCCAGGATAGAAGACTCTGAAACTGGTTTGGGCCAGAAAGCCATGCTTCATTTAGTCACAAAGGACTTTTTACTAACTTTTGAACCCCTTGTCTGATTTGTGCCATTTTTTAATATGTTGCTCCCCTGAATGGATTGATTCCAAATATGTAATTTTATGTGAATGTGATGTATGGTTTTAGAGTTATGAAAGTTGGGTAGAAAGTATGTTTTAACTGTATGTGTAATTGAGTTTCCTCTCAGGATAAGGGGAGGGAATATGTGGGATGTAACTGTGATGTGATTGGTTGTTTTATACCTCCCTGTGGGCGGTCCTGTATTTGAAAAGACTGTAATAAAAACCAGGCTGGGTGTGCCAGCACCTCAGACCACTGCTTGACCCTCAACACGGAGCCTTGTCTCGTTCTTGGGGGGATTCACTGTATGCTGTTAGAGACTGATTGCCAGGAGTGTAAGCTGATTGTCTGCTTTTCCTGTTCGTCTGCTAGCAGCTATTTGGGAGGTTCCAGTTCGGGAGTTGAAGTGCTATTTTGTATCCAGTTCAGGAGTTTGTTGTTCTGCAGTAGCTGTGCCTGTATCTCTGGAAAGGGGGCCGATCGCCTAAACGTTTTTTTCCCCTTTTGTGCAAAACGGTCCGTTACACCTTCCATAATCCAATGATTCTCAAAGAGCACTGGACCACTGCATCCAGACCACTTTATTCAGACTTACTTTAGTGGTCCTTTAACTGTATTTACTCTATATTGGCATTATACTTGAATGCAGATATTCTATTTTATTCTGTGCCATTTTAGAATGTTGCACTGCTAGTAATGCCATCAGGTTCCTTGCAAATACTTATAAGCAGTTTTTTTTTACTATTTTATATATAGTATCTATTTTTACCACACCTACTGTATGTGAGAAACTTTTTATTTTTCTTTCTACAATTTCAGACCTGGTATGACATTTTGATAGGTAGGACAAGATTTACTGTCTAAAGCTTTTGATTCCGTTATTTTAAATAAATGTTGTACTCATATTTTTCAAACAAAAAGTGTTTGGTAGTGAAGGGGTTACAAATTGCTATTAAGGGGCAGAGCCTGACCTTGCACCAGACCAGATGTGTGGTGTGCTAGCTCCTGCATATTTGGCCGTTTTGGGGTGCTCAACCCGGCCAATCAGCGATTATTATAGACAAAAATGTACTACCACTACTAGGGATACCTGAATAAGCAATGGAAGGCTGTTTGTCACTGGTTTTGCAAGGGGCAAACTACCCTGTTCCCCTGGCTTACGGAGAAGCCTGATTGCCAGCCTCCTTCCCAATGATTATTGTCCTGATGTGTATGGCCCTTTAAAAACACTATTTTGACTTATTGGTGTTTAAAAGACTGTTCTGGCCCTTTAAATGAAACTGGCTGCTTTGTCTCTCCTCAACCTCCCATCAGCCCGTGCTAAACTTTAACCCCATGGTGATTTTATTCTGTTCATGGGATCTGGGGCTGTTCGGATATATTGAGCACAAAGATTCAAGCTATCTAGGGGATAGGTTGAATGTGGGGGTTCTGTTCAGTATGATAGGAATTATGTATGTTTGTGTATTTTGTGCAATTGCTGTTTAAACATTTGTATAGACTCTGATAAAAGAATTTCACATCCTTTTTGTTTTTACTCTAAAATACCCTTTCCTTTGCCTGAGACCAAATTAAATTTCTTCCAATCTAAATGTGTGATCTTGTGTTCTATGTATAGTCCTATTTATAAATTTATTTCCAGACAATGGTTGTATTGGCCCCAACTATATTTGTATGAAACAATCATATCTCCTCTGAGGCACCGTTTTTCCAAACAAAAGAGATTAAAATTTTAAAAAATTGAAATTTAACCTTTCCTCATAACTAAAATGCTCAATTCCCTTCATTTGTTAACCTGCCTTTTCACTTTTTATAGTGTCACAATGTCCTACCTTAGAACATGTGCCCAAAATTGCACAGTCTATCAAGGTGTGGTCTTACCAGTGATCTATAAAGAGGTAAAATTATATTTACGAGTTTCAAACTGGAGAAAATAGTACAATTAAAAACCATATTAATTGCTTCACTACCCATGTTGTGTACCTCTTAAATTGTCAGTGGAGTGCACAATATATAGGTAAAATGGGACTTAGATTAAAAGTCAGTTTATTAGAGGATCTAAGTAATTTAAGACGAAAATTCAATAAACATTTAATATCTTTACAATGTAATAGTTGCCAAAACTTTTTAAAGGCTTCTCTTAGATTAAAGAGGAGGTGATATCATAATGAACCTAAGAAGGAGAGAAGGGTACTGGATCCATAGATTACAAACCATGTACTCAAAGGGGTTATATATTGATTTTGATATGGTTTGCTTTTTATAATTTATCATTATATTTATTTTTATAAATTTTTTCAAGCCATTTAGTTATTATATATATATATATATATATATATATATATACACATACACACACTTTTTTTTTATTCATACCTTTTTACTAATTCATATTTTTTCACACATTTTTCATCTATTTTTCAATATGGTATCTGTTTTACACAGTAGTCATTGTTTCCTTCTTTGTCACTTGTTGTTATATTATGCCTTTGTATATATATCCTTGACAATTTAGTTTATTATCAAATTCAGTATTTCATTCTCTGTTTGAGTAGTTATTTTTAATTAAGACGATTATATGTATTGTATGGTACCCCTAAGAACACTTTGTGAACGCAAACGTCTTAACTAGTTCCAGGTTCATAGAGCGCATGACAACAGATGCCTTAGTCCATGCAGTGCATGATGCCTGACGCCTCACCAATGGAAACTGAAACAATGAATAAGACATGGAATAAGCAGAATAGAAGGAATTGATTAATTCACATTGGCTGAATAACGGAGGATGTCATTGCACCCAATACTATTGGCCAAATAGGACTTTTTAAGGGCGCAAAGTTTGAAAAACAAATATCTCAATTTTCCCCTGGGAAGGTCAGTGCAGACGAAAAGTGCTGGGAGGCTGAAGCACTTAATTTGATTTTAAGATCTTTTATTGTTTTATATTGTTTTTATATATTCCTTATGGTTGGTGTATATTCTGATTATCAACATCATCCGAGGAGTCCGTTGGGTTGTCTACTTACACCATGTAAATGGTGTCAAGTACATTTTATTCATATCTCTGTATGTGCTTATTATATTAAAGCCTATCTGTTTTTATTCATTACACACTATGTTACATTTTATTCTTCTTTGAGTGACTTAGCAATCCAAGAAAACCTGGATCTGATGTCTAATGCCTACATTGTGAGAGATACGTCTAAAATAATCTAGCTCTGTGAGTGCAATCTGAAGATTTAATTTATTAGGTAATGATGCAATACTACTCTATGATTTGTATGCTTTTTGTCTGTGGATTTCCTTTTTGTTTTTGATTACCCTATATGTACCTGGGAATGTAGTTAAGTAACTGCCATGCAGTTACAATTCCTATATATTTCCTACAAGAGAAGATTTACCTTTTATATATGTTGCCAATGGTGTTGATTCCGTACACTGATCCATCTGTACCAGCTTCCACCATAACCATGGTCCCTTCCACCTGTTTCCATGCACTGCCTTTGCAATCATTTGGAGTCACATTCAGACGGTGAAATATATTATTTGCACTGGTCACACCCCAGCAACCATAGCGACCACAGCTGTAATACTTCACGTTTCCATCTAACTGAACGAAAGGGAGAGCCGTCCCCGTGGAAAGAGTAGCATCTTGGTTCAGGCAAAAAACTCTTTCATCGCTGTTCACACCTCCCAGGAATTTGTTACCCCCTGCATCCACCTGTTTAACATTTACTACAAGAAAACAGCAGACAATAACATACAATTAAAACATATCTAACATGTATACTACATTAAATGTGATATTAAAGGCAATATAATTATTAATGGGGTGGCATATATTTATTAATAATTGTCAATTTATAACACTTGAATAAACTGGCAAACACTTAAAGATCTTCAACATTTTATCAAGGCTTGATAAAAGCCCTTATTCGAGTACATTTATTGCTGGAAGGTGACAAATAAAACTGCTGATTTGGGAATTTGTATGTGCCGAATATGCATTTTGGTATCGTTTCAACAGAGTAAGAACTCTGTGAAGATTGACCCTGTGCTAGAATAAAGATTAGCGTTAGAGAAATATTATTTAATTTAAAGAACAGAGAGAAGGGTCCCTGAATCTGAACACTAAAGTGAACACTCTGGCATTTAAAATTAATATATGTAATTTTAACATTACCTTTAAAAGGCCTTATACATTTACACTACTGATGTGTTATCAAAAAATGATAAAACACAACAACAATAAAAAAAGCAAACAAGCATTTCTAAGGTGGGCTTTAGAGGATAGAGCCCCTGATGTAGACTAGAGCGTCGGATCCCCTCAGGATAGTGCCAAAAGCAGATAAGCAGGACTGCACTATATTGTTGAGCTGATCTTTAAATAATATGATACAACTACTTCCCCCCACCAGACCGAGTTCTGCAGAGCTATGAGAGTTGGTCTCTGATCTCACTCTGCAAGCAGCAGACAATGGCTGTTTTTGAAGCAGGAGGTGTAACACTGACTTGCATTACACACCTCCTTGGAAAACTGTCTTTCTTCCCATCTTTTTCAACACACAGATTTTATTTTCCTAATTTTGTTTTTAAGATACTGGTTCCACTTACCTGATACACGCACCCAGTCACCATTCTGAAACTTGAAGATGTTGAACTGTCTGTCTGCGCCCCAAATACCGGCTGGACCAACACTCACATGCATCAGTTTTCCTGGAACCTGTACCCAGTCATTCACACTGAAACGGAATATGCTATCGTCATCGTTGACCCCATAAACCTGTCCGGCTCCAGCATCCAACTGCCTCAGTTTCCCTTGTATCAGTGTACATCGGAAGCCTGGGTGTAAACAGAAAAAGCAGTGGGTGTATACAATATGCAGAACAAGAAGCAGATACATGATATAAACGTGACAAATGATATGACTGTATGAATTATAGCGAGCTAGACTGGATTTGCAGTATGGTCACAGCATGTGATGATAATTGTAAATAAAATCGAAAAGTATGTACGTAAAATGTATTTCTAACATTACAGTTTCTTCCTGCACATTTGATTATCTGAGCTCCCTTTTAGAAGTAAAATAGTGAAAATGTAGTCATCTTTTAGTCCTTGCTGTGCCAGATTCACTGCGGCTGCCACTCCACCCCTAACTGAGATTATCAGTTATGGTAATTTCAGCCAATTAAAAAAGTGTCTCCAAAGAAAAGCATTGGGGGCTTACTGCACCTTTGCAGCAATCATCATGCCACGCCAATATGCATCTCCTCATGGAAATACATTATACTAATGCATCTCTGTGGGGAATATTTGTTGTTGTCACACTGACCGCGTGGACATTTAATGTCAGTCCTGCAAACACTGCAACTCTAAGGATGGAGCAATATTCATTGGGAGCAAGGCAAAGTGTTTTTAGAGGAGAGGGTGCAGAGACAAGATACTGAACCAAAACTAGTACCCTGATTGGTAATTTTGTGGAGAAGAGATACTCAGAAAATCTACTGAAACTCGAGTTAGGGAAGGTAGCAGATATGGAAAGAGGCTCTTTGTTGCAAGATAAAAAAAAAAAAGGTTAATGTAGCCAATTCTCAAAAAACATGAATACGCATTTAATAATCCTAAGGCGTTTTATATTAACATTTTGAAAAAATTTTTTTTTAGAAGATGAGGTACTTGGACCTATTTAATCCACCTGTCCTAAATAGATTTTTTTAAAAAGCAATACTGGTAAGCACTGTAGTGGGTGCAGGATTGATAGGGGCTGTAGTGGGTATAGTGTGCAATTGGGCTATAATGGGTGCTGGTGGTAACAGGGTCGGTAATGGGTGGAGGGAAGCACAGGAACAGTAGTTGCTGCAGGGGGTATAGGGGACATGCATCACTACACAATTTCTGTTTTAACCCCTTAGAGATGCCATCCTTAAGGAGATGGTCATAGTTTTCACCACCTGACAAGTCTCGTTCTTTAGGGCCACGTGATTGCAATGATGTTAGGATGGGCTGTTCAGGGCACTGCCTGGGTCATCAGGCAGTCCCCCAAACACTGAAAATAATGTGAAAAAGTTATAATAAATATATATGTATAATATAATTAAAGCATTGTATTAATATATTTGTGGCGGAACTGCTGCCTGTCCGTGACTTGCCCTCTGTCATATTGTGTGTGTTTCCCCATCCATTCATAAATTGTGCCCGCTCCCCGTTTGGAAGGCAATTCATTCACCTCCCGAACGGAGACCACTCCGATACCTCATTTAGAAAGTTAGGTTAGAATGTTCACCCCTCGCAACATAGGTGTCAAACCGCAGACAACAAAGTGAAACAATTAATGACTGCTCCCCTGGGTGGCCGCCATTCATACAGATGAATGCCAGCCAGGAGGAGCACTCGTGGATTGTTTCCTGGCTCATTCTTCTCTCGAACGAGAACCTCCCCGGTGCCCCTTTGGAATGTTTGCACCAATTAATTAGAACATTCTCAGTGTGAAACCGCAAAGTAAGTAATTAATGAATGCTCCCCTTTATGGCCGTCATTTCGTATAGATGAATGCTGTCCAGGGAGAGCATTCGCATCCCAAAAGGAGACGCTTCGCTTGCAGAGTTTCACCCAGGGACCTCACGAGCGGAACCTGGTCGAGGAAAGTGCAGCTGTGAGGGTCCCTGAGATTGGTGTGGGCACTTCTGGGCACTGACGAGTTTGTCGGTGCCTACAGGGACAAAGAGACCAGCTCTTTTCACGCGGGTGGACTTTCTGTGCCTGGGAGACAAAGGGAGGGTCCCTTTTTCCTGCACTTGGACTCCCAGGCACAGAGGCTCCTGGGAAGAAGACTGTATTTTCAGTGGCAGGCTCTGGGGATAAAGGGAACCAAGTCCCTTTCCGCGCTAGGGTCCCACGGAGTTGGGAGATCTTGGGATGTGACCTTGTATGTCTGTGTGGGAAACTCCTTGCATGGGGTCATGTATAAAAGCTGTGCGTGGCCAATAAAGCATTATTGTACCTCCAGGAATGTGTGTCGTCTAGTTACTGGGGGGAATTGGTCTCTTTATATCCTAAATGTTTCCTGACCGGAGGAAGGAAAGGAATTAGCGGAGGTAACCCAGTCAGGTTACCCAGGGTAGATTTTAAATATATATAATTTCATTGTTACTGTACTTTGATATTAATATATGTATATATAGTTATGTGAACTGCAGTGGTGATGAAATACAAATTGACTATAACATCAGGAAAAAGGAAGGAGAAGATTGAAAAATACCAATGATTGAAAGAACAGCTAGAAAGTATAAGGAAAGTGAAGGCAGTAGTAGTCCCACTTGTGATAAAAGCACTTGGGGCTGTGACTCCCAAGTTTCGGCAGTGGCTTCAACAGATTCCAGGTGGGACATCTGAGATCGCTGTTTAGAAGAGTGCAGTTCTAGGCAGAAAGTCTAGAGAATTTAATTTGCAAGTCCTATATTTGACCATGTAACTTTCCAAAACACAGCAAAAACTCTAGTATTCTGGAGACCTTACTCGGGAGACCTTGCTGAACAAAAATATGAGTGTTTTAAAACAACAAACATTCATTGATGATAATATCATCAGGGAAAATGCAGTTTTAATGTGAAGAATCCAAAAAAGAATTTGAACACTAAATTTTGCCAGGGTTTGTGACAACATGACTGTGAAGGACTTTTATGTATTTGCCTATATGCTTCAGTTTAATCATCCCCCTGCTATTTTAATGTCTATATTGTTCGGTTCAAAATGTTGAGAATGAATGTATTCGTGTACCGAACGGGGACCACACACCCTGGGTAGCAAGTAGCAATTAGAACACAGAGAAAACCGCAACTTAATTGCTACTAGGTGGCCGCCATTCAACATACGAACACGTGGTGAGAACAAAGGATGGCGGCCATCTTAAAACTCACGAATGCGGTCAGCGGGGCTTATGCATGAATTGCATGGAACTGTTTTCGGTACGGGAAACATGCGAACGCCCGGTCCCCATGGAAGTCCTGGATGAATACGTTCCCCTCCACGAATCAAACTGGTGTTCGTAGATAGTATCTACCGAATGAGGGGAACATTCACAGGTAACCAGCTGAACCATATGAACGGTGGTTTTCGTTAGATGCGAACGGAGACCGGCTCTTGCTACTGATTCTATGGAACTGTAACTTGGATACCTCCACATGGCAAGCCGGTCAAACTTCCACACGATGCGACACGGAAACTACCGAACGGAAATTCGTGAGATTTGGATATGTGACTACCAGTATCCTCAGCTACCCAGGGATGTTAAAAGTATATTTGTATGTCTTATAAAAAGTATGTTTCTGAAATTGTTATAAATTGTAATGTTTCTGGCCAGCAGATAATTGAGCTTTGTGTATTGTAGAAACTCAATTATCTAGCCTGGCTCAGAGGAGGAGTTTTGTGTTGCATAAATTGTGAGTTCTGTGTGCCAGTAAATCAGTCTTGTTCCAGCATTAAGCTTTGGCTCATGTGTGGATTATTCAGCGATTCCAGGGATATTTCTGCTTATGGAATATTGAGTGCTTTTCTTTTATGGGAAGAAGGGAATGCTTGACGGGGATATTTTCTACTACCGTCACAATGACTATTAAAAAGGACTGGACATGCCAATTTTGAATATGCTGGGGTGTCTACATTTGTAAATGGTATGCCATGATGGGGGTAATTCTCATTCCTAGGCTGCCATAAAGTCTCAAAGGCAACGTAGGTCTGGCAAACCAATCTGGCAAACTGAAATGGGCAAGCCCTATATTTTCCCTGTAACTGTCCAAAACACCCAAAAAAAAACTGGATGGGTTGGTTTAGTTGCACACAGGAGACTTTGCTGAACATAAGTATAAGTGTTTTGAAACAGTAAAATGTATATTGACAATGATATCATTGGTGAAAGTGCAATTTTTGTGTGAAAAATGCAAAAAACAAATAAGAATGCTAAATTTGGCCAGGGTTAGTGACTACCTGGCTGCCAAAATAGACTGGACTTAGCCCATTTTGAATGCCTTGGGTTGTCTACTTCTCAAATAGTATGCCAAGATGGGGGTAATTCTCATTCCCAGTCTGCCATATGGTCTGAAGGGCAACATAACCAATTTATGAGATTTCAATGTGTAAAAACTTAAATGGGCAAGCCTTATATTTGACTCTGTTACTAGACATGGGCATGAATACGATTTCGTCTGAAAATTCAGGTTTTTTTTCGTAAACAAAAGCCCTACAAACAAAATATAAATGAAATGAAAGGGTAAATGCCAAATGCATGACCTTTTCATTTTGTTTCATTCGTTGAATAGACTCCGTGCTGCAGGGAAATAAACCTCCATAGCGGCTGCCAAAATAAACTGGGCATACCCCATTTTGAATTCCCTGGGTTGTCTACTTTTGCAAATAGTATGCCAAGATGGGGGAAGGGGGGAATTAACCTCCACAGCACAGAGAAATAACAGTGCACATGCGCAAAAAACAAACAAGGAGGGAGTTGGCAGGGCAACCAGCTCCCTCCTTGTAATAAATAACTATTCCAACCCTCCCCCACCCCCCCCCCCGCATTAAAGTCTATGGAGGTCACTATGACCACTATGAATTTTTTTCAGTACGAAATTGTTCTTACAAAAGAAAATTTCACTGGTGCACATGTCTACCTGTTACTTTACAAAATCACCATAAAATCTGTACTTGTGACACATCGATGAACATAAATATGAGTGTTTTAGAGCAGTAAAACGTATAATGCTGTTGATATCATTGGTGAAAAGTTTATTTTTGTGCAAAATGCAAAAAAGCAAAAAGGAGATCTAGATTTGGCCAGGGTCAATGACTAATTGGACATACACCATTTTGAAAAACCCTGGTTTGTCCACATTAACACAGGGTATGCCATGATGGGGGTAATTTTCATTCTTGGTCTACATAGGCCCTGCAAACCAAATCTGGCATATTTTAATGTGTATAAACTGAAAAGGGGAAAGTGCTATATTTGACCCTGTGACTTTCCAAAGCACCTTAAACTGTTTACATGAAGGGTACATTGCTGAATATAAATATGTGTTTTTTGTTGCAGTAAAGGCTAACAGTATTATGACATTCACAGCTAAAATGCTGAGCAAAACTTGAAAAATAACATTTCTTAATTTCTCAAACATTTTTAGTTTTTATTTATATTAAATTATGTTTCATATCTTAATATTTGATGTGAAATGAGAGCCATGTTTCTCCTGAACAAAATTATATATAATAAGAGTAGATGCTCTTAATATGAAAGGTAAATTATGGTTGAACAGACATATAGTCAAATTCCCGGTTTTGTTTTAAACTGTCCCTAAGGAGTTAAACCATTTGTAACTTTACCAGAAACTTGGGACACACTTCTGTACTAGATGAGTTTCTTCAGCCTCCCCTCCCTCACCCTCTCCCTTCCAATCACACTCACCGTGTTCTGTTTCAGACTAGTGCACAAATAGCAGAAATAGGACATCATTGTGAAGCAGCTGAAAAGAGTAACCGGTCACAGGAGCCTGCACTGCATGAATCACACGGATCAGACTCCTCTCCCCGCCTGTCAGGATGTTGCAAGGCAAAAAGATGTTCCAACTGCACATGTGTAAATGTGTCAGTCATGCCCAATGCACTTATTCAGCATTCCTAAGGATAGGAAAAATCAGTGTGCCCCTAGAGTGGGTGTGGAAAGTATAAATAATATTTACCTGCTTTTTTCAGACTGCAGAGGGAGCCAACTTTCTCATTCACGGCTAAAGCTATTGAATGAGAGTTGTCACAAAGTAGTGTATGTTCATTTCATAAAAACAGATGTTTTACATAAAGTTTATTCCCTTCTGCCTTCTCCCTTTCCCTTACCGTGGCCAGGGAGAGGGGAATCCTAGTCCCTGGTGCTCTGATCAGTCGGTGTAGATATCATTTGCTATTTCCTCTTGTGCAGTCTACACTTGCTGTTTTCTCTGACTGACACCACATAATGTTTCATGTTTCACAGGGTTGTCATGGTAGCCCATGGCAACACTTTGATATAATTGTGGAACACCCAGGATTTTGAGGGAGATCTTTGCTCTCCCCACTGGCTGGGGAGTGGCACAGCTCCCTCTTTGTGCCGGCAGTGGGCCTATTTTTCGGATATAGACCTTGGGCAGCACCTGAGCTCAATCAGGTCGTATCGTAAGAAAGCCCTGTTGGCAAAGACTAAAAGTCAGAGAAAACGTTGGAGAATGTTGGAGAAAACAGGAGGACTTGCAAAGGCTGCAGTCTTTTGCAAGCTTTATTTTCATATTCCCCCAAAGAAAAAAATGCAGAAAATAAATTATACATGGAGGGTACACTTACTAACCTGTTAAAAAACATATTTGTTTTTAGAGTGTTCCTTTATATTATATATTATAATATTGCTTGAAATAATAATGCAAAATGTTGTTACCTGCAGCGATACCTAAGAACATCAAGATCAGGCAGATGTAGACTTTCATCTTGTCAGTAGGATGAGTTAGCTAATAAGTAAAGCTCGTCTAAAAGTACACAATTTATATAGCTGCTGGCTGGCACTCCTCCCTTAACAAAGCCTACGTCACCGAGTCTGATTGACAGGTACTTCAACAGCTTAACCCCTTCACTGTCATGTGACTGGCAAAAAACATCATCTCCAGATTCCAATTATTTTCAGTGTCCTGTAAAGTCTAGAATGCACACTATTTAATTAAAATTTACCAATAATGAAGTTAAAGATAAGAAAACCGTGTTGTAAATAAATAATATTACTGAATATATAATATAGACATTTTTCTATATGCTATTATCCTCTCACATGCTTACCTAAAAAGAGAGTAACCAAGAGAGTTTTGCTGGCTCAGATATCCATGTCAAGATATGCATCAGATCCTAGGGAAGCAGGGCAATCTGAGAACAAGTGGTCTCCTGGAACAAACCATTCATGGAGAAGAAGTGAGAACCTAGACCTCTTTGGTTTCTACTATAAGAGTAGACCAAATAAGAGGGGCTACATGGGGACTATAGATGGATAAAAGATGGTCATCTACACTAACACTAACTAACTAAAACAGCTGGTTACACAATGTTTGATCATAGTCACAAGGGAACTATTGTCAGAACTGGAAATGAACTACACAAACTATCACACATGAGTCATGAGGAGGAAGAGACTCCCATACTCGCACCTATATATATATATATATATAAAAAGATGGTTGCCAACCTACATCTGTGCCCCAAGATGACATAAAGGCAGATATAACAGAGATGATAGAAAACCTCTATCAGTTCTCTTGATCACCGGATAAGACTACCAGTGATCACAGGAACACTGCCACCAGACAGTATGCAAGCAGCTGTTATTGAGGCACTATCTACAATCCCAAATAAAACCACACAAAATGAATCCCTGCACTCAGATTTACACTACTCCTGGGCAACAGCAATGACATCATCAACCAACATATGTTGAAAAAAAGCAAAAATGTTAGCTGTGCACTATTCCTAGCCCATATGCATATTTAAATAACAGGAGTGGTATTTTTATTTTAAACCCCTACACACTTTTTTAACCTTGAATAGGTTACACGTGGTGCGGGCAGCAGCACTGTAACAATGTTGTGTAATACAGAAGCAAACAAATATTAAGTTCTGTGCTTAAACCCTACTCCCCTACTATTCCTGGGCAGCAGGGTTAATACATATGTAAGGGTTTATAAAAAATATCCCTTTTTGTCTCATTTTATATTTTTTCTGAAAGCAGCAATTGATTTGTCAGTGTGGGACTCACCTAAAAGGTATGCCTTGAGAAAGGAGGTGAGGTTGCACGTTAATGGCATGTTAATGGCCATTGGAGTGATACTAAATAACCTCCAGTTATTTAATTGTGCATAGGGATTGGAGATAGTGCATAGGTCAGCTAAGCAAAGATTGATGTCACTGGTAACTAGACGGAGCAGATACACCAGAGAAGCAGAGGATAGGACAGGGGTAGGCAAACACAAAGCACAGAGGTCCAGTGGCTCCTATAACTGAAAGCAGGCCAATGCATGCTCCCTGAACAGGAACCAGTCACCATCACAGTAGGAGATATCCAACAACAAGCCGCCCACACAAAGAGATGGTCAGCACCGGAACCTGACATGATTCCACATGTACAGGATAAAGAAACTAGACTTGTACATGGTGAAAATAGTTGAAGGACCACTATAGTGCCAGGAAAACATACTCGTGCTCCCACCCTCAGGATCCCCCTCCCGCCGGGCTCTAGGGGGAGAAAGGGGTTAAACTTACCTCTCTCTCCAGCGCCGGGCAGGGAACTCTCCACCTTCTCTCCTCCTCCATAGCGACGACATCGCAACTCTTCACTTTAAATATGTTATTGTGCTGGAGTATGCACCTAGCAACAAGACTGGGCCAATATCTGCTCATTACATATGGTACATATTAATGAAATTTCTCTGTGTATTATGCATATATAAATGTACATTAATATGTGTAAATATAATATATATATATATATATAAAACTAATATACACATTAATATACATGTCATATACCAGTGACGGATCCAGAGCCTGAGCCCGGGAGGGGCACTTGTAGATTATTTAAAGAAATATTCCATGCACAATAACCACTACTCTGTGTAGTGGTTATGGTGCCAGGAGTGTCGGCACCCCATCCCAGAGTAAGTAGTCAAACCGTTTAAGAACAGTGTGTGAATGTGTAAGGGCAGTGTGTGAATGTGTATGGTGTGTGTGTGTCAGGGCAGTGTGTGAATGTGTATGGTGTGTGTGTGTGTGTGTGTGGGCAGTGTGTGTATGTGTCAATGTCTCCCCTCTCCTTCCCAGTCTCTTTCTTCCCCTCCCCTTGTGTGTCTCTCTCATTTCTCCCTCTTTGTCTCTCTTCCCCCTCTGCCTCTTTCACCCCCTTTCCCTGTGTCTCTCCCTCCTTCCCATCTCTCTCCCTCCCCCTTTCCCTGTGTCTCTCCCTCCTCCCCATCTCTCTCCCTCCCCTTTTCCCTGTGTCTCTCCCTCCAACCCATCTGTCCCCCCTCTTTCCCTGTGTCTCTCCCCTCTCTCCATCTCTCTCCCTCCAACCCATCTCTCCCCTTTCCCTGTGTCTCTCCCTCCTCTCCATCTCTCTCCCTCCCCCCTTTCCCTGTGTCTCTTCCTCCAACCCATCTCTCTCCCCCTATCCCTGTGTCTCTCCCCTCTCCCCATCTCTTTTCCTCCCCCCTTCCCTGTGTCTCTCTCCCTCCCTCTCCCCTTTCCCTGTGTTTCTCCCTCCTCCCATCTCTCTCTCCCCTCCCTTCCTGTGTCTCTCCCTCTCCCTATCTCTCTCCTCCCTTCCCTGTGTCTCTCCTTCTCCTCCCCTCTTTCTCAGGTGTCTCTCCCCTCTCTCCCTTCCACCGTTCCCTGTGTCTCTCCCATCTCCCTCCCTCCTTTCCCTGTGTCTCTCCCCTCTCCCCATCTCTCTCCCTCCCTCCTTTCCCTGTATCTCTCCCCTCTCCCTCCCTCCCCCCTTTCCCTGTGTCTCTCCCCTCTCCCTCCCCTTTCCCTGTGCCCTCCCTCCCTCCCTCCCCTTTCCCCTGTGTGTCTCCCTCTCCCTCCCCCATCTCCCTCCCCTACTCTCCCCCCCCCCCAATTTACCTTAGAGAAGGCAGGGGGCCAGCCTCATTCCAGACTGGAGCCGCCGGGCCGGGTGGCCCCCTGCCTTCTCTAAGGTAAATTGGCTGAAGGAGGAGGAGCCGGTTCCTGTGCTGGGAATTGTGGGAACCGCGAGGGAGCATGGTAGACAGGCTCCTCCTCCTTCAGCCATCAGTGACACCTGTGACTGGAGTGCCACCGGACTGGCGAAGCTGCCACCTGGCCCGGCGGTTCCAGTCTGGAATGCGGCCGGCCCCCTCTCAGTGTGTCACCTATGTGGCAGCGCAGCCCCCAGGTGCCGTGGCCCACCAGGAAATTTCCCAGTATCCCGGTGGGCCAGTCCGGCCCTGGGTGCCTATAGTGGTCCTTTAATTCAGCTGAAACAATTCTTCTGAAAAAAAAATCAAACATTGGTTAGATGGATCAAAATGTATTAATGTTGCATTTCAGTTTGGACAATTTTTGTAAATGCAAATTGTGACGAAGTGCCCTTCGCCACTTGGTCCTGGAGAGGCCTACTTGCCAGTCTCCTCCCCTGTGACTGACTCTTTCATCTATCTGGCTTTAAAGCCCCTAGTCTACCTTCAGACAGACTATTTGTGTGGGCTGCTTTATTTATCCTATGTTTTAGTCACCCTGTACCCATTATAGGTGCAGGGTGTGTGTAATGTAATTGTTTATAGTGTGTGTGTGTGTACTGTGTAATGTATTGCCTGCTCTCTTGTATTGCTGAGGTTTGCTACCAACTAGGTGGGTTTGGCTATGGAGCTGGTCTAGTGCCCTCTGTTGGTAGCAACAGCAATATGCACTACCTGAATTGCAAGACTGGTTCATTTGCATATTCGGGTAGATTTGCATATTGCTAATTCTGCAGGCAGGTGAGATATTTACTGTTAAATATTGTCTCCCCCCACCCCTTTAAAAATGTGCCATTGTGTTGTGATAAGTCACTGTGTGTTTCTTGATATGGTTTGACTGTTTGTGATTTTATTGAGGTTTCACAACAACGTTATTGTGGTGACTGTATTGGCTGGTCCCAAGGGAATAAAGGTTTTGACAGTTCTTCTTGATCCCTCTAAACGTAGCCTTGTCTCGTTATTGGAGGGAGCTGTTATAATCACACTGGGGATTGCTATGCTCTGCATGCTCCCCTGAGCTTGCATCACTTAGCTCTTTTAAGAGCTTGTTCCTGACACGCTCTCCTTGGAAGAGGGGTCTTCACCACACAGTCCTGGAGGACAGAAGCTGATCCAGGGTGGAAGGAAGACGGCCAGACTCCAGTCAAGATACGGAGGTTGTGGAGTCTGCGGTGGTTGTGGTGTCTGCTGCAGTGCTTGGGAGTCCTCAGGAAGCGCTAGGAGCATCCATCAATGGAGGGTACTCAGTCGGAGTACAAGGAGCTCCGTTACATTGGTGGCAGCGGTGGGATGGCGTCCTAGTGCGAGGAGAAGCAGCTCGGAGACACTGGTATCGTATGAGATGTTATTGAAGGCAACGCTAGCCACTGTGCAGCGTCCCTAACTACAGCAGCATGGAGCAGGGATGGATAGAGCCCTGCGAAGAGCACCTCAACATGATACGTCGCTACGAGGACGATGCTTACATTGAGGAGGTAAAGAGGCGGTTGGTCTGCTATGGCCCAGACCTTTCAAACGAGGTGGTCCACCAAGTAATGCGCCAGTTGAGTGCTGAGAACAGTGCGGCAATGGCCTTTGAGCGACAACTGTGGAGGTTGAGGATATGGACACCTAGTCTCCAGCGGCAGTGCAAGTTACAGGGAGCCGAAGGTGTCGTCCTAACTCCCCAGCGGCAGTGCGAATTCCAGGGGGCCGAAGGTGTCGTCCTTCCCCCCCAGCGGCAGTGTGTCCTACAGGGAGCAGAGACAGTTGGTCTCTCTCCCCAGCGGCAGTGCAAGTTACAGGGAGCCGAAGGTGTCGTCCTTCCTCCCCAGCGGCAGTGCAAGTTACAGGGAGCCGAAGGTGTCGTCCTTCCTCCCCAGCGCAGTGCAAGTTACAGGGAGCCGAAGGTGTCGTCCTTCCTCCCCAGCAGCAGTGTGTCCTACAGGGAGCAGAGACAGTTGGTCTCTCTCTCCAGCAGCAGGACAATGTTATGGGAGTGGAGACAGGCAGTCTCCCTCTCCAGCGGCAGCCTGTGTTTCAGGGAGAGGAGCACAGCACCCTATCTCCCCAGCGGCAGCTTACCCTACCAAGGGGAGACACCAATCTCCCAGATGGCGCAGAGGGGACCGTGGTCTCTGTGCCCGACCTACAGGGATGCTGGACAGCCTGTCCAGATCCCCAACTACCCTCACAGGGACAACAGGAGGAGGGGGTAAGTACGAATTCCCCTCCCCAGCTAACTCCTAACTTGGTCCCAGGGTTAACAGGGGAGATGTTAACCCCCACTGACCCCCACGTTCCCCTGGCTACTGAGCCGGACTATGTCCCAAGCCCCCCAGCGGAAGAGCTGGCAGCTGGGCAGAGTGCAGTCGGCCTCTGCCCTCCCTTTGTCCCTTGTCCAGAGCCTGATGTCCTGCAGGCTATACCAGCAGAAGAGCTGGCATCAGGGCAGACCGCCGCTGGCCTCTGCCCTACCGATCCCCTTGTCACAGGACTGGCCTGCACCCCCCTCCTCCCAGCAGAAGCGCTGGCATCAGGGCAGAGCACCGCTGGCCTCTGCCCCTCAAGTCCCCACAGCGTGTTGCCCCATCACCCCAGAGGAATACCCAGGTGCAGCCACTGTTTGCTGTGGGTGAGCTGCTCTAATAACTGTTTGTTGTGGGTGGGCTACTCTGGCACTTGCTTATGGTCGGTGGGTGACTTGACTAACTTAGGCACTGACCGACAGAAAGTCAGGTGCCTGGTTAGTCTTCCCCCCGAAGGGGAGATATGTGACGAAGTGCCCTTCGCCACTTGGTCCTGGAGAGGCCTACTTGCCAGCCTCCTCCCCTGTGGCTATGACTCTTTCATCTATCTGGCTTTAAAGCCCCTAGTCTACCTTCAGACAGACTATTTATGTGGGCTGCTTTATTTATCCTATGTTTTAGTCACCCTGTACCCATTATAGGTGCAGGGTGTGTGTAATGTAATTGTTTATAGTGTGTGTGTGTGTACTGTGTAATGTATTGCCTGCTCTCTTGTATTGCTGAGGTTTGCTACCAACTAGGTGGGTTTGGCTATGGAGCTGGTCTAGTGCCCTCTGTTGGTAGCAACAGCAATATGCACTACCTGAATTGCAAGACTGGTTCATTTGCATATTCGGGTAGATTTGCATATTGCTAATTCTGCAGGCAGGTGAGATATTTACTGTTAAATATTGTCTCCCCCCACCCCTTTAAAAATGTGCCATTGTGTTGTGATAAGTCACTGTGTGTTTCTTGATATGGTTTGACTGTTTGTGATTTTATTGAGGTTTCACAACAATGTTATTGTGGTGACTGTATTGGCTGGTCCCAAGGGAATAAAGGTTTTGACAGTTCTTCTTGATCCCTCTAAACGTAGCCTTGTCTCGTTATTGGAGGGAGCTGTTATAATCACACTGGGGATTGCTATGCTCTGCATGCTCCCCTGAGCTTGCGTCACTTAGCTCTTTTAAGAGCTTGTTCCTGACACGCTCTCCTTGGAGGAGGGGTCTTCACCACACAGTCCTGGAGGACAGAAGCTGATCCAGGGTGGAAGGAAGACGGCGAGACTCCAGTCAAGATACGGAGGTTGCGGATTCTGCGGTGGTTGTGGTGTCTGCTGCAGTGCTTGGGAGTCCTCAGGAAGCGCTAGGAGCATCCATCAACGGAGGGTACTCAGTCGGAGTACAAGGAGCTCCGTTACACAAATGATTCAGTAAAAATGATTCAGATGAACCGAAAGGGGCATGCAAATAGGCCAATCAATGTACTGCAAAATATATATATATATAATATGAATAAAAAGTATATATTTTTCAGTACACATTAAAACGTGGATTTTGCTGCCATTTGGTTTACAGTTCAAGTGAGCAGAAGTAACCAATAGTGGGAAAAAGATGAGGAGCAGTAAAACAACTATCTGTCTGTCAGTCTGTCTATCTTATACATATAATATATAGCTTCCACCTATTCACCCGTGGAAAATATTGGAATGAACTTAACTTTTCGGATACTTGCTTCCCTTAGGTCACCTCCCAACTTGGTGACCATATACAACTATTACAAAATATAAATCGACCAGGGATCCAGCTTGTATCACTAAAATATAAGAATAAAATACAGCATAGTGTAATAAAGTTACAATTTAAATATTCATTTTGTGTTTCAAGGTTGCACTCACAAATTGCTGGGTTTTTTTCAAGCCCTCAGGTTGCCTCCCCTGTGGTTAGGAGGGTTCCACCTGTTGTTTAGTTACCACGCCTGTTCCAAAGTTAGGAAGTCCACGGCACTGAATGGGATTTCAAGTCTTTTTTGATGTTATGAATATGTTCCATTATTCTGATTTTAAAAGCCCTTTTTGTTCGGCCTACATATTGCTTCCCGCACGGGCATTGTAGTAAATAAACTACATAGTTCGTAAGACAGCCCATACTATTTTTTATCATGACATTTTCCCCTGTGATGTTGCTTTTAAAATGTGTATTATTTCCCAAATTGATCGTAGAACATGCTTTGCATCTATTACATCCTTTGAACCCTTTTACTTCCTCTTTTTCTAGTTTTTGTTTCTGTTTTAGAAACAAAAGAGATTTTTTAAATTTTTATTTTTTCTATGTATTAATGTTGATTTTTTTTGGCAATATCTCTCCCAAATAGGGATCTTCCAATAAGATTGGCCAATATCTTTCTAAACTTTTCTTGATTTTAAAGTGATCCGTATTGTATTGAGTTATAAAGGCAGTGCAAAATCTTTCTCCATTCTGCTTAACTTTTATTTTGTATTGTAGTAATTCATCCCTTTCTTTTCCTGACATAATTCTAATTTCTTTATCTATTGAATTCTTGTTATAACCTTTTTTAACCAACTTTTTATTTATCTGGTTAGAAAAGTATTTCCTTGGAATTTAGAGAGCAAAACTTTCAATGGTAAATTTCCGAAAGTAGAGAAAAAGAAAAGGAGAAAAAGGAAAAAGATTCTTGATGAAGTCATATAAGATATACATGTAAATGATATTTTTGTTTTAAAAAATAGACAAATAATACAACAAGTCATTTAAAATAAACAAGTCATTTAAAATATAAATTAATATACTGTTTACATTTGTCCTTTTTTTCATATGCCATGATATGGACTATTATGTCATGTAAATCCACGGTATTACCTCTGGCGACCACCAGAGGACAATAATTCAAATATTTATCGCCGAATTGAATGGAGCGCACGGCCATTTTCATCAAGCCGCAGTGGAACGCATGGAAGTGCGTCGAACCGGAAGTAAAGTCCGGAAATAAAATTTTACCGCAAAAAAAGATTACATGAAATAGAAACAGCTGTTGATAGGAAGCCCAATCAGAAGAGGATTATGCACCAACGCCCACCACACCACTAGTGATGCACCGAACGGTTCGCTGGCGAACATAGCGTGTTCGCGTCCGCAGCGGACGACGAACATATGCGCGGTTCGATATGTCCCCTATTCGTCATCATTGAGTAAACTTTGACCCTGTACCTCACAGTCAGCAGACACATTCCAGCCAATTAACAGCACACCCTCCCTAGCAGACCCTCCCACCTACTGGACAGCATCCATTTTAGATTCATTCTCAAGCTGCATGCTTAGTGAGAGGAGGGAAAATGTAGCTGCTGTTGATTAGATAGGGAAATGCATAGCTAGGTTAGGGTATACAGTGTCCACTACAGTCCTGAAGGACTCATCTGATCTCTGCTGTAAGGACAGCACCCCAAAAAGCCCTTTTAGGGCTAGAACATCAGTCTGCTTTTT
>OW240921.1:23044039-23072303 GCA_933207985.1 Pelobates cultripes | reverse complement strand
GAGGACCACTAAGGGGGGAAAGGACCACCAAAGGGGGGTAAGTAGGGAGGACCACTAAGGAGAGGGGAGGAGGGTAAGGACCACTAAGGGGGTGGGGGGAGGAGGGGAATGTCTACTAAGGGGTTTGGGAGAGGGAGGTCCACTAAGGGGAGGGATGGAGGACCACTAAGGGGGAGTGAGAAGACCACCAAGGGGGGACTACAGGGGACCAAGGGAGAGCACTAAGGGACAGGAGGGAAGGGGAAATCAATAATTGACAGGAGGGTGAGCACTATGCAAAAAATAAAAAAAATAAAGAGCTGCTCCCTTCTCAGTCCCTATCCTACCCCACAAACCCTAACTTTTACACTACACACATACACACATACACAATACATCCCCCCCACAAACACACACACAGAAACATACAATGCATTCCTACTCACACACAGACACACCCGAAACACACAATGCATCCCTAACATTCACACAAACTCATTCTCTTACACACAGAAACAAAATGCATCTCTTACACAATCAATGCACCCCTTACAGACACTCACTGCATTGAATTAAATACACAGAAACACACCTTGCACCCCTTACACGCAAACACACACTGCATCCCCTATAAACACACTACATCCCTTACAGAAATTGGTATCCCTATACACTACATTCTATAAGAACACACACACGTTGCATCCTCTACAATAACACATAAAACATCACATACACTCCACTTCCTGTGAGAGAACTCACAGGTGGGCCAGGTAGGTGGATTTATGGGTGGGCATTGTAGGCATACTCACGGTCAAGCCCCTGGGGCCCAGACCTTGAGCTGTGTAAGGGGCCCTAAAAAATGGAGCTGCTTCCTGTTCGTTAATTGTTGTGAGCACTGTTAAAAACAGTCTCCAGAGAGCCTCTTCTACACCAGACCTGTGGAGCCAGACAGAGCCCATCATCAGCCTCTTGTCCTCATCTGGTGGTAAGTAGGTAATCCAATATATTATTAGTGGCACTAATCTCTAATTTACCTCACATTAAATGGATACTATAGTCACCAGAAGCACTACAGCATAATGTAGTGGTTCTGGTGTATATAGCCTGTGCCTGTAGGCTTTTTAATGTAAACACACTGTCTTTTCAGATAAAAGACACTTTGTGAAGACTGGCAGAGCATATGGGCAGGGCATTGTGATGTCACATGGTGGGCAGGATATATGGGGGGGGCGGCAAAAATTTTTTTGCCTAGGGCGGCAAAATTCCTTGCACCGGCCCTGGGTCAAGAAGGAATTTTTTTTTCCTAGTTTGTTGCAGAATTGGAAGTGCTTCAAACTAGGTTGTTTTGCCTTCTTTTGGATCAACAGCAAAAAAACATATGTGAGGAAGGCTGAACTTGATGGATTCAAGTCTCTTTTCAGCTATGTAACTATGTAAACTAAGTAAAACTATGTATGTTAAACTTTAAATGTTTTGAGCTTCCTCTTTTAACAGGCTTACATAAATCACTGTTTATTTGCATTTCTACAAAAAAAAATAAAAAAAAAATAAAAATCATCACTCTATGTCATGGAGAACTTAGAGCTTAACAAAAAAAAGAAAATAATATTTTAATCTCCTGTTTCAGATACTGTATTTTAATGGAATAAGATATAAATTCCAAGCCTGCAAATTGTATGTCAAATGCAAAACTCATGTTTAAATAAGAATATATAAATAAATGATAGGTAACTGAATCTTCACGGAATATAAAAAAGATTTATAATCAGATACATTCGCTTCTTCATAGCACAGGGATGAGCGACTAATAGAGTTATGACAAATAAAATAAGGGTGTGTGTGTGAGCGCTCCAAAATAACCCTAGATACGTACCAATTACGGAAGAGTAATATGACTCTTATGTATGCTATATATATTTCATTAGATAATGCAGCAAATAAATCAATAGGTGTCTACTGACAATTCTCTCTCAGAGGTAATCAAGTGAAAGAAACAAAATCAATGAATAAATGCACAATGTGTCAACTAAAAAGAATAGAATAAAACCATAGAAACAATAAAGAATTCCATATAAACAACTCAAAGAATGAATTAATCAAAATAAACAGTTCATAAAACCGTCTGAGCTACTATGAAAATGTGCAAAAATACATTTATTAATTTATAAAAATAAGTGTATTAAAAATTAGATACATATTAAAACAATACACATCAGTCACTGATAAATAAGTGTCGGTCAAACTGTAGGCGATATAGTTCGGCAAGATACACAAGTCTGGATAAAATGGTCTCAGTATAAGCTCCAGCAGGGGGGCCTTCCCTCTGGAGCAATCTCCCAAAAAATCAATCAGATGCTCTAATTGAACCACAAAACTGAAGACCAAACAAACTAATGGAAAAACTGATGGAAAAATCAGTATAGAGGAGATCACCGACCTGGGGGAGTTCTGGAGCTCTTAAACCCGTCCGGCAACGTGGAGATTGCTAAGGGTGCAGAAGGGGAATGCCCAAGTCCATCTAAAACACTGAGAAAGACCCCAATGACTTACCTTGTTCGCCTGCCAGATGCCGGAGGAAGGGAGTACAATGAGAAAGCCCGCCAGGCGATGAATCCCGATCTCGATATCAGTGAGTGTAAGCGATGCCGTAATCCGCTTCAGTCTTGAAAAAGTCTTGAGTGGAAACGAAACGCGTAGACTATCGGGTCTCGCTTTCCTACTACACCCTTCTTACAGGACGTTACCCTGGTATTTTGATATAAAAATATATGTTAAAATATATATATACATATAAATATCAAAATACAGTTAGAATAAAATGACACTATTTGTCTGCCTTCTTTATTGGAAACATGAGAGTTATTCATTAAAGTTAATTGCAGGGAATTCTAACTGAATTTCAAATTAAAGGCCAAAGTAGGTAAACTGAAAGCACAGCTAACTTTTTAGTTCAGCTATTTTGACCTTAGCCTTGAAATTCACTTTGGATTTCCTACTACTATTATTTCAGTGGATAACCCAGTATGTGCCTTGCCCATACTATATAGCTTGTAGGTTCTTATAAACTTGCAATAGAAACTTGAGCTAAATTAAGAATTGTATTTGAGCCTGATGGTTGAACTTAGAACACTAGAGAAATTTCAGAAACCGATAATTATATATATATATATATTGTTTCATATTTATTATTTCAATTTAAAATTATGGTTCTTGCTTTCAAATCACTACATAATGCTGCTCCCACCTATCAATCCTCCTTTATACACAAGTATGTCCTGTCTAGGCCCTTACGATCTGCTGAAGACTTACGTCTATCTTCTGTCCGTACTCCCAACTCTGATGCTCGCCTTCAAGATTTCTCGAAGGCTGCACCATTCCTGTGGAACTCGCTTCCCTCCTCCGTTAGATGCTCACCCAGTCTCCACTCCTTCAAAAAAAGCGTTAAAAACCCACTTCTTCATAAAAGCGTATCAATTAAACTGTTAATAGCTCCTGACTGATTTCTCTTCTGCAACTGTCACTAGTCTAATACTATCCTTACCTTTTTGTGTCATTTTACCCCACTCCCTATAGCATGTAAGCTCATTGAGCAGGGCCCTCAACCCCTCTGTTCTTGTGTGTCCAACTTGTCTTGTTACAACTACATGTCTGTTCGTCCACCCATTGTAAAGCGCTGCGGAATTTGATGGTGCTATATAAATAACACAATAATAATAAAGTGCTGACCTCTCTTCTTTTTGCTGGGGCAAGCCATCTCTGGCATTGTGGGAGACTCAGGGTGTCCATGTTGTGGTATGGTGAGTTCCAGTCCAGGATTGGAGTATCCGGGAGGTCTAAGGCTCTGAGGAAGGGGAGGTACGTCTTGGATGGATGTTATTGAGGGAGTTGCACCTTTATTGGTGGCCAAAAGTGCAAAGGGGAATCCCCATCTATATCTAATATTCCGATTGCGTAAGTGTTCCGTGATGGGCTGTAGAGCTCTCCTTGCCTGGAGTGTATACCAGGAGAGGTCGGGGTATATTTTGATGGGGTTGCCTTGATACAGCAGTAGTTGCGTTATGTCCCTTAGGGTTTTAAGTATATTTCCTTTTATAGTAAAATAGTGTATTCTGCATATGATGTCTCTTGGTGCGTCTGGAGTAATACCCTTGGGACATAAGGAGCAGTGAGCTCTGTCTAAGATTATTGGCTTGTCAGTCGGCTCTCCCAAAATTAGGTTGAATAGCTCTGAGAGTGTGGTGATTAACTCTTCCCCTTGTGTTTCTGGGAGGCCACATATTCTCAGGTTATTTCTGCGACCTCTATTATCTATATCATCGATGTGACGCTGTGTGGAAGAGAGGGGCTGCATATGTGTTTCCATAGTCGTGGATAGGTTTGTGATTTGTGCTTGAATGACATCCCTCTCCTCCTCCAGGTTGGTCACCTGCATGTGTAGTTGTTTAACCTTGGTTCGCATGGCCTCCATCTTTGTATGAAATGTGGCCTCTAACTTCCCCATCATCTGTCTTAAAGGACCACTATAGTGCCAGGAAAACATACTCATTTTATAGTGCCAGGAAAACTACCTCGTTTTTCCTGGCACTATAGTGCCCTGAGGGTGCCCCCACCCTCAGGGTCCCCCTCCCGCCAGGCTTTAGGGATGCTTTCCTATGGACGCTGGCATCTTCTCACTGTGATTTTCACAGTGAGAAACGCGGAAGCCCTCTAGCGGCTGTCAATGAGACAGCCACTAGAGGCTGGATTAACCCTAACATAAACATAGCAGTTTCTCTGAAACTGATTTGTTTATAGAAAAAAGGGTTAACCCTAGATGGACCAGGCACCCAGACCACCTCATTAAGCTGAAGTGGTCTGGTTGCCTATAATGGTCCTTTAAGTCATCTTTAGTAGGGAGTTTTTTTAAGATTTCAGGTTCATTACCTGTATCTGTGGATTGGTGTGAGGTTATTGATGTAGCTGGGCTAAGCGGTGCTGTTTCAGCGGGTTCTGTTCTAATACCTCCCCACACACATTCTGCTTTCTGCAAATGCCCTCCCAAAATTCTGTCCATGTCCTCGTATTCTGCCCCACACATTCTGCTTTCTCCAAATCTCCCTCCCCACCAAAAAATTCTGTCCCTTTTCCAATATCCCCCCAAACCTTCCCCAACCCTGTTCTTTCTATTTTGTGTCCCCTTTCTCATATCTCCCAACACTTCTCTATTATAATCAGACATACATCAGCATGCAGCCAACAATTTAATCTTATTAACAGAACTTCTCATTAGACACACACCTTCCACTAACTTTTCTCACGTTTCCCTGCTTTGAAGATTTCTATTTTGGCGTCCTCCAACTTCTATCCCTGCTCGCATCACCAACCGCCTATATCAGCCACATTAGCTGGCAGATGCATTAACTGGCTGCATCTGTCCGCGCCCTTTGTGTGTTCTTCGTTCTTGCAGCCGACGAAACCTGGCAGAAATCACTAGATACAAGACATGTGCATCCTACGTCATCGCATCCCTCAAGATGTTTTTTGTTTTTTTTAATTGATCTATTTCTTATTATTTAAACTTTGTGTTTTTGATCCACTAGCAATGGGATTTTCCCTCCTCTGATATCCATTTTCCTATTTTAATTTTCCATCTGTAGTTTGGTTCCTTCTTTTTTATTAGTGCTTGCTTGACCACCATTGATCCGTATTTGTTTGTCTTTTGTTTTTATTGCCTTTTATAATGATAATGGATAAAAATGAACTTTAGGCCTCGACTGTTTTTTACTATTCCGAACGAGAGAAACCCTTCACTATCATCACAAATGGAACGCATGATGCTGTGAACACATGTAAACTGATACTGACATGCTGTCAGCCATTTTGCTGTTTGTCCGCCATTTTAGAGTATAATCAAAGAAGAAGAAGAATATTTACTGGAAGAATTATATGCTGATTTTTAACAAAGTGTTTCTGTGTGATGTGTGATCAGCTCTAGAAGAGGAAGCTAACGGTTGACAGATGAATGGACAGTTGACAATGTGTTTAGATGAGATAAGGGATCTATTGAACATGTACTTTGAACCTTTAACTTATCATAACCTCAATCTGTCGTTTACACTAGAATTTAGCCAATAGGAAATGTGACCATATTTGGAGTTATGATTACGTAAAAGGGAGGGCTATTTCTGGGTCTACAGTATAAGAAAGTGAAGAATTGTAATGTCATGTCAGATTACCTTTTGATAATCTCCAAGAGATATCTCTGTGTATTTTAATGGTAAGTTAAAATGTTTTTATTGAACCTGGTGATATTTTTTGCTACTTCCACAATGCGAATATGGAACGCAAGCGTTATTGATAGATGGACGGGAAATACGGAAACTGGAAGGAGAACTAGATCAAGGCTTGGAACACGTAATGAGGAACAGCGGAATAGAAACGTAACTCGCTCTGGAATTGGCTTGTGGCGCCCAGAGGGAGGACTTGACTGGGATATTTAAACTTTAGTTGCACACTGGGGGTTCTGTGATTGATAACTTCACACTGATTTATTATTGACCCTGAGGAAGTCCATGCAGATTGTAGAAATGTGTAGGGCTAATTGTTTAATATATTTTTATTGTTTGATGGCTGCTCCAACACCATGAGAATCTTGTGTGACCAATAAATATAGTCTTTTATAACGAGTGAAGATCTACTCTATGTGTCCACTTCTCTCTCCCTATATGTATGTTTTGGATATGAGAACAAAGAAGAGAGAAGAGTCCCGTATTTGAGGAGTTTAAGGTCTATTATCAATGAGTGTTTGTGAGTGTAATATATAATTTTATCCTGAGGTTTATACCTTACTGTATTATGCTATTTTAGTGTTTTTTATTGTAGATATTGATGTGTGTTCTATGAGTTATGAAGACTTAGAGGAGTCTTGGATATATCTACATCATAAAGAGAAAAAGGGTAAAAAGTATGATTCACATTATTATGCTTGTGCTAGATGTCTGCTATGATTAATAAGGCCTTTTAATCCATAATTAATTGGTGAAAGTCCAGGGTTTCTGTTGCACGTCTTGAGGCTGTTATGTGTGGTTAAAAAAAGGCCTGAAAGTTGAAATGAGACAATGTGTCTCAATATTGTTGACTCATGAAACATGTACACATATCAAATACAACTGGTATTTTGTTGCTAACCAGGTAAATTTCCTGATACATTTCATAATGGTCAAGGACTGCGATCGCCTTCTATTTACAACAAAACATAAAGCTTGATTGTCAGACAAGCATTTAACAGTCTTAACGGACTATGAGTGGAACCTGGTTTGGGCTGCGGCTTCTATAGAGTATATCTCGAAAAGAGTGGATGTGTCTTTGAAGGTATCTAGATCTTTAAACTATGTTGACCAAGTACTGCATAACCAGTCCTTTCTGTAGATTGCTGCAAAGCCAGTTGAGGATGCAGCATCAGTCCAGATTGAAGGTGAATTATCTGCTAGAGGTAAAAGAAACATGAACTTCCCATTTCACTCACATAAAAACCTCTGCCACATAGGAAAGCTATGGCACACCTGACTAACTATGATAACTAGGTAGCTCAGCTATTAAACAGAGTAGGCTGGAAATAAAGGACCGGCATTGAGAGATTATCCTCATGGCAAAGTTAAGAGAGTCTATCAGGGATTGGAGTTCCTTACAATTACAGGAACCTTGATGGATCAGAATGTGAATGTTATCAAGGAAGCAAGAAATTTTCTCTTTAGGTTGTCTGGCTTTCATGGCTACCGCGTCCACCTGAATGGCTAGGAAAATTACTCTAGTGCCAGGACCTTAAGTTTTATCATTTGAGATTGGGACACCTAGGTTATTGACTAATTGAAACACATCCTATAGACTGCTTGGGAATTTAGAATTGTTCTTTACTGTAAGAAAATCATCCAAATAATGAAAGAAGACATCTACAATTAAGCAGTAGCCAGCATAGTGTGTCAGCGGACATATCAAAAAGCCTGTGGCTGCTTTTTGATCCGAAAGTGGTCTTTTAAATAAATAGTAACACCTTTCCCACTTGATACTATGTAGATCCATAGGATGGTTGAATAAGGAGGAGTGTGAATGCTCTTGCTTAACCATGCACCAATTCCAGCTGAAATTATAACTTGAATGGCATTGTCTATTGTAGTGTACTGCAGCAGGAATTCTTTAAACTGGATTAACTAATGTAGGCTTAGCATGGCTGTTGAGCGGTTTGCTGATAAATGAATAATTAATCCTTTTTTGTTTTGTTTTTTAAGTATTTTTTTTTTTTTTTGTAGCAACCCCTAGTGGGTTAGTACACCATACAGAGAATGGGGAAACTTTAATTGGGACTATTAAGAATCCTTGTTCTAATTCTGTTTTTATGAGGGAGTTGACTGCAACAAGATCTCTCAAAGTGGACTGCAAAACCTTACATTCCAATATGCCTGTGGGTAAGGAAAGGATTAGGAATTCTTTTAATTGTGGGGATAGATGTACGTTAACCTCTTAAAGGACCACTCTAGGCACCCAGACCACTTCAGCTTAATGAAGTGGTCTGGGTGCCAGGTCCAGCTAGGGTTAACCCATTTTTTAATAAACATAGCAGTTTCAAAGAAACTGCTATGTTTATTATTGGGTTAAGCCTTCCCCCAAAGCCTCTAGTGGCTGTCTCATTGACAGCCACTAGAGGCGCTTGCGTGCTTCTCACTGTGATTTTCACAGTGAGAGCACGCCAGCGTCCATAGGAAAGCATTATGAATGCTTTCCTATGTGACCGCCTGAATGCGCGCGCAGCTCTTTCCGCGCGTGCGCATTCAGCCGATGGGGAGGAGAAGAGGAGGAGAGGAGCAGGAGAGCTCTCCGCCCAGCGCTGGAAAAAGGTAAGATTTAACCCCTTTCCTCTCCCCAGAGCCGGGCGGGAGGGGGACCCTGAGGGTGGGGGCACCCTCAGGGCACTATAGTGCCAGGAAAACAGGTATGTTTTCCTGGCACTATAGTGGTCCTTTAAGGACACAACTTCTGGAATAAAAGAGAATCATGACGGAATATTTCCGTCATGTGTCCTTAAGGGGTTAAATACTATTAAGGGTACATTTTATTGGGGCACATGGTTTGGCGTGTGCCCTGAACCATACAGAACAAAGTTGTAATAGTCTGCAATTTTAAAACCATAAGAGGCATTATTGAAATTATTGTAGACTTGCTTAAGATTTTCCTAAGGAAAACAAGAGGCCAACCAAGTTTGTGCTTCAATTCTCTTTGTTCAGCTCGTGCTTGTTAGTTGTATGCTAAAGACTAGTGACAAGTGTATTAGCATCAGTAGGACATAATGTGATGTAGAAGCACCAATCGAATATGCTGGTGTCCTAAGGACTGCAAAATGCCCGGTATTCAACTGACTCCAATCTGGTTTTAAATTTAACTGCGCCAAGGCTGCTGCTGCCTTAGCTGAAAAGGATCAGTGGTAGTCATAGAATGTAGACCCCCTGTATTTGTAACACAGTTGCACCAACATGTGCAAATATAAATCAAATTCTTCTCTAAAGTATAGGCAACTGGAGTATACTACAGCTCTGTAAATACTGAAAACTAGTACGAATTCAGGAACAGATTACTTTTTTTTTCAGCCTTGGGTCTCTTGCTACAATTTTATATTTATATTAGATTTATGTAATTCCGTCACTAAGTGGCCAGTATTAGAGGAGCGTTGCAGATTTTTGTACAGAAATGTGGGCTGCTGCAGAAACACATTTAAAAAAATGTACATGTTTACAGAAATTATATTTCTAAAGCTTCTGATTGTAAGTAAAAACGAAATTAATCTGTTACTGATGTTATGAAAATAAGTAGATAGGATTTGTCCTTACTGTTGGTCAGAGGATATCACCTGAAAGGTGTAACACTATTGTCATAATCCCCAAGTTTGAAACCAAGAGTTGCTATTCTGGATTTTCTGGATATAATAACTTACTACAAGCAATGGATACCTGATTGTTCTGACTTTGATCATAAACTCCACTCTGTTACAGACAATGCTCAATGATGGTGGAAGCTGCACCAACACTGGTGTTATGTCATCCACTCATTTTGCTCAACAATCTCACCACACAGCATAAGCATGATAACAACATAGGTCAGGCTATGGAACAATTCTTACATCTATTACAAATCTCCCATTTAAATACTTTGGTCCCATTGGTGGTCCTGCATCACTTTTACATGCTATGGTTAGTTCACATCCCACAATGGACACACATCACTGTCTAGAATTTACACACACATGGCGACATCCCCTGGACCAGGATAATTAACCACTCCTGTGGATGATAGTGAAGGTGTGCTTGTTGATGCGTCATGTTCTAAACCTGCTAATGAGATATTTCTTCTCAGGCTTCCGAGGTTTCTCAGTGGTCCAACTCACTGATAATGTAATTGCTACTGGCTTATTACTATTTGTCTAAGACCAAGTAGCAGAGTCATGTATCTTTATAGTTGTGCTTAAAAGTTTGCATACCCTGGAAGAAAGTGTGAGATTTGTAATATGACTGATCATGCAACAAAAATACTTTTATTGAAGAATATGGATCATATGAAGCCATTTATTATCACATAATTGTTTGGTTAATTTTTAAATAACAATGATATTTATATAGCAGTAATATCAATAATATAAACAACTTGGTAGCTCAGAATCTAGTGTCAAGTGTATTCAAAACTACAACTACCCATTAACCCAGGGACTCTAACCCCAGAAAAAGGATGTCTATGGGGACTACAACTAATCCAACCTAATGACCTCTAACCCTGGAACAGAATATGTATATGCGAACTGCTGTATACTCTTCAAAAAATTAATACAACTCTAGGTTCTTTGTTTGTCAAACATGATGTGCTGCCTTTAACTATTGGCTAAAGGATAAAATCAGCATTTGCAGAGTTGCCGGCCACAATTCCCAATATCATTAGCCTTCCCAGTGGGGTACTATTTTTTTTAACTTTTTCTTACAGCTTAGATATAAAATGTATTGTCAAGATACTTGGAAAAATAACCACCACATATTCATAACTATATTAAAAACTTTGAGACATCCTAATGCCTTCCCTGCTCCCATTCATGGTCAGTGGATGAAGGCTACTAATTTTATACCAAGGGGGTCATGGTATCCACCCCAGACCACACCTATTGGCTGTGGGTGGGGCCTCTAAATAATTAACAAAGGGGGTACCTAGTGTCCTACAACCCAGCACCCACTCATTGGCGGTGGGTGGGGGCACTATTTGGTGCCATTTGCCACTCTCTCCCCCATTACTGCTATTGTAAACCCTGGGTGGGTAGGAATCCCCAATCCTCTAGTCACCCTTGTTAAATTTAATAAACCATACCTATCTCCCCTCATCCTAATGAAAGAGTGGGGGCATTTAAACTTAGTACCTATGAAAAATAAATACATCTTACTATCTGAAGTCTTTTTTTGTAAATATTCTTATATTCAGGCCCCAAATAAAGTCAAATGAAAAAACATAATACACAACAAAACGCTGCAAAACGCTAACGTAAAAAAAAATGTAAAAAATCGTAGCGCAAAATAAATAAATCCAACTTCCCCCCATGGGGGCTCCATGCAGAATAAGGCTTCAAAGCGGAGTTTGCCTTTATCTAAGACTTTACCATGCTTTGAATTCTCATTAGAGCACTCTGATTAGTTGGCAACCATTCAGAGCCAACCAATCAGAGCACTCTGACAAGCAAGTCTCACTTCTTTCGAGATTTGCTATGGGGATTATCCCACGGCAAACCTCATGAGAAGTAACACATGCTTGTCTTTTTCCTCCCCTTTCTCAGGAAAATATAATATATAATATATTATAATATAATATATTCCTACCTTGCACTACTACATAATATTGTTATATTTTATTCAGAGGTTTATAGACGTGTATAACTAGTGTTTTGTATATCTGTTTGTTGCACCCAATTAGTCTATTCAAATTACCGTTTGAATTGTATTCTTCAAGTTTGTTCTGTTTGTCATTTACCATATAAACTTTAGGAAATATTCTTTCCTTTCACTGGACAGCGTTTTGCATCAGGCATATAACAGATTAAGTGATGTCGGAATATGGGAGACAGGGAAGCAATTGCAGTCGGTCTACTAGCATACAGGGTTTGTGGGCTGCAGACTCACACCATTTACTAGAGATTAAAATAGCAGAAGGTGCTTTGGGAGGCCTGTTGGCACAGTACTGGAATGAAGCAGAATGCAAAATTTGTGCAGGGCCTTAACCAAGTATGGGTTTCTGCATGGCCTGTAGGCCTACAATCCCAAAGTTCTCCAGTCTTGGACGGGCCACTAAGTTATATCCTGGGAGACTACTGTAGCCCCATTTAACAAAAGTGCAGCTTAGTGGAAAGGGGACTTGACAGGGCTAGGAAGCAGGCTTAGGCAGAAGGTATTTAGTGATTGGAGGATTAGTAGTTAAGGGGTTGAACTATATAAATAGACAGCCATTTTAGATTTAGCCACTTTTAAACTGCCTATCTGGCTGAATTTGTCCCTCCCTCTCTACCTGGGTTGGGGTTAGCGCGTTGTGCCCAT
This sequence comes from Pelobates cultripes, assembly GCA_933207985.1. NCBI lineage: Eukaryota > Metazoa > Chordata > Amphibia > Anura > Pelobatidae > Pelobates > Pelobates cultripes. The sequence continues at coordinate 23,059,734 of OW240921.1, read as the reverse complement.
TCTGTCACAGCGGCAGGATAGTGAGCAGAAGGTTAGGAAAATAGGCTCTATTTTATGCATAGTCATAAAGTACAGGGTAGTTATTCAGCTGGTTAAGAAGTAATTCATATGGTTCCTGGTAAGTTTGGCTGGTTTCGAGCTTGTCAGTGATTCAGAATCATAGTGGGTGTAGGGATATCAGGGTATGGGTTATTAAGACATTGGCACTTCACTTATCTATGTTTTATGCTGTTAAATATTGTTATGTTTATGTTTACAGATATGGGTCATTGCCATTTACAAGTGTGAGGATACATACGTGGTATGGCGGGGATGGGGGCAATGACTTTATGCAATGTTATTATTTATTCTATTATTATTAATAATAAAAGCTGTGGACAAATGTGACCCATATACCGTTAGTGTCAGTGTTTTATTGGGCTAGGTATGGGGTTAAAGATGTTAAAGATGCCTGCTCCTATGGCGACGATGCACCTGTCAAGTACCTGAGGCTGACCAGACTACCAGAAAAAGATAAATATATATAATTTGCCTAGAGGTGTTTTCAAGTAACCACAGTTGTCATTAGTGAAAATGGAGTCCTACAGTTTGTGTGAGTGCTCTCTCATGCTGGCAGGCCATACTGCAGGTATATATAATTTTGCACCCGTCCAATCAATCACACAGATGTATAATTACCCCTCAGAGGTAAAGTTGTCAGCCCTCTCTCTGGATATGTGTTGCAGCAATTTTTGAGTTCCACCTGAAATTCTAGTTGGCGATCAAGGAAATGTTCTAGGGAGACTTCAGAATGCAGTAATTGTGTTCCTCAGGCAGTTTGTTACTGTTACAAACTGCCATTTGTAACTGTTATTTTATTTGACAAATTGCCCTGCTTCCCTGTGTTATGGAGAAGCCTAATTGCCAGCCTTCTGCCCCATGACTATGGACCTAGTGTGTATGGCGATTTGACTCTATTTGTGGGATCTGAGCGCTGTTTGGATATATTGAGCGCTCAGATCCAAGCCATCTGGGGATAGGTTGAATGTGGGGGCTCTGTTCAGTTCAATAGGAGTTATGTATTTTTGTGTCTTTTTGTGTCTTTTGCTAACATGTGGTTAATGGAGTCTGCCTCTATCCCTGGATAATTGGATTACTTTCCCCATTGTCCAGGATAGAGGCCTCTGTAAAACCGGTTTGGGCCAGAAAACCATGCTGCCAGCCAGGCCCCAAAAGACACTTTTGCTAACTTTTGAACCCCTTGTCTGATTTGTGCCATTTTTTAATATGTTGCTCCCCTTAATGGATTGATTCCAAATATGTAATTTTTATGAAGATTGGATGTGTAGTTTGGAAGTTATAGTACATGTATAAAAACTGTATTTTTACTGCCTGTGTTTAATTATGTTAACCCATTGTGTGCCATAATTAGATCACAGGCAGAGGGGAGGATTTTTGTGTGTAATTGCTGGGAGTGTTTCTGTAATGTACGTTTAAGATTGGTTATTCTGTAAACTCCTGTGGGTGGTCCTATCTCAGGGAAACCTGCATAAAAGAAGGCCCTTTGGTGCCAAGTAAACAGATCTTCTTGACCCTCAATACGTAGCCTTGTCTCGTTATTGGAGGGAACTGCTATATCACACTGGGGATTGCTATGCTCTGCATACTCCCCTGAGCTTTTAATCACTTAGCTCTTTTAAGAGCTGTTCCTGTTACGCTCTCCTGGAGGAGAGGTCTTCCCCACACGGTCCTGGAGGACAGAAGCTGATCCAGGGTGGAAGGAAGACGGCGAGACTCCAGTTAAGCTACGGCGGTTGTGGAGTCTGCGGTGGTTGTGGTGTCGGCTGCAGTGTTTGGAGTCCTCAGGAAGCGCTAGGAGCATCCATCAACGGAGGGTACTCGGTCGGAGTACAGGGAGCTCCGTTACAGTTACATACAGAATATCCATGTTGAATGACATCTGACATTGTACAAACTTACCGTATTTTTCGCTCCATAAGACGCACTTTTTTTCCCCTCAAAAGTGAGGGGAAATGTCTGTGCGTCTTATGGAGTGAATGTAAAGCTTTACTTACCTGTCTTGGAGCGTGGGCCGGCTTCACAGCGCGCTCCGCGGTCCAGGAACTTCTATTTCAGGTTCCGGTTTCCGGCGGGACTGAAAGGAAGTGCACACTCAGTGTGCACACTTCCTTTCAGTCCCGCCGGAAACCGGAACCTGAAATAGAAGTTCCTGGACCGCGGAGCGCGCTGTGAAGCCGGCCCACGCTCCAAGACAGGTAAGTAATTATGGGACAAGGGGAGGGGGAGACACTATGGGACAAGGGGAGGGGGACACTATGGGAGAAAGGGAGGGGAGACACTATGGGAGAAGGGGAGGGGGAGACACTATGGGAGAAGGGGAGGGGAGGAGACACTATGGGACAAGGGGAGGGGAGGAGACACTATGGGACAAGGGGAGGGGGGACAAGGGGGGGAGGGGAGACACTATGGGACAAGGGAGGGGGAGACACTATGGGACAAGGAGGGGGAGACACTATGGGACAAGGGGAGGGGGGACACTATGGGACAAGGGGAGGGGGAGACACTATGGGACAAGGGCAGGGGGGGACACTATGGGAGGGAAAGTGCACTATGGGACAATGGGAGGGGGGGACACTATGGGATCAGAACACTAATGGACAAGGGGAGGAGGGGTTAAAGAACACTATGGGACAGGGAGGAGGGGTTAACAATCACTATGGGACAGAGGAAAGGGGGGTTAAAGATCATTATGGGACAGGGGAGAAAAAAAAATATTCTGAACAAACTGTCCCATAGTAAGAAACACTATGGAACAGTTTGTTCAGAATATTTTTTTTTCTGGGTTTCCTCCTCTAAAAACTAGGTGCGTCTTATGGTGAGGTGCGTCTTATGGAGCGAAAAATACGGTATATGGTCAGTGAAAGATCCATTGAAGAGCTGTCATTGTGAGAAAAAAAGCAAACTGGCCAGTTTAGAAGAACTGTGTCCTATACTAAGGGATGTGATTAAATCTAAACAATTGCAACTAAATTTGTGGTGTCCCAATACAGAATACGGGATACAGAAAAGAAGAGGGGAATGGGAGAAACATAAATCATATGTTACTCTGTCATTTTCCTGACCACAGTCCGGTACATTTCTACCGCCGACATATTTTATATAATACAACAGTAACATAAACACATAATATATAGTAGAATACAATAAGCAAAGCAGTAGCCCATAGTATAAAACCCCACTATAAAGGGGGCGGGGCCTGACTGCCAAGCTGGATCAAAGCAAACCTCAGCAGTTCCCACTGCACACAGCGCATAAAGCAATCTTTTACAGCCCAAACAGCGATTAATCAAGGCAGACAGGGCACCAATCAAGAGGTGACATCGAGCTGAGTGAGATGAAACCACCCAAGCGACACTTGGTGCAATGCTCACCCGACAAGAGCGTGAGGCCTACCAGCATGGCAGGCGCAGGAGAGACGGCCGCTTTCCTGCCGCCACACCAGACCATATATCGGCACAAGTGCTCTCGCCCCCCTCTGGACCAGTGGGGGTTATCCCGGTCTACCCTCACGAAGAGATCACTCATCACCAAACTGATATAGGACACAAAGCTGGCAGAAAAGCACCGCGTGGCCTGACCAAGATGGTCGGCAGCCCTGCTAATCATACAGAATAACAGACACCCATGGAATGGGCAGCGGCCTTCAAGAAAAAATTTTTAGCTCATCTGCAGGCGATTCTGGGGACACCTGGAGAACAAGTGACAGCCGCTGACACCAGCACCGGCCAGCAACAAGATCAAAGCACCCAAGGCACGACGGCCAGGCAGAGCTCAGCCCACAGCAAGGTGCAAGGCTGAGACACAGCTGGGCAAAACACACATCAGAACCACATATTGCCAGCCTGTTGGCCCACCTGGGAAAGGAGCCGCATGAGGCGCTACCCCTACACACCATTCACACCTGTGGAAGAAAGCCTGCAAAAGCAACAAAGTGCAAACCTGCGCAACCCCACACCGGGGAAGGACTTGGCAACTCGTCAATGGGAGCTGTATCTTGAGACATTCTAGAAACTAATTAATGAATTGGATTTAGTAGGGGCGTACGAGAAAATGACACAAAAGGGCGGGGGCAGGAGGGGTTCCTCAGGTGAACTGGACTGTAAAGCTATTGCTGAAGCGAAAAACTTAACTTTGACTAGTGACAGTTGAGGCCCTACTAGTGCCAAGTTGCGGTGAGAGGCTCTATCTATGATTTGGCCGAGGTAAGTGTGTTGCCACAGATGTGGTGGCGGGATGTTGGCCTATCGATGACATTTAAGAGATTTAAAAGTGGCCATGGAAAATGGGGCCCTGACTACGGCCCTGTAGAAGAGCGAAAGAGGCGATTTGGACGTGGGGCCGTACCTCCATGTTGAGGTGGGAGATGGCCTTGTTGGGCCTGTAAATGCCTCGGTGAGCTAGATCTGGAGCCCAGACCCTGTGAGACAGTTCACGTACCATCTATAGGATAAATTGGCAAATTATGTAATGGGTGGATACTAACCTTGATAGTGGTTGTACCCAGGAACTTAAACCTTCAAGTATTTTTAGAAGAGAGGCACAGTGGTTGGTGATATTGTAGAAGAAGCCTAAGGGTTTGAGACAGATGTAGTTCTGTGTGAGCGTGGCGTATGAGCGCAACATGAGCTCCTGGGGGGTCTGAACAAGTGATACGAGACAGAGTGACAAGTGTAGAGTGAAGGCTGTCTGAAGCCTTGACAAACAGCAACTGAAGTGAAATAAATACTAAACCTGGACAAGAACCATTTTTTTCAGTTTAGAAGAGGTACAGAGGTTGGTGATATTGTAGAAGAAACCTAAGGGTTTGAGACAGATGTAGATCTGTATGAGCGTGACGTATAAGCGCAGCGTGAGTTCCTGGGGGGTCTGAACGAGTGATTTGATACAGAGTGACAAGTGTAAAGTGATGGCTGCCTGAGGCCTTGACAAAACAGAAACTGAAGTAAAATAAATACTATACCTGGATTAAAGAACAAGAACCAGGGTTTTTGCAATTTAGCCGTAATATATGACAAAAAGGCGATCTGTGGATATCAAAGAAATTATTATTATTATTTTTATTTTTTTTAACAGAGCTAAGATTAACTTGCACATAAAGGAATGGTATAATATTGTGTAATTAGTAATTTCACGGTAAACATCCAAGTAAGTAAGATTGCAGCTGCTGCAAGAGTTTAGTGCAGGCAAGCTACATGTAAGACATAAAGAACCAGGCAATACCATAAAAAACCACTAGGTGGCGATAACAGCCCACTAAACTTGGCCTGTGAAACTGACACAAGAGAAACAGTAATGGAAAGCATGAATGAAAGTTTACAACCAATATGCCGTGCACACTATAGTAAATTATGGCATCCTTTATATATACAGTATAGTAGCATAGCCTCTGCTATAACAGCAGAGGCTAACCCAATGCGGATTTACATGCCCCTATTTACAAGTGTATAGTTTTTTGATTGAGGGTAGTAACGTACCGCGAACCTCCGAGTCCGTGGGGGGGAAGGGGGTGTAGGACCCCCCCGGAAAGATATACAAAAAATCGACCGCCTAGATGCCGTAGTGTGGGGACCGTGGGTGGTCCCCGGAAAAGATCACCGCCATGTGCGTTCCGGCCCCCCGATAAGACCACAGAGCGGCGTGGAGGGGCCCGGAATGTACCGTAAGTATGACTCATGGTTTAGCAGCAAGGAAGCCGGACGGAGGATTCTGCCGGAGACTGCAGCTGACAGACAGGACGCCCAGACCGGACGTCAAGCAAACCGGAAGTTGATCAGGAACACTTGAACTTGAACGTCAGAGGTGAGTAGGGGTTAGGAGTTTAAGTAGGGGACTTACTCCTCCCACACATTCAGGCCTAATGGCCTTTCTACATATGTAAATATATATATATATACACACACACACACACACAAATACATATATATGCACACACACACACACACACACATATGATATGTGTGTATATAATATGCGTGTGTGTGTATGTATACACACACACTTTTATTTCCTATATATGTATAATATATTATAATTAAAGCATTTTATAATATATTATACTTATATATTATTATTATTATTATGATATTTATAGAGCACCGTCAAATTCTGCAGCGCTTTACAATGGTGGACGAACAGACATGTAGTTGTAACCAGACAAGTTGGACACACAGGAACAGAGGGGTTGAGGGCCCTGCTCAATGAGCTTACATGCTAGAGGGAGTGGGGTAAAATGACACAAAAAGGTAAGGATAGTATTAGAATAATGACAGTTGCAGAACAGGAATCAGTCAGGAGCTATTAACAGTTTAATTGATACGCTTTTATGAAGAAGTGGGTTTTTAACAATTTTTTTAAGGAGTGGAGACTGGGTGAGCCTCTAACGGAGGAGGGAAGCGAGTTCTACAGGAATGGTGCAGCCCTCGAGAAATCTTGAAGGCGAGCATCAGAGGTGGGAGTACGGACAGAAGATAGACGTAAGTCTTCAGCAGATGTCCCCTAAAACAAAGACAGAAGGTGCCTGTAGCAAGTGTGTTAAAAAATGATAAGCTTAGAGTCATGTCTACAAATGCTCGCAGTTTAGGGAATAAGATCCATGAACTTGTGGCAATAATGGCAACTGATAGTGTAGATTTAGTCGCTGTTACTGAGACATGGTATAATGAGAAAAATGACTGGGACATAGCAATACCAGGGTACTCTTTATATAGAAAAGATAGGGAAGGCAAGAAAGGGGGAGGGGTGGCCCTTGTATGTGAAGGATAGCATAAAATCTAGCCTAATAAAAGTTAGTGAGGCAAACATAGAGTCCATTTGGGTTACGTTAGAATTTGGTAATCACACAGTAACTCGTGTAGGTGTGATTTATAGGCCCCCAGGACAAATTGAAGAGTTAGATAATCTACTAGTTGAGGAAATAGCTAAAATGACAATGAAGGGGGAAGTTATCATCATGGGTGACTTTAATCTTCCTGATGTAAATTGGAAAACAAAATTAGCTACTTGTGCCAGGAGCACACATATTCTAAACTCCCTACTGGGATTGTCTCTAAAACAAGTTGTTGAGGAGCCAACTCGTAAAGAGGCCATACTAGATTTAGTGTTAACAAATGGAGATTTGGTATCAGATGTTACTGTAGGTGAAAGTTTAGGATCCAGTGATCATCAGTCAGTGTAGTTTAATATAAGAACAGTGACTGAGTCACACCACACAAAAACAAAAGTTTTAGACTTTAGAAAAACAGACTTTTCTAAAATTAGAATATGTGTAGAAGAGTCATTATCAGACTGGAGCAATTTAAATGGAGTCCAAGAGAAATGGGATTATTTAAAAGTTGCACTATTGAAGGCAACAGAAAATTTCATTAGGCTTGTCAGTAAAAGCAAAAAATTCAAGAAACCACTGTGGTACTCCACAGATGTGGCCAAAATAGTTAAAAACAAAAAGTTAGCATTTAGGAATTATAAAAAAAAACAGAGTGAGTGTCAGGGTACCTGTTGGTGATGTATCCAGGGAGGACATCCTCTCTGCTTAGGGGCTCCCTGCCCCTAGCATTTCGGCATATTCCGGCCGTTTTCGCGCCGGCCGCGCTAGCTCCTCCCCCTTTTATGACGCGACGGCTAGCGTCGACGTCATGACGTCGGCATTTGCATAAAGTGCCGGGAACCGCTATTCCGGACCTTTTGGGGGCGTGGTCTCTATTTAGGTAACAGGGTATTTAAAGGAAACCTTTACTACTGCTCATTGCCCTGTCGTGGTTCTAGCTTGCTAGTCACTCAGCGCGTTCTTTATCTTGTGTTTCCGGTTTTGACCCTTGCTTGTCTTTTGTCCTGTTGTCCTCTCCTCTCCTTTGACTCGGCTTGTATCTCGCTTACCTGTCCTCCGGCTCCCTTGACCTCGGCTTACCTTTTGACTATTCTTGCTTTGTCCTTACGTTAGTCCGGCCATTCTAAGGTCCGGTATACGTACCTCCTTCTGTGCGCACTCTGCGTATTGGATCCCTGTCAGTTTCCTGACATTACGACAGGGCCAGATGGATCCTGCAGGTGCTAGTCCTCCTGACCCCAGATTTGAGGCCATGGACCATAGAATGGACCAAATGGCTTTAGCGCTACAAACTTTGTTGACACGCTCCAGTACCCAGTCTGAAGAAATACGCTCCACTGCTAGCCACTCGCTAAGTACTGGTTTGGAAGTAGCCACTGTAGGCGCATCTTCCCATGTCACGTCACCATTACGATATGGGGGTTCGCCTGATGCTTGTCGTGGTTTTTTAAACCAGATAAGTATACATTTCGAACTACAACCCCGGGCTTACCCCACTGACAGGGCTAAGGTAGGCTTTATTATAACCCTGCTAATAGATAAAGCACTTAGATGGGCCAATCCCCTTTGGGAGAATGACAATCCTTTAGTCTACAACTACACTGCGTTTGTCACGGCTTTTAGAAGAACCTTTGACCCCCCAGGGAGGAAGATTAATGCGGCCAGATCCCTGTTACGCCTTAAACAACAGGATAGGACCCTTGTAGAATATGCTCTAGAGTTTAGATCATTGGCAGCAGAAGTGAAATGGAACGAAGCTTTTATGGATGTCTTCTTGAATGGGTTGTCTGATGAAATTCTAGATGAAATTGCCACAAGAGAACTTCCGGAAAATTTAGAGGATTTAGTATCCTTCATTTCCAGAATAGATGAACGCATGAGACAGAGGCAGAACACTCGGGAAAGAGTTACTAGACTTCCTGTAAGACTCGCTCCCTCATTTCAGAACCCTGACTCCTATAATCCTACTCCACCAGAACCTATGCAAATAGGTAATACTCGCTTATCTGAGGCTGAGAGACAGTACAGAAGAAGGGAGGGTCTCTGTTTATACTGCGGGCGGAGAGGTCACCTACGTCTTAGTTGCCCTAATCGTCCGGGAAACGCTCGCACCTAAGTTCCCTTAGAGGACGGGCCTTGGGTGTTTCATTACTGTCCTCTATGCATAATAAAAAAGACCATAGGCTTCTGATTCCTGTCTCTCTAGCTTGGGAAAAGGGGTTTATTGCTACGATGGCATTATTAGATTCTGGAGCAGCAGAAAGCTTTATAGACCAAACTTTCGCTAATAAGCATTGTATCCCATTCCAATTGAGAGATACACCCTTGGCCGTTGAGGCCATAGATGGTAGACCTTTATCTGAACCAGTAATATTCCATGAGACCGAACCCGTTAAGCTTACTGTTGGTATTTTCCACGAGGAGTTGATTTCCCTTCTGTTAATTTCCTCCCCGGCAGTCCCAGTGGTACTAGGATATTCTTGGCTCAAGAGACACAACCCTCAGATTGACTGGGAGGGTGGAGAAATCGTTCTTGGGGTATGGGTTGTAGGAAAGAATGTCTGCAGAGTGTTACTTCTGTTTGCCCCATAAACTCTTATGTTAACACTTCTCAATCCACAGACGTTCAGATACCATTACAATATCTAGACCTCAAATCTGTATTTGACAAGGGTAAGGCGGATACTTTACCTCCCCACCGGTCTTATGACTGTTCTATTAAACTTTTCCCTGGTACTATGCCTCCCAGGGGTACGGTATACCCTCTATCCACCAAGGAAAACTTAGTTTTAGAGGAATATATCAAGGAGAATTTAGACAAAGGATTTATTAGAAAGTCTTCTTCTCCGGCGGGGGCGGGTTTCTTTTTTGTAGAAAAGAAAGACGGTACCTTACGTCCTTGTATAGACTATCGGGGATTGAACAAAATTACTATCAGAAATGCTTACCCTATTCCTTTGATTACTGAACTCTTTGACAGACTAAAGGGCTCGAGTATTTTTACCAAACTTGACTTAAGAGGAGCATATAACTTAGTGCGAATTAAACAAGGAGATGAATGGATGACAGCATTTAATACCCGTTACGGGCATTATGAGTACACCGTAATGCCGTTTGGGCTTTGCAACGCCCCGGCCGTCTTCCAAGATTTGATCAATGAAGTTCTTAGAGAATTCCAACATGAATGTGTAATTGTATATTTGGATGATATACTAATCCATTCTAGAGACATTAATTCACATCATAGACAAGTCAGAAAAGTATTACAGAAACTTTTACAACATGGATTGTATTGTAAATTGGAAAAATGTAGCTTTGACCAGTCTCAGGTAACTTTCTTAGGTTACGTAATTTCCAAAGACGGGTTTATGATGGACCCGACCAAACTAAAATCGATTTTAGATTGGCCTTTACCTAAGGGACTCAAGGCCATACAAAGATTTCTTGGATTTTCTAATTATTACAGACGTTTTGTTAAAGGGTACTCCTCTGTTATCGCTCCTATCACTAATATGACCAAACAAGGAGCCGATACCAAAACCTGGTCTACTGAGGCTTTATCTGCTTTCGAAACGCTCAAACAGTCTTTTGCCTCAGCACCTGTATTAGTTCATCCTGATACCTCTCTACCCTTTTTACTTGAAGTTGATGCGTCTGAAACAGGGATAGGCGCAGTGTTGTCCCAAAGACAAAGTTTAGATAAGCCGCTGCACCCTTGCGGTTTTTTTTCCAAGAAACTATCACACACTGAAAGGAGATATGACATTGGTGATAGAGAACTTTTAGCTATCATTATGGCATTGAAGGAATGGAGACATTTGTTAGAGGGCACTGTCCTCCCAGTTACTATCTTGACTGACCACAAAAATTTATCGTATATGGGGGAGGCCAAAAGATTATCTGCCAGGCAGGCACGTTGGTCTATGTTCCTTACACACTTTAATTATATGCTTACTTACAGGCCTGGTTCTAAGAACACTAAGGCAGACGCTTTGTCACGCCAGCACGAACCTATCACCTCTACAGAGGACACTTTGTTCCCTATTATTCCTGAAGTCAATATTATCGCCAACACCAATGTCAAAATACACTCTCCATTGCTCGCTGATATTATGAACGAACAATCTCTTGCTCCCGAACGTACTCCTGTGGGCCGCTTGTTCGTGTCTCCCAGATTCCAAGTGGACATTATTCGCTGTTTTCACGATAGCAAGTTCGCTGGTCACCCCGGCATCCACAAAACTTACTGCCTGATCTCCAAAGACTTCTGGTGGCCCGGTTTACGTAGGGATGTGGAAGACTTTGTCAAGGCTTGCAATGTTTGTGTCAGGAATAAACTTCCGCGGGATCTCCCTTGTGGTTTATTGCAGCCCTTAGTCGTTCCCAACAAACCTTGGGCTTGTTTGGCTATGGATTTTATTGTTGATCTACCAGCTTCCAATAGGCATACAGTTATCCTCACGGTCCTTGACAGGTTTACTAAAATGGCTCATTTCGTTCCCTTGCCTAAACTTCCGTCCTCCCCCGAACTGGCCGTGATATTTGCTAGAGAAATTTTCCGTTTACATGGTATTCCCAATGAGATTGTGTCAGACAGGGGTTCCCAATTTATTTCTCGTTTTTGGAGATCCTTCTGTTCACAGTTGGGCATCAAACTGAATTTTTCTTCGGCCTATCATCCTCAATCTAACGGAGCAGCCGAACGCACTAACCAAAAAATTGAGCAATATCTACGTTGTTTTGTTTCTGAACACCAGGATGACTGGGTCGGTCTGATTCCTTGGGCGGAGTTTGCTCACAACAACCTTGTTTGTGGTTCCACTCGTAATAGCCCCTTTTTCTTGAACTATGGCTTTAACCCTACTGTTCTTCCGTCGGTGTCTCCTTCCCAGGGTATACCGTCGGTTGATATTCATATAGCCAACCTGAGAAAGTTGTGGGATCAGACTCGACAAATTCTTGAACATAGTTCCGCGGTGTTTAAGTCACATGCTGATAGGCGTAGACGTCCTGCTCCTATTTTTTCTCCGGGGGATAGGGTCTGGTTGTGTACCAGACACATTCGCCTGAAAGTTCCTTCCTTGAAGTTTGCTCCTCGTTACATTGGTCCTTACAGGGTACTGAGGAGGATCAACCCGGTTTCTTATTTGCTGGATCTACCTCCTACTCTACGCATCCCTAACTCTTTTCATGTGTCGTTATTGAAACCTCTTGTTTGTAACAGATTTTCCTCCCGCTCTGCTCCTCCATCCTCGGTCCGTGTGGATGGTCAGGAGGAATATATCATCAAGTCCATCCTTGATTCTTGTATTTCTAGGGGGAAGCTGCAATACCTCATAGACTGGAAAGGTTATGGTCCAGAAGAGAGGTCTTGGGTTCCTGGTATAGACGTGCATGCTCCTCGTCTTCTTCGGGCCTTCCACGTTCGTTTTCCTTCTAAGCCCGGTCCCATCCGCCCGGTGGGCGTTTCTAGAAGGGGGGGTACTGTCAGGGTACCTGTTGGTGATGTATCCAGGGAGGACATCCTCTCTGCTTAGGGGCTCCCTGTCCCTAGCATTTCGGCATATTCCGGCCGTTTTCGCGCCGGCCGCGCTAGCTCCTCCCCCTTTTATGACGCGACGGCTAGCGTCGACGTCATGACGTCGGCATTTGCATAAAGTGCCGGGAACCGCTATTCCGGACCTTTTTGGGGGCGTGGTCTCTATTTGGGTAACAGGGTATTTAAAGGAAACCTTTACTGCTGCTCATTGCCCTGTCGTGGTTCTAGCTTGCTAGTCACTCAGCGCGTTCTTTATCTTGTGTTTCCGGTTTTGACCCTTGCTTGTCTTTTGTCCTGTTGTCCTCTCCTCTCCTTTGACTCGGCTTGTATCTCACTTACCTGTCCTCCGGCTCCCTTGACCTCGGCTTACCTTTTGACTATTCTTGCTTTGTCCTTACGTTAGTCCGGCCATTCTAAGGTCCGGTATACGTACCTCCTTCTGTGCGCACTCTGCGTATTGGATCCCTGTCAGTTTCCTGACAGTGAGGAAGACAAAATGATCTATAAGATTAGGCAGAAAGAGGCTAAGCAAGTTTTAAGAGCTTCCAAATCATACACAGAAGAGAAAATAGCACAGTCAGTAAAAAAGGGAGACAAAACATTTTTTAGATACATAAATGAGAAAAGAAAAGTAAAACAAGGATTAGTTAGATTAAAAACAAAAGAAGGAAAGTATGTAGAAGAGGATAAAGGTCTAGCTGACTGCCTCAATGAATATTTTTGTTCTGTATTTACAGATGAAAATGAAGGAAAGGGACCTTGGTTAAGAAAAAAGGATAAATCTTTTTTGATTGGGTAACTAAAATAATAGATCAGGGTGGTGCAGTAGACATTGCTTACCTAGATTTCAGTAAGGCTTTTGACACGTTGCACATAGAAGGCTTATCAATAAACTGCAATCTTTAAGTTTGGATTCCAATATTGTTGAATGGGTAAGGCAGTGGCTGAGTGACAGGCAACAGAGGGTTGTAGTTAATGGAATATATTCGAAGCTTGGACTTGTCACCAGTGGGGTACCTCAGGGATCTGTACTTGGACCCATTCCCTTTAATATTTTTATTAGTGATATTGCAGAAGGTCTTGATGGTAAGGTATGTCTTTTTGCTGATGATACTAAGATATGTAACAGGGTTGATGTTCCAGGAGGGATAAGCCAAATGGCAAATGATTTAAGTAAACTAGAAAAATGGTCAGAATTGTGGCAACTGACATTTAATGTGGATAAGTGCAAGATAATGCATCTTGGACGTAAAAACCCAAGGGCAGAGTACAGAATATTTGATAGAGTCCTAACCTCAACATATGAGGAAAGGGATTTAGGGGTGATTATTTCTGATGACTTAAAGGTAGGCAGACAATGTAATAGAGCAGCAGGAAATGCTAGAAGAATGCTTGGTTGTATAGGGAGAGGTATTAGCAGTAGAAAGAAGGAAGTGCTCATGCCATTGTACAGAACACTGGTGAGACCTCATTTGGAGTATTGTACACAGTACTGGAGACCGTATCTTCAGAAGGATATTGATACCTTAGAGAGGGTTCAGAGAAGGGCTACTAAACTGGTTCATGGATTGCGGGATAAAACTTACCAGGAAAGGTTAAAGGATCTTAACATGTATCAGCTTGGAGGAAAGACGAGACAGGGGGGATATGATAGAAACATTTAAATATATAAAGGGAATCAACACAGTAAAGGAGGAGACTATATTTAAAAGAAGAAAAACTACCACAACAAGAGGACATAGTCTTAAATTAGAGGGACAAAGGTTTAAAAATAATATCAGGAAGTATTACTTTACTGAGAGGGTAGTGGATGCATGGAATAGCCTTCCAGCTGAAGTGGTAGAGGTTAACACAGTAAAGGAGTTTAAGCATGCGTGGGATAGGCATAAGGCTATCCTTACTATAAGATAAGGCTAGGGACTAATGAAAGTATTTAGAAAATTGGGCAGACTAGATGGGCTGAATGGTTCTTATCTGCCGTCACATTCTATGTTTCTATGTTTCTAAGGGCCTAGACGGGACATACTTGTGTATAAGGGAGGATAGATAGGTGGGAGCAGCATTATGTAGAGATTTGAAAGCAAGAACCAGAATTTTAAATTGAGCTCTATATTTTATAGGAAGCCAATGTAAGGATTGACAGAAGGGTGAGGCATGGGAGGTGCGGATGGACAGGAAGATGAGCCTCGCCGCCACATTCACTATGGACTGTAACACCGCTAGTTGGGAGCACGTAAGACCACTGAGAATCGGATTACAGTAGTCAAGGCGAGAAAGGACAGTGGAATGGACCAACACCTTAGTCGCATCTGGCATTAAGTAGGGGCGGATGGGTACAATGTTTTTGAGATGGAAATGACAGGATTTGGAAATAGACTGAACATGAGGCTTGAAGGAGAGGTCGGAGTCAAAGAGAACACCTAGGCAGCGAGCCTGCATGGTGGAGCTGTTGGTAGCACCGTTGACTTGGAGGGAGACTGACACAGGAGTAACAACACTTGAGGGAGGAAAGACCAGAATTTCAGTTTTGGTCAAATTTAGTTTAAGGAAGTGGGCAGCCATCCAGTTAGAAACAGCAGAGAGGCAGTCAGAGACACTAGTCAATAGGGATGGGGAGAGATCAGGAGAGGACAGGTAGATTTGCATGTCATCTTCATAGAAATGATATTGGAAGCCAAAGGAGCTAATGAGTTTACCAAGGGAGGCAGTATAGATGGAGAACAGTAGGGGTCCAATGAATGAACCTTGGGGGACACCAACAGAGAGGAGTTGGGGAGAAGAAGCAGAGCCAGACAAAGAAACACTGAAAGAGTGCTGAGAGAGGTAGGAGGAGCACCAGGAGAGAGCAGTATCTTGTAGACCGATATTGCGAAGGATGAGAAGAAGCTGTTGATGATCAACAGTGTCAAAAGCCGCAGACAGGTCAAGGAGAATTAGGATAGAGTAGTGACCATGAGATTTTGCAGCGAGTAGATCATTGGATACTCTGGTCAGTGCCGTTTCCACAGAGTGCTTAGCGCGGAAACCAGACTGAAGCGGGTCTAGCAGAGAGTTGGACTCGAGGAAGTCTGTCAATCTTGCATACACAATTTTTTCAAGGATCTTGGATGCAAAAGGCAGTAGCGAGATAGGACGATAGTTGGATGGGGAGTTAGGGTCAAGATTGGGCTTCTTTATAATTGGGGTTACAGTTGCATGTTTGAAGGGCAGTGGAAATACCAGAGGAGAGCGAGAGATTGAGAATTGAGAATTTCAGTGAGAGGTGGAGAAAGA
>OW240921.1:23001801-23043939 GCA_933207985.1 Pelobates cultripes | reverse complement strand
GAAGAAGACAGAGTACGGATGAGATGCGAGGGAATTGGATCTAGGGAGAAGTTGGTGGGGTGGGAGGACTGGAGCAGAGCAGAAACCTCTTCCAATGTAGTGGGTGCGAATGAACATAGAACAGCAGAGGGAGTGAAGTTAGGGGAAGTATTATAAGGTGAAGAAGAAAGATGAATGAGTTGCAAAGTCTGAGGCGGTCAAGTTAGTAGGTGGAGGAGGAACAGCAGGGCGAAGAAGAAAGTTAAATGTGTGAAATAGTCGTTTGGGTTTGCGGGAGAGTGTGGTTATGAGTGTATTGAAGTAATCAACTTTTGCAGAGGAAAGAGCCAAGCTGTATGAGCTCAGCATAAATTTATAGTGGAGAAAGTCAGATGCACAGTGAGACTTTCTCCAACAGCGTTCAGCAGTTCTGGAGCATTTTTGGAGGTATCGAGTGAGCTTGCTGTGCCAGGGTTGTTGTTGGGGGGGGCTTGCGGCGTTTAAATGTACAAGGTGCCATGATGTCTAGTTGAGAGGAGAGGGTGGAATTGTAGAAGGAGGTTGCAGAACTAGGACAGGTGAGGTTTGAGATAGGTAAAAGGAGAGTTTGGAGATTCATTACAAGTGTATTTTGAAATTTTACTTTTTAGCATCCTGGGTGACTGTCTGACAGCACAGACAGTCCCCTTGCTGGCAGCTCCTAGACTACTATTGCGGCAATGTGATCATGGGGATCACATGGCCCTGGATGGCTGGGGTGGCTGGAGCTGCTGCAGAGGGACTGCTGGGGTCTCCGGCAGTCCCCCCTGACTGTGATCACTGCAGAACGCTGGTCCAGGTAAGTCCAGGGCTCCTGTTTGCCGCCGTCATACTAGGTATGTCCGCGGTCCTTAATGACCGCTTTTTTTATGGTCAGACGTAGTACGTCCATGGTCGTTAAGGGTATATACATAGATATAAATATATATATAATTTCATTCTTAGTGTATTTTGATACATATATATATATATATATATATATTAATATTAAAATACAGTTAGAATAAAATTACATATATATATATATATATTTATCATTTTTTTAAAATTATTTTTACAGTTTATTATTTATTTTTATAATATATATATACATAATATATATATAGTTATTATATATGTGTTTTATATATATATATATATATATATATATATATGTGTGTGTGTGTGTGTAATTTTACTCTAAGTGCATTTTTATATTAATATTTGTATATATTTTTAAAAAATACACTTAGTATGATGATATATATAAGATGGGGAGGGAGAGGGTTAATAAAAAAAGTATATATTTTTTTTTTACTAATACAGAGTGTGTCAACCCCTCGAGGCACTCAATAGAGACAGATCATCGAAAGCCTGCTTGTTGGCTTCCGATGCTCTGTCTAACTGCCGGGCTCCACATGGAGCAGCCCAGAAGTGATCGCTCCTGGGGGAGCGATCACCCGGTAATCTCCGGTGGCAGTGGCGTACACATGACCCATGGGGCCCCGGTGAAAAAAAAAAGTATATATTTTTTTTTTACTAATACAGAGTGTGTCAACCCCTCGAGGCATTCAATAGAGACAGATCATCGAAAGCCTGCTTGTTGGCTTCCGATGCTCTGTCTAACTGCCGGGCTCCACATGGAGCAGCCCAGAAGTGATCGCTCCTGGGGGAGCGATCACCCGGTAATCTCCGGTGGCAGTGGCGTACACATGACCCATGGGGCCCCGGTGAAAAAATTGATCCGTGGCCCCCCCCCCCGCGCGCTTACTCGGCGCAGGTTGGGGTCGCAACACATGGTGGCGGGCACCTGGTCACAGGGGTTGCAGGGCTGCGACTCCGCAACTGCGGTATGCACAAACACTTAAAGGACCGCTACAGACAACCAGATCACATCAGCTCAATGAAGTGGTCTGGATGCCAGGTCCCTCTAGTTTTAACCCTGCAGCTGAAAACATAGCAGTTTCAGAGAAACGGCTATGTTTCACTGAGGGTTAATCCAGCCTCTGGTGGCTGTCTCATTGACAGCTGCTAGAGGAGCTTCTGTGATTCTCACTGTGAAAATTACAGTGAGAAGACACTGAACGTCCATAGGAAAGCATTGAGTAATGCTTTCCTATGGGCGGTTTAAATGCGCGCGCGTCTCTTGCCGCGCATGTGCATTTCGGAGCTGAGTGGCGGACACTGGGGAGTCCGACGCTGGAGAAAGGTAAATGCTGAAGACACAGACACACACACTCTCATGAACAGACGCATACACACTAGCTAACAGACACACACATTTACTGACAGAGACACACTCAGCGACAGACATACATACACACTCACTTACAAAACATACACTTTCACTGACAAACACACACTCACTAACAGACATCAAACACACTCAGTAACAGACACACACAGTAACACACTCACTAGCAGACACACACCCAATAACAGACACATTCACTGACACACACACTAACACACGCACTAACACACATATACTAACACACACACACTAACACACACACACACATACACTAACACACATACACTCACACTAACACACACATACACTAACACACAATAACACACACATACACTCACACTAACACACACATACACTAACACACACTAACACACACACACACACACACACACACACACAAACACACACACACACACACACACACACTAACACACACACACACACACAAACACACACATACATACACTAACACACACACACACTCTAACACACAAATACACTAACACACACTAACACACACACACATTTTTTTTTTCAAATTTAATCCCCCCAGCTGGGGGGATTCCCTGGGGTCCAGTGGTGCTGTTGGGCTCCTGGTCACTGGGTGGGCGGGCTGCCTGGCCGGCCGGCGCGCAAGGGAGCACTTTCCCCTGTGTGCTCCCTCTTCAGCTCCCTCGCGCGCCGCGTAGGGAGACCGGCGACCCCTGCGACCCTGGTATGTACGCCACTGTCCGGTGGCCCCCGGCAATGGGGGGGGGGGTTATTACAGCAATGCCTCAACTTTGAGGCATCGCTGTAATACCATTAGAGCTGCTGGAAGCGATCATGATCGCTTCCAGAGCTCTAATTCATGATCATGATCGCTTCCAGAGCTCTAATTCATGATCATGATCGCTTCCAGAGCTCTAATTAACCCAGGACGTATCAGGTAAGTTTTTTTTAAAGGACGTTTTTTTTGTCGGACGTACCTGATATGTCAACGATCACTAAGGGGTTAAAACAAATGACTGGTATAAAATAATAATAGAAGTTAAACAAAATATACATTGTCTAAATCTACGAGAAGCTCAGTATAAAATTATATAGAGATGGTATATGGTACCAACAAAATTTAAAAAAATGCACCCATAAACTTCTAACACCTGCTGGAGATGTGACCACTTAGAAGGTATGTCCCCCTGTACATGGTGGGAATGTGATAAATTAAAAAGATTTTGGGAAATGATTAAAAATCTTCTAAGGGATTTGGAGCTCCCTCAGATAAATTACAACTTAGAATTGTTTATCTTACATCTTACCTGGCCTGATATGGATAAAATCCCTAAATATTTACTTGTACATATACAGACTGCAGCAAAGTCTCTTTCGCAAGAAATTGGAAAAAATCAAGAAATTCCCACATGGCCATATATTAAAAATCAAATAACGTATCAGTTGAGAATGGAAGAAGGTATTATCTTAACTTGTAACAACATAGCAACAAAAGGATTGAAAAAGATTAACATTTAAAGATAGATAAGCCATAAATAAGTAAAATAAGGGAGTTCCCTGAACGATAAATCATGAGCGACGTCTCCCAAATAGAAGGAATAAATAGTTGTGTGGGTTGTGTGTGGACAATGTCAATGAATGTATATCTGCAAACAAATGGTGTTTTTTTTGTATATTTATTGTATTGTGCTGTAATGTCCTTTTATATGTATTTTGTAAAAACAAAACAAAAAAAACATAAAGAATGAGCTTTAACCCCTTAAGGACCGGACTGTTGTTGCGATGTTGTACATTTGCGATCAGGCCTCTTTTTACACTTTTGTGGTGTTTGTGTTTAGCTGTAATTTTTCCGACTCTCATTTACTGTTCCCATACAAATTATATATTGTTTTTTGCAGGACAAAAGGGGCTTTCTTTACATACCATTATTTATATAATCTCATGTAATTTAATAAAAAAATAAATAAATAAAAATTATGATGAAAAATTGAAAAAAATACATGCTTTTTTACTTTTACTTGAAAAATCTTTTACTCATCTACAAAAGCGAATGAAAAAAACTGCTAAATAGATTCAAAATTTTGTCCTGAGTTTAAAAATACCCAGTGTTTACATACTTCTTTGCATTTTTTTTTTTTTGCAAGTTATAGGGCTATAGGTACAAGTAGAATATTGCGGTTTCAAAACATATATTTTTTGAATTTATCAATAGTGACATTGTAACACTATTATCTGTCGTAAATCTCTGAATAACACCCCACATGTACATATTTTTTTAAAGTAGACAACCCAGGGTATTCAATATGGGGTATGTCCAGTCTTTTTTAGTAGCCACTTAGTCGAAAACACTGGCCAAAGTAAGCATTCATATTTGTTTGTGTGTGAAAAAAGTAAAAAACTAAATTGAACGCTAATTTTGGCCAGTGTTTGTGACCAAGTGGTTACTAAAAAAGACTGGACATACCCCATTTGCAATACTTTGGGTTGTCTTCTTTTGCAAATGGTATGCCATCATGGGGGTAATTCTCATTCCTGGGCTACCATACGCTCTCAAAGGCAACGTAACCAACCTGGCCTTTTTCAATGTAAAAATATTTGACCCTGTAACTTTCAAAAACGCTATAAAACCTGTACATTGGGGGTACTGTTATACTCGGGAGACTTTGCTGAACACAAATATTAGTGTTTCAAAACAGGAAAACGTATCACAACAATTATATCATCAGTAAAAGTGCTTTTTGTGTGTTAAAAATGCAAAATAAAAGTCACTTTCACTGACAATATCATCGCTGTGATATGTTTTACTGTTTTGTATCACTAATATTTGTGTTCAGCGAAGTCTCCCGAGTAAAACAGTACCCCCCATGTACAGGTTTTAGGGTGTCATAGAATGTTACAGGGTAAACTATAGTGCTAGCAAATTAAATTCTCTGGACTTTCGACCTGGGTTGGCAGGCATGTCCCTCAAATTGCAATCAATAAAATTACTTAATTATGTAAAAATATTACATAAATACGCACGTAGAATATAAATATATATGCATATTTATATATTTGAAGTCTACGTGTATATTTATATAATTATTTGTGTAATTTTGTATATGGACATGTATATTTCGTATTATTTTTATTTATTGATATATACATAGATATATATATATACAATTTCATTCTAAGTGTATTTCGATATAAATTAAATACATATATATATATATATATATATATATATATATGTATTACTATCAAAATACAGTTAGAATAAAATTTCATATAGATATATATTTTTTTAATTTTTATTATTATTTTTACATGTTATTATTTAATTTAAATTACTTACTATTTGTATTTTATAATAATATTTATATACAATATATATATATATATATATATATATATAGTTATTATATATATTATATATATAAGTGTGTAATTTAATTATAAGTGTATTTTTATATTAATATATGTACATATTAATATAAAAATACACTTAGTATGACATTTTATATATATATATATATTATATGTCTATATATCATATGCATTAAGGCCGTTTGGCCAGTATTTGTGGGAGGGGCTTAAATTAATTCACTCCCCTATATAAAGTACAACCCTTACCTGACTCCACACCGTTCAAGGTGAGCGTCTGAATGCACTTCTGGTTTATCCAGTCTCCATTTTGGAGTACTTCTGTTTCCCACAAGGTTTTCCATCGCTGAGCTGTGTCCAGGAATCCTACTGCAGATTTCTTTTGGATCAGCTTCTTGCCTTACTATCGCTGCGGATCGCGTCCTAGTGACTGTCAAACAGTAAGTAGACCTAACCGTTACGCCAGGCAACAAGGCCCACGGCATCAATTACGGTTCAGGTCCTCACTTTACTGTCCTCGTTCGGCTAATTCTGCTCTTAAAATCTGTTTACTGTATCCTTCCAGTTTTCAGCTGTTCGCTTACACGGCATTTTTGTGCATATGAATTAGGCGTTCGGTACTTAATATGATGTGCTGCATATTTCTCCCTTTCATTTTCTCGCATAAACATTTTCGCATAAATATCTAAATTCTTGCGGTCAAACGCATGAACACGCTATTCACTTAAAGGCTACTGATTTTTCCTGTTTGTGCAGTTTACATTGCACGAACAATATTCACAAATATCACTATCACAGCCAACCGGGCAGCCATTCGGCCATAGCGTGACAAACTATGTTATTCATATGTCGTCCAGTTCGTGCGGTTAAACGCATGAACGGACAGGTTTGGGTATAAAGATTCATGTTTATGTATAAATACTTGCAGGGCTAAAAGGGGGGTTATTGCATATTGTTACATCTTGGGAACTCCACGCACGAATGGGTTAAAAAATAGGTTCCAGTTACACATATGGGTATACACATGGCTAAAGATTCCACACTGCCTCCTTCAGGTCAGCAGGCATATTGCCATTATAATATCACATTACTTTCCTGAACACCATACATATTTCACAGATACCTCTATTTTCACAAAGGGGTTTTAATTTTTTTTATTTTTCATTACATTTACCTTTCTACTATATTTGCCTACCAACTACAAGGCGACATACAGAATTAAGAAGATCTTACAAACACCATCTCCTGACCTATACAGGTCAATACAAACCTAATCAAAGTTAATATAATTGTGACACTTGTACATATTTTTCATTCGGTTTCATCTATTTAGTTACAGGTACTACTATTACCTATATGGATTACCAGGTTTCAATAACCTATACTACCAGGTACGTACACCTGCTTACAGTAGACCCATTAAAAGCTCCCACAGAACAGACAAGTACTGACAATTAGGGTCATAGGGGCCAATAGTTAATTCCTCTTTTTTCTGCATATATAGGATTAGTGGTCCCGTGAGGCCAACACCCCGCTTCAAACTCGGAAGCAAACACCCCTCGGGCCACATGTGAGCTAGCCGCCTCGCACGTATCATAGAGAGGGCCTCACCTGTCACTCCCTTTCCTATTTTCTGGTTACAGTCACCGAGAGGCCGACATCCTACCACAATGTTCGGTGGCCACAAAAATCCCCTCGCACCAACCATAGATAGAGCCTCTCAAGCCGCTTGGCAACTAGCAGGGACTCACCTGTCACCAAAAAACAATAAGCATAATGGTTTCGTCTCACGGCATAGCTAGTAGCCAGTACTAAACTACTAGATTCAAATAATAAATGTATCTTTCATTTTATTCAAGTATGTCTTATGAAGGTGATGAAGAGCTATCTCTTCATGGCACCCCAACCAGGGTCGAGACACCCTCTCGTAGGGGAGATATTGCCATTCCAGCATCAATCAGATCCTGGACGATCCCACGTATCACCACCGAGTTGAGGAGGCGACAAATCCCCTACCCTGCCACAGTAAGGAAAGCGGAGCTATTTAAACTCCTAAACACTACAATCGACAACACCGAAGCAGGGGAAGGCCCCAGCAACACCAATTCAGGTGATATCCAGGCTATGCTGGCCTCACTCATGACCTCTATGGGCAAGGTCAATGACAGACTGGCTAACCTCGAGGTGGTCACCATAGCTCTTACCAAGACTGGTCTTCCTGATACTGCTCAACAGGCACCAACCAAACCACGGGCCACGGGTATGGTTATCTCTTCAGATTATCAGGACGTTGACCCTGCTTACACTATCCCAGCCCACATTAAGAGAGACATCCTGGAAGGCAAAGATGTCAACCTAGCATCCCTACTAATTGCCTCCCAGGATGTGGTGGAGAATAAAACCTATATGTACGATGAAGTATCTGTAGTGGTCAGATCCAAAGACGCAAGGTTAAACCGTAAACTGACCATTCCAGAATTTGTATTAGCCTTTGGTATTTTTAGAGATGAAGTTTGTGAAGTGTATCCTAATAGAAGGGAATAGTTTGATCGCTATTTGCACAAGCTGGTGGACCTGGGGAACAAATATGGTGGATCCGCTTTTTACGACTACCATAGGTCTTTTTCCACTAAGGTGTCTGGAGCTCTCTCTCAGTGTGGTACCCGTATCAACTGGAGCAGACTAGATACAGAGCTATTTTGTAGACACTTCGCAGGCCTCAAAACACCGGCTTGTGTATCCTGCTCTTCTACTACTCACACTACTAATTTTTGTTCTCACACGGCAGACGACCGTAATCAGTCACCTAGCACAAGCTAAACGAGTAGAACTGAGAGAACCACCAGAGACAAACTGGGTAGTCCCATCATTTTCTTTGGTAAATCACAAGTGTGCAATAATTTCAATGTGGGCACATGTAGCTTTAGTGCATGCAGGTTATTGCATATTTGTTCACATTGTTTCAGGGCACATGCGAAAACCATGTGTCCAAATAAAATGTATCCTAAACCGTACCTAACGTCTGTTAACATTCATGTCTTCTCAGCACTACTAACTAATCACCCTTCCAGACATATGGTAAATTTTCTTCTATCTGGTTTCTCAGAAGGGTTTCATACAGGCATTATACATATGCCCACAGGCCAACTCGCATGTCCAAATTTACAATCAGCACAACAAAACCAACAGCTGTAGATACACTCCTAGCCCAAGAGCTGGCAGAGGGGTTCATATTCGGGCCTTTAAAACTCCACCTTTTACGGCATGGAGCACAAATCCCATAGGCATAGTCACAGGGAAAACTTCCCTCAAGCAAAGATTCATTATAGATCTGTCAGCCCCTCATCTACCCCGAGTCTGAACTCTCTTGCAATATGCCACCATAGACCATGCCATTACAGCCATTATGCAAGCAGGGATCGGAGCATGGCTAAGTAAGACAGACATTACCAATGCCTTTAAACTACTTCCTATTCACCCCACACTATGGCACTTACATGGCATCAAATGAGAAGATAACTATTAATTTTTCTCCTGCTTAACTTTTGGGTCAAAAAAGTAGCCCCAAAATCTTCACCACGTTTGCTGAAACACTTTGCTGGTTGTTACTTAACGTTTCTAGATGCCCCATAGTCGTCCATTATCTGGATGATTTCTTACCGATTGAAGCAAGCTCCTTTCCCCCAGGAGTCTAAAAGCAACCATTAGTCTGTGTGACCACCTTGGAGTCCCAGTATCCAACAAGAAAACCGAAGGGCCAAATACAATCATTACATTCCTAGGTATACAACTAGACTCTGCTTCCATGCAAGCTAGTTTACCACATGAGAAAATCACAAACATACTCAACAGCATTAATCATTACATTTTGCTGGGTAATTGCAACCGCAAGGAACTTCAATCCCTCATAGGTTCCTTGAACTTTGCTATGCGCATCGTTCCTCAAGGGCGTGCTTTCATATCCAGACTTCTCTACCTTTTTCCACATTTCAAACACGACAACTATAGACTGTCCTTGGATGCGCACGCCAGACTTATATATGTGAAAAGAATTCTTGACCACCTGGAATGGTAAAAGCTTGTTCCTACCAGAGTTGACTGACACGTCTCCAACCATATGGTCAGACGCGGCGTCTACAACAGGTTTCGCAGCAATCTTTGGGAACAAATGGCTTTGGGGTAAGTGGCCTGAAGGAGTCTATGACATAGAAGGCTTTTTTACAACCTCAGCTCTTTTTGAGATTTATCCCATTGTAGAAGCCGCCGGGGCATGGGGACATTTATGGTCAGGCTTGTCAGTCCGTTGCCAAACAGACAACCAAGCAACATGTTACATCATTAACAAAGGCCGTTCATCATCCCTAACAATCATGAGATTTCTCAGGAAATTCACGTGGTTAGCAGCATGTCACAATTTTTACTTGGTCTGCTTTCATGTACCAGGCATTACTAACATAGCAGCTGACAGTCTGCCTCGTTTCAACTTTCAGGCTTTTCAACAAGCACTCCCGTCAGCAGCACCAACAGCCACAGCCGCCCCTCCGTTCCAGCAGCTAACCATGGACTAGAACTAATCATGCAACATAGCAGGGATCTGTCCAAATTAGCATTATCATCCAACATTTTTAAAGCATACAACAAAGCCTTCACACTTTTCACAAGATTCCTATCGAACCACGACATAATCCAACCTTTTCGTCATGACATCTATTATAGCCTTCGCTTCTTTTTGCCACCTTAAATTACACTTATCTTACAACACAATCAAATTATATCTGACAGGCATTCAACATCATATGCATTCAACATCATATGCTACTTAGAGGATTCAGAAATCCATTCCTCCATGTCCTCCACAGAGATTACCTATAGATAACACACTTTTCCAGTCATTATCAGACCTATTAGACTCAAAACCTTTTCACTTTACTACAAACACAGTTATTAAAGCTGTGTACATAGCATTCTAAGGGTTTCTCAGGCCAAGGGAATTCACTACTATCACCACCACTCAGAAAGACAGATGTCTTCTACGCACACACCTACGCAAACACATGGATCACTACATACTGTCCCTACCTCAGTCAAAAACAAGCTAACACGCACCTCCAGTGGAGATCACTTATTTCCCTACACACAACAAATGGTGTCCAGTAACAGCTCTGGATTCCTACCTTTCATTTACCCCATCAATGCCATTGATACACCTATTTTCACTAGAAGGCTCTCTACTCACTACTATGACTTTCATGCGATACACCAGATCTCTGTTAACCATGCTAGGTCTTAACCCTTCACTCTACTCAGGTCACTCCTTCCGCATAGGGGCGGCCTCCACAGCCTCCAGCGCAAACATACCGGTACTTATCATTAAGTCATTAGGGCGATGGAAGTCATCCGCATTTTTTTTATTTTACAGTTGCAGGGAGACTGCCTGTCAGCTCTGTTGAGCGATCACATGGCCCCAGGGGTCCTAATCCGCCATGGGAAGACTGTCTGGGCTGCAGGCAGTCTCCCCACAACGGGAGCAACACCGATCGCCGCTGGGGGAACGATGGCGATCGGGTAAGTACAGTTGGACCGTTAGGATGGTTCAGGACCGTCACCGGTCGGCAACGCAAAAATGCAGATGACTGTCCTGAACCGTCCTCGGTCCTGAATGAGTTAAAAAACAAACAAGTTGACATTTCAGACCTCATGTGGTACTTCTAACCTGCAGTTGAAAACACATAGCAAACTTGCCAAAATTTCTTGTGTCCTTCGGAACAAAACAAGCATACTAAAGCTGTGTCCTTAACCCCTTAAGGACTGAGCCAAATGTACATGCTGTGATTAGAGTTGAGCGAACCCGAACTGAAAAGTTTGGTTTCGTACCGAACATTAGGTTTTTTGGACCCCGGACTCAAACACGGACATATCACTGTATGGAGTTCAGTGTTTGGCGATTTAATGACGCGTTTTGAAAGGCTGCAGGGCAGCCAATCAGCAAGCATTTGACTTGTGTGCCCTTAGAAGCCATCACAGCCATGCCTACTAATGGCATGGCTGTGATTGGCCAGTGCAGCATGTGACCCAGCTAGTAGAGGCATGTCTATTAAACAGTGAGCAGCCTGTGGCTTCTCAATGTTAAAAAAAAAAAATTCCCCCCTCCTGAACCCCCACCCGCGACGCGCAAGTGGGTGATTTTAAACTAAAGGGGGGACCTATTAGCCTCCCGGAGTTCACCCCTGAGCGACTGGTGGGGGCCCTAAATACCAAAAAGGGGGATCTATTGTCACCCCCGGATCCCACCCCTGCGCGGCGGGTGGGGGCCCTAAATAACAATAGGGAGGGGGACCTACTGTCCTCCCCCACTGTCCCCCAACCCTGAGCGGTGGGTGGGGGCCATAAATACAATTTGGGGGGGACCTAATGTCCTCCTCCCTGGCCCCCACCCTTGAGTGGTGGGTGGGAGACATAAATAAAAATTGAGGGGGGCCAAATGCTCTCCCCCCCGGCCCCCACCCGTGAGCGGTGGGTAGGGCCATAAAAAAAAATTGGAGGGACCTAATGTCCTCCCCCCGGCCCTCCTCTGAGCGGTGGGTGGGGGCCATAAATAAAAATCCCCCCCAGGTGACTAGGGAATTTTCCCACGCTGTGTAATTTGACTCATAATACTCTGATTGGTTACTATATCCACCAATCAGAGTGCTCTGTGTCATTTTACACAGCGTGGGAAAGTTCTTTGGAATTTTCCCACGCTGTGTAAAATGACACAGAGCACTCTGATTGGCCGGATTTCAAGCTAACCAATCAGAGTGCTCGGTGTCATTTTACACAGCGTGGGAAAGTTCTTCGGAATTTCTTATAAGCCTTCCCCCGACCTGCAGAGCTCAGTCTGCGTGGAGCCCTCCGTGGGTGAAAAATGATTATTTATTTTTTTTGCGCTGTTTTTTTTTTTTTTTAAGTGCGTTGGTTATTCTAGATTTTTATTTGGCCTTTTTGGGGGGCTGAAAAAAGAAGATTTTAGAAGAAAGAAGGCATCAAATGGTAAGTCTATTTTTTTTCAACAGGTATTTAGACAAGGGTCCCCCTCATTATTTTTAGGATGAGGGGGGTAGGAAGGGGTAATTTTTTGGTGGGGAGAGAGGTGACTAGGGGTTTGGGAACCCCTAGTCAGCTGGAGGGTGGGGGGGATTTTTATTTATGGCCTTCACCCACCGCTCAGGGTTGGGGGCCGGGGGGAGGACATTAGGCCCCCCCTTATTGTTATTTAGGGCCCCTACCCGCCGCGCAGGGGTGGGGGCAGAGGGGAGGACATTAGTTCCCCCAAAAATTTTTATTTATGGCCCCCACCCACCGCTCAGGGGTGGGGGCTGGGGGGGAGGACAGTAGGTCCCCCCTCTACATTCTTATTCAGGGCCCCCACCCGTAGCACAGGGGTGGGGGCAATAGTTTTTTTTTTTTTTTTTACAGTGAGCAGCTCACTGTTTATTAGACATGCCCCTTCTCGCGGTATAGCGAGTAGGGGCTGAATTTACTAATACTAAATAATCTTTACTTAGTATTAGTAAATGTGGCTGAAAGACGAATTTAAGTGACTAATTTAGGTCTTTCAGCCTTTTGGTAGATAGCTCCCTAATACCGTGGAAATTAGAGAGTTATCTACTAAGCGGCTGCTTATTTTATGTTATTTTTAAGTGATTTCACTATCCACATTTGTTTGCAGGGCACTTGTCCTACTCTTACCCCCATTTTACTTCCTTGTGCAGCCCTCTAGCACTTTCCAGGAGTTTTTTAGAGCCATTTTTGTGCCCAAAAGTTCGGGACCCCATTGACTTCAATGGGGTTCGGGGTCAAGTTCGGGGTCAAGTTCGAGCCCGAACCCGGACTTTTTTTCAAAGTTCGGCCGAACCCGCCGGACCCTAACATCCAGGTGTCCTTTCAACTCTAGTTGTGATCAAAACAAAACGTAAACGCTACATGTCTGTTCAGGAGTAATTCGCCTCTCTCATATTATGTGCACCCACACTTATTACATATAATTTTATTCAGGGGAAACAGGGCTTTCATTTAACATCAAATATTTAGGCATGAAACATAATTTAATATGAATAAAATATAAAAAAATGGGAGAAAATAAAAATGTAAAATTTGTTTTAGTTCTACGTGACATTCTAACTGTGAATGTCATAATACTGTTTGCTTTTTCTGCAATAAAGTACACATATTTGTATTCAGCAATGTCTCACGTATAAAACAATACCTGCTGTGTACAGGTTTTATGGTGTTTTGGGAAGTTACAGGGTCAAATATAGCATGTTACATTTTTCAGTTTATACACATTGAAATTCGTTAGATTGGTTACATTGCCTTTGAGAATTACCCCCCATGATGGCATACTATTTGCAATAGTAGACAACCCAACGTATTGCAAATGGGGTATGTCCAGTCTTTGTTAGTAGCCACTTAGTCAAAAACACTGGCCAAAGTTAGAGTTAGTATTTGTTTGTGTGTGAAAAAAGCAAAAAACTAATTTGACCGCCAATTTTGGCCAGTGTTTGTGAATAAATGGCTACTAGAAAAGACTGGACATACCCCATTTGCAATACCTTGGGTTGTCTACTATTGCAAATGGTATGCCATCATGGGAGTTATTCTCATTCCAGGGTCTCAAAGGCAACGTAACCAATCTGGTGAATTTCAATGTGAGAAAACTGAAATGAAAGCCTTATATTTGACTCTGTTACTTTTAAAAACACCATTAAACATGTACATGAGGGGTACTGTTATACTCGGGAGACTTTGCTGAACACAAATATTTGTGTTTCAAAACAGTAAATAATATTGTCAGTGTAAGTGCCAATTGTGTGTGAAAAATGCACAAAATATCACTTTCACTGACGATATCATCGTTGTAATACATTTTACTTTTATGAAACACTAATATTTGTATTCAGCGAAGACTCCCGAGTAAAAAAGTACCCCCAAATGTACAGGTTTTATGGTGTCTTATGTACAGCTGCTCTGTCCATTGCTGAATCACACACTACCTGAAGAGGAAGCCATCTTCAGATGTGGACACCTCTACTAATGAACAGTTTACATATTTCTGGCTCCAGCCATGAAACCCCAATAGACAGTTAGCATAGCTGTTCCATTTCCCTCTTGTAATCCTACATGTTACAATAAGGTAAAACACAGATCTACACTGTAACACTGTCATGACACCGTCATGCCTGCCCTGTTTCTGTGATCAAGGGTAGTGGAATGATGAACTACATACACTCTAGTTCTTCACCTGCACACATTCCATTTCTAGTGATGGTAGCAAAATGGTGCTGCGAGTTTTTGATCGGAAAAAAGGGAAATAGGGCCAATAGGCCATTCGTCACAATGGTTTACTGCATTATCAATCCAGAACACATTTTGAAGGACCTGTTTCTAGAAGAACATGTTTCAAATGCCTGTTTCTAGGAGGACCTGTTTAAAGATTGAAATTGAAGCACATTCTTATAAGACTCAGAGATGTTCCCTTAGGTTGTTGTTAAAAAGTTGTATGCCCTGAAGCAAGCGACTTACCTGTCAATCAAGACACGTGACATATTCATTGTGGTTGGAGAAGTGTATAAATAAGAAGTGATTTCAGACAAGGCTTACTCCTCTCTTGGTTAATCTTTCCTTCAAGATGAAGCTCTACATCTGCCTGACCTTGATGATGCTGGATGTCGCTGCAGGTAACCCTTTTCCTTTGCTTCTCATCCCATTTGCAGCTTTAAAGGACCACTATAGTGCCAGGAAAACATACTCATTTTCCTGGCACTCTAGTGCAGGGCTGCCATCAGAAATGTTGGGGCCCCTGACACAGCTCAAGGTCTGGGCCCCCCGGTGCCTGCACCCGAGTCCGCCCAAAGTGCTGCCCCCCCCCGAATCCGCCCACAGGGATGCAGTGTCTACAGGGCCAGTGCAAGGATTTTTGCAGCCCTAGGCAAAAGTAAAGTTTGCCGCCCCCCCATGTGACATCACAATGCCCCACCCATATGATCTGCCATGTTAACTAACACCAGTGCTGCAGTGCCGCCGTGTTTACATTAAAAGGACTGCAGGGACAGGCTAGACACCAGAACCACTACATTAAGCTGCAGTGGTTCTGGGGACTATAGTGTCCCTTTAATGTGAGGTAAATTAGAGATTAGTGCCACGAATAATATACTAGATTGCCTACTTACAACCAGATGAGGATGATGATGGGCTCTAGCTGCAATCTGGCTCCACTGGTCTGGTGTACAACAGGCTCTCTGGAGGCAGTTTGTAACTGTGGTCACAAAAATCACTGTTCTGGGAGAAAGGGAAGCAGCTCCATTTTTTTGAGGGCCCTTTACACAGCTCAAGGTCTGGGTCCCGGGGTCCACCTTCATGTTCCACCAATGAGTTTGTTCACAGGGAGTGGGGTGTGGGGGGTGTCCTGATGTGTGTAAGGAATGCATTGTGTGAATCTGTGTTTGTATGTGTAAGGGCTGCAAGATGAGTTTGTGTATGTATGGGATGCAGTGTGTGCGTCTGTAAGGGATGCATTGAGTGTTGCTGTGTGTAAGGGATGCATTGCTTGTGTACGTGTATCTGTGTGTAATGCATTGTGTGTTTTTCTGTGTGCAAGGGGTGCATTGTGTGTGATGGATGTCAATCTCTCCCCCTCCCCCCGTCAATTTCCTTCTCCCCCCTCTCCCTCCAATTTCCTTCTTCTCCCCCCCTCTCCAATTTCCTTCTTCCCCCCTCCAATTTCCTTCTTCTCCTCCTCCCTCTCATTTCCTTCCTCTCCCCGTCTCTCAAATTTCCTTCCTCTCCCCCTCCTCAATTTCCTTCCTCTCTCCCTCCCTCAAATTTCCTTCCTCTCTCCCTGCCTCAAATTTAATTCCTCTCCCTCCTCCCCCTCAAATTTCATTCCTCTCCTCCATTCCTCTCCCCTCCCTCAAATTTCATTTCTCCCCCATTTCATTTCCTTCCCTCCCCTCCCATTTCATTTCCTTCTCTCCCCATTTCATTTCCTTCCCTTCCCCCCTCCATTTCATTCCTTCCCCTTCCCCCCCTCCATTTCATTCCTTCCCTTTTCATTCTTTCTCCTTCCCCCTCCCATTTCATTTCATTTCCTTCCCCATTTCATTTCTTTCTCCTTCCCCCCTCCATTTCATTCCTTCTCCTTCCCCCTCCCATTTCATTTCCCCCCCATTTCATTCTTCTCCTTCCCCCCTCCCATTTCATTCCACCCCCCTCGAATTTCATTCCTCCTATCCCCGACACTGGTGGGGGGCTGGCCGGCGCGCGAGGGAGCACTCTCTGTGTGCATCCTCTTCAGCTCCCTCGCGCGCCGCGTACTGATGCCGGAGCCGGAAGATGACGTCATCTTCCGGCTCCGGTATCAGTATGGTGCGCGAGGGAGCTGAAGAAGAAGCACACAGAGAGTGCTCCCTCGTGCGCTGGCCCGCCGGGTGTCAGCAGGGCCAGCCTTGGGGGGGCCCTGACGTGGCCACCTCCTGGGCCCCCCAGGAGAAGAGGCTGGCCCTGTGGGTACATACTGGGGTCACAGGGCCCCCTGCGACCCAGTATGTACCCACTGAATGTGGGGCCCGGACGACCTTAGCAGTCCGGGCCCCCCAGGACCGCCGGGCCCATGACAACCGTTGCGGTTGTCATGCCCTGATGGCGGCCCTGCTCTAGTGCCCCGAAGGGGGGGGGCCCTCCCTCAGGGTCCCCCTCCCTCAGGGTCCCCCTCCCGCCGGGCTCTAGGGGGTGGAAGGGGTTAAATTTACCTTTTTCTCCAGTGCTGGGCGGGGAGCTCTCCTCCTCCTCTACTCCTCCTTCTCGTCGTCATCGGCTGAATGCGCATGCGCGGCATGAGCCGCACGCGCATTCAGCCAGTCCATAGGAAAGCATTCACAATGCTTTCCTATGGACGCTGGCGTCTTCTCACTGTGAAAAACAGCACCTCTAGCTGCTGTCAATGAGACAGCCACTAGAGGCTGGATTAACCCTATTATAAACATAGCAGTTTCTCTGAAACTGCTATGTTTACAGCAGGCAGGGTTAATCCTAGCTGGACCTGGCACCCAGACCACTTCATTAAGCTGAAGTGTTCTGGGTGCCTATAGTGGTCCTTTAACTTTCTCTGCTTTCCCTGTATGCTTTTTGATTCCCTAAACTCTGAATTGCATGATTTCTACACAAACTGTTTCCAGATGTTTTAATATTGTGTATACTTTCCTTACAATTAACAAATACACATTTTTGAGTTATGTCAATAAAAAAGTTTAGGGATGCTCAGGGCTCAAATATAACTTTAATTGATGGGTTTTGGCCTTATTAATGCTGTGTTTTTGGTCACTCAAGTCTTAATGAATTTTGCATAAAAAGCACACAGTCCCAACATAAAGCAGCCCTATAGACTCAAGCTGTAACTGTCCACTATTGTCAGTTGTGAATAATACCTGTATGATGAAATTAAGAACTTCAGGGCTTCCTTAATATATGCTATATAATAAAAAGCGCCATTCATATAAAAGATCTTGATGAAATAAAGTACCGATTAACTCTCAGTCATTGCAAGCCATGGCTTCAGGCTGTAAATTGCTGCTAAATAGCTCTCCACAATACTTGCTATTGCTCCTCTAAAGTCCTTAGTTATTAGCTAGATTCAGCACCTTCGTATACTCCACTCTGACAACGGGGTGCTGGGCAGTGGGCAGTGGACTTAATTGCGTGCTAACTTCCCAGTCTGCTTATTTTGTCCTTCAAAGAACTTTATCAAGACTGCCCAAATGTATACGTTATACGTTGGTGAGGAACATGTTTTTTAATGTTCTTCCCCAGCCTAGTGTAAAATTTGCACATGCACCAATAAACTAGATCTGGTATGTAAGTTGATTTGTGCTCAGCAGTCAGCTTGCCAACCATGATAGTAAATAACACTGATGTTTTTACTAAATTCCAAGTATCGCTCATTTTATCAACTACTGCAATTTCATTTTCAACTATTAAATAACCCATTTTCTAACCTCTAATAATCCCTTCATTTACATTATTATTTTTCCACTTCTACTATATTTAGAATAAATGACATAATATATACAGAAATAATAGTGTTTATATAAAGAGAATGTACCAGTCTTGTGGAAATACAAGCAATCACATAACAGTAATATGTGCAGTGAATTCCGCATGTCAGCATTTCAGTCCATTAACATAGTACATGTAAAATAACAATAGAAGATAATGTCTAGTGACATGGCCTATAGCACTAAAGCTTGTGATATTGTATCTCACCTTTACAGTGTTAACCTTCTTGTAAACATGTTGTGGGATAGCTATCAAAGTATTACGGAAAGTAGCAGTTATATACCATCATTATTTTGACCATATTTATTAATGTGATCTAAACAGTAATGACTTTCTTCATAGTAAAATCTGCCAGTTTTCACAAAAATGCCCATGTCTGATTTATAGTTGTGAAAACATTCTGCCACTTTCTGTCAGAAAAGGTTGTGAAAATATTATCATTATTATTATTATTATGTTATTATTTATATAGCACCAACAAATTCTGTAACGTGGACGAACAGACATGTAGGTGTAACCAGACAAGTTGAACACACAGGAACAGAGGGGTTGAGGGCCCTTCTCAGTGAGCTTACATGCTAGAGGGAGTGGGGTAAAGTGGCACAAAAGGTAAGGATAGTATTAGACTGATGACAGTTGCAGAAGAGGAATCAGTCAGGAGCTATCAACAGTTTAATTGATATGCTTTTTTGAAGAAGTGGGTTTTTAATGATTTTTTGAAGGAGTGGAGACTGGGTGAGCATCTAACGGAGGAGGGAAGTGAGTTCCACAGGAACGGTGCAGCCCTCGAGTAGTCTTGAAGGCGAGCATCAGAGTTGGGAGTACAGACAGAAGATAGACGTAAGTCTTCATCAGAGCATAAGGGCCTAGACAAGACATATTCATAAATCTACTGTGCCAGTGAAAAAAAATGGAGCATATTTAAAAATGACAATTACAAAAAAACAACAGTTTAGAAAAATCATCAGAATTAATCATTTGAAACAAATATTTTTTAAAAATCACCTACAATGGTTTGATAAACACCCTCCATTGTAAAAACACTCTCAGCTCTTTCTGTTTTCACCCAGACCTGCAGTGTACTCAGGTTCCTGGGAAATTGAAGCAGTTGGATGCTGGAGCCGGACAGGTTTAAGGGGTCAACGATGCCGATGACATATTCCGTTTGAATGGTAATAGCTGGGAGCAGGTTCCAGGCAAACTGATACATGTCAGTGTGGGTCCAGCTGGTGTTTGGGGAACAAACAGACAAAACAACATCTTCAAGTTTCAAGATGGCGGTTTGGTGCAGGTAGCAGGTAAGAGTTTATGATATATAAAATAAAGTCAGCCTTTACAATGAGACATTGAAGGTGAACCGTGTATACACTACAGAAATAGATACCTGATATAAATCTATAATGTTTTATTTGGGGGATACAATGTTTTATTTAATGGATAACGTGTTCTGATACATTCCCACACGATCAATTAAGTTCCCTTTCCTTCCTGTGTAGCATACATTTTCAAAAGTTGTCAGTTATTGATACTAATTATTTTTATTTTGCAGTACTAGTCCAATAATGCGTATGCAAAATAATGATTTATTCTAGTTTATTTTAATGCAATTTTAATTATCGGACTAACAGAAATTTGCAGTGAGGAGCTTACAGAAGTTGGTTCCTTAATCAAATTCAAAGCATTTCTGACCAAAGTGAAACAAGCAAGCTAAGATCGCTGTAATGCATGTTTAAAGGAGTAAAAACTACTATTCCAGGGTGTCGTCAACCTGCCCTGGGATAGGAGAACAGGGGAAAGAAAGCAAGAGTTAAATGATGGCTCCACATTTATAAAGCACTTCGACTTGGTAAAGTGCTTTATTAGTGAAGAGGAGTATCTTATTTCAATTCCCATTTAAGAAAGTGCCAATTTCTATAAAAAATAAGCATTTTTATAATTCAATTACAAAACACCCTGTTGGTTGTCAGTAGTGATGTCGCGAACTGTTCGCGAACTTCCCGCGAACGGCTCGCCACGGTTCGACACGAACCGTTCGCGGCGAACTCCGGTCAGCTGACACATCCCGGCCAATCTCCAGCAGACCCTCCCTCCCAGACCCTCCCACCTCATGGACAGCATCCATGTTGAAGGCAGCTTCGCGACATCACTAGTGGTTCGTGACATCACTAGTTGTCAGACAGTCAGGGAGGTTAGTTTCCTCCTTCTGTTAACTCCACTGAGCTAACAGGACTAGAAGGCTCACTGTGCTAGAGTCAAGGGCGGATCCAGAGCCTAATCTCGGGAGGGGCACTGGTAGTGGGCTTTAGAAGGATTATAGGGGCTGTAAAATGTGCAAAACAGCAGTTGTTATTGAGAAGTTAAGGGCTAGGGGTTATTGGGGTACAGGGGCAGTAGTGGGGAGATAGCAGCTGTAGTGGGGATAGGGACTGTAGTGGGGGTAAGGACTGTAGTTGGAGGGTTAGGGACTGTAAATGGGGGTTAGGAAATGAACTATGGAGATAGGGGCTGTAGTGAGGGGGAATGGTCACAATCAGGCATTTGGGCTGCAATTTTGGGAGAGGGGCTATAGTGGGAGTTAGGGGCTGTAGTGGGGTGATATGGGCTGAAGTTGGAATGAATGGGGCTGTAGTGTGGAGGATATGGGCTGCAAATAGGAGGACTTTGGTGTGGGATAGGGGCTGTAGTGAGGAGTAAAGGACTGTTGTAGAAGTGCTAAGGACTGTAGTATGGGTGTTAGGGTCTGTAGTGGGGGAATGGAACTGTAGTGGGGGGATAAGAGCTGCATTACGGAGTTATGGACTGTAATGGGGAACAAGAGCTACATTTGTAAGGTAGGGACTGTAGTTGGGGATAGAAGCTACATTTGGAGAGAAGGGACTGTAATGGGGGGAAATGGCTGCCGTAGGGAGTAGAAGCAGCAGTAGGGATAAGGGGCTGTAGTAGGGATAGGGGCTGCAGTGGGGGAATAGGGGCTGCTGTTTGGTTAAAAGGGCTGTAGTAGGGGGCTTAGGGCTGTAGGGCATAGAGACTGCAATGGGGGGGTTAGGGGCTGTAGTAAAAAGTAAGAAGCTTTAGTAGGGGTCAGTGGGGCCCCGGTGCAAAAATTGATCCGTGGCCCCCCCCGTGCTTACTCTGTGTGTGCCGGGACCGCAACACATGGTAGTGGGCATCTGGTCACAGGGGTCGCATTGCTGCGACCCCTGCGACTGCGGTATGTACGCCACTGCATGCAGAAACATACACTTAAAGGACCACTATAGGCACTCAGATCACTTCAGCTCAATGAAGTGGTCTGGGTGCCAGGTCCCTCTAGTTTTAACCCTGCAGCTGAAAACATAACAGTTTCAGAGAAACTGCTATGTTTTCAACTGAAGGGTTAATCCAGCCTCTAGCAGCTGTCTCACTGACCGCCGCTAGAGGCGCTTCCGCAATTCTCACTGTGAAAATCACAGTGAGAAGACGCTGGACGTCCATAGGAAAGCATTGAGTAATGCTTTCCTTTGGGCGGTTTGAATGCACGCACGGCTGTTGCCGCGCATTTGCATTTGGAGCTGAGAGGCAGATTGAGGCAGAGAGATCCCCAGCGCCAAGGGAGCCCGGTGCTGGAGAAAGGTAAATGTTCAAGGGGTTTTAACCACACACAAACACTCTCATGAACAGACGCATACACACTAGCTAACAGATACACACATTTACTGACAGAGACATACTCAGTTACAGATATACATACACACATACATACTCACTTACAAAACATACATTCTAACTGACAAACACACACTCACTAACAGACACCAAACAGATTCACTAACAGACACACATTAACAGGCACTAACACACTAATACGCTCAGTAACAGACACACACAATATTATTATTATTATTATTATTATTATTATTATTATGTTTTTTATATAGCGCCATCAAATTCTGCAGCGCTTTACAGTGGGTGGATGAACAGACATGTAGTTGTAACCAGACAAGTTGGACACACAGGAACAGAGGGGTTGAGGGCCCTGCTCAATGAGCTTACATGCTAGAGGGAGTGGGGTAAAATGTCACAAAAAGGTAAGGATAGTATTAGAGTAGTGACAGTTGCAGAAGAGGAATCAGTCAGGAGCTATTAACAGTTTAATTAATATGCTTTTATGAAGAAGTGGGTTTTTAACGATTTTTTAAAGGAGTGGAGACTGGGTGAACATCTAACGGAGAAGGGAAGCGAGTTCCACAGGAACAGTGCAACCCTCGAGAAATCTCAGAGGTGGGAGTACGGACAGAAGATAGACGTAAGTCTATCACACTCACTGACACACACACTAACACACACACTGACCCTCACTAGCAAACACAAACTCAACAACAGACACACAACTAACACACTCAGTAACAGACACACACACACACTGACACACAAAAATTAACATACACACACTAACACACACATACACACACACACACGCTCATATATTTTTTTAAAATTTAATCCCCCAGCCTCCCTACCTTTGGGAGTGCTGAAGGGATTCCCTGGGGTCCAGTGGCCGGCGGCCGGTCCTGCAGGCGGCGAGGGGGCACTGATCCTCCTGTTCAGCTCCCTGGCGCGCCACTTACTGATGCCGGAGCTGGAATGACGTCATATTCCGTCTCTGGCATTAGTGCGGTGCACATGAAGGAGCTGGGCAGAGAGCGCTCAGGGGAGAATGCTCCCTCTCGCCTGCACGCCTGCAGACAGCACTGCCAGCCTCAGGTGGCCCTGAGGTGGCCAGCTCCTGGGCCCCCTAGGAGAAGAGGCTGGAAAACTGGCGTATATACCTGGTCGCAGAGCGGCCGTGCCTCCTGGTGGGGCGGGCCTGGGCGACTGCACTATGTACGCCAGTGGTAGGGGTGTTAGAGGCTGTAGTAAAAAGTAAGTAGCTTTAGTAGGGGTATTAGGAGCTGTAGTAAAGGGCAAGGGGATTTAGTAGGGTTGCTAAGGGTTGTAGCAAGAAGTAAGAGGCTTTAGTAGTGGAGGTTGGGGGCTGGAGTAAAAGGATTTAGCAGAGGAGGTTAGGGGCTGTAGAAAGGAGTAAGGGGTTTTAGTAGGGGGTTAGTGATGTAGTGGGGGTTTAGGGGTGTAGTAAGGAGTAAGGGTTTTTAGTAAGGGAGGCTATGGACTGTAGTGGGGGCTTAGGGGTATAGTAAGGGCTTTAGTGTGTGTGTTAGGGGCTGTAGTGGGGGTTAGTGGTGTAGAAAGGAATTAGGGGCTTTAGTAGGGGATGTTGGGGCTGTAGTAAGGAGTAAGATGATTTAATAGGGGTTTATGGGATGTAGTGGGGGTTTAGAGGTGTAGTAAGGAGTAAGGGGATTTAGTATGGCTGTTAGGGGCTGTAGGGAGGGTTTATGGGTGTAGTAAGGAATATGTGGCTTTAGTAGTAGTGTTAGGGACTGCAGTGGGGGTTTAGGGGTGTAGAAAGGAGTTAGGGGCTATAGTGAAGGTTTAGGGTGTAGTAAGGGGCTTTTAAAGGCGGTGTTCGGGGCTTTGGTAGGGGAGGTTAGTGTATTCCCCCCTCCCTGAGGCTTACCTTGGATCAGGGAGAGGGGAATCCTTTTCTTTGTTGGTCCAGTGGGAGATGTGGGATGACAGCCCCTTCCAGCAACCGCAGGGGAAAGAATCAGAGCAAGGGGTGTAGGGAGGCATTAACAGGGGGTGAAGCCTAAATAGGGGTGGAGCCTGTATTGAGGCCATCATAAGTACTCTCATCAAGCTGCACTTCTACCTCAGGGGGCATTGCCCCGTTGCCCCTCCTGGATCCGCCACTGACTAGAGAATGCCTGCCATCCCCTACAGGAGCAAGTGAGCCTAAGAGCACATGTTATGAGATCTTACATGTTGTCCTGGCTCCTGCTTTCCTCTACCCAGCCACAGCTATCTTCTTGCTGCGTATGCACGACCTCTTGGAGTAAAATCAGAGGTTTTTCAATGAAAATACTTTGATTATCCATTTCCCTTGAAAATGGGGGAGGGGGGTTCAAAGGTTGCAGGTATAAGAACTATGTAATATATACACATTATGACTGCAGTGTAAAACATGTACCAAATTAATGAGAATTAGGCCCTAAATTATGTCTTTCTGTGTGAATTGATATTGAACTGACATGCAGTAATGATCTTCTTAATGTTGTGTAATAGAGTACCTGTGTGTGTTCATCCTTAATTTATTTGATTGATGGTTTCACCAATGTAAAATGCCTGGTCACAGTTCCTGCATTTAATCCAGGGCCGGCCTTAGGTCATTAGGCTCCCTGTGCAAAAGATCTTCACAGCGCCCCCTCCCCCGGTCATCCCCCTTCATCCTTGTATAGTGTGTGAATTTATAGGGGTGTAGTGTTTGTATAGGGGATTTATTAAATTAATAATTATTTACATACAAATATTGATAATTCCATCCCTGTTGTTACTTTGTTAAGAGAGGTTACAGTCACACACACACAAACACATGCATATAGTCACGCACACAGGCAGACAGTCACAACCAGTTAGAGTCACAAAGGT
Organism: Pelobates cultripes; assembly: GCA_933207985.1. Classification (NCBI taxonomy): domain Eukaryota; kingdom Metazoa; phylum Chordata; class Amphibia; order Anura; family Pelobatidae; genus Pelobates; species Pelobates cultripes. The sequence goes on along the minus strand of OW240921.1, from coordinate 23,018,714 downwards.
AGACAGTCACACACACAGGCAGACAGTCACGCACGCAGGCAGACAATCGCACGCAGGCAGACAATCGCACACAGGCAGACAGTTGCACACACTCACACACAGTTACAGTGACACACAGGCAGAAAATCACAAACAGGCAGTCACACACACAGTTACAGTAACATACAGGCAGACAGTCACACACACACACACACACAGTTACAGTAACATACAGGCAGACAGTCACATACACAAACAGTTACATTCACATACAGGCAGACAGTCACACACACAAAAGGTTACAGTCATACACAGGTATTCACACACACACACACACACACCAATTACAGACACACACAGGCAGACAGTCACACACACAGTTACTGTCACACACATGGAGACAGTCACACAAATGGAAAGTTACCTCTTTCCATTATGGGATGGAAGGGAGGAGTGAAGGCAATTGCAGCTCCTGGAGTCTTGTAAGCTGTTTCAGCTATTGGAGTTGTTAAGAGAGCAGGGACTCGTTTCTGCTTCCCTTTTGCTGTGCATGCTTCTGGGTACGTTTAGCTCCATCCCTGCTGCCTGGTAAACCACAACCCTAACGCTAGGTGTCACACTGCCATGGTTTTGTTTTTTTTATAGTCCCGGGTGGATAATGAATCCTCCACTCGGGTAGCAGGTGCACACACTTCACACCCAGCCAAGTGTGAGCTGTGTCGGTCGCATGGCACCCCCTGCTGCCATTAAACCCTTTGAGGGTTCACAGTTTGTATACCACTAGGGCCGGTCCTGACTCAATCATTTGTAGAACATCTCAAATGTACAGGAAAACGATACTTCATGTTTTATGTTTTGTTGTTTTTAGTAGCATGTGATTTGTGCAGATATGATGACACTGTTTGCAGTGTGGTTTGTTTCATTGTGTGCAGGGTGTTACCCCATTAATATTCCTAAAACCTCAATCCCACATTGAATCCAGGAAGTATGCACATTTTAAATCATCATTTTTTTTCATAGGAGCCCTTAAACAGGTGGATGCAGGGGGCAGCATATTCCTAGGTGGAGTGAACAACATTGAACTTGTTTATTGCCTGAACCAGGACCTCACTCTTTCCAAGGGGACGGCTCTCCCTCTCACTCAAATTGAGGGAAGGCTGAAGTATTATAGCTGTGGTCGTTATGGGTGCTGGGGAGTAAATGCATTTGGTGATTTATTTTATCGACTGAATGTGAGTCCAAATGATTGCAGTGGCAAAAGATGGAGACAGGTGTCAGGGAACATGGTTATGGTGGAAGCTGGTACAGATGGATCACTGTACGGAGTTAACAGCGTTGGCTTTGTATACAAAAGGTAAACCTTTTAGTAGCATTAATAAAATAGAGAATATGTACAAGAAATATAATTGTGTAGCAATAACTGAACTAATGCACCCAAGTACCTAAGTATTAATCCACTCAGGAGCTTAAATCCATACAGTTAACATATTAGCAAAATTTGATTATTTTTATTTTCAAAACATTATATTTTTTGTAAATATAAAAAAAAAAAAAAACAGAGGCAATGTATATGCATAACTAGATATGTCATTCCTATATTGTATTATGGGTATGATAGGATAGTTTGTAACTTTAGTGTCCAGTGTCACCTGCAAAGTTAGTCCAGGCAGGCGCTGTAGGAGACTAGGCAAAGATGACTATAAATTGATAATTGTACCTGTTTTTTTCCCACAGAGAAGGAATTTCTTTTTCGAGCCCAGATGGAACATACTGGTCTATGGTGTATGTACGCGGTGCATTTAAACATGTTTCATATGATAATGGATTTCTATGGCTTCTTAACTCAAGTGGAAGTATCGTCAAATGTAACACCAACTAGTTTGCATGAGCATCAATTAACAGACTAGCTCTCTGTTACTGTTACTGAATCCTTTACTGTCTTCTAGAGATAAGTAAATTCCATGTGATTTCCTCTTCGTTGTGAGTTTTTATTAGCAGTAACCAGAAATATGTCTTCTTCAGTATGTGAGAGATCTCAAACAGAACTCACATTGTAGAACTTTTGAAATGTCTATGATTTTCAAGTTATCAGTATAACATCATTATCAATAAGTGTTTAAAATCAACATCAATACAATGTATGAGCTATGCCCCCCCCACCCCCTCCACACACACACACACCCATGAAAAAGCAAGAAATTAGCCACAAAAAAAGTAATTAACCTAAAGCATGAACCAAACACATGATCTGATAAAATACTAAACCTCACACCGCAGGGATGAATGCATAAATCTGAAGACATTGTCACATAACATGCATCATAGTAACTGTCTGTATATAGATATCTCCCATAGTTATCAGATTTAGAAAAAAATTATTTAAAAAATCATACCATCATATAGAATAGCATAGTTTATAAACAACAACATTATTCTCATAGACTATATCATAAGTGCTATAAGTGTATATTAGCTATAGTGGAAGTTCTGCCATAGATACATTTACAACAGGTAGCAGTGTAATAAAAACGAGGAGTGCGCCACCTAGAGCTATTTATAATTAATTACAGGATGCCAATATTAGAGTGGGAACAAATAACTAAATCTACATACACACTTGTAAAGATACTCCACACACACTCTGGGTGAAAAAAAAAACCCTGCTAAAGTGCATTTGATATGTTTTTGTTGTTATAATCATACTATATTTATTCCATATTCAAATTTGTTCAGTATTGCAAGTTTTTGCAGTGTTACTCTGCCATCTTAGCACCATGCTTTGTAAAGCAGCTCCTGCATTTCAGTTGCCTCTCCGCTAGCAGGGAGCACATCAGTCCCAGCAGCTGAATCTGGACTTAGGATGTATGGATCTCTATCCAGGCAGCAGTGGTTACAGCTCTGAAGACCTTTTTCTTTTTTTATGGCACACAACGCAGATGTTGTGTAATGTAATTCCCTTACAATACACAGAAATGTAGATTCCAACCTTGGATTCCTCAGTACAATGTCATGCCCTAACAGTAGTCCCACCACATTGCCAGGGCCGTCTTTAATTCTGATTGGACCCTGGGCAAGCATTAACTTGGGCCCCCTGACTACATATAGATACACACAAATACAAAACCTGACACACATGCAGATACACACTGACCGCATATAGATACACACAAGAACATACAGATACACACAGACTACATATAGAACACTGACACACAGATAGACACAAACACTGATACACAACCTGACAAACATGCAGATACACAAATACAAACACTGATACATGCAGATACAAAGGTACACACATTGACTACATATAGATATACCGACACACACACTGACACACATACAGACACAGATACACAACCTGACACACATGCAGGTATACATATACAAACACGGACACATACAGATACACACTGACTATATATAGATACACACACAAACACAAACGGACAACATACAGATACAAAGGCACATTCAGACAGACGTACTGACACAGAGACACACAGACAGCCATACTGAAACACACAGACATACAGAACCACATGGACACTGACAGACTCACACATAGACATACTGACACACTGACAGACACACATAGACATACTGACACACTGACAGACATACAGACATTATGGCACACACACATACAGACTTACACACATACAGACATTTTGACACTCAGACAGCCATACTGAAACACACATACACACAGACACTGAGAGATGTACACACATACAGACATTTTGACACTCACAGACAGCCATACTGAAACACACATACACACAGACACTGAGACGTACACACATACAGACATTTTGACACTCACAGGCAGCCATACTGAAACACACATACACACATACTGAACCACACAGACACTGACCGACACACACACACACAGACATACTGAAACACACATACACACAGACGGACATACTGAAACACATACACACAGACACTGACAGACATATTGACAAACACAGACATACAGAACCACACATACACTGACAGACACACACACAGACATACTGGCTCACTGACAGACAGACATACATACACATACACTGACAGACACACACACAGACATACTGGCACACTGACAGACAGACATACATACACATACACACACACACAGACACTCATGCAAAATTTGATAACCACCCTCCAGTTTCTTACCTTTTCCTGGAGGGTGGCTTCCCTGGGGTCCAGTGGGCTGGCTGGGAGTTAAGCTCTCCCGGCCTGGCCCCCTCCGGAACAGCTCCTTCCTCCCGCGCGGCTCCTGTTTCTGTGGGAGGAAGTGACGCACGGCTGTCACTTCCTCCCAGTGCTGCCGAAAAAGCAAGGGCCTGGTCGCGCTGTTAAAGCACCACAGTGCACGACCGGGCCCCTGCTGACACAGGCCCACCGGGTGGCCCTAAGTGCATGGACCACCATAGTTTGCATGCAGAGGGCAAAAGGAGCAGCTGTCTTGGGCCCCCCAGCTGGGACAGGGCCCCGGGCAGCTGCCCCGTTTGCCCTGCGTTAAAGACGGCCCTGCACATTGCCACTCTGTCTGGTGTCTGGATTCATACATCCTGAGCTAAGAAGATAGACTTACTGCTTTGCCTTCCCAGACCTAGAGAAAATATGTTCAAAATGTCCCCCCAAAACCCACTTTCCCTGGACAGCACCCCCACATATTAGATATTTCTGGACTCAATTGGGGATGAAAGAGATACCTGCACAGCTAGGGTTGTATAGCTTGGTTCTTGGGAGAAAGTCGCCTGTTTCTCCCACAGAAGCCTCTTAGCCTGTCCCATCTTGGTGTAGCTTAACCGGTCCCTTAGCTGTACAAGGCTAGTAAGGTCAGTCTGGGGGTCTCTCTCTAGTAATTTGGGGAGGGGTAAGCTTTCTGAGTTGTCTGCAGCAGGGGCACACACTGCAGTGACATCCTCCAGTCTTTCCTGGTACTTCTTCAGCATGTTCACATGAAAGGATTGCTGTATCCTTTCATCTGCACAGCTGGCAATGACATAAGTAGTATCACATATCTGGGCTACTACTTTGTATGGGCCCTGCCAAGATGCTTGCATCTTGTCAGTCTTCACCAGCTTGAGCACTAGGACCTTCTGCCCAACCTGGAAGACACGCTGTAGGGCACCCCGATTGTACCATCTCTTCTGTCTCCCCTGGGCCGCCTGGGGAGATAGCTTGGATCTGAGCGCACATTATTACCGAATGGCGCTCAGATCCTATGCACACAGTTCAATCGCCATGGAACCAAAGTCTTTCACATAGTCTTTCATTATACGAATGGGCTCCATGGCACAGCCATCTGGGATAAGTCTATTCGTGAAAATAAACTACCGAACGGAACGGCTTTCGTATGCTGTAAAAATAGAAGAAGGGAGGACGGCGACTTTCAGCGGTGTTCATGAGAAAGTGTCCGTTTTTAGTTCCATGAAATCATCGATGAACACCGCTGAGCATTTGTATGTCCAAGATGGCCGCTGCCTACTGGTTGGCATACGAATGACGACCACCCAGTCAGCATTCGACAATTAGGAAGTGTCTGCGGTTAACAACAATGTTCTAATGAGGCCAAGAGGTTAACCAGCAGCACACTTCCATGCTGGGTGGCCGGCCGTTCGGTGAATAGTTCGGTAAAACAGAAACAAGCGTGGGGACCGTACGGTCAAGGAAATAGCCAAACAAACAGACGAATGAGGGAGCAATAAAAGTATTTCACAGGCAGCTAGTTCTGTCACAGGCGCCATTTAGAGTATACCAGAGGCCAGACTATGTGAGTGGAGTCTGCTTGTTGGATAGAGGGGGTGCTGGGATTTAGTAGAGGGGGGGACTGGGATTTAGTATATGGGTGGAAGACTGGGATTTAGTAGAGGGGGTGCTGTGGTTTAGTAGAGGGGGATTTTTTTTTTATACTGTAATCTTCAAAATAAACCTACGTTTCTATGAAAATGTAAGTTTTTTTTTTTTTGCAGCCCACATAAATTTAAACCTTGTTTATTTGGCCCTTGCTAGAATTTGAGTTTGACATGCTTGCTCTAAGCTGCAAGATATCTTAGCAAGAGTGGATATGGCAAGCCAGGATGAGCTAATGGCTTACAGGTTAAGGGGCAAAGAAATTAATTTTAAAAAGGATTGGCAGGGCTGGCAAGAAGAAAGGATAGATTAATTTGATGTTTCAATTGCCTCCCATCCTTGTTTTGGCATTAGCTATATTTTTTCTCTGCCTCCCACTGCTTCTGAAGGCAAAATCTGAATAAGTAAATGATAGAGAATAAGTATGATATTACCCCCAATATCTGCTGCATGCTGCTTTCTCTCTCTATTTATATTATATTTATATTATATTTCAAACTTTTTCAAACTTGTTTATATAACCGGATTTCCCAAAACTGAGATTGTAAAAAAAGGAAAGGAAGGAAAAAGAGAAGAAAAACGAGGAAAAGTAAGAACCACATTGGAAGTGTATATATAATGCATAATACATTGGAGGTGTAAATATGTTATATTGATTAAATATGTTAAATATATTTGTGCAAGGGGCAATTTAGCCGTATATGGAGTAGGTTCAAGTGAGAACGTAGGATAGTATAAACGAGCAAAGTCAGTTGTGGTGTGCCGATACCGACGATACGGTAGGCCTGTAAATAAAGAGGGCAAAAATTTAATAATCGAAGATTTAATACAGTCAACAATTTCATACAATTATCCAGACATTTCTTTAAAAGCCTTTCTTAATTCTTGTGTAGGTTTTGGTATGTAGGTTGTGTAGGCGGATGACTTCCACCACCCTAATGACTTAATGATATGCACCGGTATGTTTGCGCTGGAAGCTGTGGAAGCCGCCCCTATGCGGAAGGAGTGACCCGAGTAGAGTGAAGGGTTAAGACCTAGCATCGTTAACAGAGATCTGATGTATCGCATGAAAGTTGTAGTAGTGAGTACAGCGCCTTCTAGTGAAAATAGGTGTAGCAATGGCGTTGATGGGGTAGGTGAAAGGTAGGAATCCAGAGCTGTTACTGGACACCATTTGGTGTGTGTAGGAAAATATCTCTCCACAGGAGGTGCGTGTTGGCTTGTTTTTGACTGAGGTAGAGACAGTATGTAGTGATCCATGTGTTTGCGTAGGTGTGTGCGTAGAAGACATCTGTCTTTTTGAGTGGTGGTGATAGTAGTAAATTCCCTTGGCCTGAGGAACCCATAGAATGCTATGTACATGGCAGCTTTGATGACTGCGTTGGTAGTAGATTGGAAAAGTTTGAAGTCTAATAGGTCGGATAATGACTGGAAAAGTGTGTTATCTATAGGTAATCTCTGTGGAAGAGGTGGAGGAACGGATTTCTGAATACCTCTAAGTATATTCTTTACCTGATAAGATGACATGAAACTATGTGTATTGGGTTGTAGAGTTAGCATATGATGTTGAATGCCTGTCAGATATAATTTGATTGTGTTGTAAGATAATGTAATGTAAGGTGGCAAAAAGAAGCAAAGGCTATAATAGATGTCATGACGAAAGGATGAGTTATGTCGTGGTCGGATAGGAATCTTGTGAAAAGTGTGAAGGCTCTGTTGTATGCTTTGTGAGTGTTGGATGATAGTGCAAGTTTGGACAGAACCCTGCTATGTTGCATGATTATTTCTAGTCCATGGTTAGCTGCTGGAACGGAGGGGCGGCTGTGGCTGTAAGTGCTGCTGACGGAAGTGCTTGCTGAAAAGCCTGAAAGTTGAAACGAGACAGACAGTCAGCTGCTATGTTAGTAATGCCTGGTATTTAAAAGCAGACCAAGTAAAAATTGTGACATGCTGCTAACCACGTGAGCTTCCTGAGAAATCTCATAATTGTTAGGGATGATGAACGGCCTTTGTTAATGATGTGACATGTTGCTTGGTTGTCTGTGTGGCAACGGACTGATAAGCCTGACCATAAATGTCCCCACGCCACGGCAGCTGCTACAATGGGATTGTGACGGAACAGTGGCACTCCGACTGAGTACCTCCGCCAATCGATGCGCCTAGTGCTTGCTGAGGACTCCAAGAACTCCAACCGACACCATCAGCACTGCAGACCCCAATTCCAGCGATACAACTACGCTGGGGTCTCGCCGTCTCCACCCACCCTGGATCCATGACCAGGATCCAGCTTCCAGTGGGTGAACCTCTCCTAAATCCAGAGAGCGTAGCAGGAACAAATCAAGCTATTGCAAGAGCTTACTCTGGGGAGTAAGTGATTATAGCAATCCCCAGAGTGTAGGTATCCCTTCCCCCAAACATGAGCCAAGGCTTCAAGAAAGGTACAAGATGATCTGGTTTTAATGACCACACACTGGCTTTTATTCAAGTCCCCATGCAAGGGGACATCCCACAGGGTGGGACACAGTATAACCAATCACAGACAATACAAACAAAACACTCCCACAGTGACATCACAATCCCTGCTCTCTATCCTGGAGATTATTGGGAAGTAATCAAATTATCTCCCAGGACAGAGGCAAGACTCCATTAACCACATGGTTACAAAAAGACATAAAATTACCCAATGTTACAATTACTACATAAAACATATACATGCAACATATCCCCAGATAGCTTATATCTGAGTGCACATTATTATTGAATGACGCTCAGATCACATACATACAATTCAATCGCCATGGAGCAAAAGTCTTTTCCATAGTCTTTTGTTACACGAATTGGCTCCATGGCATAGCTATCTGGGGTAGCACTACTCACATACCAGAAGTCCCGAACAACCCGGCAGAAATACCCAAATAAACCTTATTGCAGGGTAAAATACAGCTATCAGCACAGGGGCCATAGAAGGCAGGAGGCTAGCCAGTAGTCCCCTCCAGGCACAAGTGGCGAAGGGCACTTCGTCACAGGGATAAATCTCAAAAAGAGCTGAGGTTGTAAAAAAGCCTTCTAAGTCATAGACTTCTTCAAGCCACTTACCCCAAAGCCATTTGTTCCCAAAGATTGCTGCGAAACCTGTGGTAGACGCCGTGTCTGACCATATTGTTGGAGACGTGTCAGTCAACTCTGGTAGGAACAAGCTTTTACCATTCCAGGTGGTCAAGAATTCTTTCCACATATATAGGTCTGCCGTGGCATGCGCATCCAAGGATAGTCTACAGTTGTCGTGTTTGAAATGTGGAAAAAGAGAGAGAAGTCTGGATATGAAAGCCCGCCCTTGAGGAATGATGCGCATGGCAAAGTTCAAAGAACCTATGAGGGATTGTAGTTCCTTGCAGTTGCAATTACCCAGCAAAATGTAATGGTTAATGCTGTTAAGTATGTTTGTGATTTTCTCTTGTGGTAAACTAGCTTGCATGAAGGCAGAGTCTAGTTGTATACCTAGAAATGTAATAATTGTATCTGGGCCTTCGGTTTTCTTGTTGGATACCGGGACTCCAAGGTGGTCAAACAAACTAATAGTTGCTTTGAGACTCCTGGGGGGAAGGGAGTTTGCTTCAATCAGTAAGAAATCATCCAGATAATGGATGACTATGGTGCATCTAGACACATTAAGTAACAACCAGAAAAGTGTTTCAGCAAAAGTGTCGAAGATTTTGGGGCTACTTTTTGACCCAAAGGTTAAGCGGGAGAAAAAGTAATAGTTATCTGTCCATTTGATGCCATGTAAGTGCCATAGTGTGGGATGGATAGGTAGTAGTTTAAAGGCATTGGTAATGTCTGTCTTACTTAGCCATGCTCCAATCCCTGCTTGCATAATGGCTGTTATAGCATGGTCTATAGTGGCATATTGTAGGGAAAACTCTTCTGAGGGAATAAGAGAGTTCAGACTCGGTGTAGATGAGGTATGAGGGGCCGACAGATCTATGATGAGCCTTTGCTTGAGGGAAGTTTTCCCTGTGACTATCCCTATGGGATTTGTGCGCCATGCCGTAAAAGGTGGGGTTTTGAAAGACCCGAACAAGAACCCCTCTGCCAGCTCTTGGGCTAAGAGTGTGTCTATGGCTGCTGGGTTTTGTTGTGCTGATTGTTAGGACATTCGAGTTGGCCTGTGGGCATATGTATAATGCCTGTATGAAACCCCTCTGAGAATCCAGAAATGAGAAAATGTACCATATGTCTGGAAGGGTGATTGGTTAGTAGTGCTGAGAAGACATGAATGTTAACAGACGTTAGGTACGGTTTAGGGTACATTTTATTTGGACACATGGTATGCGCATGTGCCCTGAAACAATGTGAACAAATATCCAATAACCTGCATGCACTAAAGCTACATGTGCCCACATTGAAATTATTGCAAACTTGTGATTTACCAAAGAAAATGATAGGACGACCCAGTTTGTCTCTGGTGGTTCTCTCAGTTCTACCCGCGTAGCTTGTGCTAGGTGACTGATTACGGTCGTCTGCCGTGTGAGAACAAAAATTGGTAGTGTGAGTGGTAGAAGAGCAGGATGCACAAGCCGGTGTTTTGAGACCTGCGAAGTGTCTACAAAACAGCTCTGTATCTAGTCTGCTCCAGTTGATACGGGTACCATACTGAGAGAGAGCTACAGACACTTTAGTGGAAAAAGACCTATGGTAGTCATAAAAAGCAGATCCACCATATTTTTTCCCCAGGTCCACTAGCTTGTGCATATAGCGATCAAATTCTTCTCTTCTATTAGGGTACACTTCACAAATTACATCTCTAATAATACCAAAGGCTAACACAAATTCTGGAATGGTCAGTTTACGGTTTAACCTTGCGTTTTTTGATCTGACCACTACAGAAACTTCATTGTACATATAGGTTTTGTTCTCCACCACATCCTGGGAGGCAATTAGTAGGGATGCCAGGTTGATGTCTTGGCCTTCCAGGATGTCCCTCTTAATGTGGGCTGGGATAGTGTATGCAGGGTCAACGTCCTGATAATCTGAGGAAATAACCATACCCGTGGCCCGTGGTTCGGTTGGTGCCTGTTGAGCAGTATCAGGAAGACCAGCCTTGGTGAGGGCTGTGGTGAGTGCCTCGAGATTAGCCAGTCTGTCATTGACCTTGCCCATAGATGTCATGAGTGAGGCCAGCATAGCCTGGATATCACCTAAATTGGTGTTGCTGGGGCCTTCCCCTGCTTCCGTGTTGTTGATTGTAGTGTTAAGGAGTTTAAATAGCTCCGCTTTCCTTGCTGTGGCAGGGTAAGGGATTTGTCGCCTCCTTAACTCCGTGGTGATACGTGGGATTGTCCAGGATCTGATTGATGCTGGACTGGCAATGTCTCCTCTACGAGAGGGTGTCTCGACCCTAGTTGGGGTGGCATGAAGAGATAGCTCTTCATCACCTTCAAGAGACATACTTAAATAAAAGGAAAGATAGATTTATTATTTGAACTTATTAGTTTAGTACTGGCTACTAGCTATGCCGTGAGGCAAAACCATTATGCTTATTGTTTATTGGTGACAGGTGAGGCCCTGCTAGTTGCCAAGTGGCTTGAGAGGCTCTATCTATGGTTGGCGCGAGGGGATTGTTGTGGCCACCGAACGTTGTGGCAGGATGTCGGCCTCTCAGTGACTGTAACCAGAAAATAGGAAAGGGAGTGACAGGCGAGGCCCTCTCAATGAAACGTGCGAGGCGGCTAGCTCACGTGTGGCCCGAGGGGTGTTTGCTTCCGAGTTTGAAGCGGGGTGTTGGCCTCGCGGGACCACTAATCCTAAGCATAATTGCAGAAAAAGGGGGAATTAACTATTGGCCCCTATGACCCTAATTGCCAGTACTTGTCTGTCTTGTGGGGGATTTTGAATAGGTCTACTGTAAGCAGGTGTATGTACCTGGTAGCATAGGTTATTGAACCTGGTAATCCATATAGGTAATAGTAGTACCTGTAACTAAATAGATGAACTGTATGAAAAATATATACAAGTGACACAATTATATTATCTTTAATTATGTTCGTATTGACCTGTATAGTTCAGGAGATGGTGTTTGTAAGATCTCCTTAATTCTGTATGTTGCCTTGTAGTTGGTAGGCAAATGAAGTAGTAAAGGAAAATGTAGAAATGTATATAAACCCCTTAGGGAAAAGTATGATATATCTGTGATATTATGTATGGTGTACAGGAAAGTAATGTGATATTACAGTAATTGCAATATCCTTGCTGACCTGAAGGTGGCAGTGTGGAATCTTTAAACATGTGAATACCCATATGTGTAACTGGGACCTATTTGTAACCCATTCGTGAGTGTAGTTCTCAACATGTAACATTTAAGCAATAATTCTTTATTCCCAACAATTGTCTGTGCCCGTGTGTTTAACCGTACGAACTGGACAACATAAGACTAGCAAGGTTTGACTTGCTATGGCCGAATGGCTGCCCAGTCGGCAGTGCTATTATATATGTGAATATTGTTCGTGCGATGTGAAAGTCCTGAACAGTAAGTGACAGGAGAATCAGTAGCATTACTTGTATAGCGTGTTCGTGCGTTTTGACCGCAAGAACGTAGACATGTATGCGAAAATGTTTAAGCGATTAATTAAATGGGAGAATATGCAGCACAACATATTAAGTACATAAACGTCTAATGAAAATGCTGTGTAAACGAACAGCTGAACACGGATGGATATAGTATACAGATTTTAAGTGCAGAAATAGCCGAACGCGTACAGTAAGTGAGGACCTGAACCGTATTTGATGCTGTGGGCCTTGTTGCCTGGCATAACGGTTAGGTCTACTTACTGTTTGATAGTCACTAGGACGCGATCCGCGGTGATAGTAGGCAAGAAGTTGATCCAAAGGAAATCTGCAGAAGGATTCCTGGACACAGTTCAGCGATGGAAAACCTTGTGGGACACAGAAGTATTCCAAAATGGCGACTGGATGAACTGGAAGTGCATTCAGACGCTGACCTTGAACGGTGTGGAGTCAGGTAAGGGTTGGACCTTGTATAGGGGAGTGACTTAATGCCAGCCCCTTCCACAAATACAGGCCAAACGGCCTTGACACATACAATTTTTTTTATTTATTTAAATTTTTGAGGGTGGTTTCGATTTCTGTTTGTTTAAATAAATTATTTAGTAGAAATAGGTTGCAAGGTGTTTGTGATGCACACAACAGCAAGTAAATATAAAATTACAACGTACAACATGGAAGTACCAGCGCTAATCTGTAAATGGTATACAAAAACACAATTTGTGCAAACGTTATACAAACAGCTGCTATATCACCATAATCTTATCTTATATCATAGAAATATAAACCAATGTGATGGTGACGTGCTATATTAGTGAAATAATTCACGGTGCAGTAGGAAAATAGGTATATATATATATATATATATATACACACCTTACATTTTTGTCCTATATTGAGATCCTAATGGTTAATATGTTGTTCCTTAAAAACAAACACAAAAACGATATCATAGTGTAAACTGTATAATAATATATTGAAAAAAGGGAAGAGTCAATTCACCACTCACGATTTTTGGAGCTAGACGATTTAGCTCAATTAGTGTGCTCTTAGCGTCCGTGGAGTCGACCCTCTCCCTTCTTTAGATGATTTTCTTATCTTTCTTGTCCCATATAGTATAGTAAGGTTGCTGATCTCCGGTAGATATTCCGCCTTGAACGTAACGTTGCGGGAAGGCCAAACAGTAAATGTCCCTTGTTGTCTCTGATCAATTTTCGCACCGGGGCCCCATGGGTCATGTGTACGCCACTGATTGATTTGGTATTCCAATGAAATTTGTAATATCCATTCCCTCTTACTCTTTCTTGTGATTGGGTTTTTAACCCGTTTACACATATAGTGCCTATGTGCTCATTTCAGCGACAATGACATATGTGAAGTCTATAAATACATAATGCAAACTCTTTGATGTGCAATCCCTCTGATTTACTGTAGTAATCAAACAAATTATTAAAAAGAAACAATATATAAAGAGCCAGTTCGTGTGAATCACGAACTGGTGAAAACAAGATGGCCACCGAGGATGTCGCGGTAATGCCACGCGGTCCATGATCAGGCGGCCGCCCCCTTGCACCACCAACACCCCAGCATCCTTGGGAACAGCCCCAGAACCCGACTAAAAGACCGCGATTCGCAAAAGAGACAGACAGGGGAAACAGCAAATATACAAGTAAAAAAAAACACTTGCAAAGTGACAGTATTATAAATAACAAGGGGAGAAAGGGGTGGGAGAAACCACAATTATGGAAAATAAGCACTTGCAAAGTGACAGTATTATAAATAACAAGGGGAGAAAGGGGTGGGAGAACCGCAATAATAAAACAAAAATAAGCACTTTTAAAGTGACGGATTAATAGTAATAAGGGGAGAAAGAACCACCATTATAGAAAATAAGCACTAGTAAAGTGACAGAGAATAAGTAATAAGGGGAGAAAATAAGCACTTGTAAAGTTACAGAGTATAAGTAATAAGGGGTAAACAGGGGATAAAACCAAGTATCCAGTATATGAAACAGCAATCCACATCAATAGCTTAAACAATAAAAAAACTGTTGGAGCAAATTGAAGATTATGCTAGCTTTAGTGTACTAATAATCTTAATTTTAATAAGGACAGGAGGCGAGTATTTTGCATTAACTCTCTTTACTAAACTCCACAGCAGTAAAGAAAAACGTAAAGAGTAACAAGTAAATCACTGAGCAGCATAGTATATAAGGGTCATGCTGCCTGTACACTTCCTCTTTCTTGAAGCGACATCCAAGTCCAGATTGAGCTCGAACGTCCAGAAACTCAACGAAAAACTGCAACTGCGGTCTCTGGCGAGGGGAACTTGAGGAGACTTCTGGTAAACAAGGTTGGAGATAAGACCAAACAAAGCCTTCCACCCATCCTACGGAGTCGTGAGGTTAACAAACCAGCGACCAGTGGAGGTCCTGAAGAGGGTTACACTGAAAGGAGAGTATAAAATAGGTTAGGTAATGAACCGTAACTGTTCACGCCTGTGGGCCTTAACAGAATGGTGTAAATTAAATCATTACAAACAGAGTGTAAACTGGCCAGTGGCTAAATGTGTGTAGGTGTAAGCATGTTGTACAACTAAAATATGTCCGCCTAGGTGGAAATACTAGGGTGAGAGATGGAAGAGATTTCGAATATGTCCCGATGATAGAGAGACTACTAAAATCAAACCCAATATCCGTCACCTTGAGATCCACTCCCCCGAGGAGTCAGGGTAGGGAACAGAAGGGAGGGAAAATACTCGCCTCCTGTCCTTATTAAAATTAAGATTATTAGTACACTAAAGCTAGCATAATCTTCAATTTTATAACATGACAGGAGGCTTCCTATTTTGCAATTTTAATGCTGAAGAAGAGATGTCCCCGCAGAAGGGGGAGTGCGAAAATAAAAGGTACGGAAAGTAGATTCCCTAGACCAGTCCACCGTTCGGAGAATATCCGAAAGGGACGCCCCTGCCAGGAAGGCTGATGAAGCCGCCGCTCCACAAACGGAGTGGGCGCTGAACGCGGGGTCTATACCTGCGAGGGAAAGGATCCAGCGGATCCATCGGGCCAGCGTGGTGACCGAGACTGGGGCGTGAGGGCGCACGTAGGAGACTAGGAGTTGACCCGACGTAGAGGAACGGAGTGAGGAGGTAACCGAAACATACCTGCGGAGGGTGGACACAACACAGAGCTGCGGGTCGTTGGGAAAAAAGGGGTAAAAGACCGAAGTCGAACCCGACTTAGTGGGACAATAAATGTGGAATGTGACCCCTTCAGGGGCCACCTCGAAGCCGTCAACATCGAAGGCCCGAACGTCCGAAACCCGTCGGAAAGACACTAGACAAAAGGAGAAAAGCGCACTTAGCGGATAGTTGGCATAGGGAGAGCCGGTCATTCGGAAGCCAATCCCTGAAAAAATGGAGAACCAGTCCCACATCCCATAGGTGAGGGTATCTGGGGGTCGGGGGGTGGCGGAGCCGCATACCGCGGAGTAGGTCGGCAGACCAGAGGGTCTTTGCCGACCGGGAGATCCCCGACGGGGGTATGGGCCGCCGAAATCGCGGAGCGAACGACGTTGACAGAACGGTAAGAGCGGCCAGATGAGAACAATGAGGAAAGAAAATTAAGAATCATGGGGATAGGTGCTGTAAATGGATCGGAGTGCCGTTCCATGCACCAAGTAGACCAGGAGGCCCAAGCTGAAAGGTAACAGCGCCTAGTTCCCGGGGCCCATGAGTCCCATAAGAGGTCCCTAGCAGCCTGCGATAGTCCGCTGACTTGCCAGGAACCCCGGAAAGAGACCAAGCCACCAGGGGTAGCCGGTCTTCTAGGAGGAGCGGGTGGAGATACCCTTTGGGATCCGTGAGCAGGTCCGGGAAGGATGGTAGGAGGAGAGGATCCATGTAGGAGGAGGCCAGGAGGACCGGGAACCATGGTTGGCTCTGCCACAAGGGTGTTATGATAACCAGTTTGATCTGTTGCGTCCGCATCTGGTGTAGTGTTCTCGCAATCATGGAGAATGGGGGAAAGGCGTAGGCCCCTGTTGTCGACCATTGTTGGAGAAATGCGTCTGTCACCTTGCTCTCCGGGTCCGGGAGCCAGCTGAAGAACTCCGGGGTCTGGTGATTGTTGCGAGAGGCGAACAGATCCAGGTGAAAGGGACCCCTCCGGGCTGCCAGGGCCCTGAAGATTCTCGTGTTTAGCTTCCAGTCGCTGACGTCTCTCCAGTGGCGAGAGAACCAGTCGGCTGTGAGGTTGATTTCTCCCGGTAAGTAGTCCGCCTGCAGCATGATGTTGCGAGGGAGGCAATAGTCGAAGATGTCCCTCGTGATATCTGACAGCAGGCGTGAGCGCGCGCCTCCCAGGCGTTTGATGTACTGGACTGCGGAGACATTGTCCATGCATAGGAGGATGCAGCAGAAGGATCCCGCCAGGAGTTCGAGGCAATTGATGTGCATGGAAAGCTCCTGCGCCGTCCATGTTTCTCCCGTGGAGATGGTTCCGTTGGTGG
>OW240921.1:22967705-23001701 GCA_933207985.1 Pelobates cultripes | reverse complement strand
AGCCCGACACGTTGGAATTCAACACTCCTAATGTTCAATCGCCTGCTCCAACAAGAAAAAGCCATTAATGAGTATTTGTATGACCGGGGTGCTAGGACAGCCTCTGCGGAGCTGGGAATTTTTTTGCCACGTTACTGGACGCTCATGCGCAATGCCTGTAGGCTCATGCGTCCTTTTGAGGAGGTGACAAATTTAGTCAGTCGCACCCAAGGCACCATCAGTGACATCATACCATTTGTTTTCTTCCTGGAGCGTGCCCTGCGAAGAGTGCTGGATCAGGCCGTAGATGAGCGTGAAGAGGAAGAGGAAGAGTTGTGGTCACCATCATCTCCAAACAGCCTTATCAGCATCGCTTGCTTTGTTCCGCGCAACGCCAAGAGGATTGTGAGGAAGATAGAGTCAGAGGAGGAATGTGGCTTGGAGGAGGAAGAGGAGGAGCAAGACCAACCACAACAGGCATCCCAGGGTGCTCGTTGTCACCTATCTGGTACCTGTGGTGTTGTACGTGGCTGGGGGGAAGAAAATACCTTCATTGACATCAATGAGGAGGAGGAACGGGAAATGAGTAGCTCGGCATCCAACCTTGTGCAAATGGGGTCTTTCATGCTGTTGTGCCTGTTGAGGGACCCTCGTATAAAAAGGCTGAAGGAGAACGACCTGTACTGGGTGTCCACGCTACTAGACCCCCGGTATAAGCAGAAAGTGGCGAAAATGTTACCGAATTACAACAAGTATGAAAGGATGCAGCATTTGCAAAATAAATTTAAAAGTATGCTTTACACAGCGTATAAGGGTGATGTCACAGCACAACGGGAATCTAACAGGGGGAGAGGTGGAAGTCATCCTCCTCCTCCCATGACCACGCCGGCAAGGACAGGACGCTTTAGAGACGTGTTGTTGATGGAGGACATGCGGACCTTTTTAAGTCCTACGCATCGCCACAGCCCTTCGGATCCACCCTCAGAGAGCTTTATCACCGACAGGTAGTGCAGACTACCTCGCCTTAACTGCAGATATCGACACTCTGAGGAGCGATGAACCCCTGGACTACTGGGTGTGCAGGCTTGACCTGTGGCCTGAGCTATCCCAATTTGCGATAGAACTTCTGGCCTGCCCCGCTTCAAGTGTCCTGTCAGAAAGGACCTTCAGTGCAGCAGGAGGTATTGTCACTGAGAAGAGAAGTCGCCTAGGTCAAAAGTCTAGATTACCTCACCTTTATTAAGATGAATGAGGGATGGATCCCGAAGGGACTGACACTGGGCGATACATTAGCTTAAAAAAGGCCTGATGAGATGAGCTGCCTTGGGCTAAAAATGGTCCACACGCCGCTGTATTTTAGCTCTGAATGCCTGTTGACTTGCGTGACTGATCCGCCACCAACTTGGGTTCAAGCCGCCATCTTTTAGGGCACTTTCTGCCTGTGAAACAAACATCAGTTATAGATTGAATAGCAGTTAGTTGTCTCAAAGCTGGTGCAGTCAGCCCCAGCTGCGTACCTGCCAGCACGCCGCCACAATTCCTCCTCTACTCCCTCCTGTTTACCCATCCCTTCCATAACCTCTTCTTAGTCCTTCTTCTGCCGCCAAGGCTCGCCCATTATCAACGGATAGGGCGAATAGTGACAAAACCTGATAAATACACAACACACCACCACTGGTGTCACAATAGATTGCACGCCGCAGTGCCCCAAATTTGCCAGATCTGTGAGTAAGGTAAACGGTTGTCCACATACAAGTAGGTTGCAGCTTTTTGAGGGCCCACACCACCGCTATGCACTCCTTTCAATGGCAGTGAATATACGGGCAAAAGTTTACGGCTTAGATAGCTCCCACCATCTGCTCCGGACTTGGTTCACTGCTCCCAATCCGCCATAGAAGGCCTGTATGGACTTGGTGTTTAGTTGGATCAGAGAAGAAAGTACAGGTGATTTAATGAGCCGCCTTGAGCTGTTGGAAGGCCTGTTCACACTCTGGGGCCCATACTACTATCTTGGGGAGGTTTTTACGCGTTCCTATATGGCACTTACTGGGCTTTAGGGTCAGTCCGGACTCCCTAATCCGGTCTAGTACGGCTCCTATGCGGGTCAGGTGTTCGGGCCAGGAGCAGCTAAAAATGTCTATACCATCCAAGTAGGTGTGTATCAGAGTGTATCAGGGATCCTTAGGACAGGTGTCAATCCATATCTGCCAAGTGACTCTAGGTAGGGGGAACAGTCTCTATTCTGCTCTGTGTCAGTGTGTATCATGGTCTCTGAGGACAGGTGACAATCCATATCTGCCAAGTGACCCTATGTAGGGGGAACAGTCTCTATTCTGCTCTGTGTCAGTGTGTATCAGAACCACTGATAGGAGACGGGAAGGTATTAAACTGATAAAATAGTACTAAACACTCCAATTCTATCTGGTGTCACATTAGCTTGACAGCCAGTGCCCCAAATTTGCAGTAAGAGGACCACCAAGCCTCTTCTTCCATCCTCCCTGTTACAAACAATGCCGCGGTACACCACCGATAGAGACGCTGGAAGGTATTAAACTGATAAAAAATAGTACTAAACACACCACTCCTATCTGGTGTGTCACATTAGCTTGACAGCTATGCCCCAAATTTGCAGCAAGAGGACCCACCAAGCCTCTTCTTCCATCTCCCCTGTTACAAAATCAATGCCGCAGTATTACCTAATTACCGATAGGAGACGCTGAAGGTATTAAACTGATCAGAACAATACTAAACACACCACTCCCATCTGGTGCCACATTAGCTTGACCGCGCAGTGCCCCAAATTTGAATTAAGAGGACCGACCAAGCATCTTCTTCCATCTCCCTGTTACAGAAATCACTGCCATATCCATACAAATTGTACAGAATGTCCAGATAGTTTTCCAGGGACAAATGTTGTCGCCTGTTGAACGAGGTGACCTTGCTCGGGTCCCAGGTGTACGGTTCCTAAAATGGCTGCCATATACACGTCCACTGATAGGAGACGCGAAGGTATTAAACTGATCAGAACAATACTAAACACACCACAAATAAGGTTTCTCTCCTGTATGGCTCCTCAAATGATGCTTAAGATTAGAAGCGGCTGAAAAGCATTTCTCACACTCCGAACAAAAATATATTTTTTTAACATTCTCTCCACTTTGAACGAAATGGCGTTTGGGAAGAGATTAACATAATTAAACACAGGCAGTAAAAATACAGTTTTTAGCCATACCCTGTAACTTTAAAACTACACATCCCATCTTCATAATTACATATTTGGAATCAGCACACTTAAAACATAAACATAACCAAAAATCAGCCAAATCCATCCAGGGGTTAAAAGTTAGCTGGAGGTCCCTTTATGACCGACCGCAAGCACATTTTCCTGCCCAAAACAGTTCCATAGATTTGGGCTGTGAGGTCGGTCTATTTCAGGCTGAAAAAAGACTAAGTCCCATCGCCGAATGGGACTTAGTCTCTGCAGCTGAAATAAGGCTGAAAAAAGCGGCTGAAAAAAAGACTAAGTCCCATCGCCGAATGGGACTTAGTCTCTGCAGCTGAAATAATTTCCCATTTACTGAACCAAGTGGGAAATAGCAAGGCAGGCACAAAGGGTTTACACCAGGTCTGGGGACACAGGGGACACCGTCTTAAAGGGGCAGTGTCCCCAACAAGTCTGGGGACACGGCCTTAAAGGGGCAGTGTCCCAATCTTCCTGATGTCCCAAAAAAGGTGTTTAAGGGGCCAGCACCAGTCACATAAAGAGTCCATAAGCCCCAATATGCCCACCGACAGTCTTAAAGGGCCATACACACCAAATACAAGTGCATACATTTTCACAATCTCCCAGGGGCCATGGTCATGCGGGAGGAGGCTGGCAAATAGGCTTCTCCACAACCCAGGGAAGCAGGGCAATTTGCCATTTAAAGGGCCCGTTACAAATAGCAGTTTGTAACAAGGTGTCAATCCATATCTGCCAAGTGACCCGATGTAGGGGGACGAGTCCCTATTCTGCTCTGTGTCAGTGTGTACCAGGGAACCTTAGGACAGGTGTCAATCCATATCTGCCAAGTGACCCTATGTAGGGGGACCAGTCTCTATTCTGCTCTGTGTCCATGTGCATCAGGGGCTCTGAGGACAGGTGTCAATCCATATGTCAAGGTGTCAATATGTCATATGTCAGGTGTCAATCCATATTCATTGTGATTTAGGAATGTTAGGTGATTTCTGCCCTTTATGGATTAAAACCAGACTCTGTATCAGCTGTGTAATTTTCCATGGGAGTTTTGCCATGGATCCCCCTCCGGCATGCCACAGTCCAGGTGTTAGTCCCCTTGAAACAACTTTTCCATCCCTATTGTGGCCAGAAAGAGTCCCTGTGTGTTTTAAAATTAGCCTCCCCATTGAAGTCAATGGCGTTTCGGGCGGTTCGCCGGTTCGCGAACATTTGCGGAAGTTCGCGTTCGCCGTTCGCGAACCGAAAATTTCGGGTTCGCGACATCACTATTAATCACATGTAACTGACTGATAGCTTCTTGGACCGTAATACCTCTTCACTTTATTTTAGCAGATTGATTATGGTGCTCTGATACGTTTCAACATCACTGAGTGTTACTAGTAAATTAATATGCATTCAATTCGTGATTACAGCGGTTCTGTTTAAACGTCCTGCTTATTCTTAGTTACATTGTGATAACAATTATGGTAACACCTATTACATATACAAATGTAGCATTTTAGACCAAGATATTGTGACACTAAACGCTTGTCAGTGTCTGTTGAGCAGTGATCTATTTAGCATACGCTCCAATTATCCTACTAGTGGAAGTGTTCGTATTTGCTATACTTTCTGAGTAATATTATTAGAATATTTTGGCCATAAAAATACAATATCCACACATGTGTGCTGTTATAAAGATCTATTAAGGTGGCAATTAACAACCTTTCATTAGTGGGCTACTATAGCTCAACACCACAAAGATTGTTTTTAGATTTTTTTTGTTTTTTTCAATAGTGCTAATTTTCTCTTTTTTGGTTTTTTGCTAGCCTTTTTGTTTAGTCCTTGATTGACTTTACTTTTACCATGATTTATTAAAGGTTAAGTCTTATTACTTTTGACATTTTACCCCTGTGTATTCCTTATCTTCAGTATATTAAGTGTTGCATCCTCCATGTTTTTCTCCTTTGTTTGTTATTTGCAATCCAAGGGGTTAACCCACATCCGAGAGGTTTTGCACTGGCTCCAACGCTCTCATCTCTATTTATTTTCTCTTTTCTATATGTTGAGTATAAATGAAAAATCTGAACAGACTTGAGGAATAAATTTCAAGCAGTGTTTTGAATTGACTAATTGGGTGAAACAAACATATATAGAAAACATTATCTACACACTTAAAACACACTATTTGCTGTTATATAATAATATTAGTAGTGCAAGGTAGAAATCTATATTTTTCTGGGAAAGATGAGGGAAAAGATAGGCATGTCTTACTTCTCTCAAGACTTGCCATGAGGAAATGACCACAGCAAGTCTTGAGAGAAGTGATTGTTTGGCTCTGATTGGCCGCCAACTAATCAGAGCACTCTAATGAGAATTCAAACCACGGGGAAGCCTCTATAAAGGCTTTTCACACTTTGAAGCCTGAATCTGCAAAGAGCCCTCGTTGGGCAAAGTTTAATTTACCAAATAGTCCCACCCAATACCTAGTGGGTGCTGGGGTGGAGGACACAAGGTACCCACTTGTTTAATTATCTAGAGATCCCACCTGCAGACTTGGGGGGTTTGATGCTATGACCCCCTCAGTATAAAATTAGTAGCCTTCTCCCACTGACCACTGGTGGAGGCAGTTAGGACATTAGAATGTCTCAATAGTTATTAAAGGAACACTGTAGTCACCTAAATTACTTTAGCTAAATAAAGCAGTTTTAGTGTATAGATCATTCCCCTGCAATTTCACTGCTCAATTCACTGTCATTTAGGAGTTAAATCACTTTGTTTCTGTTTATGCAGCCCTAGCCACACCCCCAGGCTATATTTGACAGAGCCTGCATGAAAAAAAACTGGTTTCACTTTCAAACAGATGTAATTTACCTTAAATAATTGTATCTCAATCTCTAAATTGAACTTTAATCACATACAGGAGACTCTTGCAGGGTCTAGCAAGCTATTAACATAGCAGGGGATAAGAAAATCTTAATTAAACAGAACTTGCAATAAAGAAAGCCTAAATAGGGTTCTCTTTACAGGAAGTGTTTATGGAAGGCTGTGCAAGTCACAAGCAGGGAGGTGTGACTAGGGTTCATAAACAAAGGGATTTAACGCCTAAATGGCAGAGGATTGAGCAGTGAGGCTGCAGGGGCATGTTTTATACACAAAAACTGCTTCATTAAGCTAAAGTTGTTCAGGTGACTATAGTGTCCCTTTAATAGAAACAGATGTTGCAGAAATGAAAACATTTTTGGCTCTAGTCCTAGTGATGGGTATTGTCTACAAGCCATAATCATGTCCTAGTTGTACAAGCACCCAATCCTAGCTACCAATATTTGCCCAGGGATTATGAAGATGGATCGCTATGAACAAATGGCCTGATTCCTCCATTGTTTTGATAAGGCATTGTGTCCCCTTAGAAACCACCCATTGCTTGACAGGCTCTAAAAAATGTCCCCTTATCCAACTGCTGTCTGACAAATTTTCCCAAGATTATGTCCCCGCCCCCAAAAATTGTATTGACAAATCCATGATGAAATTTAAAGGTATACAAGATTCAGTTTGAGCCGTCATGATACGGCATCAAATTTTATAAATGATGTGAATCCGCTACTGGTAATACTTGGGTGTTTTGGATTGATCATGGGTAAGATAGTGTCACGACAATCCTAGAGGAGACTGGTTCGCTGTGCTCACTCAACAGATGCCACATGGATTTCGGTGTCATGGGAGTGAGGGACGCGCCAAGCCCACCTTTCAGCCGCCAGCTTATACTGCAAAACTACTGTGACGCGCCCCTAGTGCAAGGCGCACCGCACTCTCTCTTCATCCCTGCAGACACTCCATGTGTTTTGCAACATGCAAGGAAAGGCCTACCTCTCATCCTGTGGGCATGTTGGGTTATATGTGTTGTGTTCCCCATGCTGCTCCAGGATACCCGTAGGCTCACAAAGGTCTTGTGAATCCAGCTCAGCAAGTATGGAAGCAACATGGAATTGTATCTGTTAAATGAACAAACAAACATAGCATCCTACCCACATAAGGATTGTGGACACCTACTCATCCAGAGGAGCCTTCCAATTATATATTCCCTGAGACCCTTCCTTGTGGTAGTGCTCCTATTACCTCCCCCCTATTTAAGCACAGGCCACCTTAGGGTCTGTGAACAGTTGTTTTGTTGTCTCCCTAGAGTACAGAGCCAGATCCTGCCTGAAGTTATCCGATTACTCTAACCTTCCTGGATTTCCTGAATTAACCCCTGTCTTCCTGCCTGGACTCTGGTAATACTCCTTGCTTCCTGGATTTCCTGAATTAACCTCTGCCTACCTGGACTTTGGTATACCTTGCAATCTTGTTCGAGTCCTGGTTAACTCTGCAAAACCTGCTCCAACTTTGGTCAAGCCTTCACATCATTCATCCAGTGCTGACGTTTTGCTTTTCACATCAAGGACTTATTATTTCTTATCAAGATACTGTCTTAGTTTCTGCTTCTGTTTAGCACTGGGACATTTAAGTTAAATCTCCAGCCTCAAAATGCTGCCTTATTTGCGGTTTCCAATTTTAAACTGGGACATTTCAGTTACATCTTTTGCCTTATTTAATAAAGATCTTAAGTTTAAAGACGGTGTCTGTCCAAATCTCTGCACACTGAGCCCATTCACCCCAACCTCATGACAGCCATCTTGATCCATCAGGGTACCCTGATTCTGTCGGTAAAATGGCAATATTGTATGGGATCTGATCCTTCTCTTGTTACATAAGGGTTATAAGCTGTGGGTTCACAATTATTATACCAGTATTGATTTATTTAAACTTTTTTTTTTTGTTTCAAAATCCTAGCTTGTGGCACAGTGACATGAGAGGCTCCTCTTCAGCTCTGCTGTGTTTTATTGCAGAAAAAGCTAACAGTATTATTATATTTACAGTTAAAATGCCATGCAGAACTTGGAAAATGAAAAAACGTCTTAATTTCAATGGGATTTTTTTGTGTGTAAAAGAATTCTAATACATTTTATTGATTTTATACTTTTTTTTATTTGAAAATCAAAGGCATTTCAACAAAGTGAGTTCTGTTTGAGACCCCTCACTCACTGAAGAAGACAGATGCCTGATTACTGCTAATAAAAGCTCACAATGATGGAATCACATAGAATTTACTTTGCTTGATGTCCATAGAAAACAGAAGATTACAGATTCAGTAAAGGTAACAGAAAACTGATTTGTTAATTGATGCCCATGCACACTAGCTGCCATAACATTTGTAGACATTTCCCTCTGGGTGAATAAGCCATAGCACTCCGTTATCATACGAGACATGCTTAAAGTAATCAAATGTATCCAGCAGAGACCACTCAGTCCCAAGTGGGTTTGAAGAAGAGATTCCTTGTCTGTGGGGAAAAGACAGACACAATTATTATTTATAGTCATGTTTGTCTAGTCTCCTCTAGCACATTCCTGGATTGGCTTGTAGGTGACACTAGAAACTAAGGGTACAACAAATCCTACCATGCCCCGAATACAATGTAAAAATTACATATTTATGCATATACAGTCTGTTTTTTATAGTTACAGTGAATATATGTTTTAAAACAGATAAATAAAAACAGATAAATAGTCAGTACGTACCTTTTAAATACCATGCCATGGAAGGCAATTCCATATACTGATCCATCTGTGCCAGCTTCCACCATAGTCATACTATATTCCACACCTTGCCATTCACTGCCTTGGCAATTAGTTGGAGTCACATTCCGACGAAAAAATACTGCATTGTATTTGTTCACTCCCCAGCAGCCATAGAGACCACAGCTATAATACTTCAAGGTGCCTTCAATTTCGGTGAAAGGGAGATTTGCCCTCCTGGAAAGAGTGGAATCCTGGTTTTTGCAGTAAACCTTATCAGAGCCGGTCACACCGCCTATGAATATGTTGCCCCCTGCATCCACCTGTTTAAGGGATCCTATAAAAAAAATTAGAAGCAGAAAACAGGATATTTAAAATGAGTTCCTTTGTACACTTCCTGGATTCCTCATGGGATTGAAGCTTTAGTAAAATTAATAGGGTAACACCTGCACGTCCTGAAGCAAACCACACTGCAAACGTTGTCTGCATATCTGCACAAATCACATGGCCACTCACAACAATAAAACATATAGCATGACGGAATCGTTTTCCTCTACATCAAGAGATGCTCTATGCATGACTGAATGCAGGAACTGTGACCAGGGTGAAACCATCCATTAATTGCCTGATCTGGTACAGATCAGGCAGGTGAGACATGGGGGGCAGTTTACAGATTAGGTAAGTAAGGCATGGGGGCAACCTACAGATCCGTTAAGTGAGGCATGGGGGGGCAGACTACAGATCAGGTAAATGAGGCATGGGGGGCAGACTACAGATCAGGTAAATGAGGCATGGGGGGCAGACTACAGATCAGGTAAATGAGGCATGGGGGGAAGTGTGGGAAACACACGTGGATTGACAGGCTCTGATAAAAAATAAATCTCAATCTAATAACACATGGAAATAACTAGTTGATAATCATCACCTTTGAGATTATAGAAAATAATTCAGGACTTCATGTATGAAGTCAGAGTAGAAGGATGTAGTCCCTAATTTTTTAATTTTTGTTAAAGTTCCATGTCTGCTGTATGTCCCGTGTAATGAGATTCACTATTACCACATATGTGGACTATGATACATTAGAGAAAAGGGGAATGGCTACAGTCATGGAAGGGTTAAGTAGGTGCATTACTTCTGCCCACCGTGTGTTTGGGGCTGCACAAAGCATAGAAAATACACTGGGCAGTATACCCTTTCCTAATGTCTAAAATGTCAAAAACCTGTTGTCTTGCTCCTAGACTGCAGCTGTAAGTCGTTAGAAGCCTGTAGTCTTTCTAGCAGGTCCTATCAAACTTCTTTCTCCTATCCTAGCCTTTAATAACCTTATAACCATATCCTAACCTTTGAAAATGTAATATTGAAACTATTGCAGGGACTGGATCATTGGTGTTGGGGGCTAAGAGACAAACAGGTAAAATTTATTTTTTTCTAACAGGCTCTCCAATGGATGCTGAGAAGGCCTCTGTTAGAGGGCCTCCCTAAGGGCCCTTTTTTAAAATTATTATTATTATTATTATTATTATTAATGGCATTTATAAGGTGCGGGAAGTGTTGTGGGTGCAATCTGGTACTGTGGGCATATTCTGGTGCTGTGAATGTCTCCAAGTACTGTGGCAACTGCTGTGCACGCTACCTAGTGCTGTGGTGGTAGTTTTGAGTGCAGTCATTTTTATTTTTATAATTCAGTAATTGTGCCTTAATTATGTGTGTATGACTCATGTGGTGCATTAAATAGTGTTAACATTAAAACAGATTAGAAATTGCAACACTCAAATCAAACAATGGCAACTTGATTATTTTATTAATCTTTTGCATCAGGTTTCTTAACCCTTTGCATGCCTGCTCTTTATGTGATAATGACTATGCCCCTCCCCTTCACGACACTGTCAAAAGGGGTAGAGCATGAATGTCATTACACTAATGCCCCCTTCCCAGTGGAAAATGTCCTGTAGAAGCCCATGCCTGGAATAACTGTTTTTACTCCTTTAAACATGTATTACAGATAGCTTAGCTTGCTTGTTTCACTTCACTGGTCAGAAATGCTTTGAATTTGATAAAGGGAGAAACTCCTGTCAGCTCATCACTGTGAATTTATGATCATCCAATAAAAAAAGGTATTAAAAGAAACTACAATAAATCATTGTTTTGCATACACATTATTTGACTAATACAGCTACTCAAATATAATCAGTATTAATAACCGACAACTTTTGAAAATGTAAGCTAAAAAGGAGAGAAAGGGAACTTAAATGGCCATGTGGGAATGTATCAGAACACGTTATCCATTAAATAAAACATTGTATCCCTAAATAAAAAACATTATAGATGTATATCAGGTATCTATTTCTGTAGCGTATACATTCACAGTTCACCTTTAATGGCTCATTCTAAAGACTGACCTATGTACCAGTAAACTCTTACCTTCTACGTTCACCCAGACGCCATCTTGAATCTTGTAGATGCTGTTCTGTCTGTTTGCACCCCAAACACCGGCTGGACCCACACTGACATGTATCAGTTTTCCTGGAACCTGCTCCCAGTTATCACCATTCAAACGGAATATGTCATCGGCATCGTTGACCCCATAAACCTGTCCGGCTCCAGCATCCAACTGCTTCAGCTTCATAGGAGTCCGAGTACATTGCAGGCCTGGGTGTAAACAGAAAGAGCTTTGAGTGTTTAAGATGAGAGATATTTATCAAATTGTCACCAACACTTTTTTTTGTCTAATTTTTGGTGATTTGTTTTGTAAAATTGTTTTACAATTTATGAAATCTGTTGAATTTTTCCAACTGTTGCTTTTTTGTAGTCTGTCATTTTTAAATATGCTTCATTTTATGAATAATTTAACCACTTTTTTAGATAGAAAAGAGATTTGAAAATATATGTTCAGTGTTATTTAAATTGCAGTTGCTGATAAAAATGATCTATACTTGGAATTCAGTAAAAAGATCTGTCATATTTACTATCATGGTTGGCAAGCTGACATCTGAGCACAAATCAACTTAGTCAACAGATCTAGTTTTCTGGTGTACGTGCAAAATTTGCACTATGCTGGGGAATAAAATGATAAAACTGTTAAATGATATATTTGTGCATTTTTAATAAAGTTCTTTGAAGGAAATAACGAGTACACTGTGACGTCAGCAATGCATACAATTACACCACCCAGAACTGCGTGGCATTCCCTTGTCAGAATGAAGTATACGAAGGTGCGAATCTAGTTAAAGGACCACTCTAGGCACCCAGACCACTTCAGCTTAATGAAGTGGTCTGGGTGCCAGGTCCTTCTAGGGTTAACTGATTTTTTTATAAACATAGCAGTTTCAGAGAAACTTATATGTTTATTAATGGGTTAAGCCTTCCCCCTAATCCTCTAGTGGCTGTCTCATTGACAGCCACTAGAGGCGCTTGCGTGCTTCTCACTGTGATTTTCACAGTGAGAGCACGCCAGCATCCATAGGAAAGCATTGTAAATGCTTTTCTATGCGACCGGCTGAATGCGCGCGCAGCTCTTGCCGCGCGTGCGCATTCAGCCGGGGCAGAACGGAGGAGGAGTGAAGGAGGAGAGCTCCCCGCCCAGCGCTGGAAAAAGGTAAGTTTTTACCCCTTTCCCCCTTCCAGAGCTGGGCGGAAGGGGGACCCTGAGGGTGGGGGCACCCTCAGGGTCCATAGTGCCAGGAAAAAGAGTATAGTGGTCCTTTAATAACTAAGGACTTTAGTGGAGCCCTCTAAGCAGTATATATTCCACAGAAGCAAGTATTGTGAAGAGCTCTTTAGCAGCTATTTACAACCTGGAGCAGTGGTTTGCAATGACACAAAGTTAACTCAGACTCTATTTCATCAGGAAACTTTATACAGGTGGAGCCTTTTATTGTATAGCATACATTAAGGAAGCCCTGAAGCCAGATGGTTCCTGTTTTTTCTTTAGTGGGCACTTATATATTTAGTAATTGTGGACAATGATTGCTTGGTACTATTGGTCTGCTTGACATTTCTAAACATTGGCAGTCCTTGTCATGTTTTGAATAAAATATTTTTGGTAATTAGTATATACCCATGAATGTGTGAGCGCTCCCTGTATTTTTTGAAACTACTTGTTGTAGTAGACCATTTATGGGTGCTGTTTTTTTTTTTAATGGACAGAGGCATTTTTTGGGGGCGGGGGGTGGGAGGAGGGTTATGCTTATAGATATTGGGACCTAACTTCATAAAAAGTTGTTAAATTATAAACAGTGACATATAATCGCGTTATGCTGATATTACTGAAACTAAACAAACTTACAAAAATAAAAGCTGGGGTCTATGAGACCCCAGAAGAATATACATTTTTGTTTAATTTGAACACACACAAAAAGCAACTATCCCTTAACGGAGATAGTAAGTGATACACTAGAGTGTCTGAATAAAGGAAGCAGCTCAACACAAAAAGTGGAATACCCTAATCCACAATAAAGTGCAAATATTCAAAAAAGAAAGGTATAGACAATATACCAACAAGTGGAGCACTATGGTAAGTGTAAATAGTAAGGGGGTACACTAACCCCTCCAATACAGTGATAGTCTTGAAAATATATATCCAAATATACATATAAAACAAAACAAATAAAGAGAATATATAGTGCAGATGGTTTGACAAATGAAAGCAATTGATGGTAACAAGATGCTTTAAACCACTCACATGGATTGGAGCCTATATAGAATTGGCTCCGTAAATGATTCCTTTTTGCTTTTAAGGCAGCAACACACCCCTTTGTCCCAAACGATATTCCTTCAGGGATATACAACAGACAGAAAAAAACCTGATAGGTAGTATTGTATGGAAAAAGATAATAAAACCGGTGATAAAGGTAGTGCTCACCTTTAACAGAGCCTTAAATCCCCGGCTCTGAGGTAGAGAGACATTATGCTAATTGGATCAGGGTAGCATTCCCCACATAAGGTTCCTGGAGGCTAGAAAGGACTTATGGACTAATGTAAATAAAATAAATAATAATTTATTGAAATAAAAACAATGCTACACTAGTAAAGAACACATAAATACAAATGAGAAAAAAGTCCAAGTATAAAAGTCCAAATGGTCCAGCTAAACGCTTTCACTCTATTTGTAGCTACAGCTACTGAGGAAGCTCATATAGAGTGAAACGCGTTTAGCTGGACCATTTGGACTTTTATACTTGGACTTTTTTCTCATTTTTATTTATGTGCTCTTTACAAGTGTAGCATTGTTTTTATTTTTATTTCAATAAATTATTTATTTTATTTACATTAGTCCATAAGTCCTTTCTAGCCTCCAGGAACCTTATGTGGGGAATGCTACCCTGATCCATTTAGCATAATGTCTATCTACCTCAGAGCCGGGAATTTAAGGCTCTGTTAAAGGTGAGCACTACCTTTATCACCGGTTTTATTATCTTTTTCCATACAATACTACCTATCAGGTTTTTTTTCTGTCTGTTGTATATCCCTGAAGGAATATCGTTTGGGACAAAGGGGTGTGTTGCTGCCTTAAAAGCAAAAAGGAGTCATTTACAGAGCCAATTCTATATAGGCTCCAATCCATGTGAGTGGTTTAAAGCATCTTGTTACCATCAATTGCTTTCATTTGTCAAACCATCTGCACTATATATTCTCTTTCTTTGTTTTGTTTTATATGTATATTTTGGATATATATTTTCAAGACTATCACTGTATTGGAGGGGTCAAGTGTACCCCCTTACTATTTACACTTACCATAGTGCTCCACTTGTTGGTATATTGTCTATACCTTTCCTTTTTTGAATTTGTTTAATTATTTACTTTTTTTTTTACAAAACAAAACTGTTAAGCAAGCTATAATTGGGAAAAAAAACCTGTATTGCAACTAACCTAAAATAAATTAAAAACATAAAAATTATGTGTTACACTTTAAAACATACCTAAATAGTGAAAATCACCTTTAACCTGTGCTAACCTTTCTCATGAGATGCTCTGTTTTCATTTAAATTTACAATACATATATAGGAGTTTGTATCATAATCCAGTTCAGACTAGGCAAATCATCCTCTACTCTTGAGGCTCACTCTACACTGACAGCCAGATACAAAGGACAGAGCTGAGAGCAATAAATGACAAATATGATAGAGATGCCAATTGCAAAATAAAGATATGTGAATTGTCATGTTTAAAGGGACACTTCAGGCACCAATGCAACTTTAATGCATTTGATAGGTTTTGGCCACATTAATATGCTGTGTGCTATGTAGTTATGTTCATGCAGTAGTGTCAGTGGCTGAGCTGTGTGCATACATTGATAAGGAATTATTTTCCTGGTGTGAGGTGCATGACTAAAGACACAGACCTACGACGTAGCATTCTGCAAAACCTTTTTTATTTTAATGCAAAATGTATAAAGCATTTGAGCATGCAAAAATACAGCATATTAATACGACCAAAAAATACTTATATTGGGGCCAGGAGTGTCCCTTTAATTTTTTACAAATAACAAATATATATTTGTTAATTATAAGGAAAGTATACATAATATTGAAAAAAAATCTGGAAACAGTTTGTGTAGAAATCATACAATTCAAAGTTTAGGGAATCAAAATGCTGGTAAAAGAAGGGAGCAGGGGAAGGTACAGCTACAAATGGGATGAGAAGCAGAAGGAAAAAGGGTACCTGCAGCGACATTCAGCATCATCAAGGTCAGGCAGATGTAGAACTTCATCTTGGAGGAAAGATCAGCCAAGAGAGGAGTAAACCCTGTCCTGAAATAACTTCTTATTTATACACTTCTCCATTCACAATGAATATCTCATGTGTCTTGATTGACAGGTAAGTTGGGATGTAAACCTGCAGGCAATAGCCTAAGGAAGTATCTCAGAATTGTAAAACAATTTGATGCAATTTCAGCCTTGAAACAGGTCCCTGAAACATATTCTCCTGGAATCCTGGTTCTCTAGAATGTATTGATGAATATCTGACAAAATGTGCTGTGAATGAATAATTCAATGAACACACAAATACATAGAAACATGTGATTAACATCCATAGCAGATTCACGAGACCCCTTAATTAGTCTTCATAGTGAGCCCAATCCCCCCTAATATAATACTCCAATCCCCCATTATATAATTTCTTGTTTGATGGTTACTGAAAAATACTGAGGAATTGGCAAGACAGTTTTAATTGTCACGTTGTGAATGAGCATGGCAAGACAGTTTTCATTGTCACGTTGTGAATGAGCATGTCAATCCATTTAGGTTATCACTGGATAAAAAAAATATTCAGGAACTCTTGTTTCATTATGTATAAATATTTCTATTTCTGTTTAATTTATCTCTTTCCACATTTTTTTCTGACACCTCTAGTGTATTAATACTTGCAGCAGTTATGTGTTCCCTATTTAGTGATAAGTGGCATGGTTTTAAGAATTACAAATTGGAGTTATCCAGATCAGCAAAAATCAGTTAACCTAATCAAATTGCATTTGTAAATCTCATATTTATCAAAGGCACATACAGTCATTTTAATTAAATAGACACTTTTATTGCAATTCAGTCATTAGGAACAATCCACTGTCTGCTTTAAAATCAAATTAATTTCTCGGATTCAGTTGCTCTCTAAAATATAGGATTTGCAAAATCATATAATATAAAATTTCAACGTGATTCACTCTGAACAAATTTGGTAGATGGCAAATTCTGTGCTCTTCTGTGTTATTTTAGATCCACGTGGATGTAGTGTGTACTGAGAGTGACACTGCCCCCCAAAAAATGAGGAAAAAAAAATATATGTATGTATATATATGAAACCAAGAGGGCTGCACTCACCTGAACATGCATACATTATAGGGTGCTGCTTGGGTCAAAATATACAAAATACACAATCCAGCGCACTCTCTTATTCACTAAACAATGATTTCAAATCTTAGAGATTGTTAAAGTTTTATTTAAAAACACCTCACCTAGGCAAAAAATAATGGGGATTTAGTTACAGTATATGATCATAAATTGCATAAGCCTGCCACAACGTCAATGTACCCCATTCTTGGCAGGTCCTACTCTATCAGCCTAATGCTTGTGTATTTTGTGTGTATATATATATATATATATATAATTTATATTCTATGAACAAAAATGTTATAGTACATAGTTTTAACCATTCAATTTCCTCAGATACATTTGTTATGTAAGAAAACCTTGTGAAATTTAGATAATGTACACTACCGGTAGAGGATGGACATTTATATTTTCATGCAAAATTTATAAAGATTAGAAATACAGCATAATAATATGCCAGAAACCCAACAAATACTTTAAAGTTATATTGGGACCCGGAGTGTCCCTTTATTTTATTTTTCACAAATATATATACTGTTTAGTAGAAATATCCCCAATAAAGACACGCATGCATTTAAATATGTGTTTTGCTTTGGGGTTATATATAATAATAGCTTGAAAAAGCTGCAGCTCTCTTCTCTGCATAATTTGAAAACCCTCCTCTTCTAACCCTCCAGACTTTATGTGTTTGTCCAATCAGAAACTACCCAATGCAGCTCAACGAGAAGTCTTTGCAAGTCAGGTGCTCTGAGCAAATGCTGCCTCTTGAGTTTAGTTCCACTGAGCTAAGCAATCCAGTTAGAATAAGGACCGCTTGTGTGATTGACAGACGGTTGGGAGGGGGGAGGTGTCAACAAGGCACGTGATCTGAGCAATTGCTGCCTCTTGCGTTTACCTCCACTGACCTAAGCAATCCAGCCAGTAACGGAACCTGGTACCCTTGGGGTAGAATTTAACAAGGATAATTTATAAAATTGACAATTATTATTTAAATCTGCACTTTTCATAAAATGATAAAAGTGGACACACTTTTCACACATAAAGTACTTCAGCAAGCTAACATGCTTTAGGGGTCTGGAGTGTCACTTACATTAAAAGAACACTATAGTGTTAGGAAAACAAATCTGTATTTCTAACGCTGTAGTGCCCTTGTTCCTATTGTTATTCAGGTCCCCTGTGTGCATTAAAATTCAAAGAAATAAGTTTTACTCATCATTCTCCAGTGACAGTCAAGATAATGGCTACATTGTGCAGGGCACTGGGAGTTGGTGTATGGCTTTCATTTGTAAACACTACCTGGGCACAATAGAATTAGAAATAGAAACTCTGGCAAATTGTCCTTAACTTTTTATACATAGTTGAACTATAAGAGATTGTAAAGACTTTTCTCAAGAAACATTTCATATACTACAACCACTACAAAGAGTGCCTTGGCTCCCTCTCAGGGTAAGAAGTTACCAACTTAATTGGCCTCTGGCAGTCACTGGTCACCTCTTCCGAGAGAGAAACAAGCTCAGTGCAGTGTTTAGCTTGATAAAGGCCTCTGTGTAGGCTGAAACGTTGCACTTTTTGCTCCAATATACCTGCCTTCCTGCACCAATCCTGAGTGCCTGGACCTAATTTATTTTTACCTCTTCCAGGAGAGACATAAGCTCTGTGCAGTGAAAAAGATCAGTGCAGTGTTTAACTCATTGAGAGCGCTCAGCTGGTGTTCTCATGAACCAACTGTACACGATAGGACTTAGCTCAGGGTAGCTAATGGAAGCTCCTTAAATGAACTCCTGGTACTGTGGAGGCTGTGACTGGTACCCACAGTCCCAGGTAAGGGACATCTTTGTTTTCCATAAGCAATCCAAGTCATTTTTTGAGCAATCTATAAAAACTTTGTGGCAGAAATTGTGGTTTGCATTTTGTGCAGATTATATCTACTCAAGCCATGCTCTGTGCTCAACCCATGCATTTTAATTCAAACTCTAAATAGGGCTAAAATTGTCTTGTGATCTCAAAATAAATACACCAGTTTCTGTATGGCCCTGTTTGTTAGAGGGTTTATTGAAACAAAGAGGTTTGTAGAGTAATTGAGTAATCTCCACTGCTGACCTAGGCCTGTATCCGAATATCCTAAATCCTATACCTCATATCTTTATACGAGGTCCGGCCACTCTCATTCCTGGTAATATGTCTTTAAGGAGTATACGGTGTTCTTGCCTCGCAGTTTGCGAGTTAGCATCTGATCTTGACATGATGAAAGGGTAACTGTAAAATGGATGTAAAAGCTTGCTATATTTTACTGTTTTGCTATAAGTTTTGAGATATTGAACTTTGCCCTTTGTCCTGTCATGTGAGGAGGGAGGGCTAGGATGGCAGGAAGAAGAGGACGGTAGCCCATGGAGCAACGCAGTGTGGGGAGTGGGCCTTGACAGAGCCAGGGAGTGGGCATGGGCTTAAGTTTGTGGGAAGGGTTTTGGGAGTGATGTTTTGGGGGGTGGAGAGTAGGGATATAAAGAGCAGCCATATTAGAATAGGGGCCATTTTAACTGGAGCCTCTCTTACCTGTAGATTGTTGCAGGCCAGAGAGGTTCCCCCCCTTTTTCTTTGTTTCCCTGCAGGTCGATGGCAGCGTTGGAGGAGCTTCTGGAGGGAGTGCGGGCGACCGTGAGGGACCGTGGCCTCGAATGGCTACATCAGCAGCTGGGGGCCGCCGGGCCTTCCGCAACGGTGGCAGCGCGACGACCGGCCAGGAGGACGAGGCCGCCGCAGCGGCTGAGCCCGGGTGCTGGGCCCGCGGCGAGACGCCGTAGAAGCCCTTCAGAGGGAGGAGGAACGTCCACGGGGGCAGGAGAGGTCCCGGTCGTGGAGCCGGGAAGGAGCACGGCTCGGGCTGGCAGGCGCGGCTGCGGTCTGGCGCGGACGGCCGTAAAGCACCCGGCAGCTGGTCGATGCACGCCGCGCGGGTCGGCGGCAGGCAGGGGAGATGGAGCGGTGGCTTCCAATTCGGCGGCCGGGTCGGCGGCCAGGTCGGAGGACGGTCACGTGGGCGGGATTACAGAGCTGGAACGTCCCGGTGAGTCAGCCACCATTGGCACCGCTGTGGGGCAGGAGGATGTGGTTATGGGGAGTGTGGAGACAAGAGCAGCCCCCCATGGGTCTGGGGGAGGCTGGGGCGGCGAGGTCAGCGCAGGGACGGCCCAGGCAGGGGTCAGGAGGGAGGATGTCGGTGGTGGCTTTAGTGCGCAGGAGGTGGCTGGATCAGGGCGCACGGCGATCAGCCAGGGACAGGATGCATTAACGGGAAGGACGGCTAGAGGGAAGCCAGGCGCAACAGCAGCGGGAGACAGACGTAGACCCACCCTGGAGGGAGGTGACAGGGGTGGTGGCGGCAGGCGGGAGGGTCCTTCTGGCTGCTCCCAGGGTCAGCATAGGGACGGAGAGGACGCAAGGAGTGAGAGGAGAACGGAACGGCGCAGCGTGAGCGCCAGGCGCAGCAGCACGAGGAGCAGAGCAGGGAGTCGAGGAAGCGGGGAGAGGTCACCAGTGCGGAGCAGATGCAGCGCAACTAGGTCCTGTTGCAGGGAAGGCTGCGGGAGGTCCCCGTCTAGGGATAGAAGGCAGAGGAGTCGACGTAGCACGTCTGATTCGCCAGACAGGAGAGTACAGGTTCAATCAAGGGGAGCGGATTACAGGGGGAGTCGTTCTGCAAGGCAGCGGGAACGTGGGGAGGAAGGGCGGGTAGACCCTACTCTGAACAGACTACCCAGGTTTTCTTCTCCCTGCAGGTCATGGAGCACTACCCCTACGGTCTCGAGGCGGGACCAGGCGGATGGGAGTCGGCGACAACACGACACTCCGGCACCCGGAATGGTGGGCGGAAGGACGACACCCCTGCGGCCAGCTGCGGCCAGGGGCTTGAGCGGTGAGTCAACACATGCACGACACTCTGGACAGTTGTTGAGTGATTTGAAAGTATTTTTAGACGCTTGGTCGGACAAGGGTGGGTCCCCCTCGGAATTCGGGCGGGTATGGTCGCAGGAAGGTAGTCGGGACGCGGCGGTGGAGCACGCGGGGGCGGTACCCGTGGGGACACATGGAGGCGAGGCCGGCGACGCGACGGGGTCGGCGGGGTTGACCGATGGTGGGGGAGAATCCACGGAAGGGGGTAGCGAGGTCGCGGATGCGGCGCGGCAAAACGTGCACGTGTCCTTTGCGGGCCCCCTGGGGTGCCACTTAAAAACAGAGGTAAAGGATAAGATTTGGAAAGGTGAGTTTGTGGAGATCTTTTCCCTTCTTCCCCTCGAGGAATTCTTGGACTTGAAAGAGGAGGATAAAAAGGACGCCAAGAAAGAGGAGGAGGAAAAAAGGCGGAGGTATCGCAAGATACCGAAAACTTTTGGGAATTGGCTACGGGCTTTCTGTATTCTGGCTAGCGTGATAGGGGAAAAGAACCCGGGGCGTTGCTCAGAACTTTTTTGCTACTTGGATGGGATAGGCGATGCATATCGAACATACGGGGGATTGGCGTGGTGGAGGTATGACGAGCAATTTCGACAACGGCTAGCGGTGAACACGAGCATGCGGTGGGATCAAATGGATCTGCCGTTATGGATGCGCCTTATGATGGCTCAAAAGGCTGCGCCCTTTTCTTGGGACAGCCGGCACGGCCGCAGGGGGTGCTGTGTCGGCTGGGCAAAAGAAAGGCTTCTGTACAACGAGGGAAACTGCAAGTGGGGGAATTCCTGCAGGTTCAGACACGAATGTTCCGGCTGCGGGGGGGCGCATGGCGCCAGCCGGTGCTTCAAGAAAGGTAAGCTTGGAGGGGGTGGGGGGTCCGGAGGGGCAGCGCCCCCCGCTGTTACCGCTGGGGGCATCCCCAGTGAAAGTAGACGTGATGTTGCCTTGGCTAAGGCAGTACGCCAATAGGGCGGATGCGGTCTTTTTGTGGCAGGGATTTCGAGAAGGGTTTGTTATTCCCTTCGTGGTTAGGGGACCGGGAACGATGTGTGGTAATCTCAAGTCAGTCCGGGAGCACCCGGGGGTAGCGCGGGAGAAGTTGAGCAAGGAAGTGCAGCTGGGGAGAATGGCGGGCCCATTCTTGGAGCCGCCATTGGTCGACCTACGGATATCCCCACTCGGCGTGGTTCCCAAGAAGGAAGCGGGTAAGTTCAGGTTGATACATCATTTATCGTACCCAAAAGGGGCATCGGTAAATGATGACATTGACGCGGCCCTCAGCTCCGTCTCTTATACGTCATTCGACAAGGCTGTCGAGTTGGTACGGAGAATGTGGCGAGGGGCGCTGATGGCGAAAGTGGACGTGGAGGCAGCCTTCCGGCTGCTCCCTCTACACCCCAAATGCCATCATTTGCTTGGGTGCTACCTTGATGGGGGTTATTTTGTGGATCTGTGTTTACCAATGGGCTGTTCCATATCGTGCGCTTATTTTGAGAAATTTAGCACGTTTTTGGAATGGGTGGTGCGGAAGGAATCGGCAGGGGGTGCGGTGGTGCACTATCTTGACGACTTCCTCTGTGTCGGCCCGCAGGGAACGGGCCGGTGTAGACAGGTGTTGGAAGTGTTTCACTGGGTTGCACACTCTTTCGGGGTTCCCTTGGCGGGAGACAAGACGGTTGGGCCCACAACGTGCCTTAGTTTTTTGGGTTTGGAAATCGATTCCGTGAGTGGCGAATGTCGGTTACCTTCAGACAAACTAGTGGATCTGAGGGAGCGGGTGGCCACGGTAGGGAGGGCTAAGAAGGTGACGCTGCGGGGGCTTCAATCATTGGTGGGGAGCCTGAACTTCGCGTGCCCGGTGATACCAATGGGGAGGGTTTTCTGTAAGCGACTGGCACGTGCGACAAGTGGGGTGCGCTGGCCATCGCACTACGTTAGGGTCTCAGCGGATATGAAGGCGGACTTAAGGGTGTGGGTCCGGTTCCTACAGGATTTTAATGGCAAGGTGTTCTTTAGGGAACCGGCGGCGGCAGCAGAGGTGGGGCTGTACACTGACGCTTCAGGCAGTGTCGGTTTTGGGGCTTATCTTGCGGGTAATTGGTGCGCTGAGGAGTGGCCTGCAGCGTGGAAAGAAAGCCCGCTAATAAGGAATTTGGCGTTTTTGGAATTATTTCCGGTCGTGGTTGCGATGGGTTTATGGGGGCCGGCGTTGGCAAACAGGCACATCGTGTTCCACTCGGATAACATGGCTGTGGTGCAGGCGATAAACAGTTTGTCTGCGTCTTCCCCCCCGGTCTTGTGTTTGTTGCGGCGGTTTGTACTTCTTTGCATGTCCTTCAATGTGGTGTTTAGGGCTAAGCACATCCCTGGTATGTTGAATGTGGTGGCTGATGCGCTTTCTCGTTTTCAGTGGGAACGATTCCGGGAAGCGGCGCCGGACGCCCAGGAGATGGGGCAAGCATGCCCGGACGAGATGTGGCGGCTCGGGACGTCATGCTTGGGGAGTACATAAGGAACTCATTGGCGCCAAGCACGTGGTCGTCTTATGTTAAGGTTTGGAAGGAATGGGAGGAGACTGTTCAACAGGTAGGAGGTGTTTTTTCGGAGGGGCAGCGGGGGGACGTGCTGCTATGGTTGCTGTGTCGCCTGTTCTCAAGACAGGCTTCGCCGGCCATGGTGGACAGGTATATGTCTGCCCTGGCCTTTTTATTTAAGTTCAATGGTTGGGAGGACATTACTAAGAATTTCATGATACGTCAGGCGATACGAGGTTTACGGAAGGGTAAGAAGTTTGGGGACACGAGAAGACCGGTGTCGTTCTCGGTGTTGCAAGGGTTGTTAGGAGCGTTGGCTGGGTTGTGTCATTCCCCTTTTGAGGTGGCGCTATTTTCGGGAGCGTTTGTATGGGCGTTCTTCGGAGCCTTCCGGATTGGCGAGCTGGTGAGCCCCAACAGGAAAGGGGCCGGCGGATTGCTGCTCGACGACGTGGACTTATGCAACGACAGGGTGCGGATCAGGTTGCGCCGCTCTAAAACAGACGTGTTTGGTAAAGGGTGCTCTGTGGTGTTGTACGACCGGGTTCAAGGGCGTGCCCGGTGGCTTGCGGGGCGCGGTACTTGGAGGTCCGTCCCGGGATGGCTGGTAGTTTTTTCCTGCATGCTGATGGGACGGCGCTGTCCCGCTTCCAATTTCTGCGGGTTTTTCGAGCGGGTTTACAGAGGCTGGGCTTGGAGCCCAAGCAATTTGGGACGCACTCGTTCCGCATAGGCGCAGCGACGGAGGCAGCACGCCTAGGTTTGGGGGACGAGCGGATTAAGCGGATCGGGAGGTGGGAATCCATGCGGTTCCGCACGTATGTGAGGCCTGACAGGCTGGTGTAAGTAAGCGTTGGTTAGGAAATTGGGAAAGGGGGGGGGGCATTTGTCTCCTCGCAACTAATTTTATTTCCTTTCAGGTTTGAAAGTTTGGTTGATGGGACACTCGTATGTGTACTGGGCGCAGAAGAGAGCCGCAGTTCGAAGATGCGGAACGCAGCTGGGCTTTCCTTTGGAACGAGTGGAATTATCATGGCTTGGTTTGAGGGGCGCTAGCTGGCAGGGTCTCTGCAGCGCGTTATTTAAAAAGTTGTCGGGGGGGCGGTCCCAGACGTGGTACTGGTCCACGGAGGTGGGAACGATCTGGGCTTGATTCCTCAAAGGTTACTGGTTCGGAAAATGAAGAGGGATATGGATCGGCTGAGGGAGCTGGTTCCTGGCGTGGTCGTAGTTTGGTCTGAGATGGTGCCTCGCTTTACGTGGAAACACGCCAGGGATCCAGCTGCAATAGCTCGATCTAGGGGTAAGGTCAACAAAATTATGTCAGTCTTTATTAGACGGTCGGGGGGCGTGGTGGTGAGGCATAGGGAATTAGAGGGTATGCTGCCGGGATATTTTAGGAGGGATGGTATTCACCTATCGGATGTGGGGAATGATTTGCTGAACCTAGGTTTTCAGGATGGTATAGCATAGGCCCTGTTTAGGTGGGGGTCGCACATTAGCTTAAGGGGGTCAAGCCATGTGCTGTGGCGGAACAGGGCGGTGTATATATTGGAACTTGCGTGGAATTTGAAATGGACAGGCCGAGGTTTAGGCCGGATGGAGTTAAGGATTGGTTGGTTCTAGCTCTTTGGTGGCTACGAACCTGGGGGTGTAGGGGTGTCCGAGGTATACCCCTACAGTTAACTGGACGATATGGGGCCTCTTTGGTAGGCCGTGTGTTTCAAGTTATATGTTATTTGTTGTTATTTATTGTTGAATTGCTAGGGTCATTGTCAGGGGTACTGTGTGGGGGCATAGTAACATAATGTCTAGTAGGACAATGACCCTAGATTATGTTAATTTATTATAATTAATTAATAAAGCTGTGGACTTTATACTCCAACAGAATTATCGGTGTCAGTGTTTTATTTAAGTGTAAGGGGTAGCACATGCTGAATAACGACTGTGCAAATGTCAGGTAGCCCATGGAGCAACGCAGTGTGGGGAGTGGGCCTTGACAGAGCCAGGGAGTGGGCATGGGCTTAAGTTTGTGGGAAGGGTTTTGGGAGTGATGTTTTGGGGGGTGGAGAGTAGGGATATAAAGAGCAGCCATATTAGAATAGGGGCCATTTTAACTGGAGCCTCTCTTACCTGTAGATTGTCCCACCCACCCTCCCTAGTTTGCAGTTCCGCTTGGTCACAGCGGCGGAACAGGGCGGTGTATATATTGGAACTTGCGTGGAATTTGAAATGGACAGGCCGAGGTTTAGGCCGGATG
This sequence comes from Pelobates cultripes, assembly GCA_933207985.1. NCBI lineage: Eukaryota > Metazoa > Chordata > Amphibia > Anura > Pelobatidae > Pelobates > Pelobates cultripes. The sequence goes on along the minus strand of OW240921.1, from coordinate 22,976,327 downwards.
GAGTTAAGGATTGGTTGGTTCTAGCTCTTTGTTGGCTACGAACCTGGGGGTGTAGGGGTGTCCGAGGTATACCCCTACAGTTAACTGGACGATATGGGGCCTCTTTGGTAGGCCGTGTGTTTCAAGTTATATGTTATTTGTTGTTATTTATTGTTGAATTGCTAGGGTCATTGTCAGGGGTACTGTGTGGGGGCATAGTAACATAATGTCTAGTAGGACAATGACCCTAGATTATGTTAATTTATTATAATTAATTAATAAAGCTGTGGACTTTATACTCCAACAGAATTATCGGTGTCAGTGTTTTATTTAAGTGTAAGGGGTAGCACATGCCGAATAACGACTGTGCAAATGTCAAGGAGAGAAGCCATGTTCTCGGAGCCTGCTTAAAGAAAGTGTGTCCCTACCTGTTTCAATGGTCTGTTACTGCTGGGACAGTGAAATAATAACAGGGGAAGGCTAATGCACTGCAACTACAAGAAGTTTCTGTCTACTGCTCTGCTAGGAGAATTAGAAGACTGTTATTTAATGATCAGCTCCCTGCAGATTCTGGAACTTTCTGCAGGGGTGTGAATGAGCTCTTACATCCCGTCAGCAGAAGGAAGAGAAAGGATTACCATTGCTGTTCTGCTGCTGTCCTACATTCTGCTGGATCTCTCTGGAAATATCTGCAGTTACAGAAGTCATTCAAAGATACTGTCTCCAGAGACTGCTTCAGGACTCTCCCTTATAACTGTATCTGGGTAGCGCTACCTACACCTAAGGGCCCCAACGTTTAGCACATAATTTACCTGCAGGTACCTAGAAGTTTAACTGTTCAGATGTAGTTATGGATGTTATTAAGAGAAGTTTCTTGTCTGCATTCCTGCTGCTAAAGACTCTTGTGACTCTTATCGTCATTTAACATTAGCCAGGAACTGCATTGTTATTTCTGCTGTTATATGTCTATCATATAATACTTGCATACTTGTACACTTACATACAACACAAATGCTGCAGTGAAGTCACCAGCTGTCAGTCATACCTCCTTTCTTTGGCCCTTGTCGCTCCTCTTCTCTCGAGCGACGCTGCATCTCCTCCTCTGGATGCTGAGTTTCATGCGTTCGCACTAGGGGGCCTGCGCGATGACGTGGCAGTCTTGGTTCTGCCTCATATTAAAGCAACAGTACCTCAAGTGGGGCAAAACACACACATATTTAAAAATTTCAAAATCCAGCACTCTCAATAATTCACTAAACAAGGATTTCAAATCTTAGAGATTGTAATAGTTTTATTTAAAAACACCTCACCTAGTCAAAAAATAATGGGGGTTTAGTTACATTATATGATCATATATTGCATAAGCCTGCCACAACGTCAGTGTACCCCATTCTTGACCGGTCCTACTCTAGTAGCTTAATGATTGCTCTTATGAGATTAATCCACTTACTTGGGAAATACTTCCTTACTGGGACTCTCTGCAAGTCAAGGCTAAATAGGGCCCTGGATTGAGGCACCTGTGACAGAGAGGGGTGCAAAACCAAGGATTTGGGAGTCCACGCCAAAGATTAGTATCTTGGTACCATCCCTATTTTTTATGGTAAAAAAAATATATATTTTTGACTCTTTTTGTGAGCCGCAGCCATTATTAATTTTTTTAACCCCTGCCCTGCTGTTTGATCACTATACTGTACGGTACTGTATTTTGAGCAGAGTGCTCTCTGATCAAGCTGACATTTTTTTGGTGGAGCTCATTATATTAAGTAAAAAAAAAACAAAAAACAACCCTTTTAGTACTGGTAGCAACTGTTTAATCTGCGATCAGTAATTCTATTAAAATTTTTTGGTTAAGGATTGGGTTCTTTGTGGGTAGAAGTGGGAACTGGGGGGCGTGAATAGTGTATTTGGCAGGGAGGAAAATAAATTAAATGATCCCCTTATTTACGAAGAATTAACCACCTAAAATTCTCTTGTAAGGTATGTTGGAGGCAGTGGCGGACTGGCCAGGACATTAAGTCTAATGTCACAGGAACCTGTTTTAAGATACATGATATTGTTACATGCCACTCTACTAATGTGGTGTATCTCCTCTGGTGTCCCTGTGGGCTCCAGTATGTGGGTATGACTACCAAAACCCGCATTATGGAGCACATGGGGAACATACGGAGGGTATACACCAAACATAGTGTATCAGCACATTTTATTGAACATCATAATGGTGACACTTCTCTTTTAAGTTTTATGGTGATTGGGAAAAAGCGGATAAATTGGAGAGGAGAGGATAATGTCCGAGAATTAAGTAAATTAGAGGGCAAATGGATTTTTACCTTGGACACTATGTGCCCTAAAGGTCTTAATATAGATTTTGAATTAGTCCATTTTTTATAAATTTTATAATATTTATATATTTTACATGTATTGTGTATTAGATAGTATATGTTATCTATATATATATTTTTTATAGTTTTTATTGGATTTTTTATTATAAAAAATTTCTTTTTTGGACATTTTCTCTCTCTTTAATATTCTTTTGGTTTCACTTATTAGGTTATGTGTTTTGTGAATATCTATGTACCTATTCATTAATTCACAGTTTGTTACTTCTCCATTTTTACATTATGTTTGATTAAGCTTGTTTGGGCATATGCCCTTTTCCAATATGGACATCTTTGGGACTATTTCCACCATGCTCGAGCGTGGAACGCATGGTGGAACGCAAAAGCATCACGTGACCGCATCTAACCGGAAGTCACATGCGTTTTGCCGAAACCGGAAGTGGTATGGTCGGCGGCATTTTGGAATTACAGCTGGATCCAGTTGAACACATGAAGGGGGCTATTTAAGCCCTGAAGTTTTTCCAGGAATTTAGCACTGAGGAAGGCCCTATCAAGGGCTGAAACGCGTTTGCACTTTACTGGACTTTTTTGATTGGGACTTTTTCTATTTGGCGGTATTATTTTATTGTTTATATGTTGTAGTGTTCTACTGCTTTTACTTTTTGGCTATAATTGCGGTGCAATACTGTACTATATTCTATTACTATACCTGCCTTGTCCCTAGATATTCATATTTTCTTTTAATATTTTATTATTATTATTCAATAAATTTGCATCTACATTTGTTATCGTGGACCTCGAGTTCTTCAACAGGAGTTTATCGAGAGCCTGAATAGGCACCCAAGGGTGATGTACATAGAGCCTATGATGCTCCATCTTTGTGAGTTTAATCCTCATATATTATAGATTGTTTGTTTTAACTTGTTTTACAGATGTAATCACCATACCTACATCTACAATAGGTGGTATACCTATTTTGTATATATTCTGTATATATTTTTGAGTGTGTGTGAATCTATCTAATCTTTCCAGGATGTCAGCTTGCCTAATAGCAAGTGGGCCCTGTGAGCCACTGATGAAGGAGGTCCCCTTAAATAACAATGTTAAAATAGATTTCCTTTTTAAGGGTCATACCGCGATGGAGGAAAGACCATGCTGACAGTCTCCTCCTAGTCAGGGCCAGATTAAGAGCCCAGTGGGCCTGGTGCTGACAATTATGATGGACCTTATTACAAAATCTTATTTACCAAAAACACTTAAACAGTCCTATCTCCTAAGCGTCATGTATCTGATGAAGATGGTGCTGGAGGAAAAACTCATAGGATGAAGCTATGAGGAAACACATACCCTATGCTAATCTCACACTTTCATCTTCAAGTAAACCCATACCCCCTAACAGCAGTGTCCAGTAAAGCAGGAAGTCTATGGATGGGGTAAAAGGGTGGGCCACTGACACAAATCTGCCGAAAGGGGTGAACAAACACCAAAAGGGGGCATGTCTGTGTCCCCATGTCTCCCAGTTCCGTAGTGTCTGTGCACCCATGTTTCCCAGTGTCCCCATGTCACTAGGGAACATTGAGAGACATCGGCACACTGGCAGACATGGGGACACTGAGATACTAGGGAACACTGGGAGACCTGGGGACACAGACTCTTGGGGATACTGAGAGACATGGAGAAATGGGGACACTGGTTGACTTTGGGACACATGGGAGACATGGGGCACTGAGACACTCTGATACATAGGGGACACTGTGATACATAGGTGACACTGGAGGTTGAAACGTTGTGTTGTCCAATAAACCTGCTTAAATCTATCACAGTGAGTGCCTGATATTTTTTATTTTATTCTAGGGGACACTGAGACACTAGGAGACATGGGTACACTGGGAGACTAGGGACACTGGCACACTGAGTGCCTGAGATTTTTTTTCTTCTATACTAGGGGACACTGAAACACTTGGGAGCACTGTGAGACATGGGGGCACTGTGAGACTAGGGGACACTGAAACACTACAGACACTGGGAGACATGGGACACTGAGACACTCTGATACATAGGGGACTCTGTGATACATAGGTGACACTGTGATACATAGGTGACACTTGAGACTTGATAGAGACCTGGGTCCAGGTCGAAACATTGCGTTGTCCAATAAACCTGCTAAAATCTATCACAGTGAGTGCCTGATATTTTTTATACTAGGGGACACTGAGACACTAGGAGACATGGGGACACTGGGAGACTAGGGGACTTTAATAGACTAGAAAACACTGAGACACTAGGGACACTGGCACACTACGGACATTGAGAGACACCAGGGACCCTGGGAGACATGGGGATACGGAGATCCTAGGGACACTGGCTGGGAGACGTGGGAACACCAGGTGTATGTATGTATACTCTATATCATCTGTGTATTTTGCACTAATTGTTGACTCTTGGTAATGACATAAGTGAATTATTATTTGATTTATCTCCTAGCATTGTTTGCTATATATGCACTTTTGTTTGCTTGTGGTGTTAGCTTGACAAAGACCTCTTGGTAGGTCGAAACATTGCTGTCTGTTTTGTTAGAATAAATCTGCCTGCGGCTTTCACACTTTGAGTGCCTGGAAATCTTTTTTTGATGCCTTAACATGTTGGGATTGCTGGTCCTGTTCCGGAGCACCTGTGGCCGCTAGGAGTAAGTATGGTTCCTATGACCAATTTAACAAATATTATTAAACAAGCTAATCCAAAAAGATGCATTTACAAAAGTTTAACTACATACAATTTCTCAATGACAAACCCATACTTATGGTATATTTGTAGATGTTTCTTATTCTTTAGTGGATTTGATATACATGACCCCAGGTCTGTTTTTATTTTAACCAATACGTGGCGATGCAGGGCAGTGGAAACCTAAAACTAGTCCATTATTACTCTCCCGACAGAAAGTTTATGTTGAATAGACACTGCATCCGTTTCATAACTATGTTTTTCTATATTTGAGTTATGGAGTTTGGACCACATTTATAGTTAGATGTTTATGCCGGATATTTGTTATCATAGAGTAAAGATGCAGATCATCATTTGGCATGTGCAATATACTACTTATATGCCTATTTTATATATCTCAAGTTCCATTTTATTGAAATTCCAATATTTTAGTTAAAGTAACCGGATGATTTGACAATATGTTATGTAAAAATATCAAATATAATATTCGAATACGTCAGTATTTATGTTTCAAAAGCTTGAAATGACAAATTGTTGTACTTTTGTGTTTTTGTGAATTGCTGTGAAGATGCCAAAAAATAATAATTTAAAAAAAAATATCCTCCATTTCTTTAAAATTTTAAAAACATCACAAAGCGGTGGAATGTCCGCCAAGTGTCAGAGCAACGCCGCTGTCTATGTACCAGGTGAAATGATTGTTCCAACGGCACATCTAATAAAAGAAATAAAGAATAAAATTAAAATTAAAAAAAATCTTTAAAATTAAATTATAACAGTCTGTATTTACATTTAGTATCTACTGTATACTGCCAGTAATACAATATATGTACACTTTAACAACAAAAAATTATATATTTTTTTTTTCACAAAAATTTTAATGGTACCTTTTTTCCACTTGTGTTTTTTTTTAAATGTATTTATTATAAACATGAAATGATAGCCTTATAGTTGTGGGTGGACTCCCTCTGCCTCTGGTAACCAATATTGTTAGACCCAATCCGTCACTGGGTGAAGGATGTGTGCACCATTCTGTCAGACTGTGATAGTGACTTTCGCACAGACAGTGACACTATGAAAGCCTCCAACATTGAGGACCTAAGTGAGTCATTTTGCTATGGTGCCCCACCACCATCTACAAGAAGCCGCTTAGGACGCCCAGTGCCAAAGTAAAACTGGGTAAGCAAAACCTGACTGACTCAGAAATACTCCCATTCATGGCTACACCTGGCAACACAGTAACAGTAAATGCTTGTGAGCTGCTGAATTACTTTGGCCTGTTTGATGCCATATTTGAGCTTATGGTTGTGCAAACCAACTTTCTCCAAATCCAGGATCACATTACAGTAAAAAAACATATGGCACCCAACAGATGTGGCAGAAATGAAAACATTTTGGGCTCTAACCCTAGTAATAGTACTGTCTAAAAGCCATGATCACGTTCTATTTGTACAAGCACCCCACCCTGTCTACCCCTCTTTCCCCATGGATTATGAAGAGGGATTGCTACATTCCTCAAGTTTAATGATTAATGCACTGTGTACCCCTAGAAATTAATTTATTTTTGTATAAAATATTCTACCAGGAAGGATACATTGAGATTTCTCATATATATATATATATATATATATATATATATATATATATATATATATATATATGCATTCTGTATTGAGTTATGCTGGCATAGATCTCTTATTTTGAATTAATATTTTGCTTAAATCCATGAGGTGCTCTGTAGGAATATTAGGATCGAGCCACTTTAGTTTTGTATTGCGGTATGCAAAATATTGTGCTGGTACTGGATTGGAGGTTATAAGAGGTGGGAACAGCTGGGGAGAGAATTATACTAGGGTGGGAGCTTCCCAGAAAAGCTTTTATGCACAAGTCTAGAAAGATGAAGGGTGCGTCAGGATTCCAGCGATAGTCAGTTTAGCTCTTTTAAAATGTCAAAATTGTGGGTCAAGTAATTACATTCTAGTACAAAGCTACAGAACAAATGACACAATGTATTAAGTTTATTACGGTGGGTTTGCGAAGAAGGTGCATATACTACATCCCCATAATCAATGACTGGCATTAGCATTTGGTGCACTGTTTCTCCAATGCACTGGAGAATCTAATTTCCTTACTGTAGGGCTTAGGCATGATTTATTTTTGGATAGGGCACCTAGTTTTGGGTGAAAGTTTGAAGAGAGTTTTTCAATGTGAAGAACTTACCCATTGTTTGACAGGCTCTACAAAAGTCATCCATTTATCTAACTGATGTCTGACAAAAAAATTGTATCGATGAATCCCTATTGAAATGTAAAACTGTACTGCTTTTCAAACAATATATTCAATTTTGTGGTCAGGATATGGCATCAAATTTTATAAATTGTGTGCATCCATTACTGGTTATACATGGGCAATTTGAATTTATCAAGAGAAGAATAGCCAACTACCCAGGATGCTCTGAATCTGTGGGTAGAAATGGCAATATTGTGTGAGATCTGATCCTTCCCTTGTTAAATAAGGGTTATAAGCTAAGAGTTATAATTATTATACCAGCTGATTTCTATTAAACATATATTTTGTTCCAAACCCTTAGCTTGATGCACAGTACAAATCGCTTAGGTTTCCCCAAACCATAACAAGTGGTAGCTGCATTAGAGGCTCCACCAGCCAGTATGAGGTGCTGGCCCTTCAGTTCCCAGATAAGATAGAGGTCAGGGCCGGCGCGTCCATAAGGCGGCACAGGCGGCCGCCTTAGGGCGCACTGGCTTTGGAGGCGCAATATTTCAGTGACCGGCAGGAGGGAAGTTCTCCCTCCTGCCAGACCACCATCTGGACCCCTGGCGCTGCAGATTTGTGATCAGAGACGGCGAGGGAACTCTTTTGTTGATGCCGCAGGAGCCGGAATATGACGTCATATTCCGGCTCCCGGCATCAGTAGGCAGCCCGCGAGGGAGCAGAGCAGGGAGATTAGAGCTCCCTTGCCGCCTCTGATCACACCACTGCCGCACGCCACCTAGCAGCCCCAAGGGAATGATCCATCATCAGAGATGCATTGTGTTTCTGTGTGTGTGTGTAAGAGAAGCAGTGTATGTTTGCATGTGTGTGTAAGGGATTCATTGTGTGTTTCTGTGTATATGTGCAAAGGATGCATTGTCTTTATGTGTAAGAGTTGCAGTGTGTGTGTGTGTGTAATGGATGCATTGTGTATTCCTCTGTGTGTAAGGGAAGCATGTTGTGTTTCTGTGTGTATAGGGATGCATTGTGTGTGTGTGTGTGTGTGCATAGTGTGAAAGAGCTCCCTGTCCTGCCCCCTGTCCTATAGAGCTCTCCCTTCCATCCCGTAGAGATCTCCTCTCTCCCCCACCTTCCTTAGTGGTCTCCTTTTCTCCCCGACTTTCCATTAGTGGTCTCTCGTCTCCCCCTTAGTGGTCTCTGCTCTCCTCTGCCCCCCTTTCCATTAGTGGTCTCTCCTCTCCCCCCTTCCCTTAGCGGTCTCTACTCACCCCTTTCCCCTAGTGGTCTCTACACCACCCCCTCCCTCCTTTAGTGGTCTCTCCCTCCCCCATGTTCTCCACAACCCTCCCTGTGTTCT
>OW240921.1:22898993-22967372 GCA_933207985.1 Pelobates cultripes | reverse complement strand
CCTCACCTCCCCTTCCCTGTAGCGTGGCCGAGCTCCTCTCCGGTCCGCGACCCGGCGGGACTGACAGGAAGTGCACACTGAGTGTGCACTTCCTGTCATCCGGCCGGGTCGCGGACCGGAGAGGAGCTCGGCCACGCTACAGGGAAGGGGAGGTGAGGCAGTGCGGCAGCCGTCTGAGCGCTCTCTATAGAGCGCTCAGGCGGCTGTGGCATTTAAAGGGCCGGCGATGGGGACGCAGGGCGCCCCCTCCTATATGGCACCCTAGGTGGCTGCCTAGTTTGCCTTATAGGAAACGCCGGCCCTGGGTAGGAGGCACACCAGGAAGGGGAGTGGGAGAGGGGCTGGTTAAGAGGCACATAGGTGAAGATGTTTTTTTGGGGGGGGAAGGCGGAAAAATGCATCTTTGCCTATGTACCCAAAAATCCTTGCACAGGCCCTGATAGAGGTATATATGCTGCCTACAATCCGATGAAAGTGCAGTTCTGTTTCTGTCAGAGGAAGAACTGAGCAGCTGGAAAAACCAAAGTGCACTGTAGACTACAGCAATTATATTGGCGGAGTAGACCTGAAAAAGTATGACCTGGTACAACAAAATTGCAATCTATGATGGAGTTAATTTTCATTCCTGGACTGCCCCAAAATTAACTTCATAGCATACTCAAAGGCAAAATAAAACCAGTAAATCAATCTGGCAAATTTCAATGTGCAAAACTGAAATGGGCAAGCTCTTTATTTGACCCTCTAACTTTCCAAAACACCATTAAAACTGTAAATTGGGGGCGATGTTTTACTCGTGGGACATCACATCATACTAATATGTGTGGCTTATTGGAGAAAAGGCTAACAGTATTACGTTAAAATGTCGTGCAGAATTTAGAAAATGACAACATTCCTTAATTTCTCAAACTTTTTATTCATATTAATTTATGTTTCATATATAAATATTTGATGTGATACGAAATACCGGTTTCTCCTGAACAAAATGATATATAATACATGTGGGTGCACTTAATATGAAAGAGGTGAATTATGATAGAACAGACACATAGCTCAAATTCTGGTATTTGTTTTGTTTTGGTGAGAACTTGTACAATTGCCTCCGTCCTTAAGAGGATAATGTTACTGTTTATAAACTATGCTATTCTATGTACATGTTTATTATTGATATTATATATTTATTTATTTTTACTAAGAACAATAAGGCGTTACTGTAGAATGCAGAGTACCTGTATACAGACAGTTAATATGATGCATGTTATGCGACAATTTCGTGCAGATTAATGCATTTGTTTCCATTTGGTTAATGTTTTAGGTTAATGACCCTTTTGTGACTAATTTCTTGGGGGGGGGGGGTTATGTGCGTGTATAAAAAATTGTTCTCATGCATTTTATTGATGTTGATTTGAAAAATGTATTGATATTGAGGTTACATTGATTATTTGAAAATCAAAGGCATTTCAAAAGTTCTACAACATGAGTTCTGTTTGAGAACCTTCACACACCGAAGCAGACAGATGTCTGATTACTGCTAATAAAAGCTCACAATGAAGATGGAATAACATAGAATTTACTTTGCTTGATGTCTCTAGAAGACAGTAGAGGATTACACATTCAGTAACAGAGAGCTGGTTTGTTAATTGATGCTCATGCAAACTAGTTGGCTTTACATTTGAAGATGTTTCCTTCTGCATTAACAAGCCACAGCAATCCTCTATCATATGAGACATGCTTAAAGGGACCATGCACATCCACCAGAGACCATGAAGTCCCAATTGGGTTTAAAGAAGAGAGTCCTTCTCTGTGGGAAAAAAAGAGAGGAACAATTATTATTCATGGTCATCTTTGTCTAGTCTCCTACAACACATGCATGGAACAGCTTATTATACAGGTGATACTCGAAAAATTAGAATATCATGCAAAAGTTCATTTATTTCAGTAATGCAACGTAAAAGGGGAAACTAATGTATAAGATAGACGCATTACATGCAAAGCAAGATAATTCAAGCCGTGATTTGTCATAAGTGCGATGATGCTCTGCCAGGCCTCTACTGCAACTGTCTTCAGTTCCTGCTTGGGGCATTTTCCCTTCAATTTTGTCTTCATCAAGTGAAATGCATACTCAATCGGATTCAGGTCAGGTGATTGACTTGGCCATTGCATAACATTCCACTTCTTTCCCTTAAAAAAAAACTCTTTGGTTGCTTTTGCTGTATGCTTCGGGTCATTGTCCATCTGTACTGTGAAGCGCCGTCCAATGAGTTCTGAAGCATTTGGCTGAATATGAGCAGATAATATTGCCCGAAACACTTCAGAATTCATCCTGCTGCTTTTGTCAGCAGTCACATCATCAATAAGTACAAGAGAACCAGTTCCATTGGCAGTCATACATGCCCACGCCATGACACTACCACCACCATGCTTCACTGATGAGGTGGTATGCTTTGTGTCACGACAGTGACCCCTTCACACAGAGTGAAACCAAGAGGAAGACGTATACCGGACCTTAGAATGGCCGGACTTGCGTCTGAGAGTAGTCAAAGGAATAGCTAGAGGTCAAGGGAATACAGAAGACGGGCACACGATAATCCAAGCCAAAACAATGGGAAACCAGAGAACAGGATAGTCAGAGTGTAAGCCAAGAGTCAGAAATAAAGAGCGCTAGGGGACTCAAACAAGAACCACACTAGGGCACCTAACAAGTACCAAGGTTGCCTTTTTATAGTGTGGGATCTTTAGCTTTAAAGCCCCCCAAAAGGTCCAAGAGCGTGGCCACGTTTGAATTTTGGCGGCACTATTTTGCGGACGTTGACGCACATGCGCCGCGTCATAAAAATGGGCGTGTTCTGAGCGGACGGCGTCAGAAGGACTGAGCCGTCTCCCAGAAGTATGGGAGGAAAACGCTGTGCTGTGCGGGTCCGGCGGGGAAAGGTAAGTGATTGTTACAGTACCCCCCCCTCGAGAACCGCCAACAGCGGGCAGAACCAGACCCACGTGAACGTCACCTCTCAAAGAAACGAACCAGGCAAGGGGCGTGAACATCAGAGGTATCCGCCCATGAACGTTCCTCGGGACCGTATCCTCTCCAATCTAGGAGATACTGCAATTTACCCCTGGAAATACGGGAATCTAATATAGACTTAACTTCGTATTCATTCTGATCTTCTATGAGTGCGTCAGGAGGATTCGAGGTATTTTGAGTATAATGATTACATATTAAAGGTTTGAGGAGGGAAACATGAAAAGAGTTAGAAATCTTCATGGCATTCGGCAAGCGCATGCTATAACAGACTGGGTTAATGCGTCTGAGTACTTGTAAAGGACCTATGAAACGGGAAACTAATTTCATTGAGGGGACTTTTAATTTTATGTTATGAGTACTCAACCATACTCTGTCACCTGCTATGAATGTAGGAGCAGCTCTACGACGTCTATCCGCATTATTTTTTTTTAATCTAGGACTTCTGAGTCAAAATATGTTTAACCCCTAACCAAGTCTCTCTCATATCGTTGATAGCGCTGTCAAAACTAGGCACTCCAGTAGATGAAAAAGAACTTGGCAGAGTTGTAGGGTTAAAATCATAATTAATAAAAAATGGACTATGTTGAGTAGATTTGTGCACCAGATTATTATGGGCGAATTCAGCCCATGGAAATACCTCCACCCAATCGTACTCAGAAGTAAAAACCGGATATATTGTTCAAGACATTGATTCATCCTTTCTGTAACCCAGTTTGATTGGGGATGGTAAGAAGAAGAAAGGTTAAGATTAATACCTAGTTGGTCACAAAATGCCCTCCAGAGCCGTGAAACGAATTGTGTCCCTCTGTCGGAAGTAATATCTTGAGGTATGCCATGCAAACAAACCACCTCTTTTATAAATAAAGAGGATAGTTCGGAAGAAGAAGGTAATTTGATTAACGGGACCAGATGGGTCATTTTAGAGAATCTGTCGATTATAGTCAATATAACACTATGATTCTTGGAGGGAGGCAGGCCCACTACAAAATCCATGGCAATACTCGACCAGGGTTTATTGGGAATGGGCAATGGCAAGAGGAGACCAAAAGGACGACCTTTCGGTGATTTAGTAGAGGCACAGATCCTACATACAATAATGAACTCATGAACGTCCTTCTTGTATGAAGGCCACCAGAATTGTTTTTCGAGTAAAGATTCAGTTTTGTGAATACCTGGATGCCCTGCCAATTTGGAGTTGTGTACAAGGGATAAGACCTTTTTTCCATAAGCCAAGTGTACGTATAATTTTCCCCGGGGAACTGTTAATGAGGCACGATCCTGGGACTTGTATAGTTCCTCCATTAACCCATAAGAGATTTTGGCATGGACAGTGGCAATTATGTGGTTGGTTGGGATCATGGAGGAAAAATGGGTTACGGGAGATGATAAATGTTCATGTTGATGGGATAAGGCGTCATCCTTAGTGTTCTTTGACCCTGGTCTGTAAGTTACAAAGTAATTGAACCGTGTTAAAAATAAAGACCATCGAATCTACCTGTCTGATATTCTTTTGGCCTCTCCAAAATACGAAAGTTTTTTATGATCCGTAAGGATTTTAATAGGAATAGCTGACCGTTCTAACGGATGGCGTCACTCTTTAAGAGCTGAGATAATAGCCAATAATTCCCTGTCTCCAGTATCATATCTTTTTTCTGTTTCTGTTAATTTCTTAGAAAAAAATCCACAGGGATGCAGCGGTTGATCATCAGAGGGTCATTGAGATAGCACAGCCCCAATACCCGTTTCTGATGCATCCACCTCTAATAGAAAGGGACGTGAGGAATCGGGATTACTCAATACTGGCGCTGAGGAGAAAGCCCTTTTTAATCTCTCAAAAGCTTCCTTGGCCTCGAGACTCCACTCCATGGGATTCCGTCCCTTTTTGGTCATGGCAGTGATAGGGGCAGTGATAGAGGAGAATCCCTTAATAAATTCCCTGTAATAATTAGCAAATCCCAGGAAACGTTGGATGGCTTTGAGTCCAACAGGCAAGGGCCAATGTAGAATAGCTTCTAATTTTTTTCTTTCCATTTGAAATCCAGACCCTGAAATTATATAGCCCAGGAAATGTACTTTGTCCTTATCAAACAGACATTTATCTAACTTACAGTAAAGCCCAGTTTCTAAGATTTTAGAAAGAACCAACCTGACATGAGTATGGTGGTCTTTAATATTGTTGGAGTAGATTAGGATATTGTCTAAATATACTATTCCAAACATCTGTAAATACTCTCTTAAAACATCATTAATGAAGTCTTGAAAGCCTGCTGGGGCATTACATAACCCGAAGGGCATGACCCGATACTCGTAGTGACCATAACGAGTATTAAAAGCGGTCTTCCATTCATGCCCATTCTTAATTCTGACTAAATTGTATGCTCCCCGCAGATCCAAGTTAGTAAATATTTTCACCCCTTTTAATCTGTCGAAAAGTTCTGTAGTCAATGGAATAGGATAAGCGTTATGTATAGTTATTTTGTTTAAACCCTGATAATCAATACAGGGTCTTAAATCCCCCTCCCTTTTGGAAAAAACAAAAAAAACAGCACCACCTGGGGAGGAAGATTTAGTAATAAATCCCTTCCTTAAGTTTTCCTTAAGTTTTCTGTGATGTATTCTTCTAGTACTTTATTCTCGGCCACAGAGAGAGGATAGACTGTGCCTCTAGGAGGCATAGTGCCAGGTAATAAGTCAATGGGACAGTCATATGTCCAATGCAGAGGTAATTTTTCTGCTTCTCGTGGTTCGAAAACAGCTTTAAGATCCAAATATTGTTTGGGTATTTGAGTGGTTAAAGGTTCCATAGTAGGCACATTGTTTAATTGGAGTAATACACTTTCTAAGACAAGTATCACCCCATTTTAAAATCTCTTTTTTCTCCCAGTTTATAGAAGGATTATGTTTAGAGAGCCAGGGAAAGTCAAGGATAACAGGAAAGATGGGAGAAGTGACTTGTTGCAGGATTATAATCTCCCTATACAGGGAACCTACGGACAATACCACTGGATTAGTCTCTTGTGTGATAAAAGGGATTGACAGTGGTCTACCATCTATGGCCTCAATGGCCAAAGGTGTTGATCTATTTTTGAAATGGGAGAGAATATTTCTGACCGAATTTGCGATCAACAAAATTCTCGGCCGCCCCAAAGTCTATCAAGGCAATGGTTGGCACCTTCTTTCCTTCCCATTCAATAACTACTGGTAGAAGAAGCCTATGATCTTTCTTATCATTAAAGGAGGACATACACATTACACCCAAGGCCTTTAGGCCTTAGGTGCGGGTGTTTTCCGGCCGGTTGGGACAGATTGAGCGAGAAAGACCCTTTCTACCACAATATAGGCATAGTCCCTCCCTACGACGGTATTGTCTTTCAGTCTCAGACAAACGCGTAACTCCCAATTGCATAGGTTCTGGGGGAGTGACTGCTGTTGTCTCGGATGAAGGGTAAGTCAATGCCAGGCGTTCCAGCACCCGTCTAGGTCTATCTCTGGTGTTCTGTCTATGTCGGAGGCGCTCATCAATGTGGGCAAGATATGTGATCAATTCTTCCAGCACATTCGGGAAGTCCCTGGTGGCTACCTCATCTAAGAGTTTATCAGAAAGCCCGTTCATGAATACGTCAACAAACGCTTGTTCATTCCATCTAACTTCGGCTGCATGCGTACGGAATTCTGGAGCGTAATCAACAAGAGAACGAGATCCCTGTCTCATACGTAACAAGGTCTTGGCAGCATTAGTCCTCCTCTCTGGGGGATCAAAAGCCCTCCTAAAAGCTGCAACAAATACTGCATAGTTAAATACTATCGGGTTGTCGTTCTCCCATAAGGGATTAGCCCAAACTAACGCCCTATCGATCAACAAGGTGATTATGTAACCAATCTTTGCCCTATCCGTAGGATATGCTCTCGGATGAAGTTTGAAATAAATACTAACTTGGTTTAAGAAACCCCAGCAACCTTTAGGATCTCCCCCATAATGGAGAGGGGAGGTTGCGTGATTGGGAGTACCCACAGCAACCATTTGCATAGGTTGTTCCTGAGGTCGGAGATGGGCAGTACGTGCTAGCAAGGTCTGTGCAGCAATAGTGAACAGGTCCATGCGATGGTCCAGTTCTTCAAACCATTCATCAGGTACCGGCCCAAGAGGGTTAACACCTGCAGTGTCCATGGCCCTAGTGTAATGTCACGACAGTGATCCCTTCACACAGAGTGAAACCCAGAGGAAGACGTATATCAGACCTTAGAATGGCCGGACTTGTGTCTGAGAGTAGTCAAAGGAATAGCCAGAGGTCAAGGGAATACAGAAGACGGGCACACGATAATGCAAGCCAAAACAATGGGAAACCAGAGAACAGGATAGTCAGAGTGTAAGCCAAGAGTCAGATACCAAAAAGAGAATCAGAAATAAAGAGCGCTAGGGGACTCAAACAAGAGCCACACTAGAGCGCCTAACAAGTGCCAAGGTTGCCTTTTTATAGTGTGGGATCTTTAGCTTTAAAGCCACGCCCCCAAAAGGTCCTGGAGCGTGGCCACGTTTGAATTTTGGCGGCACTATTTTGCTGACGTCGGCGCGCATTCCGAGCGGCCGGCGTCAGAAGGACTGAGCCGCCTCCCGGAAGTATGGGAAGAGAACGCAGTTCTGCGCGGGTCCGGCGGGGAAAGGTAAGTGATCGTTACACTTTGGATCATGAGCAATTCCTTTCCTTCTCCATTCTCTTCTCTTCCCATCACTCTGGTACAAGTTGATCTTGATTTCATCTGTACATATGTTGTTCCAGAACTATAAAGGCTTTTTTAGAAGTTGTTTGGCAAACTCTAATCTGGCCTTCCTGTTTTTGAGGCTCACCAATGGTTTACATCTTGTGGTGAACCCTCTGTATTCACTCTGGTGAAGTCTTCTCTTGATTGTTGACTTTGACATACACACACCTACCTCCTGAAGAGTGTTCTTGATCTGGCCAACTGTTGTTAAGGGTGTTTTCTTCACCAGGGAAATAATTCTTCGGTCATCCACCACAGTTGTTTTCCGTGGTCTTCCGGGTCTTTTGGTGTTGCTGAGCTCACTGGTGCGTTCTTTCTTTTTAAGGATGTTCCAGACTGTTGATTTGGCCACACCTAATGTTTTTGCTATCTCTCTGATGGGTTTGTTTTGTTTTTTCAGCCTAATTATGGCTTGCTCTGCAACCTCCTTCTACAAGTCCACCCTCTCCTCTCAACTAGACATCATGGCACCTTGTACATTTAAACGCCGCAGGCCCCCCAACAACAACCCTGGCACACCAAGCTCACTCGATACCTCCAAAAATGCTCCAGAACTGCTGAACGCTGTTGGAGAAAGTCTCACTGTGCATCTGACTTTCTCCACTATAAATTTATGCTGAGCTCATACAGCTTGGCTCTTTCCTCTGCAAAAGTTAATTACTTCAATACACTCATAACCACACTCTCCCGCGAACCCAAATGACTATTTCACACATTTAACTCTCTACTTTGCCCTGCTGTTCCTCCTCCACCTACTAACTTGACCGCCTCAGACTTTGCAACTCACTTCACTGACCAGATCTCTACAATCAGAGAAGAGATATCTCATCTTTCTTCTTCCCCTTACAATACTTCCCTTAACTTAACTCCCTCTGCTGTTCTATGTTCATTCGCACCCGCTACATTGAAAGAGGTTTCTGCTCTGCTCCAGTCCTCCCGCCCCACCACCTGCTCCCTAGATCCAATTCCCTCGCATCTCATCCGTACTCTGTCTTCTTCCACCTCTCACTAAAATTCTCAATCTCTCTCCTCTGGTATATTTCCATTGCCCTTCAAACATGCAACTGTAACCCCAATTCTAAAGAAGCCCAATCTTGACCCTAATTCCCCATCCAACTATCGTCCTATCTCGCTACTGCCTTTTGCATCCAAGATCCTTGAAAAAAATTGTGTATTCGAGATTGACAGACTTCCTCGAGTCCAATTCTCTGCTAGACCTGCTTCAATCTGGTTTCCGCGCTAAGCACTCTGTGGAAACGGCACTGACCAAAGTATCCAATGATCTACTCGCGGCAAAATCTCATGGTCACTACTCTATACTAATTCTCCTTGATCTGTCTGCGGCTTTTGACACTGTTGATCATCAACAGCTTCTTCTCATCCTCCGCAATATCGGTCTACAAGATACTGCTCTCTCCTGGTGCTCCTCCTACCTCTCCCAGCGCTCTTTCAGTGTTTCTTTCTCTGGCTCTGCTTCTTCTCCCCAACTCCTCTCTGTTGGTGTCCCCCAAGGTTCAGTCCTTGGTCCCCTACTGTTCTCCATCTATACTGCCTCCCTTGGTAAACTCATTTGCTCCTTTGGCTTCCAATATCATTTCTATGCAGATGACACGCAAATCTATCTGTCCTCTCCTGATCTCTCCCCGTCCCTCTTGACTAGTGTCTCTGACTGCCTCTCTGCTGTTTCTAACTGGATGGCTGCCCACTTCCTTAAACTAAACTTGACCAAAACTGAAATTCTGTTCTTTCCTCCCTCAAGTGTTGTTGCTCCTGTGTCTGTCTCCCTCCAATCAATGGTGCTACCATCAACTCCACCACGCAGGCTCGCCGCCTAGGTGTTCTCTTTGACCCCGACGTCTACTTCAAGCCTCATGTTCAATCTATCGTCAAATCCTGTCAGTTCCATCTCAAAAACATTGCGCGCATCCGCCCCTACTTAACGCCTGATGCGACTATGGTGTTGGTCCATTCCACTGTCCTTTCTTGCCTTGACTACTGTAATCCACTTCTCAGTGGTCTTACGTGCTCCCAACTAGCGCCGTTGCAGTCCATAATGAATGCGGCGGCGAGGCTCATCTTCCTGTCCACCCGCACCTCCCATGCCTCACCCTTCTGTCAGTCCCTACATTGGCTTCCTATAAAATATAGAGCTCAATTTTAAATTCTGGTTCTTGCTTTCAAATCTCTACATAATGCTGCTTCCACCTATCTATCCTCCCTTATACACAAGTATGTCCCGTCTAGGCCCTTACGATCTGCTGAAGACTTACGTCTATCTTCTGTCAGTACTCCCACCTCTGATGCTCGCCTTCAAGATTTCTTGAGGGCTGCACCATTCCTGTGGAACTCTCTTCCCTCCTCCGTTAGATGCTCACCCAGTCTCCACTCCTTCAAAAAAATTGTTAAAAACCCACTTCTTCATAAAAGCGTATCAATTAAACTGTTAATAGCTCCTAACTGATTCCTCTTCTGCAACTGTCATTAGTCTAATACTATCCTTACCTTTTTGTGTCATTTTACCCCACTCCCTCTAGCATGTAAGATCATTGAGCAGGGCCCTCAACCCCTCTGTTCCTTTGTGTCCAACTTGTCTAGTTACAACTCCATGTCTGTTCGTCCACCCATTGTAAAGCGCTGCGGAATTTGACGGCGCTCTATAAATATAATAATAATAATAATAGTGACAGCTCTTTGGATCTCATATTGAGAGTTGACAGCAACAGATTCCAAATGCAAATAGCACACTTGAAATTAACTCTGGACCTTTTATCTTCTCCTTGTAAATGGGATAATTAGGGAATAACACACACCTGGCCATGGAACAGCTGAGCAGCCAATTGTCCCATTACTTTTGGTCCCTTGAAAAGTGGGAGGCACGTATACAAACTGTTGTAATTTCTACACTGTTCACCTGATTTGGATGTAAATACCCTCAAATTAAAGCTGAAAGTCTGCAGTTAAATCACATCTTGTTTATTTCATTTCAAATCCATTGTGGTGGTGTATAGAGCCAAAAAGATTAGAATTGTGTTGATGTCCCAATATTTATGGACCTGACTGTATATCTATATTGTTGTATGTACTTGTGTATACTTGTACATATACACTACTTATAATGTACATGTGTGTGAGTATGTGCGTGTGTCTGTGTATGCTGGACCAATTTGATAAAACCCTAGTGGTGAAATGCGTTATGGTTATTTTGATTGTGTATTTTTTTAAATAAAAAGCTTTTTGGTTACAATTTTGTGCCAATCATCTTTTTAATACACTTTTTTATTTGGAATTTTTTACCTGGCTTCCTTTTACCTTCATGTGACTCCAAGAATATCCAACGCTGACATCACACTGCAGTTTGCCTGCACTTCACTTGTGAGTACATTTTTATTTATGTTTACTGCATATTGCATTCTACTGAGAGCACTATTGGCTGTCTTTTATATATCCCGCTCCTGAGTGTTGGACACCAGCCCTCTGGAGGACTCGCATCACATAACCTTTAAAGCAGGGATTAAACCGCTGTACACCCTTCACACCAGAGCTCTTTGAGATGTGAATTGATTGCACATATTTGTTTATTTTACCCATATTGGCTTTTAAATACTGCACCATTGGGTCTCCTTGTTTTTGTCTTGCATATAAGAGGACGGTTGCACCACTAGGGACATTGAGGACTCTACACCCCAAAACAGGCACCTTATAAAGATACTTACTTCTGAGTGAGATCTCAATATTATCAGACTTTACCTTCAGTTACTCCATCAGAACTTTAGTCCCACCACATCAGTGAGACCAACTACATTATATTACCCTACCTATTCAGATGAACTAATGTACCTTTAAACTATTGGCGCAGCCCTGTTCCATTATTTTGCTTGTGTTACATGTTCTCTCTTCAGAGGGTTTGAGGGTTACGTTCTGTTGGGTCACTGCCTACCTTACTTCAATTTTATTAGCACTGACCTTTAACTTATTTTTCATTCATGTACATATATTTGAGCATTTGGTTGTATTTATATGCATATTGTTGTATGTACTTCCAAATGCCCCTAAGTCCCCCATATTACCTATTTTTTCATCTTTATTTTCTGCCCGGACCTAGGTCCTGAGCGCTGATATCTGTGTGGGTAGATAAAGTCTCTGTGGGACACGTCCTCTGTCCACACTAGATAGCGCTGTGAAATTCCCACGGATGCACAGTTAAACACTTGGGCATGCAAACGGGAATTTCATCTATTCATTCATTCATTCGAAAGAAAAATAAATTAATAGAAATTTCAAACGAATGAACAAAGACCTCTTCGTTCATTTGGTTTATTACAAGGAGGGAGCTACCGGCGCTCAGCTCCCTCCTTGTAATATGTAAAAGTAGAAGCGACAAGGAGCAGTGCTCCTTGCCACTTCCTAAGCCCCCCCGATGTCCTCCCTCGTTATATGGGGGCCAATATGACCCCCATAATAGCATAAGGGAGAATAAAATCTCCTGAATGCCCCTACTGGCTATGCCGCGTGTATGGGGCATGTCTACTAAACAGTGAGAAGCTAGTGGCTGCTCACAGTTAAAAAGAGCCCACTAGTGCCCCCCCTCCTGAGCCCCCATCTGTGCCGCTCAACTATTGTCCTCCCCCCGATCCCCACCCATGAGCGTTAGTTGGGGGCCCTAAATGAAAATGGAGGAGGGACCTATTGTCCTCCCCTCAGCCCCCACCCATGAGCGGCAGGTGGAGGCCCTGAATGAAAATGGGGGAGGCCTATTGTTCTCCCACCTGGCTCCCACCCATGAGTGGTGGGGGGGGCCCTAAATTTCTAAAATCTTTTTTCAGCCTTAAAAAAGGCCAAATAAAAATCCATAATACACGTCGCAACTTTTAAATTAAAAAATAAATAAAAACCGCGCAAAGAAAAAACATCCCCCCCAAAAAAAACCTGACGCCAAATAAAATAATCCATCTTCACCTAGCATGGTCACTGCGCAGACTGAGCTCCGCAGGGTGGGGAAAGTCTTATAAAGCCTTCCCATGCCCTGTAATTTGACTTAGAGCACTCTGAATGGTTGATTTCAAGCATTGAAATCCAACCAACCAGAGTGCTCTGTGTCATTTTACACAGCATGGGAAAGTTCTTTGGAATTTTCCCATGCGGTGTAATTTGACTCATAACACTGTGATTGGTTGCTTTTTCAAATTGATTGGCGATATAGCAACTAGGGGCAGAATTTACTAATACTAAGTAATCTTTACTTAGTATTAGTAAAGTTGGCTGAAAGACCAATTCAGGTCTTTCAGCCTTTTGGTAGATAGCTCCCTAATACCGTGGGAATTAGGGAGCTATCTACTCACAACATGAATAGAATCGGAGTTTCATTCATTTGAATGAAATTCTGATCCGAACAAAGTCCCGAATTGTATCCTAACATGAATGAACAAACTGTTCTCATTCGGTTAGACAAAATTCGGTAGTTTCGCCAGCATCCTGTCTAAATGAAAACTAGAGCAGACAGGAAGAAATGAATAACAGATTCTGACAGAATGAGAGAAGAGGAATCGATTGGGGACAGGCAAGTTCGGCATGACAGTGCCGCTTTAATGGAGAATCTGCTATTCTAATATTATTGTGTTTATACATTGTACACAAGTGGGTTATTTTATATTTTTTTCATTTCACCATTTCAACCTGGTATATCACCAGAAGAGTGGTTTCTAGTGGTAGTTTTTTCAAATAGGTTTAAAACAAAATTTTTGTAAGACCTTTTGACTGGCTCTTTGCGGCATCATGGCTTATCCCTTTCTAAGACCCTGGTGAATTGCTCCTGCTGTGAAATGGTTGGTTCATATGTATCTTGTTAAATCTAAACCCACAGTATTTAACCCCCATCGTGCACCACAGCCTTGTGACTTTTTAATGAGCATATGTATTGTCAATTACTCTAATTTTTATAATTGTTGCATATTCTAACAACATTGTTCTAGCATTATTTTATATATTGGAGGAATCTCCATTTTTGGACTCATATGCCCTTTTTGGGCCTTCTATTTTGTAATCTAGATGAATTGTTGTGGGTTATACTTGGAGCCTCTATGGTACGGTTATTTTGTTTCCTACTGGTACCTTTTTGTTATTTCCTTCAATGGAAAGAGCCATCTTGACCAATCAGGATGCCCTGATTCTCTAGGTACAAATGACAAAATTGTGTGGGATCTGATCTTTCTCTTCTTAAATAAGGGTTATAATTAGTATACCAGTATTGATTTTTTAAATGTATTGTGTTTTAAAACCCTAGCTTGTTTCCCCCCAAAACCCTGACAAGAAGCAGACACAGTAGAGACTCCTGTTCAGCTCTACACCAGGATGAGGTGCTGGCTCCTTCGGTTCACAGGTAAGAGAAATGTATACATGATGTCAACAATGCACAATGAGAATACATTGCCAGTTTCTGTCAAAACTGAAGTGCAGTGTAGACTACAACAAATATATGGGGGGGGGGAGTAGACTTGACTGATCAATGTATACAGCCTTATTTGGTGAACCCAAAAAAGAGGAACCTGATTCAAGAAAGTTACAATCTACATAAACCAATAATAAAGTTATTCTACCATTCTTCCTTGTGCTGTACAAGGTAAGCCATACCTATTGATTTGTTTGTTTTTTTTTGTTGAAAATGTTGTCTGATATTCTATTTGCCCTGTCCTACAACACTCCACCTTTGGAATCAGAAGATGTCTAAAAACTTTGTAGCAAAGTCCACTGGGTTTACATAAGTCGTTTATTTTTTTACACTTTTTTTTTTTACTTGATCTCTGTTTGCTGCCTGTATCGACTTATTGGCTTGTTTTACTGACTACTCTGACCGTGGCCTGTCCCTGTTTACATTAAACTCAGCCATTATAAAGTGGCTACACCAAACAACTCAAAATAAAACATCTAGAAAACTTGTTAAAATGGGGGAAATTTTCTTCCTTAGGGTGCCATGTTCCCTTAAAGCCCCAGAAAATCACTTTGTCAATTTTACAAGTTAAAAAGACATCAAAGGGGGGGCAGAGCCTGACCGCCATGCCGAGCGGTTGCACTTCGTTAGAGCTCCAGGCTAAAATACTCATTCAACCGCATTGACAGCAAAAGCCCCAAATCTTAATAGTATACCAGGCCTGGAGACTGAGGTCCACATCTGCGGCAACAAACGTCTGGTCCCACAACTGAAACGATGGACATATCCCGTAGTCAGACCTGAGGCCTACTCAGACGGCGCAGGGGAGGCGGCCGATCCCTCCGCTGACTTGAGCCCACTAGCCTGCAGGTTCCCAGACACAATCTTCCCCCCTCCTGCTGGTGAGGGATATCCCGGCTACTAAATCTTGTGACCCAGCAGCATAGCGCCAACAGTGACATACTGGCAATGCCAGACATGGCGGACGCCACGTGTGAGCCGCGGCCCGCCTCTCCACTACCCCCGCTGAAGGAAAGACTTGATCATCTGTTCACTGCCTTCTGGGCCAAACTTAAACTCCGCAGGGGCACAGATGAAGAGGCTCCACCGACGGTAACCTCACCAGTGCCAACACAGCAACACGCAGCTCCGGAACAGGGCAACGGCGCGACTTGGAAGGCAGGAAGGGGAAGGCGAGCACCCCGAGAAAACCTCAATGCCACAAGCCCAGACCAACGAGGTGCCACACTATGCTCAAGCGGGACCACCCCATCAAAGCTTCACCCCCCGCCGGGGGACCGCCACTCTATGCATGAAGAAGCAACATACCGGTGGACCCCGAGCTCCGGCTGCAACACGCAGAGAAACAGGCGGCTCAGGTACACAGGAGTACACTGAGAGCTGGGGCGGACAGGGAGACCACACAAGATGCACCTGCCGCAGACATCGAGCCGACGTCCGTCTCCAGAACGAGACTCCCACAAACCACAGAGATCGGATGCCAAGCCATGGGATAGGGTGAACCTCCAACAATGTACTACCTGTGGGGCGCATTTCGGGTGCTACCTCACATTTATCCCAATGTCTGATGTGTATTAACCCTTGTCTCGACTGTTTACGCTGCGCTGCCGATTCAGTTAAATACCTGTGTAGTCCTGTCACAACACTGTATGTGCAACCTATACCACAACTGTCAAGCTGTTAACCCTGATTGATAGGCACTATGCTACCCTAGCCTACACTAATCCACTATGAGCACACACAGGGCATACCCCTATCATTACTAGAGCTAAGCTAAGTGTACTGACCAACATGCACTAGACTAACCCTGATCATATAAATTGCATAGCACGTCCTATTAGTATGTTAGTTACTCAGTGTCTGACTATAACACATAGCTTCATTAATCCTCATGAGTTTTCAGCTACTGACACATCGTGAATTAACCTGTATTTTACTTAAAAAAATGTGCACAGTATTTCTTATGTCGCTTTGCAATCTATTGACGAATGGTCTCATATCGCTATTATGGCGTGGCAGACCAAATTGTTAATTCATGCATGAAAAAATTAATAATTATAAAAAAAAAAAAATCTATTTGGCCCTGTGACTTACCAAAAAAACCTGAAAACTTGTACTCATGAGACAATCTGTAATAAAAATTCACATACAGGTTTTTTTGCACTAACTCATATCAAGATTATGACATTTCCTGTGACAATGTAATTCCTGTGTGTCAATTAACACAAAAAAAAACACATTACCACTAAACGGGGTCTGCATTTATGATAAAGTGGCTAGACCAAATAACTTAAAATGATCCAATTTAGAATTTCCTAGGTTGTGTTATTTTAAAATTGATATGCCATTGTATGGGTAAATTTCTTTCATGAGCTGCTATACTCTCGCCAAAGTGACATAGGCCCAGAAAAATCGCATTGTCAAATTTCAAAGTTAAAAAGGGCATCTAATATATTTGGCCCTGTGACTTGCCCCACAAAAAACAGGAAAACTAGTACATGCGGAGAACTGTTGCTGAAACAATAGTAAGTAAAAATACTGAAGCGTTTTTAAAAGACTGAACATACCTCATTTTGAATATCCTAGATTGTCTACTTGTGCAAGTGGTATGTTATGATGGGGTTAGTTTTCATTTCTGGGCTGCCATACAATCTCAAAGGCATCAAATTTTGCATCTGTCAAACTTGAAAGTGTAAAAACTGAAATGGACAAGCTTTTTATTTGACCCTGTAACTTTCTAAAACACGGGGGACATTGTTGTACTTGTGGCACATCACATCATACTAATATATATATATGCTTTATTGCACTTACAGTTAAAATGCTACGCTGAATTAGCAAAATAACATTTAATTTCTCATACTTTTTTAGATTGTATTCATATTAAATTATGTTTCATTTATAAATATTTGATGACCAATGAAAGCCCTTTTTCTTCTGAACATAAATACATGTAATAAGTGTGGTTGCATTTAATATGAAAGAGGTAAATTATGAACTTGAACAATTCCCTCTGTCCTTAAAGGGTTAATGTAAATGTTTGTAAAGTGTGCCATTCTATGTGATAGTACATGTTTATTATTATTTATCATTAATTTTGTTTCACTAATAACAACTATGCTTACCTGTAGAATGTAGCGTATGACTGACTACTTCCTGTTTGTGTGTATAAAAAAAAATTCTAATTCATTTTATTGATAATGATGTTATACTAATTTAAAAATCAAAGTAATTTCAAAAGTTCTACAAAGTGAGTTCTGTTTGAGAACCGTCACACACTGAAGCAGATATCTGATTACTACTAATAAAGCTCCCAATGAAGATGGAATCACGTAGAATTTACTTTGCTTGACGTCTATAGAAGACAGTAGAGGATAACATATTCATTAATGGTAACGTTGAGCTGATTTTATTAATTGATGTTCACACAAACTAGTTGGCATTGCATTTGAAGATTTGCCCCTCTGTATTAAGAAGCCATAGCAATCCATTATCATATGAGACATACTTAAAGGGACCACGTTCATTCATCACAGACCACTCAGTGCCAACATTGTTCAAAAAAGAGATTCCTTCTCTGTGGGAAAAAGACATGCACAATTATTAATTAAAGTCATTTTTGTCTAGTGTCCTACCGCACACTCAGAGATCAACTTTGTAGGTGGCAACAGACACTAAGGGTACAACCAACCCTATCATGTCGAGAATACAGTGTAAATAATATAGCTTCTCTTTTTATAGTAACAATAAATATATGTTAAAAAAAACAAATAGTCAGATTTTGATTATTTATGTTAAAAACAAATATATAAATTTAAGCTCCTGAATGGAATTAATTCATAGGTACTTGGCAGACTTAGGACAGTAATTGCTACACAATTATATTTCTGGTATATACTCCCTATTTCAGAATTGTTACTAAAAGATTTACCTTTTGTATACATAGCCAACGGGGTCAACTCCGTACACTGATCCATCAGAACCAACTTCCTCCATAACCATTCTCCCCTCCACCTCTCTCCATGTACGGCCTTTGCGATCAGTTGGACTCTCATCCAAACGATAAAATATTGAATTGTATTTGTTCACTCCCCAGCAGCCATGGCGATCACAGCTATAATACTTCACGGTTCCTTCAATTTCATTGAAAGAGAGATTTGTTTTTCTGGAAACAGTGGAATCCTGATTTTGGCAATAAATGTTCTCAGCACCGCTCACACCAGCCTGGTATATGTTACCCCCTGCATCCTCCTGTTTAAGGGATCCTGTGGAAAAATAGCATCAGATTACAGAATGTATATAATTAGTACATTTGTACACTTCCTGGATTCAATATGGGATTGAAGTTTTAGTAATATTAATAGGGCAACGCATGCATACCCTGAAACAAACCACATGGCAAACGGTGTCAGCATATCTGCACAAATCACATAGCCACTTACAACAATAAAACATATAGCATGAAGGAACCGGTCTCCTCTACATCAATATATGTTCTATACATGAATGAACTATGACCAGGGTAAAAACATCCAACAATTATATGAAGGGATGAACACACACAGATACTCTATAACACACCATGAAGAAGACCATTACTGCACGTCAGTTGGACATCACTTCACACAGAAAGATCGTTCCGTTCAGGATTGTAAAATCAAAATACTCGAAGGAAACTTCAAATATATGAAGAGGAGGAAAACAAGAGTCAAAAATTATCATTTTCTTCAACATTAAAGATCATGGACTAAATGTGGATTGGGGAGGCCATGCATGCTCAGTGAGGGTTTGGTGATAAGGTAGAAGGATGCAGGAACCAGAAGGACAGGTAAGAGCTCACAACCCTGTGGCTCATTTAGCACAGTGATCCTTCCAGCTCTGAAGCCCATGGAGCAACGAAGTAAGGGGAGTGGGCCTTGACAGAGCCAGGAGTGGGCAGGTGCATTCAGTTAGGGGTTGGCTTAAGCTAATGGAGCTTGGGGGCGGGATTAAAGGGGGTTAAAATAACGGCCATCTTAGAGAGTGGCCATTTTAATCAGAACTTCACTTACCTGTTAGTTGTGTCAGGTCTGTGGGGTTTTTCTTTTTTCTTTTGCTGCAGGTCCATGGCGTCCCTAGATGAGATCCTGGCCGGAGTGAGAGCAGTAGTGAAGGACCGAGGGCTGGCCTGGCTGCATGAACAACTGGGGGCTGCAGTTCCCCCTCCAGCACCAGCGGAGCACAGGACGGCGCGAAGAGCACGGCCGCCCCAGCGCTTGAGTCCGGGCATGGCGCCCACTCCACGGCGGCGGAGGAGCCCGTCGGCACCCAGCCAGGAGGCAAGAGGGTCGGACAGCACTGGGAAGCGGCTGGCGCCGCCTGTGCGCCGCGGTGTCGGTCAGGCGAGGACGGCCGCAAAGCGCGGACCTGCTGGAAAACGCGCCCCACCCAAGATGGCGGCAGGCAGCACAGGTACCCCAGAGAAGGGCTCCAGCACGGCGGGAATGGCGGCCGGGAGAGCGGAGGAACACGTGGTCGGCAGCACTTCAGTGAGGCGTCCCGGTGAGTCCACTCTGGTCACTGAGGGGCAGGGGGCGGGCGGGACGCGGGATGCTCCGGCGCAGGTGGCCCCCCAGCAACCCAGGGGTGGCCTGGTCAGCGGGACCAGCTCGCGGGCGGCCTTAGGTGTGGCCGGGACGGGCGACAGTGCCAGGCATAGGGAGGAGGGGCGGCAGGAAGATGACAGGATCGGACAGAGAGCGGCAGAGGTTCCAGCGGGCTGCCAGGGGGTGCAAGGGGCATCTGAGACAGGCGCAGCGGCCAACAGATGGCCAGGTACAGCGGAGAAGGGTGACACACGCGGTACAGCGCGGGATAGGGAGGTCAGGAGCAGTAGCAGTGGAAGGTTGGGCCCCTCAGGCTGCTCTCACGGGGGGCACCGCAGCGGGACCAGGGAGCGGGAGGAGTACAGACGGGAGCGGCGCAGCGGTAGCGCCAGGCCCGGCAGCAGCAGGAGGTCAGCTGATCGGCAGTGGAGCAGGGACAGGAGTCCATCGCATAGCAGGCGCAGTGGTTCCAGGACCAGCTGCAGGGCAGGGAGAAGGAGGTCCGCTTCCAAGGACGCCAAGAAGGAGGAAGAAGAAAAAAGGCGGAGGTATCGCAAGATACCGAAGACTTTTGGGAATTGGCTGAGGGCGTTCTGCATCCTGGCTAGTGTGATAGGGGAAAAAAGGCCAGGGAGCTGTTCGCAACTGTTCTGCTACTTGGATGGGATAGGCGATGCGTATCGGACGTATGGGGGCCTAGCATGGTGGAAATATGATGAGCAGTTTCGGCAACGCTTGGCGGCCAACCCTACCATGCGGTGGGACCAAATGGACCTGCCGCTATGGATGAGGATTATGATGCCCTTTCTCGGGGCAGCTGGGACAGCCTCAGGCGTGGCTGTGCCAGCGGGACAAAAGAAGGGCCTGTGCTGGACGTGCAACGAGGGTCAATGCAAGTGGGGTACTTCATGCCGATTTAGGCACGAGTGTTCGGGCTGTGGAGGGAATCACGGCGCCAGCAGATGCTTCAAGAAAGGTAAGCTTAATGCAGGGGGTGGAACCGCAGGGGTGGCGGCCACCTCGGCTGCAACTGGGGGCGTCCCCAGTGAGGTTAGGCGCGATGTTGCCTTGGCTAAGGCAATACGCTAACCAGGAGGATGCAGCGTTCCTGTGGCGGGGTTTTAGGGAGGGCTTCGTGATCCCCTTCACGGTCAAGGAACCAGGGGCGGTTTGTGCCAATCTTAAATCGGTGCGGGAACGCCCGGAGGTAGTACGGGAAAAGCTGGCCAAAGAGGTCCTTTTGGGGAGGATGGCGGGGCCGTTCCCGTATCCTCCTCTAGCGGAGTTGCGGATATCCCCACTTGGAGTGGTCCCCAAAAAAGAGGCTGGCAAATTCAGGTTGATTCATCACTTATCGTATCCTAAAGGGTCATCGGTGAATGATGACATCGACGCGGCACTCTGTTCAGTATCTTACACATCATTCGACAGGGCAGTCGAGTTGGTACAGAGAGCTGGGCGGGGAGCGCTGATTGCGAAGGTGGACGTGGAGGCAGCGTTCCGGCTGCTTCCCATACACCCGTCATGTCATCACCTCTTGGGGTGTTGTTTTGAAGGGGGCTTCTTTGTGGATCTGTGCTTGCCGATGGGTTGTTCCATCTCGTGTGCCTATTTCGAGAAGTTTAGCACTTTTCTGGAATGGGTAGTGCGACGGGAATCGGCCGGGGGCACGGTTGTGCACTACCTGGACGACTTCTTATGTGTCGGCCCTCGAGTCTCAGACCGGTGCAAGCAGATACTACGGGTGTTCCAATGGGTAACGCAGACGATGGGGGTTCCTTTGGCGCAGGACAAGACTGTGGGACCCGCCACGTGTCTTAGTTTTCTGGGTTTGGAGATCGATTCGGAGATCGGGGAATGTAGATTACCACAGGACAAGTTGCACAAACTGAAAGATTTGGTGCACACGATTGGGAGAGCACGGAAGGTGACGCTGAGGGGATTACAGTCTCTGGTAGGGAGCCTGAACTTTGCGTGCAGGGTCATACCCATGGGGAGGGTTTTCTGTAGACGATTGGCGCGGGCGACGAGCGGGATACGGATGCCGTCACACTATATCAGGGTTTCCGCGGACATGAAGGCGGACTTAGAGGTGTGGGATCGTTTTTTGAGGGACTTCAATGGCAAGGCCTTTTTTCGGGAGCAAGTGGTGTCTTCGGAAGCAGTGGGGCTGTTTACGGACGCTTCGGGCAGCGTGGGTTTCGGGGCTTATTTTGCGGGACGGGGGAAGACGTCGACGGACGTCAGGAGACCGGTGTCTTTTGCGGTCTTACAAGGTTTGGTGGGAAAGTTACCGGAGTTATGTTCCTCGCCATTTGAGGTGGTCCTTTTTTCTGGTGCGTTTGTCTGGGCGTTTTTCGGGGCGTTTCGGATCGGGGAGCTGGTTAGCGCTTGCAGCGCGATGATGTGGAAGTTAAGAGTGATCGCGTGCAGATTAGGTTGGGCCGATCGAAAACTGATGTTTTCGGCAAAGGCTGCTCCGTGGTGCTATTCGAGTTGCCGGGGTCAGGGTTGTGCCCGGTGGCCTGCGGATCAGGGTACCTGGGGATCCGTCCTAACGTTAGTGGTTGTTTTTTCCTGCACGCTGACGGCACGGCGCTGTCACGGTTTCAATTCATTAGGATTTTTCGTTTGGGCTTAGTGAAGCTGGGCCTGCAGCCCATGCAATTCGGGTCGCATTCGTTCTGTATCGGTGCGGCTACAGAGGCGGCACGCTTGGGTTTGGGTGACGAGCGGATCAAGAGGATTGGAAGGTGGGAATCCGTGTGGTTTCGCTCGTATGTGAGGCCCGACGGGATGGTGGAGCTTTGAGGGGTTAAATGGCCAGGACTGGGGGACACTGGCACTGCGGTGTAATTAATTTTGTCTCTTTTCAGGTTGGAATGTTTGGTTGCTGGGACACTCGTTCGTATATTGGGCACAGAAGAGGGCCGCAGTTCGGAGACAAGGAACACAACTGGGCTTTCCTCTGGAACGGGCGGTCTTATCCTGGTTTGGTTTTCGAGGTTTTAGTTGGCAGAGCTTGAGTAATGTTTTATTTACAAAAGTGTCAAAGGGTCCGGTTCCGGATGTTGTAGTGGTGCACGGTGGGGGGAATGACTTAGGGCTGATTCCGCAACGGGAACTGTTGCGGCGAATGAAGAGGGACATGGATCGGCTACGGGAACTGGTCCCTGACGTGGTGGTGGTGTGGTCCGAGATGGTGCCTCGTTTTACATGGCGGCACGCCAGGGACCCTGCTGCGATGGCACGATGCAGGGGGAAGATTAATAGAGCTATGGCAGTATTTGTTAAGCGGATGGGGGGAGTAGTGGTGAGGCATCGGGAACTGGAGGGCATGTTGCCAGGTTATTATAGGAGGGATGGAGTACACCTGTCAGAGGTGGGGTGTGACTTGCTGAACTTGGGGTTCCAGGAGGGCATAGCCTGAGCCCTGTTTCAGTGTGGTGGGGGTCGCACATGGTCTTAAGGGGTCAAGACAAGTGCTGTGGCGGAACAGGGCGTGGTTAAGTTGGAAGTTATCAGGGAATTGGAACTGTACAGGCCAGGGCCTAGGCTGAAGTAGGCCAGACGGTGTCATGGTTGGTAGGTTCTAGCTCTTCGGTGGCGATGAACCTGGGGGTGTAGGGGTGTCTGGGTACACCCCTACAGTTATCATTATGATATGGGGCCTCGTTGGTAGGCCGGATGTTTACAAGTTTATTGGTAATTGATGTTAATTATTGTTCATGTGGTAGGGTCATTGTCAGGGGATTGTGCGGGGGGATAATAAATAATGTCATTTATGACAATGACCCTAAATATGTTAATTTATTCATATTAATAAAGCTGTGGACGTTATACTCCAACAGTATTAAACGTGTCCGTGTATTATTAAAGTTAAAGTTTATAGCACATGCCGAATAACGACAGTGCAAATGTCATGTTAGCTCAGTAAAGCTAACAGAAAGAGGTAACTAACCGTCCTGGCTGTCTGACAGCCAGTGAGTTGTTTTTTAATTGAATTTTAAAAGTGCTTATTTTTCATAGAAGTTGGTACTCTCAAATCTCTGGATTTGAAATAAGATACTCCTTATCACTGATACAGCCCTTTAACAAGCTGAAGTGCTTTATAGATGTGGAGTGATCCTTTAACTTTTGTTTGCTTTTTCCCTATTCTATCCCAGGGCAGATTTACAACACCTCGGCATATTGTTTTTACCCATTTAAACATCCATTACAGCCAACTTAGCTTGCTTGTTTCACTTTGGTCAGAAATGCTTTGCATTTGATAAAGGTAGGAATTTCTTTAAGCGCCTCACTGCATATTTCCGTTAGTCCGATAGAAAAAGTCATTAAAAGAAACTGCAATAAATCACTGTATAATCAGTATCAATAACTGACTACTTTTGAAAATGTAAGCTAAACAGGAGAGAAAGGGAACTTAAATGGCCATGTGGGAATGTATCAGAACACGTTATCCATTAAATAAAACATTGTATCCCCCAAATAAAAAACATTATAGACGTATATCAGGTATCTATTTCTGTAGTGTATACATTCACAGTTCGCCTTCCATGTCTCATTCCAAAGGCTGACTTATTTTTGTATACCAGTAAACTCTTACCTTCTACGTTCACCCAGACGCCATCTTGAATCTTGAATATATTGTTCTGTCTGACATGTATCAGTTTGCCTGGAACCTGCTCCCAGCTATTACCATTCAAATGGAATATGTCATCGGCATCGTTGACCCCATAAACCTGTCCGGCTCCAGCATCCAACTGCTTCAGTTTCCCAGGAACCTGAGTACACTGCAGGCCTGGGTGTAAACAGAGAGAGCTGAGAGTGTTTTTACAATGGAGGATGTTTATCAAACTGACACCAACACCTTTTAAACTCATTTTAGGTGATTTTCTTTTTTTTTTTTTTTTTTTCAACAGTTGTCTTTTTTTGCTCCATTTTTTCCATTGGCGCAATGGATTTATGAATATATGAATATTTCCACAAACTTTTCTGACAGAAAAGAGATTTGAAAATATATGTTAAGCGTTATTTGATAGTTGAAAATTAACTTGGAATTCAGTAAAAAGATATGTGATATTTACTATTATGGTTGGCAAGCTGACTTCTGAGCATAAATCAGCTTAGTCACCAGATCTAGTTTCTTGGTGTATGTGCAAATTTTGCACTATGCTGGTGAAGAACATGTTAAAACTGTTAAATTGCATTTTTTTTGCAGCTGTAATAAAAAGGTCTTTAAAAGATGAAACGCATACATTGTGATGTCAGCAGGCAATTACAACCTCCCAGAACTGCGCTGCACTCCGTTGTCAGAGTGGAGTATATAAAAGGTTCCGAATCTAGTTAATAACTAAGGCCTTTACTGGAGCCCTCTAAGTGGCATATATTCCACAGAAGCAAATAGTGAAGGGCTATTTAGCAGCTTTTTACACCTTGAAAAAGTGGCTTGCAATGATTGGGCGTTAACAGGGACACTGATTCATCAGGAACCTTTATATGAATGGAACCTTTCATAATATAGCATACATTAAGTAAGCCCTGAAGCCAGTTGGTGCCTAGTTTCATCACACAGTGGGCATGTGTATATTAGTAATTGTGGACACTTACTGCTTGTACAAAGGGGCTGCTAGACACTTCTAGACAGCGGTAGGTCCGCCCAGGGTTTAAAAGTCTCAGGCAGAGAAATTCTACAAAGACAAAGAAGTCCTTACTTTAAATAAAAATATGAAAAAGTGCTAAGGTAGTTCCCCTTATACAGGAGAAACTACCAAGCCTGCCAGTAAAGTAAGCAAACACTAATATAAAGCCTGATACATCTCAAAATATGGAGTCCGACTGATAGGAGAGAAGTAATTAAGGGAAGGAGAGCCAGACGATACTTGGTAATATCAGATATTGTTATAGTGCATACAAGAGTATCTCTAAATAAACAGTACAGAACTGTAACTTTATTAAGCTGCTGAATCAGAAGAGGATACAATAGCACCTAAGTAACAAAGTAACAACTCAAATCCCTATAATTGCTTATTAATGTGAATCCTTAAGTATAAGGAAATAAACATTTAGTTATAAATAATACTCCAAACGAGCTTGCAAAGATAGGAACTGGGAGATAAATACAACATTCTAAATTCTGTTCCCAGAGGGACTTCAAACTGATAATCCCCTAGATAGCATTAATGATAGAAAATCCCTCTATGTAGTTATAAGTAAAAACGATTGTGGCAAACCTAGCCACTCGGACTATAACTGGACACTATGCCTTTAAGGGTTGCCTATAGGTCTGGAGAGATATGCGTTTTAACCTGTATGTGTCTGTTACATGTATTCCCTGCATTACCTGTAATTATCTGTTCCGCCGAATGCAAATGGCGGTTTGAATGGGGATTCCCTTTCGTTTCACGAATGGCACTTTGGAGGGCCGTTTGTGAACCGAACGCGATGCCCCCTAATAGCCCACACACTTAGAGGCGTGTGGCGCTAGTTAACCGATTGCAACATTGTTGCAATCGGTTATTAGAGGCTCTCCTGGGTGGCCGTCGTTCGACTACCGACCATGCGGCGGTCGGCCATCTTGGATCCCTGGTTCTTCAGCGGGTCTGTGTCGTCGAACGCATAGCATTACCAACAGTTATTCGACGGCACGAACACCGCTGAGCCTCCAGGACGTTCGGGAGTTTCAGGACCAGGTTCACTAAAAGCAATCGGTTCTTTTCGTGGGTTTGGAAAGAAATGTGTTTTCTGTGCGGCGTTCGGTTATTTTAGCTGGGATCTGGGCGGCAATCTCACGAATGATGCGCCCAGACCCCAGCTATCTACCGAACGTCCATTCGTGTAAATCCACCGTATATTGTACCAACTGTGGATTTTTGTGTGAATTGCCGGTTCTGCTGCACGAGGGGATAATCCCCTTAACGGTGCATTCTGGGAGGATGATCCCTCTCGTGCAGCAGTGCCTTATGGGAGAAATATGTTGGCATGTAAGTCCCCCATGTAGTCCCCTCTGGGAGTGCCCCTGGGGAGGGACTCAGGAAACCCCTTGCATGGGGACTTGTATAAATTGTCCTGCCGATTAAAAGGTTGTCAGTTGACTCCCAGCCTATGTGTCGTCTAGTTCTTGGGAAGGAAGGGTTACTACAGTGCTGTCTGGATTATTGTATGCTGATTCCCTGGATTATCCTTTGTTGTTCCTGTTACCCAGCGGAGATATCGTGGATCATACTGCCTCTCCGCTACAATTGGTGGCAGCGGTGGGATTGAATTTACACAGCAAAGCAACGTTCGGCAGATTTTTAAACGAATCAAGGAACAAGCGTTCGGGAATCAGCGCATTCGAATAAACCTCACGAACAGCAGGTGAATGGGAACAGATTACACCCTGCTAAAACGGAGCACATTAAAGGAGCTGCTGGAAGCAAGAGGAGCAATCGCCAGTAACAAGGCAAAGGCTGTCCTAATTACAGAGCTCATGGAAGGAGACAGAGCCGCAGCTGCTGCAGCACCTCAAATGGAGGGACAAAACAACGAATTTACAGCGGAATTCCGAGCACGAATGGCTTTATTTCCTGAACCACCATCTACAGAAATGTTTAACCGGCTGTTCGCCGATGTACAGGAGTACATTATGGCTAGGGGACCGCCAGGAAACCAGCAAGCCAGAGAAAGAGCCGCAACGCGCGTCCATATTTTCCCAGGGAAAACCAAAATCCCATATCAAGCCTTCAAAAGCTATGTGGAGACAGAGGGTGGCGTTGACGACTATTTACAGGATTTCGAGAGACTGTGTTTGCTGCACGAAATTAATGATGCAGACAGAGTACCCCTACTAGCGGGGAGATTATCTGGGCGAGCCGCCGAAGCGTACCGGGCAGTACCAGACGAGGAAAGTAAAGCAGGCCATCCTAGCCCGGTATGCCATCACATCAGAGGCATACCGAAAGAAGTTTCGGGACATTAAAAAACCCAGTAAGGACACCCATGTGGAGTGGGCGCACCAGCTACAACGAGCTGCCAAAGGGTGGCTGGAGGCCGCCCAAGTTGATACATTGGAAGGTCTGTTCCAGCTAATGGTACTGGAACAATTCTTCAATGGCGTCCCGACCTACCTACAAAACTGGATCCGGGACAGAAAGCCACACACCCTGCAGGAGGCGGCTAATATGGCAGACGATTTCCAGGACAATCGGAGAGATCAACCCATACCCACCCGAGCCACCATCCCCCCTACAACGGCCAGCCCTCCAGGGGGCCCCACAACGTACCAGCGACCAGGGGTAAACCAGAATTCCTACCCCCCCAGATATTCAGCACGTCCACCAATCCGGTGCCATACCTGCAACCAACAGGGACACATCCAAAGAGACTGCCCACGGAACCGGCCTCGACCCAGCTGGAATAACGCCGCCCCGAGCAACCGTGCCGCAGTCCACTGTCTACAGGCCGAATCCTACCAAAATCTGGAGTTGGGGACGACCCGGGAGGAACCCCTCGGTACTCTACACGAGGTGAACCCTATCCAGGCCGCCTCCGATAACCGCCAAGGACACCGCCAGGAAGTACACATGGAAGGGAGGAAAGTACAAGGGCTTCGTGACTCGGGAGCTACCCTAACTCTAGTACGCAGTCATCTGGTACCCAAGCCCAAGCTCACGGGGGACTGTGTGGCTGTACGGGTGGCTGGGGGAGCCATTTACAAAGTACCCACGGCCAAGGTGCACTTGAATTGGGGAGCGGGGCACGGGAATGTATATGTGGGGATGATGCAAGACTTGCCAGCGGATGCGATTTTGGGCAACGATTTGGGGGAGCTGACTTCGGCTTTTGTTCCACAGCCCACCGTACAAGAAGCATACCCGGTTGTGACCCAGCAACAGGCCCGCACCACTGCACCATTCGAACACTCTGAGGCTCAGGTAAGCAATGACCCTCCCCTACCCCCTATCCTGCCCTGGGCCAATTCCATAGAGTTCGGGGCCGAAGTAGCCCTAGATCCTTCGTTACAGGTGTACAAAGACCGCATGGATAAAAATCAAGCTGGGTTAGAAGGGGAAAGATATATCTGGGACAAAGGGCTACTATATCGGCACGCAGAGAAGGTAGTGTCCGGGTCAATACCATTGCCCATTAAACAGCTAATAGTGCCTCGAAAGTATAGGTTAGAGCTGTTACGCATAGCCCATGATATCCCTCTGTCTGGACACCTAGGCATCAGTCGGACCAAGCACAGGCTGACCCAAAATTTCTTTTGGCCAGGTATTTCCCAGGATATTAAGCGGTATTGTCAGACCTGCGATACCTGCCAAAGGGTAGGCAAGAGGGGGGACAGATACAAAGCCCGACTACGGTCTCTGCCCATCATTGAAGAACCATTCAGTAGGGTGGCAGTAGACATTATAGGTCCCCTCGCAAAACCCAGCCCCTCCGGCAAGAAGTATGTCCTAACTGTGGTGGACTACGCCACCCGGTATCCCGAGGCAGTGGCCCTAACGAACGTACACGCAGAAACGGTAGCCGAAGCCCTGATGAGGATATTCACCCGGGTAGGATTTCCCCGGGAGATTATCTCCGATAGAGGCACCCAGTTTACTGCTGAAGTGACCCATCAGCTCTGGAAACTATGTGGGATACAACAAATCCTCAACTCCCCATATCACCCCCAGTCCAATGGGCTCTGTGAACGGTTTAACGGAACCCTGAAACAAATGATCCGCACGTTCATGGACACCCAAAAGGACTGGGAGCGGTTTTTACCCCACCTACTGTTCACATATCGAGAAGTGCCACAAGAATCCACCGGATTCTCTCCGTTCAAATTATTATTCGGGAGGAGAGTGAGGGGACCTCTTGACTTGATACGGGAACACTGGGAGGGAGACGAAACCATTAATGGCACCCCTATCTTACCATATGTGCTCGAGTTCAGGGAACGCCTGGAGAGGCTAACCCAGACCGTCCGAGACAATCTCCAGGTAGCGCAACAACGACAGCGCCGATGGTATGATAAGGGAGCCAGGGACCGCAGCTTCCAGGTGGGGCAGAAAGTCCTAATCCTGCGACCCGTCCACAAAGATAAGCTGCAGGCTTCCTGGCAGGGCCCATACAAAGTGGTGGAACAGATCTGTGACACCACCTATGTGATCGGCCCGGTTACCGGCGTGGGAGGCAAACGCATGCTCCATGTGAACATGCTCAAGCCATACCACGAACGGACTGAGGAAGTCACCGCAATCTGTGCCCCTGCCACGGAAGATTTTGATAACCTACCCCTACCCGATCTCCTAGACCAAGAGGGCCAGAGCGGAGATCTGGGAGAGGTACAGTTAGGAGAAAGATTAAATACCCAAGAACGGGCCCAGGTACAAAAGTTGCTTCGGGAAAAGAAGGCCACGTTTTCCAATTTACCCGGCTATACCCGTTGGCTACCCATAAGGTAGAAACGTTAGATTCGACCCCCTTGCGCCAACCCCCCTACCGCACTCCAGAAGCAGTCAAGGAGAATATGCGCAAGGAAATTGAGGAGATGATTCAGCTAGGAGTAATAGAGCACTCGGACAGCCCCTGGGCCTCCCCGGTAGTACTGGTGCCGAAACGGGACGGGACGACCCGTTTCTGCGTAGACTACCGACGGCTCAACGATAAAACGACCTCTGACGCATATCCCATGCCCCGAATAGACGAACTCCTCGACAAGATGGCCAGGGGTCAATACCTAACCACTATAGACTTGTGCAAAGGGTACTGGCAGATTCCCTTAGCGGAAGACGCCATCCCGAAGTCGGCTTTTGTCACCCCGTTTGGCCTGTATCAGTTTAAGGTTATGCCATTCGGGATGAAAAACGCTCCAGCTACCTTCCAGAGAATGGTGGACAGACTGTTAGATGGGTTCCAGGAGTATGCCTGCGCGTATCTAGATGATATCGCCATATTCAGCCACTCCTGGCACGAACATCTGGTTCACATAGGAGCCATTCTAGACCGAATCCGAGAGGCCGGACTGACCCTAAAACCCAGCAAATACCATATCGGTATGGCGGAAGTCCAGTATCTGGGACACCGGGTAGGGAGTGGGCAACAGAAACCCGAACCTGCTAAAATAGAGGCAGTCGCCCAATGGCCTACCCCTCGCACCAAGACCCAAGTGCTCGCCTTTTTAGGGACCGCCGGGTACTACCGGAAGTTTGTGGCCAACTATAGCGCCCTCGCCAAACCCCTCACAGACCTGACCCGCAAGAACCTCCCTAAGTTAGTAGTCTGGGCCCCAGAGTGTGAGCAGGCGTTCCAACAGCTCAAGACGGCGCTGGTTAACTCTCCTGTACTTTCTGCTCCTGATCCAACTAAACGCTTTCTCGTCCACACAGACGCTTCTATGTTTGGATTGGGAGCAGTACTGAGCCAAGTTGGACCCGATGGCGGCGAGCACCCCGTAGCTTACCTAAGCCGAAAACTTTTACCCAGGGAA
This sequence comes from Pelobates cultripes, assembly GCA_933207985.1. NCBI lineage: Eukaryota > Metazoa > Chordata > Amphibia > Anura > Pelobatidae > Pelobates > Pelobates cultripes. Next base: position 22,936,101 of record OW240921.1, on the reverse strand, counting down.
GTAAGCTACGCCGCCATTGAAAAGGAGTGCCTGGCTGTGGTGTGGGCCCTCAAGAAGTTGCAGGGCAACCCTTCACTTTACTCACGGATCACAACCCGTTGGTGTGGCTGAACAGGGTGTCCGGAGACAATGCCAGGCTGCTGCGCTGGAGTTTGGCGCTGCAGCCTTTTGACTTTACTATCCACTACCGCCCTGGGAAGCAGAATGGCAACGCCGACGGGTTGTCTAGACAAACAGACTTGGAGCCGTGATTCGTGAGTACTCCTCCGGACATCCCCAAGCCGATCCGTTGGGATCAGACTGTGTATGCCGGCTTGGTTCTCGGGGAGCATTGTGGCAAACCTAGCCACTCGGACTATAACTGGACACTATGCCTTTAAGGGTTGCCTATAGGTCTGGAGAGAGAGGCGTTGTAACTGTATGTGCCTGCTTCATGTATTCCCTGCATTGCCTGTACCTATCTGTTCCGCCGAATGCAAATGGCGGTTTGTATGGGGATTCCCGTTCGTTTCGCGAACGGCACTTTGGAGGGCCGTTCGTGAAACGAATGCGATACCCCCTAATAGCCCACACACTTAGAGGCGTGTGGCGCTAGTTAACCGATTGCAACATTGTTGCAATCGGTTATTAGAGGCTCTCCTGGGTGGCCGTCGTTCGACTACCGACCATGCGGCGGTCGGCCATCTTGGATCCCTGGTTCTTCAGCGGGTCCGTGTCGTCGAACGCATAGCATTACCAACAGTTATTCGACGGCACGAACACCGCTGAGCCTCCAGGACGTTCGGGAGTTTCAGGACCAGGTTCACTAAAAGCAATCGGTTCTTTTCGTGGGTTTGGAAAGAAATGTGTTTTCTGTGCGGCGTTCGGTTATTTTAGCTGGGATCTGAGCGGCAATCTCACGAATGATGCGCCCAGACCCCAGCTATCTACCGAACGTCCATTCGTGTAAATCCACCGTATATTATACCAGTTGTAGATTTTTGTGTGAATTGCCGGTTCCGCTGCACGAGGGGATAATCCCCTTAACGGTGCATTCTGGGAGGATGATCCCTCTCGTGCAGCGGTGCCTGATGGGAGAAATATGTGGTACTGTAAGTCCCCCATGTAGTCCCCTCCTGTACAACACCTGTAATGTCCGTTTGGAAACCCCTTGCATGGGGAATTGCATAAATACTGTGACCTGTGATTAAAACCTCAGTTGACTCCCAGCCTATGTATCGTCTAGTTCTTGGGAAGGAAGGGTTACTGCAGTGCTGTTTGGATTATTTTATGCTGATTCCCTGGATTATCCTTTGTTGTTCCTGTTACCCAGCGGAGATATCGTGGATCATATTGCCTCTCCGCTACAACGATGTCGAGCAAGTGTATGTAAAATAGAGGAAAAAATGTAGCCAATACAGATATACAAATATAGTATGAATGAAGGATGGTCTAATAACAACAGAAGAAAGAGGAGCATATGCAGAATATATAGTAAACGGATATAATCCAAAAGAGTAGTTCTATCGCTGCTCTATTATAAGCCCTAGCTTGTGCTAATAAACACCTTCGTGGGTGTTCTAAACTCTTTCTTCTGTTGTTATTAGACCATCCTTCATTCATACTATATTTGTATATCTGTATTGGCTACATTTTTTCCTCTATTTTACATACACTTGCTCGACATCGTTTTTACTTATAACTACATAGAGGGATTTTCTATCATTAATGCTATCTAGGGGATTATCAGTTTGAAGTCCCTCTGGGAACAGAATTTAGAATGTTGTATTTATCTCCCAGTTCCTATCTTTGCAAGCTCGTTTGGAGTATTATTTATAACTAAATGTTTATTTCCTTATACTTAAGGATTCACATTAATAAGCAATTATAGGGATTTGAGTTGTTACTTTGTTACTTAGGTGCTATTGTATCCTCTTCTGATTCAGCAGCTTAATAAAGTTACAGTTCTGTACTGTTTATTTAGAGATACTCTTGTATGCACTATAACAATATCTGATATTACCAAGTATCGTTTGGCTCTCCTTCCCTTAATTACTTCTCTCCTATCAGTCAGACTCCATATTTTGAGATGTATCAGGCTTTATATTAGTGTTTGCTTACTTTGCTGGCAGGCTTGGTAGTTTCTCCTGTATAAGGGGAACTACCTTAGCACTTTTTCATATTTTTATTTACTGTACAATTAAGGGTCTATGCCCAAGTCTGGGTGGAGCCGGTAACACCCATCCTGACCGATTCCCCTAGTCGTGGTCTCTACATTTCCGTGGATCTACAACTAAGGGGAATTTTTTCGTTTTCTATAATTGAAGTCCTTACTTTGTCTCAGTATATCTCTTGACCAGGTTGGAATTCCACTGAAATGAGCAAGATTCTATCTTGATAAAATTCTCATGAGATATGGGAGGGAGTGGTGACGGTGGCATTTTAAAAGGCTTTTTCTTTATAGGGCTATTTTTGGTCCTTTGTTTAAGGGATTGCTGCTTTGTACTACGTGTATTCTACTTTTATCTGTGATGTTGTTAATGTCATGTTTTGAATAAAATATATTTTCTAATTAGTATATATCCATGACCGTGTGAGCACTTACTGTTTATTTGAAACTGCTTCTTGAGAAGAACGTTTATGGGCAGGGCCATCTATAATATGATTAGGACCCTGGGCAATGCATTTTCTTGGGCCTCATGGGCCCTGTCCCTGCCACTGCCTCACCCCCCAATTACGTCCAACCCGCAATCACACTAATAGACGTACTGGCACATACACACACAGACAGACATATACTGACACACACAGTCACTACACACAAATATATACTGGCAGACATACTGACACACACACAGACATACATACATACATACACAGACACATACATTAACAGATATACTGACACACACACAAACACATACACTGACAGATATACTAAAGCACACAGACACATACACTGACAGACACACTGACACACACACAGGCATACTGACATACACACACAGGCATACTGACATATACACAGACAGACGTAATGGCTGATACAGACAGACATTAAAACATTAACAGATATATACTGACACACACATACACTGACATACAAATATATCCTGACAGACATACTGACACACACACAGACACATACACTGACAGACATACTGACTGACACACACACACACAGACATACATACATACATACATACACACAGACACATACACTGACAGACATACTGACTGACACACACACACACACAGACATACTTACATACACGCACAGACATACTGACACACAAAGACATGCTGACACACACACACAGACATACTGACATACACACACAGACAGACGTACTGGCACATACACACAGACAGACATTAAAACATTCACAGATACCGGATTCACAGATGCATGGGCCACCCGGAGAGCCTCCTCAGTGTGCGGGAGCCGCACCGCCCGGTCCGTAGGGGCTGCGCAAATCGCGGGGCCCACAGAGCAGCTGCTCTGGGCCCCCAGGAGCAACTGGGCCCGGGGCAGCTGCACCGTTTGCCCCGCGTTAGAGACGGCCCTGTTTATGGGTACTGGTTTTTAAGGGACAGCAACTCTTATTTTTTTTTAACTTATTTTGGGTTTATGTTTATAGATATTAGGACCTAGTTTCATATTCTTTTAGAAAGTTGTTAAATTACAACTAGTGAAATTTAGTTTTTAGGTGCAGCTATAACTGAAGCCAAACATATGTGCAAAAATAAATGCTGGGTCTGTGAGATAGAAGTATTACAGTACAGTATATAGAAGTATTACAATCCAGTTCAGACAAGGCAAAGCATCCCCTTATCTGGATGCATTCTCTACACTGACAGCTAGGTACAAAGGACAGAGCTTATAGCAATAATTTACAAATAACTATGATAGAGACACCCACTTGCAGAACAAAGATGAATGTCCACATTTAAAGGAACACCCCAGGTACCAATACACCAAAATGCTTTCGATAGGTTTTGGACTCATTAATATGATGTGTGCTGTGTAGTTCAGATCATTCAGTACTGTCAGTGGCTGAGCTGTATGCATACATTGAGAAGGAATTATTTTCCTGGTGTAAGAGGGAATGGCTAAATACACAGACCAAAGGTGAAGCATTCTACAAAGATTTTAATATGCCCAAAACCTACTTATATTGGGACCTGGAGTTTCCCTATAATTGTATTTTTCACAAGTCACAACTATATATGTTTTAAATTATAAGGAGAGTATGCATAATATTAAAAACTGTGGAAACTGTTTGTGTACAAATCATGCAATTCAGATTTTAGTAAATCAAAATGCTGGTGAAAGAATAGAGGGACAGCAGGGGAAGGTGCAGCTGAAAATGGGATGAGAAGCCACAAGAAATATTGTTACCTGCAGCGACATCCAGTATCAAGGTCAGGCAGATGTAGAGCTTCATCTTGGAGGAAAGATCAGCCAAGAGAGGAGTAAGCCTTGTCTGAAATCACTTCTTATTTATACACTTCTCCATTCACAATGAATATGTCACGTGGCTTGATTGACAGGAAAGTCACCGGCTTCATGATGTAAAACATCTCAAGAATAGCCTTAGGGAACCACTCTAAATTTTAGAACAATTTTTTCTTTTCTTCAAATTTTACTTTGAAACAGGTCCTCCTAGAAACAGGTCTTCTTGGTCTTTCTAGAATTTGATGAATATCTGACAAAATGTGCTCTAAATGAATAATGCAATAAACAATGAAATATTAAGAAACAAGTGATTAAAATCCATAACATATACAGAAAGATAAGTCCTGCGCTCACTCCCCTCATTCCTGGGGGGCAGCAATGACTACAATACACATCAGCCCCGATATACAGCCCCCCCCCAAAAAAAACAAGTTACCTGCGCTCTCCTTAATCCCTATGTATATTTAAAACAAAGGGAGGTCATTTAGTTACTCCAATGAGGATCCATTCAGGATTACAATGAGCAAAATTTAGTTAACATACTCAAATTGCAACTGCAGTTTAATTCTCATATGTATCAAAGGCTAATCCTATTGAAATTCAGACATTTTAATTAAATAGACACATTTAATTAGGTACAAGCCGCTGTCTGCTTTACCATCCCAATTTCATTTCCTCTGTAAAATATAGAATTTACATAATCAATAAACATCAAATTTTAACTTGATTCACTCTGGAAAAAGGGAAAAAAATTGTTTCATACTTACCGTAATTTTCTTTTCCCGATCATTATTCATGGCAGCATTTACTCATGGGTTAGCTCCTCCCCTCACAGCAGAAAGGACAGGAAATAGAACTCTGAAACTGGTATAAATAGATACTCCCCCTTCCCATCAGGCAGTCTTTGTAACTAGCTTCACTCTTATAGTATATGGGTGGGAGCGTAATGCTGCCATGAATAATTAATCAAGAAAAGAAAATTACGGTAAGTATGAAGCAAATTTTCCTTTTCCTGACCATTATTCATGGCAGCATTTACTGATGGGTAATACCCAAGCAGAATATATAGAGGGAAGGACAGAGTTCAAAAACAGCCAATAGTTATAAAAACATTATTGGGCTGCTTAAACCTTAGAAGACTTTAAAAAAGCCAAACCAGTAATCAATAGGATATTGATATAAAACCTGTTCAGACAAGGTAATTTACCCTAACGGCTGCAAGGTCTGCAACCTCCTGGCATTCAAGTGTCTGAAATGGCCAGATAGGAATTAAGGCCACGACAGCCAAACATAGAGAAGGAACAAGGCTAAACAAACTCTCGTAATCCATTTTGCGATGGATTAAAAAAAATAAATGTTCTTTTCTGATATAAATTTAAAACCAATGGATGACATCAAATCAGAACCTTGATAAAGGCATAACTTTCAGGTATCACACTGGAACAAGCAGATAATATTGGATGAGAACGGACACACCATGCTATTAAACACCGGGAGAATTACACTGAGAATCCTACTACTTTCTGGATGTATTTTACTTACCTGTAAATACAGGAAACAAATCAATATTTGCCTGTCAGAAAGAGGCAGAGCACAATAACGACTATATATATTGTAATACCAGACTCAACAATACCTCACACTGTGGATGAATTGATACTGCAATGATCAGTCACAGGAGCGGTATAAACCTAGGCAAAGGCAAGAGGAATCATATACGAGGAATAGGCAAGATACTGATGAGAAGGTGGTAACCAGAGGCACATTATACATTGTGGCAACAGACACATAATAAGCAGGATAGTATGATATATTCTGTTATCCTTAGGAGAACAAACAACCGCATACTTACTCTTACCTTATCTTCAGATAGTGAAGAAGTACTTACAGCAGAGCCCATGGTGATAATCAGTTTGTTTTATCTGCAGGATATCAACACCAATCCAAGTATATAATCCACATGTATTACATCCATGCAATGTTAGGAGAGACCATAACTTATACCGCTCTAGATACAGAGACCATGTAAAACATAATCAGTCAAATGTTTGTCCTCAACAAGCTGCATTACATTATATCATGCAGGATAAATCAACCACTTAGAGTCACACATTGGTTGCAATTCCAGATATAAAGGACACCTTTAAAGGATCCCCAAGGATATCAGAACCAAGGTCTGAATGGAACGACATGTTCAGGGATTTCCTTTATTGTTCTGGTAGCAGGTGAATTTTACCTGATATAGTAAACCTGGTAGAGGCACTCAGACAGGTTCAGTAACACCTGCAATCTATCAAAAGTGGTAAAATGCGTTAATTGCTTATCCTGAAACACCTGAGGGAGAATGAATCTAATACAAAGCCAAAAACAGTATGTTTCTCTTATCTACTTCATTTAAATTAAAAAGTCTGCAGGCACATGCTGTAGACACAAGAACAACTACATTAAGCTGTAGCTGTTCTGGTGACTATGAGGTCCCTTTAACTACTGAAAGAAACAGAGACCAAAGTACAACTACAGTATGACTTTCCTTAGCTGATTGCCTCCAGTTATGTGACTGAACTCACTGAAAGGATACAAGTAAATTCTAAGGCAGCAGCAAATAATGAAGTTATTGATGATGATGATAGTGGTTCTTCAGAATTGAAGAGATATTTCCCAGCGTTTATCTGGTGTGTCCGGGATTTTATCTTACAATTAGAAATAAATGGATCACCAATCACAGAGGATCAATATCTACAGAATTCTCTGAAGCTAAAAAAGGTGATAATTTAGTGTATTACATCCTACAGAAAATGTTTTATAAGATTCAGTAGATTTTTTTTTAAACCAGCTGCAATTATGTTTTGGCAAAGAAGGACACAAAGGGCTTTAATAACTAATAGAATATTTGCTACCAACCCAAAGGTTATTATGTATAGTTAAGGAACCCTGTCTGTTTAACTTAGAGGAAGTTAGTTAAAGCAGGGGCTCTTAGAGGTCCTAGTAACTCTACTGCAATTTGTTTGACTTTACATAGGACACGAGGACATGTGTTTAGACTGGAAGAAAGAAGATTTTGTCTAAGGCAAAGGAAAGGTTTTTATACTGTAAGAACATTCAGGATGTGGAATTCTCTGCCTGAAGAAGTGGTTTTATCAGAGTCCATACAGATGTTCAAACGGCTACTAGATGCATACTTGCAAGAACAGAATATTCAAGGATATAATCTTTCAATGTAGGTAATAACTGCTTGATCCAAGGATAAATGTGACTGCCATTCTGGGGTCAAGAAGGAATTTTTTTCCTAGCTTGTTGCAAAATTGTGCTTCAAACTGGGTTTTTTTGCCTTCTTTTGGATCAACAGCAAAAATCAAATGTGAGGTAGGCTGAACTTGATGGACGCAAGTCTCTTTTCAGCTATGTAACTATGTAACTATGTAACATGTGTTCCAGGAGTATAGTACATCACCTCTGAAACAGAGAGCTGCTCAAATAAGGGAATCTGGGGAACTCTAAATATGTAGTATCATTTACACTTTGTTTTGGGGGCTAAGGGGAAAGCATGGCCATAGACAACTTTGATTTTGGTTACACTATCGTTTAATGGGATCCCTTTTAATGGATTTTGTTATGGTGTCAAGATTTTATAACTCTTAATTCTAATAATAATACACCACTCTCAGCATTATTTTACCATTTTGTTTTATGTTTTCTTTTTTTTTTAAATAATTTACTTATGATTGAGCAGCATGAATAACAAAATAGACGACAGTGGTTAAAAGAAATATACATGTTTATAGAGTACAGTAGGGCAACATACATGCGTAATATGCTGTAAAATGCCATTAACATGCAACGATAGTGAGCTATTTGCATATTACCACATCAGTAAGTAATAAAACTATTTCAGTAGCACATCAAGAAAACACACATATATTAAACGGAACTATTCATATAATGCCATTCATTGTCCTTAAGCAAGAAAACTAAACATGGTGTATCATCTTGCCCTCTTCACCTCCCCACCCCACCCCACCCCACCCCACCCCCAAGGATTTTAGATCTCTTTGAGAGAAGTCCCCCATTCAGCACTAAAGAAAGATATCATGGCACTAGAAAAAGTCCAGAGACGAGCTACAAAATTGATAAAAGGAATGGAGCATTTTAGTTAAGAAAGGTTAAAAAAATTAAATCTGTTTAGTTATGAAAAACGGCGCCTGAGAGGGATATGATAACTTTATACCAATATATTCGGGGCCAGTACAAACCTTTATCTGGAAATCTATTCATAAACAGGGCTATACATAGGACACAAGGTCACACATTTAGGCTGGAAGAAAGGAGATTTCATCTAAGGCAAAGAAAAGGTTTTTTACAGTAAGAACAATAAGGATATGGAATTCTCTGCCTGAAGAGGTGGTTTTGTCAGAGTCCATACAGATGTTTAAACTGCAATTGGATAAATACTTACAAAAACATAACATACAGGGATATAATTTCTAATTAGTGGGGTAATAACTGCTTGATCCAAGGAGAGATCTGACTGCTATTTTGGGGTAAAGAAGGAATTTTTTCCTAGTTTGTGGCAAAATCGGTAGTGCTTCAGACTAGGTTTTTTGCCTTCTTTTGAATCAACAGCAATTACATATGTGAGGAAGGCTGAACATGATGGACGCAAGTCTCTTTTCAGCTATGTAACTATGTAAAAAACAGAGAAAAAGTTTTTTACTTTTTTGAATAGCCTTGAGGAACAAGAACTGTCTTTACTGGTGATGCTCGATTTGTAACAAACTTTATATTACTTTACTAATGCCTCAGTACTATACAGTATCATTTTAAATAAGGATGTTTTATTTTTCTGTTTGTTAATTCAGGATTTGGAGCCAAGGTATATGAATACAATGGCCCCCGTGAGTGCATACTCCAGTTCTTTCACTCACACAAGTGTTTTGTGTTTGAGCGACCAACATCATCAAAAGGCCTTAAACAACTTGAGTCCCTTCCAGAATCAGAACTTGAACCTGAATTCCTAGAGCAAACACATAAGTTTATGTGTATGAGACCAGCCGAACTAAAACAGTAACAAATGGTTTGACAGTGACTGGGAAATGTGAGTGAGAATTATCAGTTAAACTGTTAATGTGTTATATATACTGCCTGGCCAAAACAAAAAGTCGCCACCAAAAAAAAAAAAGGGTCACACACTCTAATATTTAATTGGACCGCCTTTAGCTTTGATTATGGCGTGCATTCGCTGTGGCATTGTTTCAATAAGATTCGGCAATGTCACAAGATTTATTTCCATCTAGTGTTGCATTTTTCACCAAGATCTTGTATTGATGATGGGAGAGTCGGACCACTGCACAAAGCCTTCTCCAGCACATCCCAAAGATTCTCAATGGGGTAAAGGTCTGGACTCTGTGGTGGCCAATATCATGCTCCCTGAACCACTCTTTCACAGTTTGAGCCGGATGAATCCTGTCATTGTCATCTTGGAATATGCCCGTGCCATCAGAGAAGAAAACGTAACCTGGCCATTCAGTATATTCAGGAAGTCAGCTGACCTCATTCTTTGGGCACATAATGTTGCTGAACCTAGACCTGACCAACTGCAGCAACCCCAGATGATAGCATTGCCCCCACAGGCTTGTGAAGTAGGTGGTAGGCATGAAGGGCGCATCACTGCATCTGCCTCTCTTCTTACCCTGATGCACCAATCACTGGTGGTTCCTCACTATCCTTCCAGTTTTTAATAATCACCCATGCAGTTACTATTCAATAGGAGGCTCTTACCTCTTTGCTTAGTTAAATCCAGGTGGTGACTTTTTTTGGCCAGGCAGTGTATTATTACTATTATTATTATTTATAAAGCACCAACAACTTCTGCAGCGCTGTACAATGTGTGGACTAACACACATATTTGTAACCAGATGAGTTGGACACACAGAAACAGAGGAATTGATGGCCCTGGTCAATGATAAAAAAAGTGCAGTGCTTTTCAATGGAATATTATGGTATAGATATACTTTTACAAATTCAACAGATTTCATGTGATACATCCAAGTTTCCTAAAAGCATAAATAATATATCATAGTGTAGTATAATTAAAATACGTGAGTATATACAGAAATAGGAACACTCACAAGCAGAGAGCTATTAAACCTAGCTCAGGTGGAAATGGCTTCTGGGTCTGTTAAGGCAACCCCCTCCTGGTTTAGGGTGACTTGCTTCACCAATCTTAATGTAGATATATATAAAACAGGAACATAGAGTAGCACAGTGCTGTTTGATATGAATATAAAAGTAAGCCAATCCAATACTCACAAGTCTGGAGCCTATGTATGGATCTATTATTACACGTTGTGTAGTTTGGGACTACACTCCCTTGCTTCAAGTATACCAGGATATCGGACACCAAATGGTAAATTGATATTATCAGAAGAATTTATTCATAAAAAAATTAAAAAAAACATATCAACAATCAATTAAAACGTAATGTCTATAATTAATATTCAAACAATCCTTTGGATTCCCAGAATGCGTTTCACCACCGTGAGTGGCTTCCTCAGGTGGGTACAAAATCGACAATGAGCTAGAGGGAGTGGGGTATAGTGACACAAAAGGTAAGGGCAGGGTAGAAAAGAAGTTGCTGGGATAGTATTCACTGTGGGCTTAGTGTTTTTTGTTTTGATGACAGTTGCAGGAGAGGAATCGGGATACAGGAAGGGAAAGCACTTAACAGTTTAATCAATATGCTTTCCTAAAGAAGTAAGCTTTTAAAGATTTTTTGAAGGAGGCAAGACTGGGTGAAAGTCTAACGGAGAGGGGAAGGGTGTTCCATAGGATTGGTGCAGCCCTAGAGAAGTCTTTAAAGCGAGCATTAGTGGTAGGAGTATGAACAGAGCATAGACATGGGTCTTTGACAGAGCATTGGGGAAACATTTTTGTGTATTAGGGAGGATAGGTAGGTTGGAGCAGCATTGTGTAGAGATTTGTAAGCAAGTACCAGGATCTTAAATTGACCCCTATTTATTACGGGAAGCCAATATAGGGTCTGAAAGAGGGGGGAGGCATGGGAGGTGTGGGCAGACAGGAAGATGAGACTCACCATTGCATTCATTACAGACTGTAATGGGGCAAGTTGAAGCAAGGGAGTGTAAGACCACTGAGAAGCGGATTGCAGTAGTCAAGACTAAAGAGGACAGCGGCATGGACGAGCACCTTAGCCGCATCAGGCATTAAATAGGCTTGGATGCCTGCTATGTTTTTGAGATGGAAGCGGCTGGATTTGGCAATTGACTGGACATGAGGTCAGAGTCAAAGAGAGTTGGAGTCAAAGGTCGGAGTCAAAGAGAACACCTAGACAGCTAGCCTGCGAGGTAGAGCTGATGGCAGTGCCATTGACTTGGAGGGACACAGACAAGGGAATAACAACACTTGAGGGAGGGAAGACCAGAAGTTCTGTTTTGGACAGGTTAAGTTTAAGGAAATGAGCAGCCATCCAGTTGGAAATAGCAGCAACGCAGTCAGAGACACGAGTCAAGAGGGGCAGTGAGAAATCAAGGGAGGACAGATAGATTTGTGGGTTATCCGTATAGAAATGATATTGGAAGTGGAAGAAGCTGATGAGTTTACAAAGGGAAGCAGTATAGATTGAGAACAACAGAGGACAAAGGACAGACCCTTGGGGAACACCAAAAGGGGGGGGGGTTTGGGGAGAAGAGGCAGAGCCAGAGAAAGAAACACTAAAAGAGTGAGAAGAGTAGTGGTAGGAAGAGAACCTGGAGAAAATGGTATCTTATAGACCAGGAATACGGAGGATGAGAAGAAGCTGTTGGATGATCAACAGTTTCAAAAGCAGCAGAAAGGTCAAGGAGGATTAAGATAGAATAGTTACCACGAGATATATATATATATATATTAATTTTGGGGAGTGTTAAAGAAAAGAAGAGTTAGAATAAATAATTATGTAAGTATAGCTTTTTATTTTGCAGTTATTAGTTTTAATGCCCATTCACTGATATTATGCCACTCAATGGGGTTGGGGTGGGGACAACAGAATGATCACCCCCAATATATGATTATTTAGAGCCCACACCTGCAGGTAGGGAGAGCAGAGGAAGACACCCCTCCCCCACCTGGCTTCACCTTAATACTAGTTATGACCATCACCTGCCACTAAAGGATGGGCCAGGGTTATAATAATTAGGTCTCCCCATGCCACCAATGGGTGGAGGACTGGGGGCTGAGTATTATAATTAGGGCCCCCATCCACCACCAATGGGTGGGGCCTGGGTGGAACACTAATAGCCCACCCATTGGTGAGGGCAGTGGAACGTCCTCCCATTTAAAAAAAATATATAGCAGGGCATGAGTGGGGGAAGGGGGAGGACAGTGATCTGTCCAAACACTATTATTTATTTATTTTTAAATCCCCCACCTGATGCCCATGGGGTGGTCATGGGATGGGACAATGGCTGCCAGTCGCTAATTTTTAACACTTAGTAGATTTGCCCCCATTTGTCACACGGCAGATGGGGGCATTGGGAGGTCTTAAACCTTTGTTATAGTAATGTATAATATATACCCCTATAGGCTTTTTTTATTTCTTTAAATAGATTTTCAAGTTACAGCTTACTATACTGTGTAGGATTCGGATGTGTACTGAATTTAATCTAGACACCAAATGCATTTGGGTGACTGTTGCACATGGAATTCCAACCATATTTAGCTTCATTAAATATGAGGATTGCCATTATGGTCAACATTCTATAATTGAGCTGGATTTTGTAGATCCAGACCAAATCCGGTGTTTTGTGGTTAATCCTGTTTGACTTCAGCTATTGAGAGACATACCAGCAGTGATCCTGTGTGATTTTATTCTTGCTGTGCCTGTTTTGAGTGGGAGATAGCCTGGGTCATTGTTTCTTCTGTGAGAATAGCTTTATGTTGCATAGAGCAGCTAGCAAAAAAGTTTAAGTGAGAGAGAGAGATAGGAGGCATCTTATAACATGGTTGGCATTTTGCACTTGATTCCAGTGTGACACAATTTTACTAATGTACAGGCTTTTATTTGTAAACTGTTAGGAGGAACACATTTTTCAACACAAATGTCTATTTTTGCTGTTACTTTACACAATACACAACAATTCATATACCTTAACTAAACTGTTGTAATAAGAAAAATAAGCCAAACCTTATCAATAACACGCACTACTCTCAAGCTAAAATGAAGGCAGGGTAGGTGAAAGGGTCCTGTGGTCTTGTGCTTCTGCTTCCACTGGCAATGAAGTTCCTTCTTTCACAGCTAGCTCATGCATTATACTTTCTTGGTGCCTGCACAAGAATTAACTAAGCTCAGCAGAGTCTACTTTTTCAGGCTCATCCGAGCCATTCTTTAGGACTTACAGTGGAGTACTAAAGTAGTGTCTCCATTGTCTAGTGTGTATGATGGTGTTGCCAATGATAAATCTGGGGGAGCCCCCACTGCAGACTTAGCACATTTACCTCTGAACCAGGAGCAACTTAACTATGAGTACAATGAGAAAGAGAAATTAGAAGATGAGTGTGGAGAAGAAAGACTGCAGCCCAGTATTTTCCCTAACAGCTAGCGTGCACTCACCTCCTGGGTCTTTTTCATCATCTCCAAGTCCTTCTTTATGTGTTATAGAATTGTCTCATCCAACAGAAACAGTTGAGACACTATCTGCACCTGCTATTACTGGCACAATTAGCTCACCCACTGTCATTATTACAATCATTTTCACTACCACCAGCACCACCAACATCATCATCACTTGTACTGTCAATATTTCCATTATTCTACAAAGTGCTAGTGTACAGGCTAGTATTGCCACAATTCTACTGCAACCAATTCAAAGCAAATGGGTACTGTGTTGTGTCAACAAACTAATCTATTTGAGTGCTTCAGAGAAAACAGACTTGCAAAGTGCAAATTGTGCAGCAAAGAAGTGAGTAGGAGGTAAGCAAAGGGTCATCCTACTAGAGTCAGCATGAAGCAATGTATACAAAGATACCACAAGTCTCTATTACTGAGCAGAGCAAGGAAGCACTAGGGCAGCAACAGGTCCACTTGTGCGGTTTCTAATTCTGTGCAGCTGTCATAACCTGCAACCAGCACTACCTACTTAAGTGGTACAAAAAACACTTTTAGGCAGAGCAGGGGTGACCATGAGGGTAGTGCCTTTAGTTGACAGAGTTAGGTCGGGCAGGAACAGTCGCACTCTTCATCATCCTGTGAATTAATACAAGGAAAACAGAAACAAAAATTTATCTTGCCTAGCTGCTATTGTGAGTGTCATTTAAACCCACTTTGATTCACTGAATAGAACTATTTTGTGATTTTTACATTTTATTTTATTCCTAGTAATGGATGGATTCTTTGCTTTGTTGTGTGCTTTTGTGCGACTGCTTTTGCTTTGGAAATCGTAAGCTTTGTCTCTCAGTAGTATAGACAGTGTCCGGCTGCAGTTTACTGGGCAAGTGAACCTTCCCTACACTGAAAGTATGCAGGATTTAAAAAAAACAAAAAAAAAAACTTTTTATAGAAACAGAAAGTATCCTAAAAAGTGTTTGTGGTGTTCGTGATTATCAAATAACAAAACAAATGTAAATTAACTGACAATGAGAACAAAATAATAATATTAATCACCAAAAACGGGGCTGCATCACATACAAGAGAGCGACTTAATCATACATATAAAAAATAATAAAAAATGGTATGTGAGCGCTCCAAAAAATAAAAATAAAATAATGACCACTAAAACACTGTACACCAAAGCAGCAGCCGTAGTAGGGGACCAAACTAAATCTAGTAACAACACTGGGTTGATACAAGTGAATGAAAATCACTAAGAATGTATACAAAGTATGTAAAACATAATTTATTTAACATAAAGGAAAATAACATATGAATCAATATTATAGCAATAAAATGTATCACATAAATAAAAACACCAAAAGTCCAGAGCAAATGTCTAAGAAGTAAACACAGTGTGGGGACCCTTACTCTGATTAAATAGCCACTGGAACTAGAAATGCGCACATATAAAAAATAATATATAAAAATGATATATAAAAAAAAGTTGGATAAAAAATTGAAAAACAATACTCATACACTATCTCTGCTGGAGGGAGCTCATAAACCAGCCAAACCAGCTGGTCAGGACTAAGGGAGTTGCAATGAGAATATCCCTGAGTAGAAAATACTCTGGGGGTCAGCCAGAGCAACTTACCCTGTTCGTCCAACCTTCAGGTAAGGTGATGGGAGCACACCAACTCCTAGATACGAGAAGTGCAGAGGATAACGATCCCGCCAAAAAAGCTGCCGAAAATCACTCCCGGACCGTAAGTGAAGGACCGGGTTGGAGATACAGCAAAGAAAATAGGATAGAAACACGTCTCAAGACAAAGTTCTGCTATCCAGGGGAAGGGTATATATGCATCCCCTCTCTTAAAGTGGTCATAATTAATCAATTAACAAATTAGTTCCAAGTTACATTCCAATCAGGATGAAAAAAAAAAACATAAATTGGTTAGATCATTACTATTTCTACAAGATATCGGAAACAGATGAAAAATAAAATATATAAACATACACGTGTGTTAACCCCTTAAGGACTGGACTGTTTTTGCGATGTTGTACATTTGCGACCAGGAATATTTTTACACTTTTCTGGTGTTTGTGTTTGGCTGTAATTTTCCGCTTTCTCATTTACTGTTCCCATACAAATTATATATTGTTTTTTTCAGGACAAAATGGGCTTTCTTTACATACCATTATTTATATAATCTCATGTATTTTAATTTAAAAAAATACAAAAATCTGATGAAAAATTGAAAAAAATACATGTTTTTTGACTTTTACTTGAAAAATCTTTTACTCATCTACAAAAGCGAATGAAAAAAACTGCTAAATAGATTCAAAATTTTGTCCTGAGTTTAAAAATACCTAGTGTTTACGTGCTTTTTTGCTTTTTTTTGCATGTTATAGGGCTATAGGTACAAGTAGGATATTGCGGTTTAAAAACATACATTTTAAAATTTTATCAATAGTGACATTGTAACACTATTATCTGTCATAAATCTCTGAATAACACCCCACATGTACATATTTTTTTTAAAGTAGACAACCCAGGGTATTCAATATGGGGTATGTCCAGTCTTTTTTAGTAGCCACTTAGTCGAAAACACTGGCCAAAGTAAGCATTCATATTTGTTTGTGTGTGAAAAAAGTAAAAAACTAAATTGAACGCTAATTTTGGCCAGTGTTTGTGACCAAGTGGTTACTAAAAAAGACTGGACATACCCCATTTGCAATACCTTGGGTTGTCTTCTTTTGCAAATGGTATGCCATCATGGGGGTAATTCTCATTCCTGGGCTACCATACGCTCTCAAAGGCAACGTAACCAACCTGGCCATTTTCAATGTAAAAATATTTGACCCATATATTTGACCTTGTAACTTTCAAAAATGCTATAAAACCTGTACATGGGGGGTACTGTTTTACTCGGGAGACATCGCTGAACACAAATATTAGTGTTTAAAAACTGGAAAACGTATCACAACAATTATATCATCAGTAAAAGTGCTGTTTGTGTGTGAAAAATGCAAAAAAAGTAACTTTCACTGACAATATCATCGCTGTGATATGTTTTACTGTTTGAATCACTAATATTTGTGTTCAGCGAAGTCTCCCGAGTAAAACAGTACCCCCCATGTACAGGTTTTAGGGTGTCGTAGAACGTTACAGGGTAAAATACAGTGCTAGCAAATTAAATTCTCTGGAATTTCGGCCTGGGTTGGCAGGCAGGTCCCTCAAATTGCAATCAATAAAATTACTGAATTATGTAAAAATATTACATAAATACGCACGTAGAATTTAAATATATATGCATATTTATATATTTGAAGTCTACGTGTATATTTATATAATTATTTATGTAATTTTGTATATGGACATATGTATATTTCGTATTATTTTTATTTATTTATATATACATAGATATATATACAAATTCATTCTAAGTGTATTTTGATATAAATATATATATATTAATTTTAAAATACAGTTAGAATAAAATTTCATATAGATATATAATTTTTTTTTAAATTTTTATTATTATTTAAAAAAAAATTATTTAATTTAAATTACTTATTATTTATATTTTATAATAATATATATATACAATATATATAGTTATTATATATATTATATATATACGTGTGTAATTTAATTATAAGTGTATTTTTATATTAATATAAGTACATATTAATATAAAAATACACTTAGTATGGCATTATATATATATGATATATAGACATATATTATATAGATATAATATATGTCTATATATCATATTTATACATATATAATTATTATTATTTTTTTTATTACCATTAACTTTAATTTTTTTTCTGATTTTACAGTTGCAGGGAGACTGCCTGTCAGCACAGGCAGTCCCCCTGCAGGCAGACACATGGACACCTATTGTGACCATGTGATCGCTGTGTTAAGCGATCACATGGCCACAGGAGTCCTAATCTGCCGCGGGGAGACTGTCTGGGCTGCAGGCAGTCTCCCCACAACCGGAGGAACACTGATCGCCGCCGGGGGAACGACGGCGATCAGGTAAGTACCCCCAGACCGTTTGGACGGTTCAGGACCGTCATCGGTCGGCAAGGCAAAAATGCCGATGACGGTCCTGAACCGTCCTCGGTCCTTAAGGGGTTAAACAAAAATTTTTTGTGATTATCCGCTTGTTGTCGATGACCAACTTATTTGTTTGCCAACCTGTTTTGACAAATCTCCTTTTTTTCCAGTTACATGACTCCTGTTGCTAGGGCATAGTTTGTTGTTTTTAACTTTAGGATTGTCACTAATAGGTAATGGTGCTGTGTGTGGAGAGAGATAGGGATAGGAACTGGTCTTACCTCAGTGCCACTTGGGATTCGGGCCAGCACACAGCTTCCTGCCCGCCCGCCCCATTAGAAAGAGCGATCCCATGGCAGGCATAACTACCTATGAACCTATCCGGCTAAATATATATATATATATGAGGGATGTGCATGGGCCAAAAATTCAATTCAGAAATTCAGGTAAGTAAAAAAAATTGGCAATTCAGCTCGGCACTTCCCGAAATTCGGTACTTTGGCAATTTAGACATTTGTAAGCATCCCTCTCTTGTTTTGCCACTTTTCAGAAATCCAAAGCACTTTGCCACCACAACCACTTGAACATCTGAAGAGCTCCCTAACCACAAACCCCTACCCCTAACACATAAGCCTAACCCCTAACCACCACAACCACTTACAAATCTATACGGCTCCCAATACCAGGAGTTAGCTTATTGGTCAAGATTCCTGTCATCATTCATGTAATTTTCCCTCCCTCTCTTGTTTTGCAACTTTTCAGAAATCTTAAGCACTGCGATACTTCAGAAATTCGTCACTTCAGCAATTCGGTTCAGTTCAGCACTTCCGAAATACGGACTTTGATACTTTGGCAATTCAGACATTCGTGAGCATCTAAATTGTCCAAATTTCATGAAATTCGTCCAAATTTACATTTGGAACAAAACAAATATATATAATCTATAATAAGTTTATTTTTATATTGTTAGTTATAGTTATATATATATATATATATATATATATATATAAACAAAAATAAAAATCAAAATGCACTCACAGGTCTTCTGGTTAATAGGAAAACTGGTGCTTTAATAAATCATCTGTGATGTACAAAAAAATCAATCGACGTTTCGACCCTGCCGGGTCTTTTTCAAGATCGATCTTGAAAAAGACCCGGCAGGGTCGAAACGTCGATTGATTTTTTTGTTTATATATTTGACGCCAACAATTTGCACCCAGGCATGTGAGTTAAAAATTTATATTTTTTTGGAGGTGAGTGCCAAGCGTTCACCTATATATATATATATATATATATATCAATATCAAAATACATTTATTGTGGAGTTACATATATATATATATTTCCTGGCTAATCATGGCAGCAAATACATCATGGGTTAGCTCCGCCCCTTACAGCCGATAGGACAGGAAAACACTCAAACCTTTAAAGGAGGACCTCTTCCTAGGATCCCCAGTCTTTTTCCTGTCCTACAGCTGGGAGCTCCCTACAAAGATAGGTACTATTTCTTTCTTTCAGTTTTATGTTTGTTTGTTTCAGCATGATATATCTTTAAATAGTGCTTGTATAGAATACTGGATCTGTTACTTTAAAAGTTTACTTTAAAGATTGACTTACCTTGGATCTCTGGGACTTCCTCTTCTTCAGAAGATTCCTATACTTACCTGGAAATCATTCTCCATTAATGCATTCTGTTTCCACGGCCCCTGTGTGTTTACCTGGGTCCCTGGTAGCTGCACCATGCCTCCTCCTCTCAATCCGAGTGTTTTAAACCCGGTATTCAGGTTATGCCAGCTTGCGGCATTATGAAGATGATGAAGCTTGCGCATGTGCAATAGTGGACATTTGAGGCCTGAAACCGATGATGTGAACTAAGGGAATAGTACGTCGGGGCGGCCATTTTAAATGTGGGCAAAAATGGAAAATGGCCCTAACTGAATGCAAGACATGAAATTAAGGTATTTAAGGCCCCTAAGGGCTCGAGGTAAGTGCCTTAGCGCCTATTATTGCCTCATGGTGTTCCTGAAAGTAGTTATGTGTATTTTTGGAAGTTTTCTTAAAGTGCCAGTACTCTTTAAAGATCTTTGCTACAGGTAAGTTTATTTTGTAATATACATTTAATAAATTTTTTTCAAGCACCCCTTAGGGGGTCCTAGAATGTATCTATTTATTTCTTTTTTAGCCCATAATGGCTTTACCATCTAGGCTACACTTACCTAATGCTCCTTCTAGGTATGTATGAAGGTACTTTTTCGTTTAATTTCATCTCATGTTTACGTGATATCTGAGCCTATTCTCCAATTACTTTCCAGTAATGAGGTGTCAGGGTACCTGTTGGTGATGTATCCAGGGAGGACATCCTCTCTGCTTAGGGGCTCCCTTCCCCTAGCATTTCGGCATATTTCGGCCGTTTTCGCGCCGGCCGCGCTAGCTCCTCCCCCTTTTATGACGCGACGGCTAGCGTCGACGTCATGACGTCGGCATTTGCATAAAGTGCCGGGAACCGCTATTCCGGACCTTTTGGGGGCGTGGTCTCTATTTAGGTAACAGGGTATTTAAAGGAAACCTTTACTACTGCTCATTGCCCTGTCGTGGTTCTAGCTTGCTAGTCACTCAGCGCGTTCTTTATCTTGTGTTTCCGGTTTTGACCCTTGCTTGCCTTTTGTCCTGTTGTCCTCTCCTCTCCTTTGACTCGGATTGTATCTCGCTTACCTGTCCTCCGGCTCCCTTGACCTCGGCTTACCTTTTGACTATTCTTGCTTTGTCCTTACGTTAGTCCGGCCATTCTAAGGTCCGGTATACGTACCTCCTTCTGTGCGCACTCTGCGTATTGGATCCCTGTCAGTTTCCTGACATTACGACAGGGCCATGATGGATCCTGCAGGTGCTAGTCCTCCTGACCCCAGATTTGAGGCCATGGACCATAGAATGGACCAAATGGCTTTAGCGTTACAAACTTTGTTGACACGCTCCAGTACCCAGTCTGAAGAAATACGTTCCACTGCTAGCCACTCGCTAAGTACTGGTTTGGAAGTAGCCACTGTAGGCGCATCTTCCCATGTCACGTCACCATTACGATATGGGGGTTCGCCTGATGCTTGTCGTGGTTTTTTAAACCAGATAAGTATACATTTCGAACTACAACCCCGGGCTTACCCCACTGACAGGGCTAAGGTAGGCTTTATTATAACCCTGCTAATAGATAAAGCACTTAGATGGGCCAATCCCCTTTGGGAGAATGACAATCCTTTAGTCTACAACTACACTGCGTTTGTCACGGCTTTTAGAAGAACCTTTGACCCCCCAGGGAGGAAGATTAATGCGGCCAGATCCCTGTTACGCCTTAAACAACAAGATAGGACCCTTGTAGAATATGCTCTAGAGTTTAGATCATTGGCAGCAGAAGTGAAATGGAACGAACAAGCTTTTATGGATGTTTTCTTGAATGGGTTGTCTGATGAAATTCTAGATGAAATTGCCACAAGAGAACTTCCGGAAAATTTAGAGGATTTAGTATCCTTCATTTCCAGAATAGATGAACGCATGAGACAGAGGCAGAACACTCGGGAAAGAGTTACTAGACTTCCTGTAAGACTCGCTCCCTCATTTCAGAACCCTGACTCCTATAATCCTACTCTACCAGAACCTATGCAAATAGGTAATACTCGCTTATCTGAGGCTGAGAGACAGTACAGAAGAAGGGAGGGTCTCTGTTTATACTGCGGGCTGAGAGGTCACCTACGTCTTAGTTGCCCTAATCGTCCGGGAAACGCTCGCACCTAAGTTCCCTTAGAGGACGGGCCTTGGGTGTTTCATTACTGTCCTCTATGCATAATAAAAAGACCATAGGCTTCTGATTCCTGTCTCTCTAGCTTGGGAAAAGGGGTTTATTGCTACGATGGCATTATTAGATTCTGGAGCAGCAGAAAGCTTTATAGACCAAACTTTCGCTAATATGCATTGTATCCCATTCCAATTGAGAGATACACCCTTGGCCGTTGAGGCCATAGATGGTAGACCTTTATCTGAACCAGTAATATTCCATGAGACCGAACCCGTTAAGCTTACTGTTGGTATTTTCCACGAAGAGTTGATTTCCCTTCTGTTAATTTCCTCCCCGGCAGTCCCAGTGGTTCTAGGATATTCTTGGCTCAAGAGACACAACCCTCAGATTGACTGGGAGGGTGGAGAAATCGTTTCTTGGGGTATGGGTTGTAGGAAAGAATGTCTGCAGAGAGTTACTTCTGTTTGCCCCGTGAACTCTTATGCTAACACTTCTCAATCCACAGACGTTCAGATACCATTACAATATCTAGACCTCAAATCTGTATTTGACAAGGGTAAGGCGGATACTTTACCTCCCCACCGGTCTTATGACTGTTCTATTAAACTTTTCCCTGGTACTATGCCTCCCAGGGGTACGGTATACCCTCTATCCACCAAGGAAAACTTAGTTTTAGAGGAATATATCAAGGAGAATTTAGACAAGGGATTTATTAGAAAGTCTTCTTCTCCGGCGGGGGCGGGTTTCTTTTTTGTAGAAAAGAAAGACGGTACCTTACGTCCTTGTATAGACTATCGGGGATTGAACAAAATTACTATCAGAAATGCTTACCCTATTCCTTTGATTACTGAACTCTTTGACAGACTAAAGGGCTCGAGTATTTTTACTAAACTTGACTTAAGAGGAGCATATAACTTAGTGCGAATTAAACAAGGAGATGAATGGATGACAGCATTTAATACCCGTTACGGGCATTATGAGTATACCGTAATGCCGTTTGGGCTTTGTAACGCCCCGGCCGTCTTCCAAGACTTGATCAATGAAGTTCTTAGAGAATTCCAACATGAATGTGTAATTGTATATTTGGATGATATACTAATCCATTCTAGAGACATTAATTCACATCATAGACAAGTCAGAAAGGTATTACAGAAACTTTTACAACATGGATTGTATTGTAAATTGGAAAAATGTAGCTTTGACCAGTCTCAGGTAACTTTCTTAGGTTACGTAATTTCCAAAGACGGGTTTATGATGGACCCGACCAAACTAAAATCGATTTTAGATTGGCCTTTACCTAAGGGACTCAAAGCCATACAAAGATTTCTTGGATTTTCTAATTATTACAGACGTTTTATTAAAGGGTACTCCTCTGTTATCGCTCCTATCACTAATATGACCAAACAAGGAGCCGATACCAAAACCTGGTCTACTGAGGCTTTATCTGCTTTCGAAACGCTCAAACAGTCTTTTGCCTCAGCACCTGTATTAGTTCATCCTGATACCTCTCTACCCTTTTTACTTGAAGTTGATGCGTCTGAAACAGGGATAGGCGCAGTGTTATCCCAAAGACAAAGTTTAGATAAGCCGCTGCACCCTTGCGGTTTTTTTTCCAAGAAACTGTCACACACTGAAAGGAGATATGACATTGGTGATAGAGAACTTTTAGCTATCATTATGGCATTAAAGGAATGGAGACATTTGTTAGAGGGCACCGTCCTCCCAGTTACTATCTTGACTGACCACAAAAATTTATCGTATATGGGGGAGGCCAAAAGATTATCTGCCAGGCAGGCACGTTGGTCTATGTTCCTTACACACTTTAATTATGTGCTTACTTACAGGCCTGGTTCTAAGAACACTAAGGCAGACGCTTTGTCACGTCAGCACGAACCTACCACCTCTACAGAGGATACTTTGTTCCCTATTATTCCTGAAGTCAATATTATCGCCAACACCAATGTCAAAATACACTCTCCATTGCTCGCTGATATTCAGAACGAACAATCTCTTGCTCCCGAACGTACTCCTGTGGGCCGCTTGTTCGTGTCTCCCAAATTCCAAGTGGACATTATTCGCTGTTTCCACGATAGCAAGATCGCTGGTCACCCCGGCATCCACAAAACTTACTGCCTGATCTCAAAAGACTTCTGGTGGCCCGGTTTACGTAGGGATGTGGAAGACTTTGTCAAGGCTTGCAATGTTTGGGTCAGGAATAAACTTCCGCGGGATCTCCCTTGTGGTTTATTGCAGCCCTTAGTCGTTCCCAACAAACCTTGGGCTTGCTTGGCTATGGATTTTATTGTTGATCTACCAGCTTCCAATAGGCATACAGTTATACTCACGGTCCTTGACAGGTTTACTAAAATGGCTCATTTCGTTCCCTTGCCTAAACTTCCGTCCTCCCCCGAACTGGCCGTGATATTTGCTAGAGAAATTTTCCGTTTACATGGTATTCCCAATGAGATTGTGTCAGACAGGGGTTCCCAATTTATTTCCCGTTTTTGGAGATCCTTCTGTTCACAGTTGGGCATCAAACTGAATTTTTCTTCGGCCTATCATCCTCAATCTAACGGAGCAGCCGAACGCACTAACCAAAAAATTGAGCAATATCTACGTTGTTTTGTTTCTGAACACCAGGATGACTGGGTCGGTCTGATTCCTTGGGCGGAGTTTGCTCACAACAACCTTGTTTGTGGTTCCACTCATAATAGCCCCTTTTTCTTGAACTATGGCTTTAACCCTACTGTTCTTCCGTCGGTGTCTCCTTCCCAGGGTATACCGTCGGTTGATATTCATATAGCTAACCTGAGAAAGTTGTGGGATCAGACTCGACAAATTCTTGAACGTAGTTCCGCGGTGTTTAAGTCACATGCTGATAGGCGTAGACGTCCTGCTCCTATTTTTTCTCCGGGGGATAGGGTCTGGTTGTGTACCAGACACATTCGCCTGAAAGTTCCTTCCTTGAAGTTTGCTCCTCGTTACATTGGTCCTTACAGGGTACTGAGGAGGATCAACCCGGTTTCTTATTTGCTGGATCTACCTCCTACTCTACGCATCCCTAACTCTTTTCATGTGTCGTTATTGAAACCTCTTGTTTGTAACAGATTTTCCTCCCGCTCTACTCCTCCATCCTCGGTCCGTGTGGATGGTCAGGAGGAATATATCATCAAGTCCATCCTTGATTCTCGTATTTCTAGGGGGAAGCTGCAATACCTCATAGACTGGAAAGGTTATGGTCCAGAAGAGAGGTCTTGGGTTCCTGGTATAGACGTGCATGCTCCTCGTCTTCTACGGGCCTTCCACGTTCGTTTTCCTTCTAAGCCAGGTCCCATCCGCCCGGTGGGCGTTTCTAGAAGGGGGGGTACTGTCAGGGTACCTGTTGGTGATGTATCCAGGGAGGACATCCTCTCTGCTTAGGGGCTCCCTTCCCCTAGCATTTCGGCATATTCCGGCCGTTTTCGCGCCGGCCGCGCTAGCTCCTCCCCCTTTTATGACGCGACGGCTAGCGTCGACGTCATGACGTCGGCATTTGCATAAAGTGCCGGGAACCGCTATTCCGGACCTTTTGGGGGCGTGGTCTCTATTTAGGTAACAGGGTATTTAAAGGAAACCTTTACTACTGCTCATTGCCCTGTCGTGGTTCTAGCTTGCTAGTCACTCAGCGCGTTCTTTATCTAGTGTTTCCGGTTTTGACCCTTGCTTGCCTTTTGTCCTGTTGTCCTCTCCTCTCCTTTGACTCGGATTGTATCTCGCTTACCTGTCCTCCGGCTCCCTTGACCTCGGCTTACCTTTTGACTATTCTTGCTTTGTCCTTACGTTAGTCCGGCCATTCTAAGGTCCGGTATACGTACCTCCTTCTGTGCGCACTCTGCGTATTGGATCCCTGTCAGTTTCCTGACATGAGGGATGTATCATGTCATCTCCTTCCAGAAAAAGAAAGCTACCCCCTGTTCCACTTCATTGAGATAGCCTATGGACGGCAAGTTGGATATTCATTTATACAAAATCTGTACTGTTTCAGGAGCTGGCTGTCACCCTGCTGTGGCCCTTACAGCAGTGTCCAGATCCATGAATAGTTGGTTGAGAGAGCTGGACTCAGATGTGGAAAGAGATGTCAAAAGACAAGATCTCCGTTACACAATTTGGGACCTACGTATGGCAACAGAGTACTTGACTGAGGCATCATTAGGTATTACTAGGATATTCTCATGAACCATGGCCTTATCTGTGGCTGCCAGGAGAGCCTTATGGTTATGTTACTGGGGAGCAGATGCTGCCACAAAATCTAATTTATTCTCTATTCCCTTTGAGGATGAGCTTTTAATTGTCAAGGCCTTGGAAGATTCCATAAAGAAAGCAGCTGAAGGCTGCAAGGTATTTTTACCACAAGAAAGAAGAGCTAGAAAACCAGGTACTTCATGGTCAGACAGACGTCCTGTTAAAGACCCATATTTCAGAGACTCACAAAGCTACCGACCTTCTAGACCATGGAGGCCAATGGCGTGGAGGACAAGGTTTTTCCCACCGCTCTAAAAGAGCCAGGAACCAGTCCTTTTGTCCTTCAGGGAAGGAATTCTGACTGTCTGCCAGAAGTTGGAGCCAGACTGTTCCTTTTCAACAAGTTTGGACACACTATATTCAAGACTCCTGGGTTCTGTCCATAATTCTGGAAGGCTACAAGCTGGAGTTCAATCAAACACCTGTAACAAATTTCTTTCTGGCAACTCGTATTCCTATGGACAAGAACAAAAGATGCTGTTTGAAAGAATACGTGGAGACTCTCTGAAAAGAGAAAAAGTTATCGTGCAAGTACCGCAGGAAAAACACTTTAAGGGGCATTATTCCCCCCGGTTAAGAAACGGCAAATGGGGACCTATTTTTGGACCTCAGGTCCATTAACAGAAGGCTCAACATCAGGCCTTTCAGGATGAAGTCTATCCGTTCCATTGCTCCTACCATCAAAAGGCAGGATGTTTTCGTCACCATAGACCTAAAATAGACCCGGCGCCTACTCTGCTTCCGGGTCGGGAGGCAGGGGGAGGGCTCCAGGAAGCAGCTCTCCTATCCTCCTGCGAGCAAGCTGTGTGGAGAGTTGCCGCGTGTTACCATGGCAACGCTCCACACAGCATAGCGCGGGAGGATAGGAGAGCTGCTTCCTACAATACTTACCACCACTGGACCACCAGGGATGGCTGTGTCCCCCCTCCTTCACCAAAGGTAAGAGGAAGGGAGGGGGGATACAGAATTAAGCACAGCACCCCTACCCCCAGAGCACCCTTACCCCTCACAGCACCCCTATCCCCCCACAGCACCCCTCCCCCACAGCAACTCTACCCCCAAAGCACAGCACCCATACCCCCACACAGCACCCCTATCCCCATCAGCACCCCTCAGACACACACAGCACTCCACACCCTTACATACAAACACATACACTGCACCCCTCAATGCAGTATGTATGTGTGTATTCAGCAGTCTGTGTGTGTGTATGTATTCAGCAGACTGTGTGTACTCAGCAGTCTGTGTGTGTGTATTCAGCAGTCTGTGTGTGTGTGTATTCAGCAGTCTGTGTGTGTGTATATTCAGCAGTCTGTGTGTGTGTGTACTTGGCAGTCCGTGAGTGTGTGTACTCAGCAGTGTGTGTGTATGTATTCAGCAGATTGTGTGTATGCACTCAGCAGTCTGTGAGTGTGTGTACTCAGCAGTCTGTGTGTGTGTGTGTGTGTGTGTGTGTGTGTGTGTGTACTAAGCAGTGTATGTATTCAGCAGACTGTGTGTGTATTCAGCAGTGTATGTATTCAGCAGTGTCTGTGTGTGTGTATTCAGCAGTCTGTATGTGTATTCAGCAGTCTGTGTGTGTGTATTCAGCAGTCTGTGTGTACTCAGCAGTCTTTGTGGGTGTATTCAGCAGTCTGTGTGTGGGTATTCAACAGTCTGTGTGTGTGTGTATTCAGCAGACTGTGTGTACTCAGCAGTCTTTGTGGGTGTATTCAGCAGTCTGTGTGTGGGTATTCAACAGCCTGTGTGTGTGTGTATTCAGCAGTCTGTGTGTGTATGTATTCAGCAATCTGTGTGTGTGTATGCATTCAGCAGTCTGTGTGTACTCAGCAGTGTGTATGTATTCAGCAGTCTGTGTGTGTGTACTCAGCAGTGTATGTATTCAGCAGACTGTGTGTGTGTATTCAGCAGTGTATGTATTCAGATGTGTGTGTGTGTATGTATTCAGCAGTCTGTGTGTACTCAGCAGTGTTTGTGTGTACTCAGCAGTGTATGTATTCAGCAGACTGTGTGTGTATTCAGAAGTCTGTGTGTGTACTCAGCAGTCTGTGTGTGTGTACTCAGCAGTCTGTGTGTGTGTACTCAGCAGTCTGTATGTGTGTGTACTCAGCAGTGTATGTATTCAGCAGACTGTGTGTGTGTATTCAGCAGTGTATGTATTTAGCAGTCTGTGTGTATTCAGCAGTCTGTGTGTATGTGTATTCAGCAATCTGTCTGTATGTGTATTTAGCGGACTGTGTGTGTATTTATCAGACGGTGTGTGTATGTATTTAGCAGCCGGTGTGTGTATGTATTTAGCAGCTGCTGTGTGAATGTGTTCAGCAGTCTGTGTGTATGTATTGCATTTGTTGGAGATAATAAATATAAGCTTAATTTTATCTATTTATATCATAATTTAAAATTTGTATCACTGAACTCTCTGTTGTGTTCTTTTTAAAACAAGAGTTGTTAATTAGTTCGGACAACTGTATGAGTAGTTTTTTTCTAAACTTAAACCTCAGTATTCAGGTTTAATTGCCATGTTGGCACTATGAGGAAAAAAAAAGTTGGCATGTATTGCGGTTTGGGCACTCGGGCTCAAAAAGGTTCGCCATCACTGACCTAAAGGATGCGTACTACCACATCCCGATTTCACAGAGTCACCAGCGCTTCCTGAGATTTGCCATTGGAACAGACCATTTCCAGTTTCTGGCTCTGCCTTTCAACCTAAGTACACCATCCGGAAAACCTTTCTAAGGTTTTAGTAGTGATCATTGCCCAGAAGCGGACCAGGTTCTCTTGGAACTATGTCAGTTTGGCTGGCTGATCAATCCAGAGAAGAGCAGTCTAATTCCAGCTCAGAAGGTAGTCTTCCTGGGAGCCAGGTTCGATACAAAAGTGGACAAGATATCACTTTCCAAAGAGATGACAGGAAGGCTTTGGACTTCCCTCAAGTGATTCCTACTGTCCACCCTGATTACAGCAAGGGTGTATATGAGACTCCTGGGCATTCTGGCCTCCACGATCGGTCCAGTGAGATGGGCCCAATGGCAGCTCAGAATCCCGCAAAGAGAATTTCTGATCCAGTTCAACAACAGGAAGTTAAATTGGAATCAACCTATCAAGATTTCCTTGATGGTAAGACTCCATCTTTCCTGGTGATTAAGGAGAAGGAATGTGTCCTGAGGTTTTCCCCTATCAAATCCACAATGGGTAATACTTACCACGGATTCCAGTTCCCGGGGATGGGGAGCTTATTGTCAAGACAGATTAATTCAAGGTCTATGGACTGCAACAGAGTCAGTTCTTCCAAGCAACACCTTGGAGTTACGGGCCGTATTCAGAGCCCTTCTACATTTCCAGATGACCCTAAAAGGATACTGGATTCGGGTACGTTCAGACAACATGGCAGCTTTAACCTACTTAAATCACCAGGGTGGAACACACAGTCTCAGACTCATGAAGGAATGGATACATATAATGAGGTGGGCTATTTGACACTCCCAGGGCATGTCAGCAATTCACCTACCAGGAGTCCGGAATACAGTGGCTGATTTCCTGAGCCGAGTATCAATGTCAGGATTCGAATGGCGGCTGTTCCCAGAGGTTTTTCAAAGCCTAATCTTGAGATGGGGATTACCCGATATAGACCTGATGGCCATCTCCCAGTACAAACAGGTAGAAGTGTACTACTCCAGATTCTTCGACCCTAAAGCCCTTGGTTTGGATGCTCTGACTCAGAACTGGGACTTCAAGCTGACCTATGTCTTCCCTCCAATACCTCTAATCTATACTGTGTTGAGAAAGATACAGAGGGACAAGGTAGAGGCAATTGACATTCTCCCATTCTGGCCACGTCGACCTTGGCTCCCTATGGTGACACGGATTAGTTTTGAAGGATCCGTGGAAACTCCCTGTCCGGCCAGACCTCCTGATGCAGGGTCCTTTGAGACATCCAGAACTTCGTGCTCTACAATTGAGGGCCTGGTGATTGAGCGGGAATCTCTCTTGAAGGAGGGTATAACTGTTTCAGTTATTAAAACCATTTTATAGTACCGTAAGGTATCGACTTCAACTACCTATTACAGGATTTGGCAGGCCTTTGTCAATTGGGCCCGTGATCAGAAGATTGTAATCATTCCTCCATCCTTGTCTGCGGTGCTAAGCTTCCTGCAAGCAGGTTAGGTCCATGTTTCGGCTCTATCTGCCCTACCAGGCACCAGGTGGGCTTTACAGCCTTTGGTTATAAGATTCATGAAGGCTGTTATGAATATCCAACCTCCACTCAAGGGTTTTTATGCTGGCTTGAGATTTTCCTTTGGTGTTACATGCCTTGACTGCGGCACCATTTGAACCATTGGAGAGTATTTCTGAGATACTATTGTCCCAAAAAGTTATTTTGTTAACAGCTTTCTCCTCAGCAAGGAGGATATGTGAACTTCCAACCTTGTCTTGTGAATCTCCCTTCACTGTCTTTCATCAGGATAAGGTGATTCTTCGTGCCGGAATTCCTTCCCAAAGTGGTCTCGAAGCTCCATTTGAATGAGGAAGTGGTCTTACCCTCCTTTTATCCTTGCCCGGACACTCCTGAGGAACAGATATGGCATAACTTGGATGTTGTTAGAGCGCTCTCCCTCTGCATTGAGAGGACAAGTTCTTTTCGCAAATCTTCCAGACTGTTTGTTTTTACCTTGGGGCCAAAGTAAAGGTGAAGCTGCTCCTACTTCTACTCTGAGACAGTGGATAATAGATACTATTTCCAAGGCTTATCGTTGCCAGGATATGCCTCTACCTATGGGTATGAAGTCTCATTCCACCCGAGCAGTATCAGCCTCCTGGGCTTCTGTGGCAAAGGTCTCTTCAGACAGTATTTGCAGAGCTGGCACATGGTCTTCTGTGAACACCTTCGTCAAGCATTATCAGTTGGACGTTAGATCCACTAATGATACACACTCAATTCAGTTCACAGTGCCGTTCACGGTTAATGTGTTTGTTTATTTGAATAAATTTATTTGCAGCTATTTTGGCTTGGTCCCTCCCTTTTGTTAGCTTGGGTATTCCCATGATGTATATGCTGCCATGAGTAGCCAGAAAAGTTGAAAATTTCTTAATACTTACCGTAATTTTCTTTTCCTGGCTATTATTCATGGCAGCATATACTCCCCACCCTTTTAATCTGTGTTTATACTTTTCCGTAGAGCTTGTTACTGACTGGGGATCCTAGGAAGGGGGTCCTCCTTTAAAGGTTTGAGTGTTTTCATGACAATCCTTATCCATAACGAAGAGGAGCTCGGCCACCCACTCTGCACAGGGAAGGGAGGTGAGAAGAATGTAGGGAGGATTGGAGGGAGGGAATGAGAGTAAAAAGGAGTAAAAATGGAGTAAAAAGAATGGAGGGAGTAAAAAGAAAGGAGGGGGTATTAAAAAGAATGGAGGGTGTAAAAAGAATGGAGGAGTAAAAAGAATGGAGGGGGGATTAAAAAGAATGGAGAGGGGGATTAAAAAGAATGGGGGGGGGAGTAAAAAGAATGGAGGGGGGGAGTAAAAAGAATATATCGCAATTAGCCTCCTGTGTGCTAGACCAGCAGGCATGGATTATATGCACAAACAGGCTGGCACATACCTGGGCTTTAAATGCTATTTCAGATTATCATTATTTAATGTCTTGCTGTGTAGCTCTGTCTGCTCACTGTACATCATGGCTAATTTTTATTTGGTGTGCACTGGAAGAGGGGTAGTCTTATACGGCGAGTATATCCCAAACTCTATATTTTAACTGGAAAAATTGGGGGTCGTCTTATACGCCCAGTCGTCTTATACGCCGGAAAATACGGTATGTTAAATAGAAGTGGTCCCAAAACAGAACCATGAGGGACACCAATTACCACTTTTGTCCAGCTTGAAAATTTACCATTAATGACCACTCGTTGTACTCTATCCTTAAGCCAATGTTCCACCCAAGAACAAGAATATTCATCTAGACCAATTTCTTTTAGTTTGAAGACTAACCTATTGTGAGGAACCGTATCAAATGCTTCATATTTGATAACGTACTTCTTTGCTTATTTCCAGCCAGTTATTTTATATTTATAAACCAATGTGATGGTGACGTGCTGTATTAGTGAAAGAAAATAGTAGGAATGCAGTAGGAAAATAGGTATATATATATATATATATATATATATATATATACTTTAATTTTTTGTCCTATATTGAGAGCCTAATGGTTAATATGTTGTTCCTTAAAACCATAAACACAAAAACCATATCATAGCGTAAACTGTATAATAATATATTGAAAAAAGGGTAGAGTCAATTCACCACTCACAATTTTTGGAGCTAAACAATTTAGCTCAATTAGTGCGCTCTTAGGGTCTGTGGAGGTGACCCTCTCCCTTCTTTAGATGATTTTCTTATCTTTCTTGTCCTATATAGTAGTTTTCTTCCAATATTTTGGTCAAATAACATGCTATTACAAGCAGAGATTTAATATATCCATTTACGGGTATTATCAATGAAACCTTAAAAAGACATATAAAGTTAGAACTTAAACATATAGTATAAATAAAAGGATCTAAAAGAACATGTGTTTCTATTAAATACATAAAACAAACTATTTAAAAAAAGACCTATTTGAAAAAATGACATATTTCAAAATCGGAATTTAGTCCATTTGGAATTAAGATTTTAGCATCAAAATTTCCTCCCCTCCAATCTTTATCTACTTTTTTTATACCTAAAATTTTGTGCCTTTAACTTCACAATTATGGAAGGTTTTGAAATGAAGGGAGACGCTATGTTTTTCAAAGCCTTTCGAAATGTTCCGGCCATGTTCCTCTATTCTAATGTGTAAAACTCTAGTGGTCTTACCCACATAATGTAAGCCATAAGGACATACCATTAAATAAATAAAAAAAATTGAATAACAGGTTATAAAATCATTAATTGGTTACTCTGTTCCATCTTTATTTGTAAAATATTTGATGTCTTTTTTTATTCATGGTTCTTTTACAAGCCAGATATTGGCCGCGGCCAAAAAATCCCTTATCTGAATTTAAAAAGGTATTCCCCATATTCTTTTCTTTGATAAAACTTGACGTTAAGGTGGTACGTAACTTGTTTACTCCTCTATGGATGAAACGTGGTTTCTCCGGGAGAAAGGTCTTGGCAATGGGGTCTTGCAATGAAACTGGCCAGAACAGATGTAATGAATTTTATCACATGACAAGAGGCTTTATATTTTGCATAACTTTCTTTACTTTATGCCTCCAGTAGCACAAGTCAATCAATAAACTTTAAACCAATCAGTAACATGTATCCCATCCATATATAAAGC
Organism: Pelobates cultripes; assembly: GCA_933207985.1. Lineage (NCBI taxonomy): Eukaryota > Metazoa > Chordata > Amphibia > Anura > Pelobatidae > Pelobates > Pelobates cultripes. The sequence continues at coordinate 22,902,628 of OW240921.1, read as the reverse complement.
CCTGACAGACACATGACTTCCTCTTTCTTTGCTGCTGCCAGCCAAGGCACAGTTTAGAGTAATTTTATAACATGACAGGAGGCTTCCTATTTTGCATTAACTCTCTTTACTAAACTCCACAGCAGTAAAGAAAAACGTAAAGAGTAACAAGTAAATCACTGAGCAGCATAGTATATAAGGGTCATGCTGCCTGTACACTTCCTCTTTCTTTACTGCTCCATCGCAGACAGGTCAGACTATTTGCTCCCCTGGAGCTTTATTCATTTATTGTCATTAATCAATTTGTTTCTTTCTATTATTGCTTTAATTTGTTATTATTGCTTTCTATTTACTACCTTTTATATACTGTGTTCTTGCACTGGGCTGTGGGACTAGGGGCTCTTTGTGGGTCTCCACCCTTCTTTCTGCCCCTCTATTCTTTCTGGGACCCCCCCTTGGCTTTCCCTCGGTTTCCCCAGGTCCCCCCACTGCCCTCCTAGTCTGGAGTGCCCTCCTGGGCTCCCTCCTTGCGGCCGAAATCGTTCGTGGCCTTTTTCGCGCCGACCCGCTTCCGCCCGTGGCTGGCATCAAAATTTAGTCTCCGGCTTGGGGCCTACACTCGCGGCCGCCATTTTGGATCGCAGACATCGCGAGATTCTCACGGCCATCTTAGTTTTACCTCGTGCACCTCATTGGGGACTCAGTGTGGCTGTGCTAACTTGCTGTTACCTCTACATTGCTGGTTTTCACCCCTATTGTGTCTGGCACACCTGTGATTGTCTAGGATTACCTGCTCAGCACTCCATCTGCTTCAAACAGACTGCTACTCAGCTTCTCTGTGCCTTAATCTGCTTCTATCAAGCTATATCCTGTGGCTGGGTCAGTCAGGTCAGTTCTGCTGCCTGTTTATTATTGTGACCGGCACTTAAGGGTCCCAACCCTGTGCAACCGGGGTGAGCCCCCACTATAAATACGCTGCTTATTGGGAGACTAGCTGTCGCAGTTCTCTCTAACTGGGTGAGCCCCAGTTTATAAGGTCACTACTATACCCTGCTGGGGTTTATACTGGGCGCTGTTCCCACCATACTATTAAAACTGACCCTATGCCTATTCTCAAGACCTGGATGCCCGTTTATTACTGTGCCTTTCAGCGACATATCAGCCTACCGTTATCATGGAAGATTCCCAGAATGTCCCTGTGGACTTCCAGGCCATGATTAACGCAGCTGTCGCTGCCTCTGTGGAGAAGGCACTCTCCAAGTCCCAAGCCTCGGCTCCTGACGTACCTAAAACCCGCAGACGTCCACGCCACGAGTCGGATTCCGAATTGTCCGAATATCAGATAACGGATGACTCCCGCCCTAAAAAACGCCATGACAAAGGCGAGGATTATGCACACAAACCACCTAAGGGTAAGGCACCTGCCAAGCGTAAATCTGCCAAACTACACACCCCGGCCCCGCGTCAGGAGTACTCTTCAGACGAAGAGCAGGGCCTGCCCAGTCCATGTCAGTGCTGGATGAGTGGCAAGCTGACGCTTCTGAGTCTGCCTACGACGCATGGGGTTCGGACGAGAAGTCTGTCTCCGCTTTCATGCGGGAGACCCTCCTGGGTGCGGCCCAGACAGGAGGTATCGAGGACACTGCGGATGCAGAACCTCCTCTTGACTCAGACACCATTTTGGACCCCTCAGGTCAGGCGATGTTCGACCCCCGCAACATACGACACCCCAGATCGGGTGACTGGTCGCCTCCAGAACACCTTTCCAGGTTCATGCACCTGTGTCTCCGCAAACCTCTGGAGAAAGAGGTCCGCAGCCGACTCAGGTCTGAATGCCCACGCCCTTCCCTGCCAGATAAGGTGCTCAGACCCCAGAATTTGACAAGGTTATGACAACCTTCATGCTGCGCAGTGGAAGAGACCCTCGCCAAGGGGTAGAGAAAGGCCTATGGGGCGCCCAAGATAACCTACTGGATTCCGTAGGCTCCCTGGCTCGCATTATGTATCTGGCGGATGATGCCTACGCCAAAGCCGACTCCTTCTCCGCCGAGGACATCAGGGAATGGGCACATGACGTTCGTGAGTGGGCACAACAATGTTTTTGTTTCATCGGAAACACCAATGTTACGCTCTCTTCGGAGAGATGAAAAGCAGCGTTATACCGTATTAACGGTAAATTGGCAGACCTTGGCACTAAGGAGATTGGGCCCCAGGCACAAGGGAAACTATTCAGTGAACCGTTCCTCAAGGAACTAAACAAACACGTAAACGTGTTCACCTCCCTTAATAAAGCGCAGTCCTCAATGCGCAGAGTTTTCAGGAGCAACCCTACCAGAGGGGTTTTTGGAAGGGCTGGCCGGCAACGGGGCCGTGCCGCCAGCCGATTTTGGCCTTCAGGCCCCCGTACTCAACCAACACCATTTTATCCGACAAGAGACTATCGGCAGCAACCCTTTTCCAGAGGCTCGGATAGAGGCTGTGGACCCCGCGGACGTTCCCGCTTTGCTGCAGGTAAGGACCCATATTCCTCCGTTGTTTTCATGCACCCGCACTGCGGGCCGTATTTCCCTTTTTTTCCAGAATTGGGCCGCCCTATGCTCAGACACATGGATTCTACAAACAGTGCAGGGATATATCATAGACCTAGTGGGGACCCCCTTTCAGGTTCAGCCCCCTCGCCCCATCCACATGTCATCTTCCGACCACAACCTCGTCAATGCGGAGCTACGCGAGCTTCGAGACAAAGGGGCTATCCAGCCGGTCCACGACGAGGGAGGTTACTTCAGCAACATCTTCCTGGTTCGGAAAAAGTCAGGAGAATACCGCCCTGTCATCAATCTACGCGCCCTCAACGAGTACGTGGTCTACCGCCACTTCAAGATGGAGGGTATCCACCTCCTGCGGGACCTTCTTCGGAGCAACGACTGGTTCACCAGGCTCGATCTAAAAGATGCATACCTGTCAGTCCCAGTGCACCCGGTCTGTCGAGCACTCCTTATGTTTCCTCTGGCACGGACGCCCTTGGCAATTCACTTGCCTCCCTTTAGGGCTCAGCTCAGCCCCATGGTGTTTCACCAAGCTCCTAAAACCAGTGGTGGCCCACCTGAGATCCAGGGGCATTCGATGCATCATCTACTTAGACGACCTCCTCCTCTTCTGCTCCGACGAACGCAGATTACGCCAACACACTCACCTGGCAGTATCCCTACTGGAATCTCTGGGCTTCGTGGTGAACCAACAGAAATCGTAGCTGACCCCTACCCAGACGATACAATTCCTCGGCTTCGAGATCGACTCGACTACATGCACTCTGAGACTACCAGCCTCAAAGATCACAGCCATTCGCAAAGAGATTCGCAGAGTTCTCCGTCTCGATTCCATCCCTCTACGCAACCTGGCCAGGATTGTGGGACTCCTCTCTGCTTCCATTCAAGCCATATTTCCGGGTCCCCTCCACTACAGGGCCATGCAACGTCTCAAGGCGAAATACCTACGCCACAGACCTACTTACGACCAACCCGTCCCGGTGACGATGGAGGTTCGCGAAGAGCTGTCATGGTGGCTGGACAGCATGCAAGCCTGGAACGGCAAGGCCATATTCGGAGACACCCCAGACTTCGTTTTGGAATCAGACGCCAGCTTGTGGGGATGGGGTG
>OW240921.1:22852256-22898893 GCA_933207985.1 Pelobates cultripes | reverse complement strand
AGTGCCACCACTCATATCTGGTGTCACAATAGCTTGCATTTAAAAACAAAAAACTTTTTTCACTGTTATAGATTGAATAGCAGTCAGTGTCCCTAAAGCGGGTGTGTCAGGCTCACAGTGGATACTGTGCCGAGTGCCACCACTCACTCACTGGTGTCACAATAGCTTGCATTTAAAAACAAAAAACTTTTTTCACTGTTATAGATTGAATAGCAGTCAGTTGTCTGCCAGCGTCTGTGTCAGGCTCACAGTGGATACATGCCCAGTGCCACCACTCACTCACTGGTGTCACAATAGCGTGCATTTAAAAACCCAAAAACTTTTTTCACTGTTATGGATTGAATAGCAGTTAGTTGTCTCAAAGCGGGTGTGTCAGGCTCACAGTGGATACTGTGCCCAGTGCCACCACTCACTCACTGGTGTCACAATAGCTTGCATTTAAAAACAAAAAACTTTTTTCACTGTTATAGATTGAATAGCGGTTAGTTGTCTGCCACTGCTGCCAGCTTCTGTGTCAGGCTCACAGTGGATACTGTGCCCATTTGCCCAGTCAGTGCCACCACTCATATCTGGTGTCACAATAGCTTGCATTTAAAAACAAAATTTTTTTTTCACTGTTATAGATTGAATAGCAGTCAGTGTCCTTAAAGCGGGTGTGTCAGGCCCACAGTGGATACTGTGCCCAGTGCCACCACTCACTCACTGGTGTCACAATAGCTTGCATTTAAAAACAAAAAACTTTTTTCACTGTTATAGATTGAATAGCAGTTAGTTTTCTCAAAGCAGGTGTGTCAGGCTCACAGTGGATACTGTGCCCAGTGCCACCACTCACTCACTGGTGTCACAATAGCGTGCATTTAAAAACCCCAAAACTTTTTTCGCTGTTATAGATTGAATAGCAGTTAGTTGTCTGCCAGCGTCTGTATCAGGCTCACAGTGGATACTGTGCCCAGTGCCACCACTCACTCACTGGTGTCACAATAGTGTGCATTTAAAAACCAAAAAACTTTTTTCACTGTTATAGATTGAATAGCAGTTAGTTGTCTCAAAGCGGGTGTGTCATCCCTACAGCGTGTACTCTGCCAACCTCTGCCAGTTCACAGTGCCACTCATATCTGGTGTCACAGTAGCTTGCACGCATAGTACCACTAATCGATAAAAAAAGACAGGCAGAGGCAGGCCACCCCGCAGGGGCTGTCGTGGTTGTGGTGCTGTGATTCCCTTTTGCCCTAGAATAATGCCCAGTTTTCAGAGGCCAGGTACCCCGAACTTGAAAAGTTCTGAGGACATAGTTGACTAGCTAACACAGGACACCCAATCTTCTACAGCTTCTGCTCGGAACCTTGACGCAACATTCTCCTCCAGTTTAGCTTCGGGCACCTCTCAAGATACCACTCACCCGCCTGCCGCCACCACCACCACCACCACACCCGCTTCACTTGGTATGTCAGAGGAGTTATTTACACATCCGTTTGAAGAAATGAGTGATGCGCAACCATTATTGACAGAGGATGTAGATAACAGGGATATGTCTCAATCAGGCAGCATTACACATGTACGGTGTGATGATGATTATGTTGTACCCGCTGCTGCTTCCTTTGCTGAGTTGTCAGATACAAGTGAAGCGGTTGATGATGACGATGCGTCCATGGATGTCACGTGGGTGCCCGCTCGTCAAGAAGAAGAACAGGGCGAAAGTTCAGATGGGGAGACAGGGAGGAGGAGGAGACGAATTGGAAGCAGGGGGAGGTCGTCGCAAGGAGCTAGTGGCACAGTCAGACAGCATGCATCGACACCCGGGGTCAGCCCGACAGCACGCCAATCAGCGCATGCTGTGTCCACCACCAGAATGCCGTCATTGCAGAGCTCAGCAGTGTGGAATTTATTTTGTGTGTCTGCCTCTGACAACAGCGATGCCATTTGCAACCTGTGCCAAAAGAAACTGAGTCGTGGGAAGTCCAACACCCACCTAAGTACAACTGCTTTGCGTAGGCACATGATCGCACATCACAAACGCCTATAGGATCAACACATGAGTACAAGCAGCACACAAACTCAAAGCCGCCATCCTCCTCCTGGTCCAGCATCTTCCGCCACGTTAACCACTGCTGTCCTCCTTGCCCCCTCTCAACCATCCGCCACTCCATCTCTCGCCTTGAGCAGTTCCTGCTCATCTGCCCACAGTCAGGTGTCTGTCAAGGACATGTTTGAGAGTAAGAAGCCAATGTCAGAAAGTCACCCCCTTGCCCGGCGTCTGACAGCTGGCTTATCTGTACTATTAGCCCGCCAGCTTTTACCATACAAGCTGGTGGAGTCTGAGGCGTTCAAAACATTTGTAGCTATTGGAACACCGCAGTGGAAGGTACCCGGACAAAATTTATTTTCACAAAAGGCAATCCCCAACCTGTACTCGATTGTGCAAAAGGAAGTAATGGCATATCTGGCACACAGTGTTGGGGCAAGGGTCCATCTGACCACTGATACCTGGTCTGCAAAGCATGGTCAGGGCAGGTATATCACCTACACTGCGCATTAGGTAAACCTGCTGACTGCTGCCAAGCATGGAATGCATGGCTCTGCAGAGGAGTTGGTGACACCGCCACGACTTGCAGGCAGTCCTGCTGCCACCTCCTCTACTCCTCCTACTCCATCCTCTTCCATAACCTCCTCGGCTGAGTCCTCTTCTGCTGCAGCGTCTTGCTCCACATCAACGGCACACCCCCAGCTCCCCAGGTACTATTTCACATCCCGGATACGGCAGTGTCACGCCGTCTTGGGTTTGACTTGCTTGAAAGCAGAGAGTCACACCGGACAAGCACTCCTGTCCGCCCTGAGCGCACAGGTGGAAAAGTGGCTGACTCCGCAGCGACTGGATATCGGCAAAGTGGTTTGTGACAACGGAACAAATTTGTTAGCGGCATTGAAGTTGGGCAAGTTGTCACATGTGCCGTGCATGGCACATGTGTATAATCTGATCGTACAACGCTTTGTGCATAAGTACATAGGCTTACAGGACGTCCTGAAGCAGGCCAGGAAGGTGTGTGGCCATTTCAGGCGTTCCTACACGGCCATGGCTCACTTTGCCGATATCCAGCGGCGAAACAACATGCCAGTGAGGCGCTTGATTTGCGACAGCCCGACACGCTGGAATTCAACACTCCTAATGTTCGACCGCCTGCTCCAACAAGAAAAAGCCGTTAATGAATATTTGTATGACCGGGGTGCTAGGATAGCCTCTGGGGAGCTGGGAATTTTTTGCCACGTTACTGGACGCTCATGCGCAATGCCTGTAGGCTCATGCATCCTTTTGAGGAGGTGACAAACCTAGTCAGTCGCACCGAAGGTACCATCAGCGACATCATACCATTTGTTTTCTTCCTGGAGCGTGCCCTGCGAAGAGTGCTGGATCAGGCCGTAGATGAGTGTGAAGAGGAAGAGAAAGAGTTGTGGTCACCATCACCTCCAGAAACAGCCTTATCAGCATCGCTTGCTGGACCTGCGGCAACGCTGGAAGAGGATTGTGAGGAAGAGGAGTCAGAGGAGGAATGTGGCTTTGAGGAGGAGGAGGAAGACCAACCACAGCAAGCATCCCAAGGTTGCTCGTTGTCACCTATCTGGTACCTGTGGTGTTGTACGTGGCTGGGGGGAAGAACATACCTTCATTGAGATCACTGAGGAGGAGGAATGGGAAATGAGTAGCTCGGCATCCAACCTTGTGCAAATGGGGTCTTTCATGCTGTCGTGCCTGTTGAGGGACCCTCGTATAAAAAGGCTGAAGGAGAACGACCTGTACTGGGTGTCCACGCTACTAGACCCCCGGTATAAGCATAAAGTGGCGGAAATGTTACCGAATTACAACAAGTATGAAAGGATGCAGCATTTGCAAAATAAATTGAAAAGTATGCTTTACACAGCGTATAAGGGTGATGTCACAGCACAACGGGAATCTAACAGGGGGAGAGGTGGAAGTTATCCTCCTCCTCCCATGACCACGCCGGCAAGAATGGACGCTTTAGAGACGTGTTGTTGATGGAGGACATGCGGACCTTTTTAAGTCCTACGCATCACCACAGCCCTTCGGGATCCACCCTCAGAGAACGACTCGACCGACAGGTAGCAGACTACCTCGCCTTAACTGCAGATATCGACACTCTGAGGAGCGATGAACCCCTTCACTACTGGGTGTGCAGGTTTGACCTGTGGCCTGAGCTATCCAATTTGCAATAGAACTTCTGGCCTGCCCCGCTTCAAATGTCCTGTCAGAAAGGACCTTCAGTGCAGCAGGAGGTATTGTCACTGAGAAGAGAAGTTGCCTAGGTCAAAAAAGTCTAGATTACCTCACCTTTATTAAGATGAATGAGGGATGGATCCCGACGGGACTGACAGTGGGCGATACATCCGACTAAAAAAGGCCTGATGAGATGAGCTGCCTTGGGTTAAAAATGGTCCACACGCTGCTGTATTTTAGCTCTGAATGCCGGTTGACTTGCGTGACTCATCCGTCACCAACTAGGGTTCAAGCCGCAATGTTTTAGGGCAGTGCTCCCCAACCTTTTTATCGCCGTGGACAAGTAAACGTTTGATCCACGTACCGGTCCGCGGCCCGGGGGTTGGGGAACACTGCTTTAGGGCACTTTCTGCCTGGGAAACAAACATCAATTCTTCTGGCCCCTGCTACAGCAGCGGCTGCAACAATACCTAATTTTTCAGGCATGTGTAAATGCCTAATTTTTCGGGCCTCTGGTGCTGCACTGTGGTTTCAAATACCAAACCAAAAAAAAGGCACATAACAGGGATTAAACTGATAAGAATAATACTACTTAACACACCTTATAATAACGCAGAGAGAGGCAACGCAGAGAGGAGTCTGAAGAAGAGGAGTCAGAGGAGGAAGGTGGCTTTGAGGAGGTGGAAGACCAAACACAGCAGGCGTCCCAGGGGGCTTGTTGTCACCTTTCGGGGACCCTTGGTGTTGTATGTGGCTGGGTGGAGGAAGAGACCTTCAATGACATCAGTGAGGACAAGGAACGGACATGGCTAGCTTGGTATCCAACCTTGTGCAAATGGGGAGTTTGCGGTTGTGCAAATGGACTGTTTGTGGTTGTTTGCGGTGCGTTAAACGGGGAGTTTGGTCTGTCACTGTGAAGCGGGCGTAACCCTTACACTACCTGATCGATACAACATCATACAGTAGGTCCCCCCCTCATTATTTTTATGGCCCCCACCCACCGCTCACGGGTGGGAGCAGGGGGGAAGACAGTAGGTCCCCCCTTATCCTTATTTACTGAATATTCCTCTGTATAACAATGTTTGGCATTTAGTGAATATTCCCTATTCTGCTCTGTGCGCTTTAAAAGCCACTAGATTCCCTTTTTTATCAACCATTGGGAGTGTGTGGACTTCCTAACTTTGGAACTGGCGTGGCAACTAAACAACAGGAGGAACCCCCCTAACCACAGGGGAGGCAACCTGAGGGCTTAAAAAAAAAACAGCAATTTGTGAGTGCAACCTTGAAACACAAAATGAATATTTAAATTGTAACTTTATTACACTATGCTGCATTTTATTCTTATATTTTAGTGATGCAAGCTGGATCCCTGGTAGATTTATATTTTGTAATATGTATCATGGTCTCTGAGGACAGGTGTCAATCCATATCTGCCAAGTGACCCTATGTAGGGGGAGCAGTCTCTATTCTGCTCTCTGTCAGTGTGTATCATGGTCTCTGAGGACAGGTGTCAATCCATATCTGCCAAGTGACCCTATGTAGGAGGAACAGTCTCTATTCTGCTCTGTGTCAGTGTGTATCAGGGGCTCTGAGGATAGGTGTCAATCCATATCTGCCAAGTGACCCTATGTAGGGGGAACAGTCTCTATTCTGCTCTGTCAGTGTGTATCAGGGGCTCTGAGGACAGGTGTTAATCCATATCTGCCAAGTGACGCTATGTAGGAGGAACAGTTTCTATTCTGCTCTGTGTCAGTGTGTATCAGGGGCTCTGAGGACAGGTGTCAATCCATATCTGCCAAGTGACCCTATGTAGGGGGAACAGTCTCTATTATGCTCTCTGTCAGTGTGTATCATGGTCTCTGAGGACAGGTGTCAATCCATATCTGCCAAGTGACCCTATGTAGGGGAAACAGTCTCTATTCTACTCTGTGTCAGTGTGTATCATGGTCTCTGAGGACAGGTGTCAATCCATATCTGCCAAGTGACCCTATGTAGGGAACAGTCTCTATTCTGCTCTGTGTCAGTGTGTATCATGGTCTCTGAGGACAGGTGTCAATCCATATCTGCCAAGTGACCCTATGTAGGGGGAACAGTCTCTATTCTGCTCTGTGTCAGTGTGTTTCATGGTCTCTGAGGACAGGTGTCAATCCATATCTGCCAAGTGACCCTATGTAGGAGGAACAGTCTATATTCTGCTCTGTGTCAGTGTGTATTATGGTCTCTGAGGACAGGTGTCAATCCATATCTGCCAAGTGACCCTATGTAGGAGGAACAGGATGTATTCTGCTCTGTGTCAGTGTGTATCAGGGGCTCTGAGGACAGGTGTCAATCCATATCTGCCAAGTGACCCTATGTAGGGGAACAGTCTCTATTCTGCTCTGTGTCAGTGTGTATCATGATCTCTGAAGACAGGTGTCAATCCATATCTGCCAAGTGACCCTATGTAGGGGGAACAGTCTCTATTCTGCTCTGTGTCAGTGTGTATCATGGTTCCTGAGGACAGGTGTCAATCCATATCTGCCAAGTGACCCTATGTAGGGGGAACAGTCTCTATTCTGCTCTGTGTCAGTGTGTATCATGATCTCTGAGGACAGGTGTCAATCCATATCTGCCAAGTGACCCTATGTAGGAGAACAGTCTCTATTCTGCTCTGTGTCAGTGTGTATCAGGGGCTCTGAGGACAGGTGTCAATCCATATCGGCCAAGTGACTATATGTAGGAGAACAGTCTCTATTCTGCTCTGTGTCAGTGTGTATCATAGTCTCTGAGGACAGGTGTCAATCCATATCTGCCAAGTGACCCTATGTAGGAGGAACAGTCTCTATTCTGCTCTGTGTCAGTGTGTATTAGGGTCTCTGAGGACAGGTGTCAATCCATATGTCAAGGTGTCAATATGTCATATGTCAGGTGTCAATCCATATCCATTGTGATTTAGGAATGTTAGGTGATTTATGCCCTTTATGGATTAAGAGCAGACTCTGCATCAGTCTCTATTCTGCTCTGTGTCAGTGTGTATCATGGTCTCTGAGGACAGGTGTCAATCCATATCTGCCAAGTGACCCTATGTTGGGGTAACATTCCCTATTCTGATCTGTGTCAGTGTGTATCAGGGGCTCTGAGGACAGGTGTCAATCCATATCTGCTAAGTGACCCTATGTAGGAGGAACAGTCTCTATTCTGCTCTGTGTCAGTGTGTATCAGGGGCTCTGAGGACAGGTGTCAATCCATATCTGCCAAGTGACCCTATGTAGGAGGAACAGTCTCTATTCTGCTCTGTGTCAGTGTGTATCATGATCTCTGAGACAGGTGTCAATCCATATCTGCCAAGTGACCCTATGTAGGAGGAACAGTCTCTATTCTGCTATGTGTCAGTGTGTATCAGGGGCTCTGAGGACAGGTGTCAATCCATATCTGCCAAGTGACCCTATGTAGGGGAACAGTCTCTATTCTGCTCTGTGTCAGTGTGTATCTTGATCTCTGAAGACAGGTGTCAATCCATATCTGCCATGTGACCCTATGTAGGAGAACAGTCTCTATTCTGCTCCGTGTAAGTGTGTATCATGATCTCTGAGGACAGGTGTCAATCCATATCTGCCAAGTGACCCTATGTAGGAGGAACAGTCTCTATTCTGCTCTGTGTCAGTGTGTATCAGGGGCTCTGAGGACAGGTGTCAATCCATATCTGCCAAGTGACCCTATGTAGGGGAACAGTCTCTATTCTGCTCTGTGTCAGTGTGTATCATGGCTCTGAGGACAGGTGTCAATCCATATCTGCCAAGTGACCCTATGTAGGGGGACCAGTCTCTATTCTGCTCTGTGTCAGTGTGTATCAGGGGCTCTGAGGACAGGTGTCAATCCATATGTCAAGGTGTCAATATGTCATATGTCAGGTGTCAATCCATATCCATTGTGATTTAGGAATGTTAGGTGATTTATGCCCTTTATGGATTAAGACCAGACTCTGCATCAACTGTGTAATTTTCCATGGGAGTTTTGCCATGGATCCCCCTCCGGCATGCCACAGTCCAGGTGTTAGTCCCCTTGAAACAACTTTTCCATCACTATTGTGGCCAGAAAGAGTCCCTGTGTGTTTTAAAATTCGCCTGCCCATTGAAGTCTATGGCGGTTCGCCCGGTTCGCCGGTTCGCGAACATTTGCAGAAGTTCGTGTTCGCGACATCACTACACACCACCAATGGACTCCCATCTTGAACACATTTAAGGGTTTGAGGGGGGAGGGGGAAATAGGCTCATCTGTACACTTGTTGATGTTTTGGCAGTGTATGTAATTGTATGTTTTAATTGTTAATTTGATATTTGGTCCCTGAGGAAGTTTCCTAAGGGAGACGAAACGCGTAGGACCAGTAATACCATTTTATTGTTTTATTTTTATACTTTAAAAGCCACTAGATTCCCTTTTTTATCAACCATTGGGAGTGTGTGGACTTCCTAACTTTGGAACTGGCGTGGCAACTAAACAACAGGAGGAACCCCCCTAACCACAGGGGAGGCAACCTGAGGGCTTAAAAAAAACCCAGCAATTTGTGAGTGCAACCTTGAAACACAAAATGAATATTTAAATTGTAACTTTATTACACTATGCTGCATTTTATTCCTATATTTTAGTGATGCAAGCTGGATCCCTGGTAGATTTATATTTTGTAATATGTTATACATATATTGACAAGGGCCAAATAGTGATGACTTGCTGACTGGGTAAGAGCATCTCCAAATCTTGTCTTGTGCGGTGTTCCTGTTATGCAGTGGTTAGTACCAACCTAAAGTGGTGCAAGGAAGGACTACTGCTGAACCGGTGTCAGTGCCCTGGAGTGCCAAGGCTCATTAGTGGTTATGGGAAGTAAAGGCTAGCCTGTCTGATCTGATTACACACAAGAGCTATTGTAGTTCAAATTGCTGAAAAACATAATGCTGGGTATAATAGAAAGTTGTCAGAGCACACAGTGCATCACAGTTTGCTGCATATGGGGTTGCATAGATGCAGACCTGTCAGATTCCCAAAGTGCCTTCATGAGTGTCAGAATTAAACCTGTGAGCAATGGAAAAATTTTGCCTGGTCTGATGATTCATGTTTTCTCTTAGATCAAGTGGATGAACAGGTGCATGTACGTTGTTTATATGGGATGAGAGAGATGGCAGCAAGTTGCTCTGTGGGAAAAAGACATGTTGTAAAGCTTGGGTCTTGACATTCATATGGGTGTTACTTTGACATGTACCACCTACCTACAGATTGTTAAAGACCATGTACACCCAGCGGCGTACATACAGCGGTCGCAGGGGTCACAGCTGCAACCAGGCCCGTCACTCCAGGGGGCCCGGCCGCCCTGCAGACCCCCGTGACCGGGTACCAGCTGCACGTTTTGCGGCCCCGGCCCACGCGACAAACCACTGAGGCTACATGTTAAGGGGTCCATCGGGTGACCCATGCTGTCAGGGCCACCCGATAGATATGGATTTTCAGGGGGCCCAGTCAGCGCTGGATGCTTTAACAGCACGACCGGGCCCCCTGTGATTACATCACTGCTGGGAAGAAGTGACTCCCTGGTCACTCCTCCCAGCTAACACACAGACCGCGCGGGAGGAAGCAGGAAGCAGGAAGGAGGAGGGAGTCAGAGTGGTAACTCTGACTTCCATCAGGCTGAGCCACCACTATACCCCAGGAAAAGTCACAAAAGGTTGGAAACATTTTGTGTATGTGTGTGTGTGTGTCTCTGTATGTGTGTATCTGTATGTATGTGTCTGTGTCTCTGTATGTGTGTATGTATGTGTGCATGTAGGTGTGTCTGTGTCTCTGTATGTGTGTATGTATGTGTGTATGTATGTGTGTCTCTGTATGTGTGTGTATCTGTATATCTGTATATATGTGTGTGTGTCTGCGTCTTTGTATTTGTGTGTGTCTGTGTCTTTGTATGTGTGTGTGTCTCTGTATGTGTGTATATATGTGTGCATGTCTCTGTATGTGTGTGTGTGTCTCTGTATGTGTGTGTGTGCGTGTGTCTCTGTTTTGTGTGTGTCTGTGTCTCTGTATGTGTGTGTGTCTCTGTATGTGTATGTGTGTCTCTGTATGTATGTGTGTGTGTGTCTCTGTATGTGTGTGTGTGTGCATTTGTCTTTGTATGTGTGTGTGCCTTTGTATGTGTGTGTGTGTGTGTGTGCATGTGTGTTTCTGCTTTGTGTGTGTCTGTGTCTCTGTATGTGTGTGTCCCTGTATATATGTGTCTGCATGTATGTGTCTGTGTGTGTGTATGTATGTATGTGGCTGTCTGTGTGTATGTGTTCTTGTCTGTATGTATGTGTTGGGGGTCACGGTAAGGGGGAGAGGGTCAGGGTATAGGGGGGGAGAGGAACAGAGTAGAGGGGGGGAGGAGAAGGGAGAGGGGCCCACGGATCAGTTTTGCACCGGGGCCCCATGGATTGTGTGTACGCCACTGTGTACACCCCTTTATACACACCTTTGTTCCCTGATTGCAGTGGCACCTTTCAGCAGGATGTGCCCTGCCACATTGCAAACATTTTTGAGGAACAAGATGAAGAGTTCAAGGTGTTGCCATGGCCTCGAAATCCTACAGATTTCAATATGTGCAACAAAAAATCCAAGGTTATACTTCTTGTAGGTGGTATAGTAGCCCATTCATCTTGGCAAAATGCATCCAGGTCATGCAAAGTCTTTGGTTGTCTTGCATGAATCGCACGTTTGAGATCTCCACAGAGTGGCTCAATGGTATTAAGGTCAGGAGACTGATGGCCACTCCAGAACTTTCACCTTTTTTGTCCTTTAACTTTTAGAGGGTTCAACGTCATGCTAGAAGGTCCAGGGGGAATCCTATGCACAGCCTTCGTGCAGAAGAATGTAAATTATTTGCCAGTATTTTCTCATAACATGCTGCATTCATCGTGCCATCAATGGGGAGCAGAAAAGAACTGTCAAAAGACCTGGGTAACAAGGTAATGGAACTTTATAAAGATGGAAAAAGGATATAAACATATATCCAAACCTTGACAATGCCAGTCAGTACTTCAATCACTTATTAAGAAGTGGAAAATGTGGGAATCTCTTGACACCAAGTCAAGGTCAGGTAGACCAAGAAAGATTTCAGCCACAACTGCTAGAAGAATTGTTTGGGATACAAAGAAAATCCCACAGGTAACAGTGTGGCTGTTTCAAGGAGCACAATACCACAACACTTGAACAAAAATGAGCTGCATGGTCGAGTTACCAGAAAGAAGCCTTTACTGCACCAATGCCACAAAAAAGCCTGGTTACAATATGCATGACAATACCTTTACATGCCTCACAGCTTCTGGCACACTATAATTTTGAGTGACGAGACCAAAATAGAGCTTTATGGTCACAACCATAAGCGCTATGTTTGGAAGCATACCATCCCCACTGTGAATGGTGGCTCACTGATGTTTTGGGGGTGTGAGGTCTAAAGAAACGGCAATCTTGTGAAAATTGATGGCAAGATGCATTCATGCATTCAGTAGAGCATGTTATCAGAAAATACTGGCAGTTTGCATTCTTCTGCACAAAGGCTGCGGATGGAACACTCTTGGACTTTACAGCATGACAATGAACCTAAGCACAAGGCCAAGTGAACCCTCCAGTGGTTACAGCAGAAAAAGTTGAAGGTTCTGGAGTGGTCATCACAGTCTCCTGACCTTAATATCATCGTGTCACACTGGGGAAATATCAAACGTGCGGTTCATGCAAGATGACCAAAGACTTTGCATGACCTGGAGGCATTTTGCAAGGCGAATGGGCAGCTAAACCACCTACAAGAATTATAACCTATAGTTGAATATGAATCCCATAGGAAATAAAAGAAATGTGTTTTGCCTGCTCACTCATGTTTTTTTTTTTTTAAATTGTACATATATTACTAATTCATCAAGTATATGCAAACTTATGAGCACAACTGTGTATATATATAAATATATATATGTACATATTCATCATGCCCCATGTATATTGTATATGTTGTCACATTTTCATTACCTTACCATATCACTGTAACATTGCAGCCATGTTGCCATTTTGAACACATACACTAATACACGCACATACATACATATACAAATATATACACTGATAAATGCACACAGTCTGAAATTAAAAACTCTGAAAGTATTTCAAGCTACTCCAAATATTCAAACATTTAAACATTAAAATATCAGAAAATCTTCTCAGAATTAGTAATAAAACAAATCATTAATGCAAATTATTAATTTGAATGTGAAAATAATATAAATTAGTTTCCTTCAGACCCTCTAATACCCAGAAGATCCCAGAACAAGAGTAGGCAACCTTTGACACTCCTGATGTTGTGGCCTACATCTCTCATAATACTCTTACAGCCATAACTTTGGCAAAAAATTAAGGGAGATGTAGTCCGCAACATCTGTAGTGCTGAGGGTAGCCTATCCTTGTCCTGGAGAATGGGAGTTGTGTTCAGGATTTATCATATGTTTTCATTTGTTTTTCTATTTCATAGACTTGTTATTTAGTAGACAGTTCACCAGTGACTGACAATAGGTGAATGTGTGCTTTGGCATAAAAACCAAAAAAATCTGTTGGGGCAGCCTTACACAACAATGGCTGAATGTTAGAAAGCCACTGCAGTTTAATATGACTTTTAAATGACCAGGACATTTCCTTTTGTTCTCTGACAAGCTGAAACATTGTGACCTAAAAATTAACAAATATAAATTTAAAACATCTATAATGTTGACTTTTTTTTTTTTAAAGACACAAACACATCAGATAATGAAAAGAAACACCTTTTTTAGACTGAGTACTTTTGATCCACTAAATGTAGAACATTTAATCAATTCCTTCTATGAAGCCATAGGGACCAAAGTTGTGGGCAAAGTTTTACCAATCTATACATTACCATCTGACCATGTCTTTGCATGGGAAAGTCCTAGGGGGTCAAACATATACTAGGAAGGCTAGGAGGCATACATTATTCATGGTGCTTCCTATGCTGACAGCTCATGGTAGGCTCTCTAGGCCTGAATGAGGGCCTCATCATTTGCACAGTTGTGGGTAATGAATGTCCATTGCTGGATGGTGCTGGAGAACTACATATTGCTGGAGGCAGGAACCACTGCATATACGGAGGCCTTTCTTTAGGTTACCTGATACCCAGTTAGTGCCGAGTATTGGGTGTATGGTGCTGACAGGGATGCCAATGGGTGAGGAACAGGCTGCAATTGGGCCATGGCTTGGAGTCTACCTTAGAAATACTTTTTTACTTAGGTGGACCTCCCTAACGGATCCATTAGTGGGGTCTAGTGAGACGGGTTACAAGCTCCATCTCCATGCTTTTGACAGGTAATCTTATTGTGGCAGAGTAGAATTTTGAAGATGTTCTTCCATATTAGATCCTTCCTTTTGGTAATATAATGTACACACAGAAATAAACGCTCAGGAATACAGACTCGGACAACCACTAGGGAAACCACGACAGGGCAATGAGCTGAAGGAATAGGTAAGCTTATATAACCCTCTTGTGGATCCGATTGGCCGTAACCAGCCTTTGACCCCAGAACGTGCGTGTGCTTCCTTTGTGTGACGTTACGTCGACGTCATCATTATCGTGGGCTGACGTGGGGTTTTAATTTGGAACTGGTCTGCAGCGTCTGGCATCCTTTAATATACCGCAGGAGGGGGGGGCTAATCGGCGTGCAAGATGGACGCTCAGTAATCTGCTCCAGCACATGGGCTCCATCAAAACTGCATTTACAACGAGCCGAACACCATAAAATCAAAGTAAGCATTATGACAACCTCCAAAACAAAGAAGGCTTCCACTAAAGCCGAAAAAACAAACTTTTTCGGCCAGAAACAGGTGCCCACGGCGGATGCCACGCGGGAGTATGCCCATAATGGCGCAGAGGGCCCAGATACCCATTACAGGCCAGCACAGCCTGAGGACCCCCTTCCACCTGAACACCTCACACGAGGACACTTCGAAAATGCCATGGAAGCAATGGCAACTAAACTAATCTGCACCTGGGAAAAAACGGCGGAACAAATCAAGAAGTGCAGGACCTGTCAACCCGGACTGCCACGGTAGAACAACACTGCCAGGCACTCACAACAGTACAGGCAGACATGACAGGGCAGCTGCAAGCCCTACATCTCAAAATAGAAAATATAGAAACCCCTATGGCTGACCAAGAAGACAGGTCACGCAGAAACAACCAGAGACTTCGCGGCATCCCTGAAGCCGTATCCCCAGACGACCTGCAGCCCTATGTAAGAGGCCTCCTGAATGCCTACGCCCCAGACATCCCGACGGACATGCTCCTCTTAGACAAAGTACACCGGGTGGAAAAGCCGAGGTTCCTGCCTGACTCCACGCTGCGCGATGTCCTAATCAGGGCGCATTACTACCACATTAAAGAACTGATTCTCAAAGCGTACCAAAGCAGAGCAGACCCACATGAGGATTACACATCTGTGCGCATCATGGCAGACCTTTCGGCGGCAACGCTGCGTCAAAGAAGGGACTTCCACCAGGTTACCACGGAACTCCGCAACCACGGGTTCGCTACAAGTGGGGGTTACCCATGAAAATCATCCTGACCAGGAACGGGAAAACTACATACATTGCGACTCCAGAAGAAGGGAAAGCGGCATTGGCAACATGGGGTCTCTCCGACCAGCCTCAAGCGGAAAAACGTCCAACCCCCCAAGGCCCGAACTATAATGCTACCATGGACTAACATTAATAACCGATTGACCGAGGCATGATTCGTGCAAGTATCTTCAATGTAAATATATACGTTGTTATGCATAGCCACAGATTAGCCACCTTTCATGCACACACATGTGAGTAAAGCAGCATCAACCTAGGGACCACCCTACCCACATAACGATTCTCACACCCAATGGGTAAAGAGGGCACTTTGAAACAGCACCCGGGAACACCAGGCGGGGGTTCAGCGAGCGGCCTAGGACAGACAAAGCACTAGAGGTCGTAGCTCACACCAGGGCAAACCCCAAGCTCACCAAAATAAACAGAGCAACTGATATTAACACCTGAGTCAGCACAACCAACCCCAAGCACCCCGAGGCAAACATAAATGAGATATGGGTGGGGGCAGCACACGATGCTACCACACTGGTTGACTAAAATAGCTAAACGTATAACCAGAGAATGATGATAATATTGCTTGCATGCCTCATACCATTATGTTGAATGTTATACTATAAAGTTTTAATGACTTATACCTTACAGTTTTCAATCAGTTACGACAAGTTCAGCTTTATTTATACCTACAGATACAATAGGGAGCCCAACTAGCCATCACTTGGAAACTCCCATCCAAAACCCCACGGTACGAATAGCGTACCAGACCGTAGGGTCTCTGTACATAACACCACAACACAGCTAACCCTACTCCCTAACCTTCACCACCCTCCCTCCCCCCCTTTAAACCCAATAAAACCATAAACCTTCAGTACCATCTGACACGTACACAGAACCACCCTCCCTCCCCACGTAGCTACCACTATGATCATCTACTCTCACAACACAAAAGGCCTAAACACGCCACACAAAAGGCGCATTCTACTGGAGGATCTCAAAAAAACAAAGCAGACATAGTTTGCATACAAGAGACACATTTTGTCACCAACCACATCCCCACATTCGACACCAGAGAATACACCACACAGAACCATGCAACGCACACATCCAAATTGAGAGGGGTCTCGATTTTGTTACACAACTCTCTCACCATGGAACTACTCAGCATCCACAAAGACAATCAGGGAAGATATGTGATCCTACATTGCATAGTCAACAATATCCCGCTTATCTTAATATGTCTATACAGCCCAAACGAACAGCAACACAATTTCCTACACAAGGTCCTTAACAAACTACCGGGGGACTCGACCACCCCCACGATCATTTTCGGCAACTTCAACAACACTATGGACTCCCGCATAGACTCAACGGCCCACAGAACATCAACTAGACACCATAAGCTCAAACCCAATAACAAAGCATTCACAAAACTCCTCCATGAACATGGGCTATATGATGCCTGGAGAACGAGACACCCATTAACAAGAGAATATACATTCTTCTCACAAGTACATCAAACCTACTCCAGAATTGATCACATCCTTGTATCCGGCCAACTTCTCCCACAGATAGAGGACTGCGCTATAGGATACATAGTATAGTCCGATCATGCCCCACTGACTCTGACCTTACATACCACCTACCAACACCGAGGTAAGCCCCCGTGGCGCCCCAATGACTCGCTTCTACAGGACACGCAATTCACTGCACAGCTGACTGCAACCCTACTAGACTACTTCCACCTTAACGACAACTCCGAAGCCTCAGCCTTCTCCATTTGGCAGGCCCATAAAACAGTCCTGAGGGGACAACTGATAAGCCGAGCAGCATATCTCAAACGCCAACGCAACAAAGAACATACGGACCTCCTCAGAAACTTAAGGGACACCACAACCCAACATCTCCTGAACCCATCTGACACCAGCGCGGAAGCTATAAAACAAATCACTTCACAAATCAATGCACTGACACTAGGGAAAACGGCCCATATCCTCACCAAATTAAAACTGAAAACATACACACAAGGCAACAAAACAGGGAAGCACCTGGCCAACCTACTCAGGCAAAAACAAGCAAATTCTAAAATCACACATCTAATCACGAACACAGGGGAAAAACTGCACAACCCAAAGGACATCAATGACAGTATGGCTGACTACTATCACTCCCTCTACAACCTAAAAACAGACCCAACTCTACACCAACCCTCAAAACAAGACATAGATGACTTCCTTCAAACTACAACACTACCCAAACTAACGCCCACACAAAGAGATACCATACAAAGCCCTGTCACTACGCAAGAAATATTAGACACTATCCAATCCCTCCCGAACGGGAAATCACCAGGCCCAGACGTTCTGACCAATTCATATTATAAACAGTTCACAGCCATCCTAGCTCCCAACTAAGAAACACATTTCACTATGCCTTTCAGAAGGGGATGATGCCATCAGAGATGCTCATGGCGCATGTCGCCACACTCCCCAAACCAGGAAAGCCCCCGACCCGCTGCCAAAACCTAAGACCCATCTCTCTGTTGAACACAGATGTGAAAATTATTGCCAAAAGTTTTTCCAACAGATTAGCACTCATTATCCCCACCATTATAGGCGAGGACCAGGTGGGGTTTGTGGGAGGAAGACAAGGAGCGGACGGCACACGCAAAACATTAGACTTACTATATGAGATACCGGGGAAAAAAGATCCCAGCATCCTACTATCCCTAGACGCAGAGAAAGCCTTTGATATGCTCCACTGGCCCTTTCTACTGGCAGTCCTGAAGAAATTTGACTTTCCACCACAGTTCCTATCATTAATCACCGCACTATACTCCTCCCCAATAGCACAAGTAGTAAAGGGGGGATTCATATAAAAAAACATTTCACATTTCAAATGGATCCAGACAGGGCTGCCCACTCTCCCCGATACTCTACATTCTGGTGTTGGAACCGCTTACCCAACTAATACGTTGCAACCCAGACATACAAGGGATTAAAATAAGAGGCAGGGAATATAAAATGTCACTATTTGCTGACGACATCCTGCTAACACTTGAACAACCACACATATCCCTACCTAATTTCCACAAGATCCTCTCCCTATACAGCAAGTGTTCCTACTACAAACTGAACATTGCAAAAACACTAGCCCTGGGAATTAACATTCCCAACCCAGACCTGACAACCCTAAAAACAAACTTTAACTACGACTGGAAAGGACAACATCAAATTCTTAGGGGTCAACCTGACACCAACAACACACAAGCTCTTTAAGGCAAACTACACCAAACTGACAACCGAAATCAAAAGTATCCTCCAAAACTGGAAGGGGAAATACATCTCATGGACAGGCTGGAAAGCCTCAGTGAAGATGGTAATATTGCCAAAAATCCAATACCTCTTACGCACACTACCACTCACTCTCCCCCAAAAAATACCTACTAGAACTGCAAAATACTTTAAATAACTATGTCTGGGATTATAACAAAACCGAGAGTGGCAAAGGCAATGTACAAACCGTTCGCCCAAGGCGGGATGGGCCTACCCAAAGTAAGAGGCTACTACCAAGCGGCTCAAATAGCACCACTGTTGACAGCGTCGAACAACTGTAACCCAACAGCATGGACCGAAATAGAGAAGAACCATGCAAAGGGACTTGCACTACCAACTCTGGCATGGCTACCCAAAACCCACCGACCGAAAACCACAGAACTACTGCCTACTACTGCGCTAACCCTCTCAATATGGGACAACTATAGAAAAAAGATGGGAGCAACGACAACACTAGCCCCAGCAATCCCTATAGAAGCACTACGATTATTCATCCCCGATTTCAACTACAAGCTCTGGCAAAGACATGGGGTGGAAACCGTGTCTCAACTACTACAGAACAACAAACTCAAGACATTTTCAGACCTAGGAACAGAATACACTCTGCCATCCACAACAACCTTCTCTTATCTCCAAATACAGTCTTGGACGAACTCCCAACCGGCACAACCAGAAACACAGATACCAGGCCCCCATTGGTATAAAATAATACAGATATGCACCAAAACCAAGCAGGCAAAGAAACTCATATCCTTGATTTACACCTCCGAACATACACAATGCCGAAAACAACCACCCTCCTTCAAATCAGCATGGGAAAAGAACATCGGACACCAGCTTACGGAAGAACAATGGCAAGACATCTACCAAGCCCACAAATGACTAACACTCTGTACAAACCACCTAGAATCTTCACGCAAGCTACTCTACAAATGGTATTTGGATCTCACAAGACTCAAACACAGCTTCCCTGACACATCTGACACATGCTGGAGATGCCAAACAAACAAAGGAACTCTGATACATATATGGTGGCACTGTCCACTGCTTCAACACTACTGGACACAAGTTGCAAACCTAACGACCCGATGCACGGGGCTGAAACTACCTTCAACACCTGAAATGTTCTTCCTACTTCTGCTCCCACAGGAGCCACATACACACATCAAATACATGACATATCATATCATAATTGTGGCCCTCACTGTCATAAGCAGACAGTGGAAGCAAACAACAACCCCAACACTCAAACAATGCATAGAAACAATAGAGCACGCCAAACTATATGAAACTTTAGCAAGGAAGACACAGCAGAAAAGCTTCCACTGGTCAGCAGCGTGGGAGCTATGGGACAAAAACAAACCCCATTAACATAACACACAAGATCATAAAAACCCTCACGGAGAGGGAACGAATACGTCCAACTACGAAAACCTCAATTGAACAGTACACAACCTATATGAACCCAGCTACACCCCTTCACATCCTGACCGACCCCCCCCCCACCCGCCTACAACCCCCATCCCCCAACCGACCCAAGCCCCGCACACTCACCAACGATGCAGGCAACATGTGCCTGGGTCCCAAACATGACAAGGCATGATAGCTCATAAACCCAGGCCATCATGAGTAAGACCTCAACAGAAAAGGTAGAAAATGGTGTTTAGGAGACATATGTTTCACCCGCTGTTTAACCCACTCAGTTGTCACACACAGAGTTCTCAACCTTAACCTTAACAAAGATGTAAACCTAACCATGATAATGTACCTGCAACAAGCAAATGTGAAATTATTTACTATGAATCCCTTCCTTCTTCCCTTTTGTACCCTATTTACATTCGAAAATAAAAATTGTCAAATTCAAAAAAAATAAAAATATATATACCACAGGAGTCAGATTTACCGGCACAGGGTTGCCGAGCAGCACCTTTATTAATGCCAGGAGGGCATTCGTCATTGACATGTGACAATGTTACATCCAGGGCTATTGCTTCCATAAGGCGACACAGGCCAACTAAGGGTGCCCGGCCTGGTGGCACAAACCTCTGGGTGACTGGCAGGTAACTTCCTCTCCTGCTGGTCAATTCTTGTAGCATGGCCGAGCACCAGCAACTCCACGTGGCCCATGCTTCCACTCTATGCATACCGCCGACTGTTTGGAGGGGGTGAGGATATGAACAGCACACATTGCTGCTGGGTATGGCAGAATTACCACCAGCCCCCTTCTTATACTGGAGACTAGAGCCACACCAGAGAGCAGGAAAAGACAGAGAGGAGGGGACTGGGCCAGGAGAGCAAGCTCCTAACTCCCAACTACCTCAGCCAGTACACTGGATGCCAGGGAAGTTACCTTCCTGCATCCAAAAGGTAGGAAACAGGAGGATGGCTATAAACGTGGATGTTTTGACCAGAATGTTTGGGTGTATCTGTATGTCTGTCAGTGTGTCTGTGTATGTATCTGAATGTTTGTCAGTGTGTCTGTATGTTAGTGTGTCTGTGTATCTGTATGCTTGTCAGTGTATGTATCTGTAAGTCTGCCAGTATGTCTGTGTGTATCTGTTTGTCTGTCAGTGTGCCTGTGTGTGTCTGTTAGTGTCTCTGTATGTCAGTGTGTCTGTTTATCTGTATATATGTCTGTGTGTCAGTATGTCTATGTGTGTATCTGCATGCCTGTCAGTGTGTATTTGTGTGTATGTGTGTGTATCTTTGTGTCTGTATGTCAGTGTGTGTGTATCTGTATTTCTGTCAGTGTATATCTGTATGTCTGTCGGTATGTATCTGTATACACTTTTTAACAAACTCATTTAGCGCTATCCACTACTTTGGGTTAATAGCAAAAGAATAGGAAGCACACTCAGTTTTTAACGGGCGCACTGGAGCAGGACCAGCAAATCCAGTATACGTATAAGAGTGAATAAGAAAAAATCTCCAGGCACTCACAGTGTTCAAGCCACAGGCAGATTTATTGACTTAAAAAGGACAAGCAACATTTAGACCTGCTAATAAAGAATCTTAGCAGGTTGAAACATTGCCTTGCCTTTTTGAGCCAATAAATCTGCCTGTTGCTTGAACGTGAGTGACTGAATTTTTTTTTTCTTATTCACTAATGTGTATCTGTGTGTCTTTGTGTGTGTGTCTTTGTGTGTGTGTCTGTGTGTGTCAGTGTGTTTGTATATATATCAGTGCGTGTTTCTGTATGTTGTCAGTGTGCGTCTCTATGAATCTGCACGTGTGTCAGTGTGTCTATCTTTGTGTATGTGTATCACAATGTGTGTGTGGCAGTGTATGTGTATACGTGCACTCATTTTTTAGGATTCAAACACCAACACTTCACACAAATACACCCCTGCATTCAAACGTCAACACTACATATAAACACACCTCTGTATTAAACACCAAAATTATATATTAAACACATCCCTGCATTTAGGAACCAACACTACATCAAAATGCATGCTTGCATTTGAACGCCAACACTACATACAAACACACCCCTACATTCACACAAACATACTCCATACTAAAACATTCTTACATTCAAACACACAAACACTGCTCAGAGCCAAATACAACCATGCAAGCATGGGAAATGTGTAATGCCCTACCTGTCAAAGCATTGTTGAAGTTACATGATAGATGGAGATCTACATTTTGTCCATTCTTGCAATCATATATTCCATTTGTAAAAGGAGACATTCCAGGGTATCTTATAAGGTGCATATTGTGCCTTAACATACCCCCATTTTTTCACCAATATATGCCAAAGTATGTGGTAAAAAATTATTTTGTGCATTTTTTACATACGGATTGCATTTTTGCTGGGCGTTTTGTATATTTCATATGTGCCACTAAGTTCAAACCTCCCAAATTATGCTCAGCTAAGTCTTCTGAGTAAAAAGACACCCCCAATGAATGTCTTTGGCACTATTTCGTGAAGCTACAGTGCCATATAGGAGACCAAGCCATATCCGTTTTTACCAAACTTTGAATTTTGACGCTGGGCCTATGTGCAATTTCCAAGCATCTTCGCAGGTTTTAAATTCAAACTACCCCACAAAGGCCTACCATTTCTTAAAGTAGACACCCCAGGGTGTTTCAAAAGGTATAGTTTGAACCTTAGCGTGGGATCATTTTTCCGCTAGCTTGTACCAGATGTAGTGGTAATAAGCGTTTTTTCTGCCTTTTTGACATACAAAGTGAGTTTGCACAGTATATTTTGCAAACCTTATGTGTGCTACGACTGTATAATACTTCATATGTTGCTCAGCTATGTCGGCTGAGTACAGCAATACCCCCGTATGTACCTTTGCCAGGTATGTGTGGACATCGGAGGGGCACATTTGGGACACAGCCATTCCAGTTTTTTTCAAACTTTGAATTTTTATGCTGTGCCTATGTCCCATTTTAGAGTATTTTACCAGGCTATATAATCCAAATACCCCATAAAGCCATACCATTTCTTAAAGAAGACATCCCAGGGTATTTTAAAAGGCATATTTTGAACCTTAGCGTGGGATCATTTTTCCGCTAGCTTGTACCAAGTGTAGTGGTAATAAGCATTTTTTCTGCCTTTTGACATACAAAGTGAGTTTGCGCAGCATATTTTGCAAACCTTATGTGTGCTATGACTGTATAATACTTCATATGTTGCTCAGCTATGTCGGCTGAGTACAGCAATACCCCCGTATGTACCTTTGCCAGGTATATGTGGATGTTGAAGGGGCGCATTTGAGACGCAGCCATTCAGTTTTTTTCTAACTTTGAAGTTTTACGCTGTGTCCATGTTCCAATTTGGAGTAGTTTAGACGGTTGGTTATTGAAACTTCCCCACAAACACATACTATTTATTAAAGAATACACCCTGGGGTGATTCAAAAGGCATATTTTGAACCTTGGCGTGGGATAATTTTTTCTCTAGTTTGTTCCAGGTGTAGTGGTAATGAGCGTTTTTAAAATGTATTTTTTTACTTTTTATAACTTTTTTACTTTTAAAAACTAGTTTTTAAACTTTTGTTTTGCGTATTAATTTTTTTAAACTTTCCTAAGCTTTCTTAAAACTTTTTTACAGATTTAACATTTTTCTAAGCTTTTTTTTTTTTACCATTAACCCCTAACTAGCAGTAAGCAGCACCAACAGTAAATTCCCCATTTTCCCATAACTCCCACCCCAGCTAGCAAAATATATAATTATAAAATATTTAAATTCATTAATTAAAAAAATTGAAAGAATAAATAAAAAGTTAATCCTCAGGGGTTAAAAAAAAATTAGATCACAGTATAATACTGTGATCTCTATTTGATCGCTGTAGGCAGTGATCGACTGGCAGGGAAGGGGTTAATTTTTATTTGGACTAGGTAAAGGGTTTTTTTTTTATTTTTTACTTAAACGTTATTAAAACATTTTTTGAAGCTTAATTTTTAACTTTTTAAAGTTTATTTAAAAACTTTTTTTAACGTTAACCCCTAGTTAGCCTAACGCCAAATCCCCCAATGCCCCACTAACTTCTACCCACCCCAGCTAGCTAAATATATATTTTTAAAATATTTTAATTAATTAATGAAATAAATTTAACCCCTGAGGGTTAAAAAAAAAAGAATTAACCCTCAGGGGTTAAAAAAAAAATCAGATCATAGTAAAATGTAATCCCTGCCAATTGATCACTGTAGTCAGTGATCAATTGGCAGGGAAGGGGTTAATTTTTTATTAAAATGGGTAAGGGGGGGGGGGACTTTAAATTAACTTTATTTTTTTAACAGCAGGGGGCAGGATCATCACTGATCCGGCTCCCTGCACTTCACACAGAACCCGGAAGTGCAGGGAGCCGGTAGGTGAGTATACAGAGCACATGTGCTCGCTCTGACTTGCGGTCAGAGCGAGCACATGTGCTGGGCAGCCTGACCGGGTGCTCCCGGTATGCCTCTAATGCAGAGGCATACCGGAGCACCATTAACCCCGCGATCGCCGCAATAGCGGCGATCCAGGGTTAATTTTACCGGGTGACGAACGAGGTCCGTCACTCGTCGTTAAGGGTCTCCCCTCTGTGACGGACCTCGTCCGTCACCCGTCCTGAAGGGGTTAAGCTTGACGGACAGCTGTAATCTTCTGTTTCACCTTAGAGAGGGAGAGTCACACAAACCATAGTGCACCAATATGATAAAAGATAGTAATATTTATTTGATTGCACTCACACAATAAAAGTTGTAATCCAGCTTGTCACAATACTTGGGAGGTAATGGAGCCGGCGTCCTTCTTCCCTTGACAAGTAGTAACAAAAAAGCTAAATAAAAACAATCTATAAACATAAAACAATATAAGCAAATAAAAATAAAATATAATATAAGTAACAAGGTGCTGTCGTAGTCCTAATGTGCTTTTCCTTTTTCTCTATTTCACTAATATATTTTTTATAAGGGTTTTTTTTTATATGATACTTTTATTTAAGTTTTTTCCATATTTTGCGTATTTGATCTCATCTTCCATTAATACAAATAGTCATCTACGTTTGTATTTGCTCTATAGAGTGTCAGAATTATGTTGCCTTTTGCTTTCTATATTTGTTTTTATAATGTTTTATATATTTCCCTGTATGGATCTGTGCATTTCCTTTTACGGCCGTGGAACGCATGTTTGTGTTCCACGCGATACCGGAAGTCGCTCCGAGAATGGTCAAAACCGAAAACGAGGCATGGAACACATCAACCCATCGCAGGTGATAGATTTGGATACAATTGGCTACACAGAAGATGGGAATTTACGGCCTTTAAAAGACGGACTTAATAGACTGTAACATACACCTTCATTTGCCCCTGAGGAAGTCTCGTTCCGAGACGAAATGCGTAGGGCGGAGGGACTACGACAGCACCTTGTTACTTATATTATATTTTATTTTTATTTGCTTATATTGTTTTATGTTTATAGATTGTTTTTATTTAGCTTTTTTGTTACTACTTGTCAAGGGAAGAAGGACGCCGGCTCCATTACCTCCCAAGTATTGTGACAAGCTGGATTACAACTTTTATTGTGTGAGTGTAATCAAATAAATATTACTATCTTTTATCATATTGGTGCACTATGGTTTGTGTGTCTCTCCCTCTCTAAGGTGAAACAGAAGATTACAGCTGTCCGTCAAGCTTAAAGACCGTTATATGCCTATACTGCTCTCTCATCTTGTGAGTGCAATTTTATCAGCGCACAATTTGGTGTTTGGATTTACTACACTATATACTCTCTATGTTTATTTCTTTTGTAGATTGTATTTTTTATATATGCCTTTATGGGGTAGCTGGAATAATTAACCTACAAAAAAAAAACTCCAAAGTGGTGTATGAACACAGCATATAAATGTAAAGTTTAAAAAAAATGAAATGGCTGTGTCTCAAATTTGCCCCTTCAATGTACACATATACCTGGCAAAGGTACATATATGGGTATTGCTGTGCTCAGACGACATAGCTGAGCAAGATAGGAAGTATTATATAGCTGTAGCACACATAAGGTTTGCAAAATATACAGTACAAACCCACTATGTGTGTCAAAAAAGCAGAAAAAATGCTTATTACCACTACACTTGGTACAAGCTAGTAGGAAAATGATTTCAGGCTAAGGTTCAAAATATGCCTTTTGAATTACCCTGGGATGTCTTCTTTAAGAAATAGTATGCCTTTATGGGATAGTTGGAATATATAGCCTGCTAAAAAACTCCAAAGTGGGTTAACGAGACAGTGTAAAAATTCAAAGTTTGAAGAAAAAAAAAACTGCAATGGCTGTGTCTGAAATGTGCCCCTTCAACATCCACGTATACCAGGAAAAGGTACATACCTTTTCTGTACTCAGATGACATAGCTGAGCAACATATGAAGTATTATAAAGCCATAGCACACATAAGGTTTGCAAAATATACAGTACAAACTCACTGTGTGTGTCAAAAAGACAGAAAAAAAAATGCTTATTTCCACTACACGTGATCCAAGATTGCGGAAAAATGATCCAACGCTAAGGTTTAAAACTTGCCTTTTGAAATACCTTCAGGTGTCTTCTCTAAGAAATAGTATGCCTTTTTGGGATAGTTGGATAAAGCAGCCTGATAACATATTTCAAAATAGAATACAGACCCATTAAAACCCTTCTTGTAAATTCACACTTAAAAACCTGAACTTGTCATGTATTTTTTTACAGCACTATAACTTCACAAATTAGTGTCTAGGTCATACATTGAGCTTATTATTTTACTCAAAAGAGGTAAGTGAGCATACTTAGGGGGGAATTTATGACAGTGGCACTTATCAAATGTACGAAATAGCCAGCGAAAATGCAACATGTATGAAAAATGTTTTTTTTTTTCTCACCACAAAATTTAAAATAAATTGTTGAAAAAATGTGGCAGGTTAAGGTATAATATAGGCCTAATAAGATATCCTGGAGGGTCTGCTTTCTCAAATGGAAATGCAGAAAGAAAAGTCCTGCGCTCACTCCCATCACTGGGTGGCAGCAATGACTAAAGTGCACATCAGCCCCAATATATAGTAAAAATCAAAGAAAAACAAGTTACCTGCGCTCTCTCCTTAATCCCTATTTATTTTTTTTAAATACCACTTTCTGTCTTATTACAGATCTTTGCCAGAAGCTCAAGGAAGCAAGGTGAATGGTTAGAGTTAGGACCCACCTGGGGGGGATCTGCCTTGACGTTGGCAGGTGGGTTTATCCTCTCATGGCCATTGGAGGTAACTAAGAGACCTCCATTTGTTTTAAAAATACATAGGGATTAAGGAGAGAGCGCAGGTAGCATGTTTTTCTTTGGTTTTCTCAAATGGAAGCCCTTTGTGGGGTTACTTGAACAGTCAAATGGCTATAATGCCACTAAATCAGACATATGACCATCTATGAAAATTCCAACTATAGACACTGAAATAGCATGGTCTCCTATTTGGCATTGTAGCTTCACAGAATTGCAAAGGTATACAATGGGGGTATTGTTGTACTCAGCATATGTGGCTGAACACAATATGGGGTTCTGTACAGGGATAGCATACACCAGCTTTACGAAATTCACATTACAAAAACCTTGTTCTATGTGTGTATGCCAAAATAGAGAAAAAACACAATTCTACTCCAATAGTTAGCAGAGATTGGCGGTGAAATGACTACGTAGAAAGTGTCAAAATAACCTTAGGTAAATAGCCTGTGATAAGAGATCACAAAGGAGGGTCAGCTCTGATATGTCACAGGAAATATAACTGTGTAACGTATAGGCAGCACATCTATAAAGAGAGGGGTCCTCTCTAGTCACCTCAGGATAAGTATAGTAGGGAAAGGAGAAAAGAAGGGTGCGCCTAAAGAACAAATAATAAAATAATACTTATATAAATATTTGAGAGTCCAGGTGATTCTGCAATAGTTCAAAATTAAGATGATTCATGACAGTAGGAAGAAATCTTTGTGGAGCAGCAGATAGGATATGTAGTCACGAATGGAGATGGTTGTCCAGTAGTATAATGTGGGAGAAGCAAAAGACAAAAAGACTCCAATGGTACAGTATGTAATTGTATAAGGTATTAGGTATATAATAAAGGAACTACTCACAATATCCAGAGATTAAATCCAGCTCTGGTTTTAAGTGCTTGAAGTGGAATAATCCCCACTCAAGGATATGTAGAGTTTCTCTGGTTTTCAGGTGTGTACTTTAGTAGAGTAGTCCAGCTCGGAATAAGAGAAAGTAAAATATAGTGCTCCCTGTATTTCTATATAGGGTAATAAAAAAGAATAAAATATACTCACAGTATATTGAGCAGGCTTACTGCTTGATGTACAGCGTATGGGTGGTACAATCCCCACCTAGGGATTCTTGATACTTCTTACAGATGATAAAACAGTGATGTCAGGTCAGGATAAAAAAACATAAATAAAATAGTAAAAAATAAAAATAAATAAATAAGGATTAAAATATATAAAATAATAAAGTGAAAAAGGAACATGGGGTATAATAAAACATATTATTTTTAAAAAGGCCAATTTCAATAAATTAAGGGAAGCTTTACAATATATTGACTGGCATAAACTCTTTAGTGAAAAGAACACTGAGGATAAATGGATCATCTTCCAACAAATATTAGAAAGGTACATTTCTCAGTATGTACCATTGGGAAATAAATATAAAAGAAACAAACTAAAACCAATGTGGCTTAGTAGAGAAGTAAAACAAGAGATTAAAAATAAGAAAAGGGCATTTAAAGCATTTAAATCGGACAAATCAGATGCATCTTATAAAAGATATAAGGAAGCAAATAATGCGTGCAAAAAGGCAATTAGACTTGCTAAACTTCAAAATGAAAAAATGATAGCTAAAGAGAGCAAAACCAACCCCAAAGCTTTTTTTAAAGTACATAAATTAAAAAAAAACAAAAAATGAAAGTATAGGTACACTAAAAACTGAAACAGGTGTGTTAGTTAATGAAGACCAGGAAAAGGCAGGAATTTTAAATAACTATTTCTCCTCCGTATATATTAAGGAAGAACCCATGGCAATAGATGTGCAACTGATTGCTACTAAAAACTTGCAGAATAATTGAAGATTATGCTAGCTTTAGTGTACCGATAATCTTAATTTTAATAATGACAGGAGGCGAGTATTTTGCATAATCTTTCTTTACTAACTCCATAACAGCAAAGAAAAGAGGGACAAAACTGAGAACCAATCACAATGCAGTATAGAGTATAAGAGGTGTAGCATATGACATCATTTCCTCTAAAAGCATGCGACATCACAAGATCATAATGCAGAATAATAACGCAGAATAATAACAGAGATAACTTATAAAGGTCCATGGTAAGATAATGGTAAAACGTGGAAATTGAACGCAAAACAGGTAGACTCCAAGCGAAAACTTCTTGATGTCAAGTAATGATCTCCCATGACAGGACGACGATGACACCTTGAATGGAGTCTTTAGTTCCTTGAGGTATCTGGTTAAACTGAAACGAGAATATAAAGGGTATTAGATTCCAAAATTGGTTGTGTAAAACAATTAAATGTCTATCCCTTACGATTAAATTAAAATCACCAATATAAAACAGAACAAATACATTCCTCCCGTCTATCGATGCTAACTAAAACATCCCACCCACCTGGCATATCTGCATCAAGTGTATGAGTAACCCAAATTTAGGTATCAGTACAATAATAGCAGAAACAAAGAGTTGGAAACTCCCATCCCAAACACCAGCCAGAATAAGGTACAGTCCTTAAGCCAACCCCAAGTGCTAGGCACTAACCTGACTTGGTCCCACTGAGTGAAGAGGCAGGATGTAATAAAGATTTCCTGTTGTTTGCAGTTGATAGCTGGAGCAGGTAGCTGACAGTGCTTATCCCTTTAAGATGGCCGTTAGTATGGGGAGGATAGAACCTCCCCCAAGTTTGAGCGGCAAAACTAGTGATGATTAAAACAGACGAACGTGCGCCAAGTAATATTAGTCAAACTGCCGAACAGAAGTGTTCGGTAGAAAAAAACGAATCGTCTGTGCGAACGCACAGAAAACCGCGGGCGTTCGCGAATAAAAGGCGATCGCGCCAAACTGCCGAACTAGAAACATTCGGTTGAAAAACAGAAACGTCTGTGCTCGAGCGCACAGGAATAAAGCGTGCCCTACCTGAGAAAGGCAGAGAGGGGAAAAAAACAAACCAAAAAAAACGTGAAGGGGGTATGGAGAGAGGTATGGACGGCGGGAAGCCGTGGAATGTACCTGGGAAGCCAGAGGCAAAGTCCCAAGGTAGAAAATAGGGGAAGAAAGGTCCCTGAGGAAGGTCCCTGAGGAAACAAAGGGGGCAGACCTCAGGGGATAGGGGTTGGCCCCCCCGAAATGGGGTCAATAGTTAAATATATATAAATAGGAATAAGTATAGGTAAATATACAAAGTCACAGCTATATAAAATAAGGACAACGTAAAATATATATGAGCTGAATAATGAGAAACCAAATTTTGTACTTAGCTTGTGATCGAGCAGCAAAGAAAGAGGAAATGATGGCATATGTTACACCTCTTATACTCTATACTGCATTGTGATTGGTTCTCAGTTTTGTCACTCTTTTCTTTGCTGCTATGGAGTTAGTAAAGAAAGATTATGCAAAATACGAAGCCTCCTGTCATGTGATAAAAATGTAATTGGTTAACGCAAGACAAGGTGCTGCAGCAACTAAAGAAAGTTAATATAAACAAAGCTCCATGGCCTGACGGTATCTATCCACGTGTACTTAAGGAACTAAGTGTAGAAATAAGTGAACCTCTTTTTTAATCTTTCAAGATTCTTTTCTTTCAGGAAGTGTTCCGGAGGATTGGAGGAAGGCAGATGTGGTTCCTATATTCAAAAAGGGTTCAAAATCCTTGCCTGGAAATGATAGACCTGTGAGCTTAACTTCTGTGGCTGGTAAAATATTTTAAAGGTTATTAAGGGATAATATTCAAGAATTCCTTGAGAAGAACATGGTTATCAGCAAAAATCAGCACGGTTTTATGAAGCACAGGTCATGTCAAACTAACTTGATTGCGTTCTATGAAGAAGTAAGTAGAAGTATAGATCAGGGTGTTGCCGTGGATGTGATCTATTTGGATTTTGCCAAGGCATTTGATACAGTTCCACACAATAGATTAGTGTTCAAACTCAAGGAAATCGTTCTAGATGAAAATGCTTGTTCTTGGGTAGAACATTGGCTTAAAAACAGAGTACAAAGAGTTGTCATTAATAGTAAATTTTCAAGCTGGACAGAGGTGGCAAGTGGTGTCCCTCCGGGGTCTGTTCTGGGACCCCTGCTATTTAACATATTTATAAATGATCTTGAAAACAGCATTGAAAGTCATGTTTCCGTGTTTGCAGATGACACAAAACTTTGTAAAATAATACAATGTGAGCAAGATATTACTTTGCTGCAGAGGGATTTAGATAGACTGGGGGACTGGGCACTCAAATGGCAGATGAAATTTAATGTTGAAAAATGCAAAGTTATGCACTTCGGAGTAAAGAATACACAAGCAACGTATACCCTTAATGGAAGCAAATTAGGGATAACAACACATGAAAAGGACTTGGGAATTGTTATAGACAACAAACTATGCAACAATGTGCAATGTCAATCAGCAGTGGCCAAGGCCAGTAAGGTATTGTCATGCATGAAAAAGGGCATTCATTCTCGGGACAAGAATATCATTTTGCCTCTTTATAAATCACTGGTAAGACCCCATATTGAATATGCTGTGCAATTTTGGGCACCTGTTCTAAAGAAGGATATTATGGCACTGGAAAGGAAAGGAACATATAAGCTGTGAAGAAAGATTAACAAATTTAAACCTATTTAGTTTAGAAAAACATCGCCTGAGAGGGGATATAATAACATTATACAAATATATTCTGGGCCAATACAAACCATTGTGTGGAAATCTATTCACAAACCAGACTTTACATAGGACACAAGGCCATGCATATAGACTGGAAGAAAGATTTCGTCTAAGGCAAAGGAAAGGTTTTTTTTTACTGTAAGAACAATCAGGATGTGGAATTCTCTGCCTGAAGAAGTGGTTTTATCAGAGTCCATACAGATGTTCAAACAGCTACTAGATGCATTCTTGCAAAAACAGAATATTCAAGGATATAATCTTTCAATGTAGGGTAATAACTGCTTGATACAAGGATAAATCTGACTGCCATTCTGGGGTCAAGAAGGAATTTTTTTCCTAGCTTGTTACAAAATTGTGCTTCAAACTGGGTTTTTTTTTGCCTTCTTTTGGATCAACAGCAAAAAACAAATGTGAGGAAGGCTGAACTTGATGGACGCAAGTCTCTTTTCAGCTATGTAACTATGTAACCATGAATATGCAACACTATTGAATATAGCCAAAAATTCCTTTGTTAATACAGAAAAATAAAACGTTTCTAGACGCGTTACGCCACAGCAGGCTTCATCAAGTAGGAACTGGTAAATAGTCTGTGATGTCTACTTTATATAAATATATACTTTTGTGTGGCAATTTTGTTTTCTGTAATGGGTATTAAACTTCCAAGACGAACATACCAACTTCTAAAATTGTGTCACATTGAAATTTTATTTTAGACCTT
The DNA here is from genome assembly GCA_933207985.1 of Pelobates cultripes. NCBI lineage: Eukaryota > Metazoa > Chordata > Amphibia > Anura > Pelobatidae > Pelobates > Pelobates cultripes. The sequence continues at coordinate 22,866,610 of OW240921.1, read as the reverse complement.
GGAGTTTGTGTCCTGTAACTTTCAAAATAAACTGAAATCCTACACATATTATGTACTTTGTAAATCAAGACACATAAATGAATTGATTTTGAATTACTTTTCCTAAGCTGGACATATTATGCTCATGTTATTATTGCCAAAACATGAGGAAAAAAAGCATGTGTATATGATATGTATATGTCACATCAAATTAAAGCCCTTTTTGTTGTCTAAAATACGGTATATAAAATGTGTTGGTGTCCTTAAGGGTATGTCCAGCTTCTGAAGCTGCGTCCTTTATGAGTTAATGTGTTCTTACTTGACCAGGACTGCCACTTGACTGGTATTTTACTGGCATGGCTGGTATTCCAGCCGGTGCCAGCATTAGGAATATACCAACAGCATTGTCGGTATATTTTGCTGCTGGCAAACAAGCCAGCCACCTCTGCAGGGAGGGGGAGGCATGCACTGCAGTGCCTGTGCACTGTGTATGTCTGCCTCTTGTGCTCCCCATATGTCTCAGGTCCACATGACCCCCGACCTCTGACTTTACCAAATATGTAGAGAACACAAGAGCTGACAGATAGGATATCTGTGCACATACAGCAACCATGCTTCCTTACACTAGACACCAGGGAGGTCCTGAGCATGTCATATGGGTCCCGGGGTAAGTCCAGTGGATGTCATGGGTCCTGTAAGTGCTGTAAGATCCTGTCTGAGTCCTGAGCGTAAATGCAGGAAATTTCATCTGGGTAGTGGGGTAAGTGTGTGGAAATGCCAGGCATCTAGGTGCAGAGCAGGTGCTAAGGAAGTCATCTGGGTGCAGAGAAAGTGCTGAGGATGCATTCTGGGTGGTTATACAACTGCTGGGGATGCAATCAGGGTGCCTGAGCAAGTTGCTAGGGACAGAGAGATATTGCAGAGCTGCTAATGCTACATTGGGCACAGTGATGGCAAAGAGATGCTGAGGGCAGAAATATGTCACAAAGAGGCCAGTGGCAGGGGGATGGCACTGGCAGGTTGTCTGGAGGCACATATGGCACAGGCAGGGTTTATGGAGGCACATATGGCACAGTGGCATGATATACGAATGTTATGAATGTACTGCTCTTTGGCATGATATACAGGGCTTATGCATTTACTGCTCATTGGCATGATATATCAGGTTTATGCATTTGGTGCTCATTGTCTTAATGTACAATGTTTATGCATTTACTTTTCATTGGCATGACATAGAATGTTAATGCATTTGCTTTTCATTCAAAATACATAAAAGAAGAGACAATATGTAAACGTATTTCTTCTGCCCTACAGAAATCCCACCATTGACACTTACTGCTGCCTTCTAAAAATTCACAAAAACATCCATAACCCACCAGGCAGGTCAATAGTGTCAAGTAGAATGAATGTATAAAAATATATATCAGAGAGTCCGAGCAGCGATACCTAGAAAGTCCGAATATAAATAATCCACATTTGCAGGAGGTTGTCCTAGTGCTACATAAAATGGTATGTGAAGTCCCAGATGTATATCCGCATCTTCAAAATGGATATGTGAAGAAAACAGAAGACAAGGGAAACTCCAATGGTATAGTATGAACGGTAAATAATATTGTATATAGAATAATAGAACTACTCACAATATTCAGAGCTTAAATCCAGCTCTGGTGTAAATGGCACTTAGTGGAATAATCCCCACTCAAGGATATACGGTGCTCCTCTTTTGTTCTTTAGCAGAGTACTTTGGTGGAGTAGTCCAGCTCGAGGTAAAAGAATAAAATATAGTGCTCACTGTATAGTTGATAAAATGTAAAAACAGAATAAAATATACTCACGGTATATAGAGCAGAAGTACTGCTCGGTGGGGGCGTATGGGTTGTATAATCCCCACCTTAGGATTCTTGGTACTCCAATATGGACAAAAAGGTAGTAGTAGTCAGGTCTGAATAAAATAAACTTGCAAATAGTAAAATAATAAAATTATACTAAAAGAAGGTAATATAATACTAAGGTGGAAAGAGGAATGTGGCAACCAAATGTATAATAGCCAAATATTCCTTTATTAACACTTAGATTATATAAAAAGTTCCTATACGCTTTTCGCCACAATAGGCTTCATCAAGTAGAAACTTCTAAAAAGAGAAAAACAGACCTAACATATAGCACTTATATAAGAAAACATAAAATTGCACAGATAAATTGAAATTCCCACCAAAATGATGTCACCAGCGTCATGGGAGTGGACACAATTCAATAAAAATGTGGAAAATATAAAAAATTAATATAAGAGTGTTTAAAATATAGTATAGAAGTCAGAAGCATTATTTGTACACAAAATATTAAAAAACGAGGTTTTACAGTGTAAGAAATTATATAAATTATAACATCACGTGACGCTGAAGTAAATAAGAACATGTCATGTGATATTAGGTTAAAGGACCACTATAGTGCCAGGAAAACATACTCAGGGTCCCCCTCCCGCCCGGCTCTGGAAAGGGGAAAGGGGTTAAAACTTACCTTTTTCCAGCGCTGGGCAGGGAGCTCTCCTCCTCCGATCCTCCTTCTCTCCTCCCCGTTGGCTGAATGCGCACGCGCGGCAAGAGCTGCGTGCGCATTCAGCCGGTCACATAGGAAAGCATTCATAATGCTTTCCTATGGACGCTTGCGTGCTCTCACTGTGAAAATCACAGTGAGCAGCACGCAAGCGCCTCTAGTGGCTGTCAATGAGACAGCCACTAGAGGGAATGGAGGAAGGCTTAACCCATTCATAAACAAAGCAGTTTCTCTGAAACTGCTATGTTTATGAAAAAATGGGTTAACCCTAGCTGGACCTGGCACCCAGACCACTTCATTAAGCTGAAGTGGTCTGGGTGCCTAGAGTGGTCCTTTAAGTAGGAGCCTCTGGGTTGAGTTTTATGATCAGACAAGCAGGTTCAATACTCAGAAAAGGATAGCACACAGTGATATGGTACACTCTACAAGTTCAAAACCCATCAGAGGTCACTAACATATTCCAATAGATAAACATAGGTGAATGCCATTAGAATAGAATATGAACATAGATACAAGTGTAACATTAATAAAATACAATATATGCAATAATATAATACATTTAAAGGTAAGTATAAAAAGACACATACTTAAAATAAGTTAAGAAAAATAATAACAAATACAGTGAATTATATAATCAAGTAATTTTAAAATTATAGTAGGAGGGTTGCATAAAAGTAAAAAAAAAAACTTTTTTTTTTTTTTTCTTTGTTTAAAAAAGATTACAAGAAATTAAAGTGGAAAAAAGAGTAGAGAAGAAACTGTTATTGCATCCAGTCCTGAGATGTCACACCCATGAAAGGGCGGGGGAGCGGAAGGAGACCACGTGGCTCAGCCACAGAGAACTTTAGGCAGGCAGACTTTTTCAGTCAGTCAACAAACTTACTATGGGTCCAGGGCTCCAAGATCTTCTCAAACTTATGAGGTGAGTTCCTCATTTGTGCTGTCAACTTATCAAAAAGACAGTTGTCTTTAATTTTGACTATTACAGTTAAGATAGAAGGGATAGTGAGAGAACTGCCCATTTTTCGCAGTGAAAACAACCAAACTTGCCCTCAGCATTCTCTGCCCCGATTATAATCCCCTCCCTTTACAACACAACATCTAAATCTATAGGAGATTGGGACATTCTGATGGAGTTCCAACAACATCTGTAAATTGGGAACCCATTCCACTCAGCAGATGAGTTAACCAGTGCCAAATGATTTCTGGTGCCAACTCATAGTCACAGAGGACACTTTCTTACATTGCATAGATCATCACAGTATTGGTGGCTAGTTGATTTATCCTCTAAGCCTATACCTTCCATGCCTTAGCTTAGAGGTTCTGCAATGCTAACTCCTATCCTCATTCTCTGAGGTATTTTGCCCCTTGTCCCAAGTCATAGTTAGTGCCTTGCGAGGTTTCATAGTTAGGGCCTCACCTGTCACTCCCATACTATCTTATTCTCATTAGTGTCACAGAGAGTCCTACACACCGCCACATCATTCAGTGGCCACTCCTCCCCTCGACCCATAGGTAGAGCCTCTCAAGTTGCTTAGCACCTAGCAGGTTCTCACATGTCACCCACTTAGTTAATCTTTCCGTCACTTGGCATTAGTCAGCAAGCCAGTACAAACAGGCAATTTTAATTATGGTTCTCTTGTAGCAAGAGACCCAAGGCTGAACAAAAAGTTATCTATTTCTGAATTCTTACTAGTTCGGTATTTACAGAAACATAGAAACATAGAAACATAGAATGTGACGGCAGATAAGAACCATCCGGCCCATCTAGTCTGCCCAATTTTCTAAATACTTTCATTAGCCCCTAGTCTTATCTTATAGTCAGGATAGCCTTATGCCTATCCCACGCATTCTTAAACTCCTTTACTGTGTTAACCTCTACCACTTCAGCTGGAAGGCTATTCCATGCATCCACTACCCTCAGTAAAGTAATACTTCCTGATATTATTTTTAAACCTTTGTCCCTCTAATTTAAGACTATGTCCTCTTGTTGTGGTAGTTTTTCTTCTTTTAAATATAGTCTCCTCCTTTACTGTGTTGATTCCCTTTATATATTTAAATGTTTCTATCATATCCCCCCTGTCTCGTCTTTCCTCCAAGCTATACATGTTAAGATCCTTTAACCTTTCCTGGTAAGTTTTATCCCGCAATCCATGAACCAGTTTAGTAGCCCTTCTCTGAACCCTCTCTAAGGTATCAATATCCTTCTGAAGATACGGTCTCCAGTACTGTGTACAATACTCCAAGTGAGGTCTCACCAGTGTTCTGTACAATGGCATGAGCACTTCCCTCTTTCTACTGCTAATACCTCTCCCTATACAACCAAGCATTCTGCTAGCATTTCCTGCTGCTCTATTACATTGTCTGCCTACCTTTAAGTCATCAGAAATAATCACCCCTAAATCCCTTTCCTCATATGTTGAGGTTAGGACTCTATCAAATATTCTGTACTCTGCCCTTGGGTTTTTACGTCCAAGATGCATTATCTTGCACTTATCCACATTAAATGTCAGTTGCCACAATTCTGACCATTTTTCTAGTTTACCTAAATCATTTGTCATTTGGCTTATCCCTCCTGGAACATCAACCCTGTTACATATCTTAGTATCATCAGCAAAAAGACATACCTTACCATCAAGACCTTCTGCAATATCACTAATAAAAATATTAAAGAGAATGGGTCCAAGTACAGATCCCTGAGGTACCCCACTGGTGACAAGTCCAAGCTTCGAATATATTCCATTAACTACAACCCTCTGTTGCCTGTCATTCAGCCACTGCCTTACCCATTTAACAATATTGGAATCCAAACTTAAAGATTGCAGTTTATTGATAAGCCTTCTATGCAACAGTGTCAAAGGCCTTACTGAAATCTAGGTAAGCAATGTCTACTGCACCACCCTGATCTATAATTTTAGTTACCCAATCAAAAAAATCAATAAGATTAGTTTGGCATGATCTCCCTGAAGTAAACCCATGTTGTCTCTGATCTTGAAATCCATGTGTTTTTAGATGTTCATCAATCCTATCCTTTAACATGGTTTCCATCACTTTCCCCACTACTGAAGTAAGGTTTACTGGCCTATAGTTGCCCGACTCCTCCCTATTACCTTTCTTGTAAATGGGCACAACATTCGCTAACTTCCAATCTTCTGGGACTACCCCTGTTAACAATGATTGGTTAAATAAATCTGTTAATGGTTTTGCTAGTACACCACTAAGCTCTTTTAATAGCTTTGGGTGTATTCCATCAGGTCCCATTGACTTATTTGTCTTTACATTTGACAGTTGAAATAGAACCTCTTCCTCTGTAAACTCACGTGTAATAAATGACTCATTTATCATTTTTCTCAACTGAGGTCCCTTTCCTTCATTTTCATCTGTAAATACAGAACAAAAATATTCATTGAGGCAGTCAGCTACACCTTTTATCCTCTTCTACATACCTTCCTTCTTTTGTTTTTAATCTAACTAATCCTTGTTTTACTTTTCTTTTTTCATTTATGTATCTAAAAAATGTTTTATCCCCCTTTTTTACTGACTGTGCTATTTTCTCTTCTGTGTGTGATTTGGAAGCTCTTATAACTTGCTTAGCCTCTTTCTGCCTAATCTTATAGATCATTTTGTCTCCCTCACTCTGGGTTTTTTTATAATTCCTAAATGCTAACTTTTTGTTTTTAACTGTTTTGGCCACATCTGCGGAGTACCACAGTGGTTTCTTGAATTTTTTGCTTTTACTGACAAGCCTAATGCAATTTTCTGTTGCCTTCAGTAGTGCAACTTTTAAATAATTCCATTTCTCTTGGACTCCATTTAAATTGCTCCAGTCTGATAATGACTCCTCTACCCATATTCTAATTTTAGAAAAGTCTGTTTTTCTAAAGTCTAAAACTTTTGTTTTTGTGTGGTGTGACTCAGTCACTGTTCTTATATTAAACCACACTGACTGGTGATCACTGGATCCTAAACTTTCACCTACAGTAACATCTGATACCAAATCTCCATTTGTTAACACTAAATCTAGTATGGCCTCTTTACGAGTTGGCTCCTCAACAACTTGTTTTAGAGACAATCCCAGTAGGAGTTTAGAATATGTGTGCTCCTGGCACAAGTAGCTAATTTTGTTTTCCAATTTACATCAGGAAGATTAAAGTCACCCATGATGATAACTTCCCCCTTCATTGTCATTTTAGCTATTTCCTCAACTAGTAGATTATCTAACTCTTCAATTTGTCCTGGGGCCTATAAATCACACCTACACGAGTTACTGTGTGATTACCAAATTCTAACGTAGCCCAAACGGACTCTATGTTTGCCTCACTAACTTTTATTAGGCTAGATTTTATGCTATCCTTCACATACAAGGCCACCCCTCCCCCTCTCTTGCCTTCCCTATCTTTCCTGTATCTTTCCTGGTATTGCTATGTCCCAGTCATTTTTCTCATTGTACCATGTCTCAGTAACAGCGACTAAATCTACACTATCAGTTGCCATTATTGCCACAAGTTCATGGATCTTATTCCCTAAACTGCGAGCATTTGTAGACATGACTCTAAGCTTATCATTTTTTAACACACTTGCTACAGGCACCTTCTGTCCTTGTTTTAGGGGACAATTGGATTGATGTTTTATCACCCTTTTGCCCCCCCCCTCCTAGTTTAAATACATCCTAGCAAAACCTCTGGACTGCTCACTGAGAACATTTGTTCCCTTTTGAGAAAGATGCAAACCATCTTTTTTGTACAGCTTATCTCCATTCCAAACAGAGCTACCATGAGAAATAAAGCCAAATCCTTGCTCCAGACACCATTCACCAAGCCACAAGTTAAAGTCCCTAATACGCATCCGCCTGTCGTTCTGAGTGTTATGCACAGGCAGAACTTCAGAGAATGACAGTGTGGAAGCAACCTGCCGTATATCATTGGCAAAAACACTAAAACTTCCTTAACCTCTGAAACCTCATTGCAAGCCAAGTCATTTGTCCCTAGATGGACAAGTACATCCAATTCCCCTTCCTGCTTTGCTTGCTTAACAATATTACAGATACGTCTCCTGTCTCTGTGAGCAGTAGCTCCGGGAAGACACCTCACAAGACCAACATTGTCCATCTCCACACCTCTTATAATGGAATCACCCAACAACAACTGCTTTCTATTAGGCCTCACCATAGTCTTAGTGCCTCTCTCCACAACACCACTAGCCTCAGTGCCTCTCTCCACAACACCACTAGCCTCAGGGCCTCTCTCCACAACAAGATTACACTCTGAAAGTGCAGAAAATGAATTATGAAGAGCAACAGACTGTGCAAAATGCCTTTTATCCACAACTCCAAGTCTACCAGATCCTACAGTAATCCATCTGCCTTTCCTAGTATGTCTCTGCGGCAGTGACTTTGCAGCAGTTCCGGTCTGAGTTTCTTCACCAGATAGTTTACAAATCTCAGACTTCAAAAATACAATCTCCTGCCGCAAGATAGAGAACTGTCTACAGATTAGACAATAACCAAACCTCCAAAAAGTGGAACGTGAAACAAATGCATAGCAATTGTTACATTGAACTAAGTCTGCCATTCCAATAATAAGAATAATTTAAATCTAACAAATCTTAACTTTGTATTTATCCTCCTGAATACCTCAGATTACCTCCAGGTTATCTCCAGAATATCTCCAACTACACACTTAGAAACAGCACATAGAAGTAGCACCAAACTATATTAGCCAAGCTAATGGAACCAGGCCTTATATAACTCCTAAAATCACCGCCCACTAGGAATGTTTAACACCTGGGTAGGCCTCTGCTTATTTGCAAACAATAGCTAATTAACCAGCAATCAACAGCAAGTAACTAGCTTAATCAAATCAAATGCCTTATAATTACCAGCAGGAATTCAAACCTTGTGCAATCAGTAACCTTTTCCTACAGATGAATCTTACCTGTAACAGTAGAAAAGAAAGCTCTTAGCACAACTCTTAGACAGTTGAAGCTTCTGTAAAACTCTCCAGAATATCTCCAACTAGACACTTAGAAACAGCACTTAGAAGTAGCACCAAGCTATATGCAGAGATGCAGTATGCTCCAGATTTCCACACGGTAGAGAAAAAGGTTGGTGGATTTGGGTTACAATTATAGGGGCTCTGCATTCCATGACTAGCACTGATCCTTTTCAGCCATAGAGGCGGCAGAGATACAATGTATAAAGAGATTGGAGTCAGTTGGATACAGAGCTCTTTTGCAGGCATTTTGTAGGCCTTAGGACAATAACATGTGCAATATATGCTTTTACATCAATTTCCACTAACCAATACCCTACTGAAACAAACACACCTACCACTAGCCTTCAGCATACTACTAGCACAACACGAGCCAAACAAAGAGACTTGAAGGACAAACCTGGTCTGCTTATTGCTTACCTTGGAAAAGTCAAAATCTTCAATAATTTCAATGCTGGTTCTTGTGGTTTTAGTTCTTGCAGACTGTTACACGATTGTTCTGTATGTTTTAGGGCTCATGCCAAGACAATGTACTCAATAAAATATACTACAAGGAGTATTTAACATCTGTTAAAATAGAGGATTTTTCACATTACTTTCTAACAATCCACCCACATGCTGAGTAGGTTCCTAAAATCAGGGCTTGCTCAACATTTTCGCACAGATTTTCTTTTCTTACCCACAAGCAAATTGTAATTTAATAATTGCAGTTTGATTTGAGAGATCCTGTTGCAGTCAACTCCCTCATTAAAATAGAATTAGAACAAGGATTCTTAATAGGCCAATTAAAGTCCCCCCATTCTCTGTATGGCATACTAACCCAATAGAGATTGCTACGGAAAAACATCAAATAAAAAATAATTAATAATTGAGTTATCAGTCCCCATTCTACAGCCACACCTAGCCTAAATTCATCAATTGTGACTAATCAATTCTTGCTACAATACACTACAATAGACAATGCCATTCAAGCTATCATTCCAGCTGGAACTGGTGCATGGTTAACCAAGACAGATACTGTGCACAGATTCAAACAGCTCCCTATTAACCCAACACTATGGCATCTACATTGAATCAAGTGGGAAAACTGCTACTATTTCTTTACCAAGTCCACATTTGGATCAAAGAGCAGCCCCATGCTTTTTGATATGTTCACCGACACACTATGCTGGTTACTACTTAATTGATGTAGATGTCCTACTGTAATTCATTTTTTGGATAATTTTCTTACAGTAGAGAACAATCTGGATTTATGCTGCATCCTCAACTGGCTTTGCAGCAGTCTACAATAATGGTCAGTTATGCGCCACTTGGCCAACAGAGACCAAATATGTAGATGCTTTTAAAGACACAAATAAAAACACAAAAAATAAGTCCTGTACTCAGACTCCCGTTACTCTTGGGCTGCTTTGACGTGGCAGGTGGGCTTACACCTAATGGGCATTGGAGCAATTTGGGCGATTTGTCTAAACAGGCACAGGGATTTTGGGTAGTTGGCAGGTAACTCTTTTCTTTGGTTTTTATTGTACTTTTTGGGGCTGATGGGTACCATGGTCACCCAGGAGTGCAGGACTAATTTGTTTGTTTTTGCTTTCGTATCACACAGCTATGTTATAATGCTGCCGCCAAGCTTATGTGTTCCCTATTAAGGGTTAATAAGTATGTAAGGATTTAGAAAAATACCCCTCTCTATCTCGTTAGAGATTTTTTTCGCCTGAAGCTGAAGGAAGCGAGATGAATTGTTAGTGTAAGACCCACCTAGGGATTTGCCTTAACGTGGTAGGTGGGCTTACACCTAATGGTCATTGGAGTGAAACAAAAACCCTCTGTCTAAATATAAAAAAAGAAATCAGTGGAGCGCTTATTCTTCTATTACCCAGTCACCAAGATTTTTATAGGCAAAAAGGAGCCTTTACAAGATACTAAATCACTTAACTTTATAGTATTCCACCTTGGTAACTTTCCTTCTTTACACCTTTAACATAAAGTGAAATACATATAGTGTAAAACCATTAAACATGTATATATTATACTAATTAATGGAACACTCACATATTCCAGAGCTATATAGACCTATCTCTGGTGTGGAAATCCTGTGGGTCCGTTATGGGCAACCCTTCCCCTCTTCTGTGGGGTTGGATTTCCAAAGTGAGGAGTTTTTCTAAAAAAAAACAGGAAATAAACAATATTGTATAATTCTGTTTGGTATAATATTCAAGAATTGCTGATACAACATACTCACAAACAGAGAGCCTGTAACCTTGCTCAGTAGCCGAACCCTGTGTAGTTAAGGACTACACTCCCTTCTTTATAGCAGCAGGAATCTCAGAATAGTATTAAAAAATTTACTTTATTATAATATAATATAAAAAACAATAAAAATGCCAAATACCAATGTATATATAAGTCTATGTAGTCAGAAACGCGTTTCACCGATCCCTTGGCTTCCTCAATCTTGTGTAATAGACACTCCTTCAGTTCCTGAAGTTTAAATTGCCCTCTCTTACTCAGCTGTTGCTCGTTCTAATGTTCCACGCCTTGATCTTGTCATCCACTTTCATCCTTGAAGTCAGTTCCGTTTCGTGTTTGGGAGCGTGTCCATTTGCGTTTCATCTTGCGTTTCCAAGTTTATTCACTTCCTATATAAAGAATCATGTTCTCCTCGCAATATATTTCAACCGGAACATGTATGCATACATAAAATATGTTAATATACCAGACTTTTACATCTTATTAATGTGCTTACAAATATCCTGATACAGTCTTCCTAAACCCTTTATCAAAATAAAACTGACATCTCATTTAGACCGTTTTATGTATCTTCCATCCAATTTGTAAAAGAAAAGTTTCTTATGCATGCTTCATATACATATACATTCATAACTGAAATCTAAATATAAATCTCAGTACAAATTATAAAATATAAAATCCAATTATTTCATTTATCTTTTTCCATTCTGATAAACACATTTAATTCAATATTTAAATAGATGATAAAATCCCTATCTATATCAGAGTTAAGTCCCAGAAGTGATTTACTTAAAAAAACTGGCATATTTTGAAATCATTGTTTAGACCAGTGATGGCGAACCTGTGGCACGCCGAGCCCTCTCTGTGGGCACGCGGCCATATGTCGCCGGGAGAGGGGGCCGCTGGCTGTCTGCAGAGTAGGCACTAAATGGCAGGTGCCTACTCTGCTTCCGTTTCGGGAGGCAGGGGGAGGGCTCTAGGAAGCAGCTCTCCTGTCCTCCCGGGCAATGCTCTGTGGAGCGTTGCCGCGCGTTACCATGGCAATGCTCCACACAGCATCGCGCGGGAGTACAGGAGAGCTGCTTCCTACAATACTTACCACCACCGGACCACCAGGGATAGCTGTGTGTCCCCCCCCCACTCCTTTACCAAAGGTAAGAGGAAGGGAGGGGAGGATACAGAATTAATAAATATATATATTTTTTTTAATGTACCCCTACCCCCCCACACCAGGGCCGGACTGGCCCACCGGGATACCGGGAAATTTCCCAGTGGACCGCGGCACCTGGGGCTGGGCTGACAGCCCTAATCATTGGGCTGACAGCTCCTGTGATCCCGGCGGCCATGTGTGAGCTGTGCGGCCGCACAGAGCCCCATGGGAGCAGGGGGAGCCAGGTGGCCGGCACAGCTCACACATGGCCGGCCGGGATCATAAAAAAATAAAATAAAATTGCGGCGGGGCGGAGCTTACGTGCAATGGGGCGGAGCTAGCGTGGGCGGGGGCGGGGCTTACTGTGCGGCGGGGGCCTGGCTGACTGCAGCATGGGAAGCAGGAAGGAGTCCCTGCTTCCCCAACAACCAGCCTCCAGGAGCTCCAAGCAGGAGGTAAGAAGCAGGTCAGTGTGTCTGTGTGTGACTGTCTGTGAGTGTGTGACTGTCTGTCTGTGTGTGACTGTCTGTGAGTGTGTGACTGTCTGTCTGTGTGTGACTGTGTGTGACTTTCTGTGAGTGTGTGACTGTCTGTGTGTGACTGTCTGTGTGTGACTGCATGTGAGTGTGTGACTGTCTGTCTGTGTGTGACTGTCTGTGTGTGACTTCCTGTGAGTGTGTGACTGCCTGTGAGTGTGTGACTGTTTGTGTGAGTGTCTGTGTGTGACTGTCTGTGTGAGTGTGTGACTGTGAGTGTGTGACTGTCTGACTTTGAGTGTGTGACTGTGAGTGTGTGACTGTCTGTGAGTGTGTGACTGTGTGACTGTCTGTGCATGACTGTCTGCCTGTGTGTGTGCGTGACTGTCTGCCTGTGTGTGCGTGACTGTCTTCCTGTGTGTGCGTGACTGTCTGCCTGTGTGTGTGTGTTTGTGTGAGTGTGTGGCTGTCTGTCTGTGTATGTGTGTGGCTGTCTGCCTGTCTTTGTATGTGTGGGTGTTTGCCTCGGTGTCAGTGACTGTCTGCCTGTGTGTGTGTGTGTGTGGCTGTCTGCCTGGGTGTCAGTGACTGTCTGCCTCTGTGTGTGTGTGCGCACATCTGCTAGTGAGGGAGTCTGTGTGTGTGTGTGTGTGTGTGTGTGCCTGCTAGTGAGTTTGTGTGTGCCTAATAGTGAGTGAGCTTGTATGTGTGTCAGTGAGCTTGTCTGTAGGGATCATATTTGTGTGTGTGTTAGTGAGATTGTCTGTAAGGAGCATAGGTGTGTCGGAGCCTGTCTGTGGTGAGCATGTGTGTACAGTGAGCTTGTCTGTAGTAAGCATGAGTGTGATCGTGAGCTTGTCTGTAGTGACCATATGTGTGTCAGTGAGCTTGTCTGTAGTGAGCATGTGTGTGTCAGTGAGCTTGTCTGTAGTGAATCTGTGTGTTAGTGAGCTCTTCTGTAGGGAGCGTGTGTGTCAATGGGCTTGTCTGTAGGGAGAGTGTGTGCGCATCAGTGAGCTTGTCTGTAGTGAGCGTGTGTGTGTGACAGTGAGCTTGTCTATAGTAAGCTTGTGTGTGTGTATCAGAGTTTGTCTGTACTAAATTTGTGTGTGCGCCAGTAACCTTGTCTGTGTGTGTCATTGTCAATGAGCCTATTTGTGTGCATCAATAAGATTGTCTGTCTGTATGTGAGTATGCTTTACTGTATAATTTAATTACCCTAAAAGAACTAGTATTTTGAATTAGAAGAAGAAATGAATCAATAAAATATATATATATATATATATATATATATATACACACTGTTGCATCACCAGGGCTCCAGTATATATATAGGCAATTGAAATAGTTGGCTGCACTCTCGGATTTCCTTAAAATTTCAACGTTTCAGTCCCTCTTGTGGACTTGCATCAGGATCATGACGAAAGTCCACAAGAGGGACTGAAACATTGATCTTCTCTTAAATATTTCAATAAAAGTTACATTTTCAGGAAATCCGAGAGTGCAGCCAACTATTTCAATTGTATATGTGTGTGTGTGTGTGTATATATATATATATATATACACTAAATTACATGTGAAAATTAAAAAAATATATATAATCATTTTAATAATATATATATATATATATATATATATATACACTAAATTACATGTGAAAATTAAAAAAATATATATAATCATTTTAATAACAAGTTTAAAAATCTTTTATTGCACATTTTTTTCATTTCTTTTTGAGGATCTACAAAGAATAATAATAATATATATAAACACCCTACATAGCACAATGACTTATGGGGCTGGCATAGATTTTTTTCCAGGGCTGCTTCGTATCCCCAGTCCGGCCCTGCCCCACACCACACCACACCACCCCTACCTTCCCACACTCCACACCACCCCTACCCCCCACAAAGCACCCTACCCCCCACACACAGCACCCTACCCCCCACACACAGC
>OW240921.1:22794563-22850342 GCA_933207985.1 Pelobates cultripes | reverse complement strand
AAAAATTGATTTTTTTGGATGTGGCTTATGCTCAACAAGTAGGTCTACAAAAAGTTTTTAAAAAAAAGAAAAAGAAAAAAAAGACATTTGATTTTCTTTGTAGATCCTCAAAAATAAATGAAAAAAATGTGCAATAAAAGATTTTTAAACTTGTTATTAAAATGATTATATATATTTTTTTAATTTTCACATGTCATTTGAGTTATGTAGGAAGAACTAACCGTCCTTTACATGTAAGAATTGTGAAACATATTAGAACCATTAAATATTGATACATTGTTTCACTGCACCTTTTTTATATCATCCATCCATAAGATGGCCAATTTTTGCCTATTCAAGAAGTACCAATAAATTGAAGAGGTAATTTTGCTCCTAAAAAACTTGGCCAGACTGAAATGAAATGGATCTACACTCTACTACATTATCATACTATTTGGACACAAGAGTCCTGCAGCTCGAATAGCCAGGATTTTATTATGTCTCTCCAGTTTACTTGTTAATTGTATTCTCTCTCTTACTCCAAACGTGGGAGCATGAGATAACGTTGAAGGTTCCAGTGACTTTCTTATAAGCTTGTTTCATATAACCTTTCGCTCATTTGTGATACTGTATCAAATGTACTAACAAGCATGGCTACTATAGTTAATATCTTCTGCTTTGATAGCACTACCTATCACAGCACCTAGTTCTAGTTTAATCCTGATAATTATTATTTGTCTCGGTTTGAGTGATGCATCTATTGTCCTAGACACCCAGTGGTGCTAAAACTCTATGTCTGGTGAGCCTGAAATGATACTGAACCTGTACGAAATACTGTAACGAAAGCCTAGATCAGCCTTTTTAGCTGGTTCCTCAAATATTATGCTCTCCTTCAATTTCTGAGACAAGGCAGCCATCTTCAACAATGAGTATAACATCTGCTCTTTATTCAGACATGCCAGTATGGCTTATTTAATTTTTGTTTTTATTTCTAAACAATATGAGGTCTCTTTCATTGCATAAATTGTACATTGCAATATCTGTTCGTCACATTTTGTCTACTTCAATGCCTGTTATTGCCATCATACTTACCTCCAGAGAAAAGAGATTGACATAAAAACCAACTTGTTGTTCTTAGGGTTTGAAGGAGTGTCAATCGATGATGGCGACGTTGTTTTTATTATTCTGATTGTTCTGATTAAACTATATTTACATAGAGATAAGGTGGAAATAGTGTACTAATAAAACGTAACCTGTATTTTTAATGCTAAAAAAAAAGACATGAAAATATATTTACATGAATCAAAAGATCTCTCTAGCATGTATAGGTGCAAAAGTATCAAAAGAAAATTAAAAAAATAAGGAAAAATTGATAATCATATAAAATACCCAGGTGTACTCAATATGTATATCAATTATACCATTAGTCTAACGTAATTAGTACAGTTCATCAATCGTAATATATTATTATTATTATTATTATTATTATTTAAAGAGACACGTATTAGTAACCAGATGAGCTTGACACACAGAAACAGAAGGATTGCGGACCCTGCTCAATGAGTTGACATGCTAGAGGGAGTGGGGTCTAGTGACACAAAAGATAAGGGTAGGGTAGAAAAGTAGGTTGCTAGGATAGTATTCACTGAGTGCTTAGTGTTTTGTTTTGGTGACAGTTGCAGGAGAGGAATCAGGGTACGGGGAGGGAAAGCTGTTCACAGTTTAATTGATATGTTTTCCTGAAGAAGTGTGTTTTCAAAGATTTTTTAAAAGAGTGGAGACTGGGTGAATGTCTAAGAGAGGTGAAGGTCGTTTCATAGGAATGGTGCAGCCCTAGAGAAGTCTTTAAAGGTCCACTATAGGCACCCAGACCACTTCAGCTTAAGGAGAAACTGCTATGTTTATAATAGGATTAATCCAGCCTCCAGTGGCTGTCTCTTGACAGCCGCTAGAGGCGCTTGCGTGCTTCTCACTGTGATTTTCACAGTGAGAAGATGCCAGTGTCCATAGGAAAGCATTGTGAATGCTTTCCTATGGACTGGCTGAATGCGCGCGCAGCTCCTGCCGCGCATGCGCATTCAGCCGAAGAGGAGGAGAAGAGGGAGGAGAGGAGGAGGAGAGTTCCCCGCCCGGCGCTGGAGAAAGAGGTGAGTTTAACCCCTTCCTCTCCCCAGAGCCCGACGGGAGGGGGTCCCTGAGGACGGGGGCACCCTCAGGGCACTATAGTGCCAGGAAAATTAGTATGTTTTCCTGTCACTATAGTGGTCCTTTAAGGCTGACATCAGAAGTTAGGAGTAGGGACAGAGGTTAGACGTAGGTCTCTGGCAGAGCGTAGGGGCTTAGACGGGAAATATTTGTGTATTAGTGAGGATAGGTAGGGATGTATAATATAGGTATGTATAACATATATATTTATATATATATATATATATATATATATATATATATAAATATCATACATAACAATAGGAATTATAGTTGATCTTTATGAGACAAATTTAGTCTTGTATTCCCATCAGAAGTCCAAAAATATACCAGTATGAACAGCTACTTTGGTAATTTTGTTTTGCAAAAATGAAAGTAAGTGATAAGTGAACTCCCTGGGTTCATAAGAGGGCATTTTCACTCTATATCTGACAATAAGTCTACAAACTTGGAGCCAGATATTTATGGGCTCCTAACTAAGGTGAGCAGGAATTTATTGGGGATATTTGTTGTGCAGATTTTTTTTATTTTTTTTTAAACTGAAAAATGTTGCACAATTTGGCTCTCCTTTTTGTGTATTCCATTTTAAATCAACTTTTGGAATATTTTTTTCTTTCTTTTTTTATGCCATCATTAAAGAAGGTTTTGCTGCCACCTCAAGGCAACAGAAATATGCACGCTTGGAGCCTTTATCTCTTTAAAAGGCTTCTTTAAATTTGAGTTTTTATTCACTCACTTTTAACACAAATGTGTACTTACCAGACAGAATTGCACTTTTGTTTTGTATTTCCTTTTTTTTAACATTTGTATTTTATTGAAGGTTTTTTTGTTTCAATTACATATCCACGGCATAGTTACAAAATGGTACAATTTAACAATTGACGTAAGGTAATGATGTTCGTGCGTATACATTGCACAACGATACGAGACGTCTACACAATGAAGCACGCTTAGATTCCTGTAGTGTACATTGTAGCATATACTGGAATAAACTTTATTAGGATTATTCATTTACACCATTTCCTAGATTGTCTACTTATATCATCTGTGATTGTTAGATTGTTTTAATTCCCCTTCTCTCACTAGCTCTCTGCTTTCACTAAACCTCCTTTCTACTTATCCCACTATTGGGCGGCAGTTTACAGCAATCGCGACTACCCTGCAGGGACAGGGATCTTTCCGGAGGGTACAGCGGGAGGTGGGAGTCTGGGACTCTGTTTGCCGCCCAGCGGGACACGATTGCGGATCACGATCGCGGACCACGCCGGCATTTTTGCCCGCGAATGGTGGCCATCTTGGATATTTTGCCTGCGAGATCCAGGTTGGCCATTTTTTCTCCTACCAGATCGTGATTCACACGATCTAATCCTCTCTCCTATTCATACACTCACGATATCAACTGAACATACATGCATGGTTTTACTGTATTCTGCTGCACCTTCTGAGGGTTGCTTTACAAAACATTCTGTTTTCAATATTATTGGGTGACCCCTAAATAATAGCACCATTATGGAGAAGCCAAGCATGGTTCCCAGACCTATTGGCATTGTCTCAGGACCATCAGGACCATCCACTGGTCCTACCATCATTTCCCCTACTCCTTAGGAGCCAGGAAGGGGAA
Organism: Pelobates cultripes; assembly: GCA_933207985.1. Lineage (NCBI taxonomy): Eukaryota > Metazoa > Chordata > Amphibia > Anura > Pelobatidae > Pelobates > Pelobates cultripes. The sequence goes on along the minus strand of OW240921.1, from coordinate 22,846,537 downwards.
CCTCATCCACTGCTCCTTCAGGGACTCCTGAAATTGGTGGCGTGGACTCTTTCAGGGGAGCTTGGGACGTCTCAGACCTATCACAAACGACTAAGAACCTACTATGGGACTCCTGGGCACCAGGCACCAGGCACCAGGCACCAGACGTAGCTACATGTCAGCATGGAATACATGGAATCGCTGGTGTGTGGAAAGGGGTCTCGATCCCTTTACAGCACCTGTTCTTGCAGTACTAAATTTCCTGTCCAACCTGTTCTCTATAGGACAATCATACCGTTCTATTAATGTTATACGTTCCGCTATCTCAGCGGCTCACGTTCCAATTAACGGTACTCCCATAGGTCAGGATGCCTTGATATGCCGTTTACTGCGGGGCATCAGGTTATCCAGACCACCGGCACCAAAGTATAATAGGTTATGGAATGTGAATTTGGTTATTCATTTCATCCGTGACTGGCCAGATAACTCGGCTCTATTACTACGGCAACTAGCAGCCAAACTCACACTGCTTCTTTGCCTAGTTTCCTTCGGTCGCGTTTCGGACGTTTGAGCATTCGATGTGGACGGTTTTTCAATAACCCCAGACGGTGTTACGTTTTTGATATCTCGCAGGACAAAGATGGACTCCACGTTCGTGTTCTATCCGTTTTCCCCAACGGTTCTCCGCCTCTGCATCGTCAACACTTTACTCCGTTATGTAGAGGTTACTGCCCCTATATGTTTTTCTGGATCAGGCCAACTGTTAGTATCATATACCAAACCCTACAAACCTGTTACCACTACCATGTTGGCTGGATGGGTTCGGTGGCTCCTATCCCTAGCAGGGGTAGAGTCATGTTTCGGGGCCCATTTGGGTCGAGGAGCGGCTGCCTCTCGGGCTTTCTCGGTGGGGACCTCCTTGCCGGCATTTTTTGGACCAGAGAAAATACCTTCAGAATTTTCTACTTCCACCAATCCTCACACGCGTCCTTATCGTTTTTGCCTCAGCGTTAAAAATGCAAAATAAGAAGCCTCCTGTCATGTAATAAAATTGTAGATTATGCTAATGTAGTGTACCTATAATCTTAATTTTAATAATGACAAGAGGCAAGTATTCCACCCCCCCACCCTACCCCCCGTGGGTCTTTCTTGCTCCCTCCCTATACTCTTAATGGGTTTTTTTTTTTTTTCTCATTGATATATATAACTCATACCATATACATTTTGATTTAGGTTAAGATGCATATTAGGACGCTTAGATGGTATTATAGATAGAAAGATTTCCTGTATTACAAGATATTGATTTACATTGTATTTATTGACACATCATCATTGCTTAATTTTAATTTTATAACATGACAAGAGTAACAAATAAATCACTGAGCAGCATAGTATATAAGGGTCATGCTGCCTGTACACTTCCTCTTTCTTTACTGCTCCATCGCAGACAGGTCAGAATATTTGCTCCCCTGGAGCTTTATACATTTATTGTCATTACTTGTTTGTTCCTTTCTATTTCAAAAACATATCTTATCACATTGTTTTTAGCACCTTTTATTTCTATCTACTTGTTCTATATCAGGGCTGTGGGACTAGGGGCTCTCTGTGGGTTTTTCTGCCGCCTATCTGCCCCTCTATACCTCCTGGGACCCTCCCTTGGCTTCCCCTTGGTCTCCCCAGGTTCCCCCACTGCCCCCCTACCCTGGAGTGCCCTCCTGGGCTCCCTCCTTGCGGCCGGTTTAGTTCACGGCCGTTTTCGCGCCGGCCCGCTTCCGCCCGCGGCCGGCCTCAAAATTTAGTCCCCGGCTTGCGGCCTACCTCGCGGCCTCCATTTTGGATCACGGACATCGCGAGATTCTCGCGGCCATCTTAGTTTTGCCTCGTGCATCTCATTAGGGGCTCAGTGTGGCTGTGCTAGCTTGCTGTTACCTCTGAAGCTGCTGTTTTTCACACCTTTTGTGTCTGACACCCCTGTGACTGAAGGATTACCTGCTCAAGCACTCCATCTGCTGCTTTCAACCTGTTACTCAGTCTCTGTGCCTCATCTGCTTCTTTCAAGCTATCCTGTGGCTGGGTCAGTCAGGTCAGTGCTGCTGCCTGTTTATTATTATTGTGAACTGCACTTAAGGGTCCCAACCCTGTGCAACCGGGGTGAGCCCCCACTATAAAGACGCTGCTTACTGGGAGACTAGCTGTTGCAGTTCTCTCTAACTGGGTGAGCCCCAGTTTATAAGGTCACTACTATACCCTGCTGGGGTTATTCTGGGCTTGTTCCCACCATACTTCCAAATCTGACCCTACGCCTACTATCAAGACCTGGGTGCCCGTTTATTGCTGTGCCTTTCAGTGACCTATAAGCCTACCCTAACATGGAAGATTCCCAGAACGTCCCTGTGGACTTCCAGGCCATGATTAATGCAGCTGTCGCTGCCTCTGTGGAGAAGGCACTCTCCAAGGCCCGAGCTTCGGCTCCTGACGTACCAAAACGCAGACGTCCACGCCACGAGTCGGATTCTGAATTGTCCGACCACCAGGCACGGGAGGATTCCCGCCCTAAAAAACGCCATGACAAAGGCGAAGACTACACACCCAAACCACCTAAGGGTAAGGCACCTGCCAAGCGCAAGTCTGCCAAATTACACACCCCGGCCCCGCGTCAGGAGTACTCTTCAGGCGAAGAGCAAGACGCCCAGTCCATGTCAGTGCTGGATGAATGGCAAGCTGACGCCTCTGACTCGGACTACGACGCATGGGGCTCGGACGAGAAATCGGTCTCCGCTTTCATGCGAGAGACCCTTCTGGGTGCGGCCCAGACAGGAGGTGTCGAGGACACTGCGGACGCAGAACCTCCTCTTGATTCAGACACCATCTTGGACCCCACAGGCCAGGTGATGTTCGACCCCCGCAACATTCGGCACCCCAGATCGGGTGACTGGTCGCCTCCAGAACACCTTTCCAGGTTTATGCACCTGTGGCTCCGCAAACCTCTGGAGAAAGAGGTCCGCAACCGACTCAGGTCTGAATGCCCACGCCCTTCCCTGCCGGATAAGGTCGCTCAGACCCCGGAATTCGACAAGGTTATGTTAACCTTCATGATGCGCAGTGGTAGAGACCCTCGCCGAGGGGTGGAGAAAGGCCTATGGGGCGCCCAAGATAACCTGCTGGATTCTGTAGGCCCCCTGGCTCGCATTATGTATCTGGCGGATGATACCTACACCAAAGCCGATTCCTTCTCTGCTGAGGACATCAGGGAATGGGCACATGATGTTCGTGAGTGGGCACAACGGTGTTTTTGTTTCATCGGAAACACTAATGTTACTCTCTCTTCGGAGAGAAGAAAAGCAGCGTTGTACCGTATTAACGGCAAATTGGCAGACCTTGGCACAAAGGAGATTGGGCCCCAGGCACAAGGGAAACTATTTGGCGAACCGTTCCTCAAGGTGTTTACCTCCCTTAATAAGGCGCAGTCCTCAATGCGCAGAGTTTTCAGAAGCAACCCTACCAGAGGGGTTTTTGGAAGGGCTGGCCGGCAACGGGGCCGTGCCGCCAGACGATTTCGGCCTTCAGGCCCCCGCACTCAACCAACACCATTTTACCCAAGAGACTACCGGCAGCAACCCCTTTCCAGAGGCTCGGATAGAGGTCGCGGACCCCGCGGACGTGGACGTTCCCGCTTTGCTGCAGGTAAGGACCCATATTCCTCCACTGTTACCATGTACCCGCACTGCGGGCCGTATTTCCCTTTCTTTCCAGAATTGGGCCGCCCTATGCTCAGACACATGGATCCTACAAACTGTACAGGGATATATCATAGACCTAGTGGGGACCCCCTTTCAGGTTCAGCCCCCTCGCCCCATCCACATGTCATCCTCCGACCACAACCTCGTCAACGCGGAGCTACGCGAGCTCCGAGACAAAGGGGCTATCCAGCCGGCCCGCGACGGGGGTGGTTACTTCAGCAACATCTTCCTGGTTCGGAAAAAGTCGGGAGAATACCGCCCCGTCATCAATCTACGTGCCCTCAACGCATATGTGGTCTATCGCCACTTCAAGATGGAAGGCATCCACCTCCTGCAAGACCTTCTTCGAAGCAACGACTGGTTCACCAGGCTCGATCTAAAAGACATCGCATATCTGTCAGTCCCGGTGCACCCAGACTGTCGAGCACTCCTACGTTTCCTCTGGCACGGACGCCCTTGGCAATTCACTTGCCTCCCTTTCGGGCTCAGCTCAGCCCCATGGTGCTTCACCAAACTCCTAAAACCAGTGGTGGCCCACCTAAGATCAAGGGGCATTCGATGCATCATCTACTTAGACGATCTCGTCATCTTCTGCGCCGACGAACACAGACTACACCAACACACTCACCTGGCAGTGTCCCTACTGGAGTCTTTGGGTTTCGTGGTAAACCAACAGAAATCGGAGCTGACCCCTACCCAGACGATACAATTCCTCGGCTTCGAGATCGACTCGACGACATGCACTCTGAGGCTACCAGCCTCAAAGATTACAGCCATTCGCAAGGAGATTCGCAGGGTTCTCCGTCTCGATTCCATTCCACTACGCAATCTGGCCAGGATTGTAGGACTCCTCTCTGCTTCCATTCAGGCCATATTTCCGGGTCCCCTCCACTACAGGGCCATGCAACGTCTCAAGGCGAAATACCTACGCCGCAGGCCTACTTACGACCAACCCGTCCCGGTGACGATGGAGGTTCGCGAGGAACTATCATGGTGGCTGGACAGTATGCAAGCCTGGAACGGCAAGGCCATATTCGGAGACACTCCAGAGTTCGTACTGGAATCAGACGCCAGCCTGTGGGGATGGGGTGCCACCAACGGAACCATCTCCACGGGGGGAACATGGAAGGCGCAGGAGCTCTCCATGCACATCAATTGCCTCGAACTCCTGGCAGGATCCTTCGCGATCCGCAGCTTGGCCCGGGAAAGATCCAACTGCTGCATCCTCCTGCGCATGGACAATGTATCCGCAGTCCAGTACATCAACCGCCTGGGAGGCGCTCGCTCACGCCTGCTGTCGGATATCACGAGAGACATCTTCGACTATTGCCTCCCTCGCAATATCACGCTACAGGCGGAATACTTACCGGGAGAAATCAATCTCACAGCCGACTGGTTCTCTCGCCACTGGAGAGACATCAGCGACTGGAAGCTAAACACGAGAATCTTCAGGGCCCTTGCAGCCCGGAGGGGTCCCTTTCACCTGGATCTGTTTGCCTCTCGCAACAATCACCAGACCCCGGAGTTCTTCAGCTGGCTCCCGGACCCGGAGAGCAAGGCGACAGACGCATTTCTCCAACAATGGCCGTCGACAGGAGCCTACGCCTTTCCCCCATTCTCCATGATTGCGAGAACACTACACCAGATGCGGACACAACAGATCAAACTGGTTGTCATAGCGCCCTTGTGGCAGAGCCAACCATGGTTCCCGGACCTCCTGGCCTCCTCCTACAGGGACCCTCTCCTCCTACCGTCCTTCCCGGACCTGCTCACGGATCCCAAAGGGTATCTCCACCCACTACTCCTGGAAGACCGGCTACCCCTGGTGGCTTGGTCTCTTTCTGGGGGTTCCTGTCGAGTCAGCGGACTAATGCAGGCTGCTAGGGACCTCTTATGGGACTCATGGGCCCCGGGAACTAGACGCTATTACCTTTCAGCTTGGGCCTCCTGGTCTACTTGGTGCATGGAACGGGACTCCGATCCCTTTACAGCACCTATTCCCATGATTCTTAATTTTCTTTCCTCCTTGTTTTCATCTTACCGTTCGGTCAACGTCGTGCGCTCCGCGATTTCGGCGGCTCACACCCCCGTCGGGGATCTCCCGGTCGGCAAAGACCCTCTGGTCTGCCGTCTACTCTATGCGGCTCCGCCGTCCCCCGGCCCCCAGATACCCTCACCTATGGGATGTGGGACTGGTTCTCCGCTTCTTCAGGGATTGGCTTCCAAATGACCGCCTCTCCCTACGCCAACTATCCGCTAAGTGCGCTTTCCTCCTCTGTCTTGTATCTTTCCGACGGGTTTCGGACGTTCGGGCCTTCGACGTGGACGCTTTCGAGGTGGCCCCTGAAGGGGTCACGTTCCACATTTCCCGTCGCACTAAGTCGGGTTCGACCTCGGTCTTTTACCCATTTTTTCCCGACGACCCGCAGCTTTGTGTCGTGTCCACCCTCCGCAGGTATGTTTCGGTTACCTCCTCGCTCCGGTCCTCTACGTCGGGCCAACTCCTAGTCTCCTACGTACGCCCTCACGCCCCAGTCTCGGTCACCACATTGGCCCGATGGATCCGCTGGATCCTTTCCCTCGCAGGTATAGACCCCGCATTCGGCGCCCACTCCGTTCGCGGAGCAGCGGCGTCTTCAGCCTTCCTGGCAGGGGCGTCCCTTTCGGATATTCTCCGAACGGCGGACTGGTCTAGGGAATCCACTTTCCGTACATTTTACTTTCGCACTCCCCCTTCTGCTGGGATGTCTCTTCTTCAGCGTTAAAATTGCAAAATAGGAATCCTCCTGTCATGTTATAAAATTGAAGATTATACTAGCTTTAGTGTACTAATAATCTTAATTTTAATAAGGACAGGAGGCGAGTATTTTCCCTCCCTTTTGTTCCCTACCCTGACTCCTCGGGGGAGTGGATCTTAAGGTGATGGATTTTGGGATTCATGTTAGTAGTTACTCTACCTTCTGGATATATTCGGTATCCCTTCCATCTCTATCCCTGTGTTTCCACCTAGACGGACAGTTTAGTTGTACAACATGCTTACACCTAACACATATTTAGTCTATGGTCAGCTTACAATCTGTCTGTACTGTTTAATTTACACCATTCTGTTAAAGCCCACAGGCGTGAACAGTTACGGTTCAGTACCTAACCGATTTTATACTCTCCTTTCAGTGTAACCCTCTTCAGGACCTCCACTGGTCGCTGGTTCGTTAACCTCATGACTCCGTAAGATGGGATGACGGCTTCGTTTGGTCTTTCCTCCTATCTTGTTACCAGGAGTCTCCTCAAGTTCCGCTCGCCAGAGACCGCAGTTCCTGTTTCGTTGAGTTTCTGGATGTTCGAGCTCTATCTGGACTTGGATGTCGCTTTAAGAAAGAGGAAGTGTACAGGCAGCATGACCCTTATATACTATGCTGCTCAGTGATTTATTTGTTACTCTTTACGTTTTTCTTTACTGCTGTGGAGTTTAGTAAAGAGAGTTAATGCAAAATACTCGTCTCCTGTCCTTATTAAAATTAAGATTATTAGTACACTAAAGCTAGCATAATCTTCAATTGTAGTATACATTGTAGTTATCAACTTCTAAGATTATGAATGTACTTATACGTGGACACCAGTTGTTTTCCACCTCCTTTCACTTATTTCTGCTCTTTTCAGCGTAACATTCCGTCATGATTCGGAAGCTGGATTAACAGGACTCCCTCAAATTCAAGTAACGTTGGTCAAGTAAAGTTTTGTGGTATTCCCTGACGTTTTTCATAAACAGTTTGCATCAAAGAAAGAGGAAATGAGATGCCTGTCAGGGATTTATATGCATACTATGCTGGACTCTGATTGGTTTAAAGTTTTTTTGATTGATTGACTTGTGCTGCTGGAGGCATAAGTAAAGAAAGTTATGCAAAATACTCGCCTCCTGTCATTATTAAAAGATTATCACGTTAGCATAATCTACAATTGCAATAAAGAAATGTATCTATTTAGTTCTCATTTTATACAGTTGCCAGTAAAGTCCATCTATGACATAGAATGTCCACTAGATGTCACTAATATGATACAAATGTCCGTGAAAGACTTAATCTAAAGCTGTTCCTAATCACAGCGGTTTTCAGATAGTTAATAACAAATCAAATCCAAATAAGGGAGGGAAAGAGATAAATAAATAAAAACGTTTCCCTTAGTTGGAGGACAGAAATGTGTATGCTGTTCCCTAATCTCATTAGTTCAAAGTGAATGATAACTAGTCCCTCTGTATAAATGCCAGCCCAGACATGTTCCTTTTGTCCCTCTAACTCCCCAAGAAAAATAAATCCTATAACAAAGTTAAATAGATAAATGAAAAATCTCTGTTAGTGGTGAGGGAAATAGCCACAAGGGTTAGTAAATATGTATGCACTCGACATGTGTTTCACCTGGCCCACATTGCCGGGATAATTAGGACTGCTTGAAGAGCCCAGTTGTGGCAAAACGTGCTTTGTGCAAGTAGTAAACTCAGTGCATGTTTCTGATATACAAGGGACAATATCTTTAGACACTATTTCTTTCAGACAAGCATATGTTAGATGATACTTTCAGAACAAGCACTGAGTTTATGCATTATTTATGCTGATATATTTTTTTCCTTTATTGTAATTGCAGGTTTATGATTTTCTACTATCACCCATCTTATTAAGTCTTGGTATTTTCAGAAGGCTGAGGATGATGGGTGTGGGGATATAGAGGTTGCCCTCGTAAGTACTGAGACACTAAGGACTTTTTATATCTAGACTTGCATTCCTAACCTATCTTCCCTGTTCTTAGTTGGATTATACTCAGTTCTAGTAATATGTAAGAGGCTATTTTTTGATACACTTAAGTTCACTTGACACTTGTGACACAATATGTTTTTGTAACTGTATTTACAGTATTTTTCCCGCAAAGTGTTAGGGCAGAAATTCTTCCCCGGGGATTATTCACGGCTGCAGACCGTCCTTGGAACTCCAACCAGCACAAAAACACCTACGAGCAGCTCGGGAAAAATGACTGACACACAAAACAATCTTAAATCATATCTAAAAATGTATTAGCTACAATCACGGTTTAAATAAAAAATAGAAGGTGACTACTTAGCACCCCGTCATATTACACAGAGTCAGCAATTCAGCAAATATTTTGGATCATTGACAGAAAAATTAGTTCATGGTCACAAGGTAGAAAGGTCATGGCCAAACGTAGACATCAGTTGATAACTTGGCAGAATAACTACTGAATCCTTTTATCTCACATCATACCAGAGCTTCTAATAAATTATTTATTTAATATATGAATGATTTAATTATTAAATTATTAATTATTAGTAATTATTTATTTGATATATTTATTTTAATTTTATTTTTTTATTTTTTATTAATATTCTATTATTCTTTATTATTTCTTATTATTAACCTGTTTTCTGTTCTTCTATTTCTTTTTCTATTCTCTTATTCTATTTTCTTGCTCTACAGTCTTTTGTTATTTAGTGCCTAGCATGTTTTATACATGCTTACATTAAACCTTATTAGGCAGATTGCCTGTGGACACAGTGGCTGTGTTTATTTGAACTTGTAAATTTTTCAGCTTGTTCGTGCACCTGTGCGCACGTTCACTTTCTGCCGTTCGAGTGTTTAATCATATGAATTGTTATTGTATTGGCACTTACGCCGATCCATACGGGGGGCATTCCTTTTGCATGCCATAAGCCCTTTTGCGTTCCAACTACCCGGAAATGATTTTTAAGTGCCAAGACAGGCATTTTAATCTGTTTTCTATAGACTCTTTTATTCATCTTTAATCTTTTATTATTTGTTGTCTCTCCCTCCTTTGACACATAGGGGTAAGTTATGGATGATTATATATATTGTACTACTTATAGATATATTTTGTATGATCTGTGTATTCTGTGCTAATTATTGATTTCTGGAAATGACTTTCACTTAAGGGAATTATTGCTTGAACTTTTCCTTGGTATTTCTTGCTATATATATACTTATGTTGGCTCTGTGGTGTTAACTTGAAAAAGACCTCTTAGTAGATCGAATCGTTGCCGTCTTTTTTGTTTCAATAAATCTGCCTGCAGGTTTAACACTCTGACTTAATGAAGGCATGACATTGCTAGGTCACCCCATGACTGTATTACTTTGTCACTCAGCGCATGCATTGTATTGTTATGTCACCCGAGGCATACATGACTCTGCTGTGTCACCTGAAGTTCAGTAATGGTAGTGCTAAGTCCCTAAAAACACACATGGAATTGCTATACAATTGATAACGCCATGTCACTGTATGCTCGGTTTTGTCATCTCACTCAACACATACATGGTATTGCTATGTCAAAGTGCACTTGGAATTGCCATATCTTACAATGCATGATTTGTCAAGTAAGTACCTCGCCTAAACATGGTCTCCTAATGTCACTAGCATTATTTTGTATTAAATCCTACAATCATTGGTTTTGCAACATGCACATACATTTTTACTTTATCAATCATAAAAATTTTACTTTGTAGTACTCTACACTTTTATCAACTGTACACATTTTATTATGCATTATTCCACACTTTGGTATTACTGTGACACACTAGGTAGTAGTTGTTAGGTTACCTTTGCATTGTTTTTTAGATCATCGTACATATTCATTGCCTGTGCCAATTTAAACTTTTTGTACCATGCTTTCATAGAACTTGGTTTGCTTGGTCATCTTACATGTTGAGTTATGGTGTTACCATATGCATCAGTTTCATAGGTTAAGCTCTGCATTGTCTTACTAGGTAACCCTACAATATGTTGCAATGTCACTAACATACATTAGTTTGCATTGTTTGCATAGGTGTTTTCACTGCTCCATCTTGGCATTGCTTGATCCAGGTCAACCTGTGTGTTTGGTTGTCATAAATCACTTTGCTTGATTTTACTGTCCACGTTAGACATGGTTTCATTGTATATTTTCCAAGTGGTTCTGGTTTCACCATTTACCCAGTATAAAGTAACACTTTACAACTATATGATATTTTAGTGCAATCTCCATGAGTAGTTTTACAGGTACATTCATGGATTAACATCTCAGGTTTATGAATGGGTTCTTCGCATGCCTATGTGTCCTTTCACTGCATACCCTATGCTTGGTTTCACTGTATGCATTATGTGGTGAACACCTGACAACTTGTGCGAGATTTCACAGTAAGCCACAAGTGACATTCCACAACATGACCTGCATAACCTTTTGTGTTGGTTTTACTGCAAACTCTAAGTGTGCTTCATATGCCCATACAGCCCGAGAAATGCTTTGGCATAAGGTCTAAGTGTTGTTCAGTTTACTCTCCATGAGTTGGTAAATATTGGTCTTCCTTCATGTTGGTACAGTGGCCACCTTACATTTGTTTTACAGTGTGTTGGCTGTGAATTGTTCCCTACATGACACTTAGGTATAGTTAGTGGGGGTCTGGTGAGACAAGTCATTATTTCAATAACATCACCTTCAATTTAGTTCAGCAAGGTGTCTTTGAAGAATTACACAAAGGTACTTTTCTGTAATAAATTACATTAGTTATCATTCTGCTATACATCACTTTATGAATTATCCAGCCATACTCTACTTTTTCCCTATGAGCAATCCCACTCTAAGAATTACCTCCACTAATGCGTTTTTGCTTTTTTGATTAGTATTCCTTTATAAAAAGTATATATATATATACTATATATAAATAGATAGATAGATAGTAAAAATAAATGCTTACTACCACTACACTTGGTACAAACTAGCAAAATAAATTATCCCGTGATAAAGTTCACAATATGCCTTTTGAAATGCCCTGGGCTGTCTTTTTAAAGAACTGGTAGGCTTCTGTGGGGTTGTTTGAATAAGCAAACTGCTAAAATGCTCCAAAATGGAATAGGACCCATCAACACCATCCGTGAAAACTCACACTTAAAAAAACTAAAGTTACCATGTCTCTTTAACTTCTCAAAAGTGTGCCTAGGTCAGGGCTAGGCAGCATTTAAATTGTACTGTGCCAAAAAAAAAATCTCAGTCCCTTGCTGTGTCTGTCCTATTTTTTTTAATTGTCATGTGTATGTTGACATATTCTGCTTGTTTTATTTATGCATACTGCAGTTGTTTTGCAGTGTTGTATTTGTGCTTTTGTGGGTTGTTATTTATGTATATGTTTATGAGTAGCTTGTGGTATTGTATATAATACCTATGAATGTGTGCTGTGTGGGGGCTGCATAGTGTGTTTAGTGTTGCATGTATGTGTGGCTGCCTGTGGTATTGTATGTAAGAGGCTGTTTGTGGGATTGTGTGTGTGTATGTGGATTATCAGGGGTGTTGTGTTTGTGGGGACTGTGTGTGTGTTTATCTTATTTGTATGACAGGGAGGCTTATTCTGCAGCTCTGTGCATATTTAGCAGTGTTGGTGGCTTCCCTAGGGTCCAGTTGGGACTGGGCTGGCCAGGCACAGGCGCTATAGTGTAATGTATATTGTTTGAAAGGGTGCTTGCATATAGTTTTTGTGTTTTAATACAGGGGTGTGTTAATATGTAATTTTTGCATTTGATTGCAGGGGTGTGTGTTTGTATGTAATGTTTGCATTTAATGTTTGCATTTGATTGCAGGGGTGTGTTTGAATGTAATGTTCACTTTTAATTCCAATGTACTTTTGTGTGAAGTATTTGTGTTTGAGTTTGGGTGTGTTTGTATATTCTTTTGGATTTTGAATGCATGTTTGCATGTAATATTTGTGTTAGATTGCAGTAGTGTGTTTGTATGTTGTGCTGGTGTTGGACTGCTTGTATGTATGCATATACACTACCATATACATACATACTTACAGAGATATACATGCACATTACCACACAGAGACATATAAATACACCGACACATACACACAAATTCATGTAGATACAAACACATACACTCACCTAAACACATGCATATACCGACATATACACACACACACAAACACTCTGACACACAAATACACACACCCTGGTACACACAAACACTGACACATGCACACACCATGACACAAAAACACACACTGACATAAAAACACCCACCCTGACACACACTAGCATTGACACATGCACACACCATGACACAAATACACACACTGACATAAAAACACACGCCCTGACACATTGATGCACATACACAGATACCCACCCATACACACACTGACACAGATACACACAGAAGTACACTGACATACACACACACACACACACACAGATGCACACCCTGACACACACACACACTCACACAAAATCTGACATAAACACATACAAGTTATATTTTTTATATCTGCAGCCACCATCCTATTGTGTCCAGGAGGCTGGCTTGAAGTCCTGGTCCTGCTGCTGGGGATGAGGGGTCTGAAGTAGCTTTTCATGCTCCTGCCCCCTCATACTGCGGCTGCCTCCTCTCCCTCCTGCGCACAAGTTGGGAGTAAGTGACAAGCTGTCACCTGACCGGGGCCCTGTTCAGCAGGAACATTTTGCGCGCCCCTGTGTGCCCATGAACAGTTTGAGAACAGATATCTGAAGTTCAACTGGGACTCCTGATAGACCAGAGCCCATTTTTTTACTCTAGCAGCCTTTAGTGCCATGCAAAGGTACCTTTAATGACATGCATGTCCAACATTGCTGACCCCTGATATAGGTCATACATTGGACATATTATTTTACTCAGAATAGATAACTGAACATAATTTGGGGGATTTTATCATGGTGGCACATATTACATTTACAAAATACCCAGCAGAAACACATGTATGTAAAAAAAAAAAATTCACAATAAACTTTGACATAAATTAATGAAAAAATGGAAGCAAGTTAAGGCACAAGATATGCCATTTAAGATACCCTAAAATGACTGATTTCTCAAATGGTGTTTTAAACAATCAAAACGAGACATAGGCCCTTCAAACTCATCTATGAAAATTCTAACCATAGAAATTGAAACAGTCAACAAATGAAACACCTATGTTAATAGTGGAGCTCTAAAACAGGTATCTTATTGTTTAATCACAGTGGTACATGAAAAGAGGCAGCATATATGAAAAAAATAAAATAAACAATATATAGATGCAGATGGTACAATATCCACAGGTGAAATAAAACACAGGTGACCAAGAACATTAATTACACTACTGCTTACACTACGCTGGTGATCCTGGTAACAACCAAGGCAGTCCCACTGCTGCAAGTCTGTCCCTCCTAGGCCACGTGATCGCGATGACATAACCAAGCCTTTATAGCAGAAATTCCAGAGAATTGAATTCATAAGTCCTATATTTGACCCTGTAACTTTCCAAAACACCATTAATACTGTGCATGGGGGTGTGACAAAACCCCTGCTTGTGAATACCAGGCCCTTTTTATTTTGTCTGCTGTCCGTGTATTTAGCCCTATTTCGTTCTTTTCTTAAAACCAAACAAACTACCGAACAGCCAGACCACACGCAATGGGAGTGTGCAGCTCATTAGTCGCCCAGAAGCTGTGGTTAACTACAACTATTTGACGAATGGCTGGGTGGTCTTGCCGTTCACGTGGCGGTGGCCATTTTAAACTGACGAACGCCCAGCGGTGTTTGGTCGTCGACCACGTGGAATTATTTTCGGCCACAATTTCACACGAACACCGCTGGGACTATCCAACTTCCATCTCTTTCGTCTCCATTTATATGAACGCTGTGTCGTTCAGTACATTCAGAACACACAAACTGAACCAACCCACAAAGCTAAATCCATGGAGCTGATTCTGAGTATATTTCCAATGAACAGTTGGTGAACAGACTCTTTAGCTCCATGGCTATTTGACTGTGTTCTTGGGATCTGAGCGCTGTTCGGCTATATTGAGCGCTCAGACCCAAGCTATCTGGGGTTCCGTTCGGTAAAAGAAAAGTTATGTATTTTAATATATTTTGTTACTTTTGTAAAATGGAAATATTTTCTCTACCCAATTTTCTCCAGGATAGAGAGTAGGGATTTCTCTGTTTATGTGGGTGTGTTTTATATTGTACTGTAAAATGATTGGTTACTGTAACTTGTGTTTCAGTCCTCCACATGGTCCCTGTGGGAGAATCGCTTGCTGGAGGACCTGCATAAAAGGCCAAGCTGTGGTCGCCATTAAACAGATCGTTTTATCCCTTCATGAAGTCTCGACTCATGTTTGGGGGATTGAGAACTATAATCACTATTCTGCTCTACTTCAGCTGGGATTTCGGGAGAAGCTACAAAGATCTTTCCTACAGGGATAATAGGATCCGTTACAGGGGGTAAAGTTGACCTTATGAGTGTTGTAAAACAGTAAAACTTGTGATGATGATATCATCAGGGAAAGTGCAATTTTTGTGTGAAAAATGCAAAAAAATCCAATTATGAACACTAATTTTGGCCACGGTTTGTGGCTAAAAAAAAAAAGAGTGGATAACCCCCATTTTTAATACCTTTGGTTGTCTTCTTTTGAAAATCGTATGCCAAGATGTCATTAGTTTTTTATTCATGGGTTGCCGTACGGTCTCAAAGGCAACATAACCAATCTAGCAAATTTCAATGTGTAAAAATTGATATAGGCAAGCCTTAAATATGTCCCTCTAACTTTCCAAAACATCATAAAACCTGTAAATTGGGGTACTTTTGTACTTGTGAGACATTACTGAATACAAATGTGAGTGTTTTGAGCAGTAAAATGTATAATGATGATTAGTGATGTCCCGAACGGTTCGCCACGGACTGCGAACATATGCGCTGTTCGGTCCGTCCCTATTCGTCATCATTGAGTAAACATTGACCCTGTACCTCACAGTCAGCAGACACATTCCAGCCAATCAGCAGCAGACCCTCCCTCCCAGACCCTCCCACCTCCTGGACAGCTCACTAAGAATGCAGCTTCACAATGAATGTAAGATGGATGCTGTCCAGGAGGTGGGAGTGTCTGGGAGGGAGGGTCTGCTGCTGATTGGCTGGAATGTGTATGCTGACTGTGAGGTACAGGGTCAAAGTTTACTCAATGATGACATAGGGGGCGGACCGAACAGCGCATATGTTCGCCATCCGTGGCGAACCGTTTGGCAAACCGTTCGGGACATCACTACTGATGATATCATCAGTAAAAGAGCAGTTTTTCATTTGTGAAAAATTCTGAAAAATCTTTTAATGCTAACTTTTGGCCAGGGTTTGTGACTAAGTGCCCTTTTAAAAAAGACTGGACATGGGGTCAGCTGAGTGATGACATGATGCCAGGCCATCACGCTCATGGAGTGGAGGAGCTGGCGTGGTGAAAACTCTCCTTGTGGAGGGGTAAGCTGAGGACGGTGCTGGAAATGAGATACTTAGCAGGCTGAAGTGATACCCCGAGCTCTCAGTTGGCTCGAATGTGGGAGAGTGACAGGCACAACAAGGAGCTTGCCTTGGTAATGAGCAGAATGGAGCCTCTGTCTTGCTGTCTTGTAGTACAGATAAATATCGGAAGGTATAGTGGCAGAGACAGCCGCGTTTGCACATTTTAAACAAACGGAAGCCATTTAACCTGCAGGCAACAAACCCTCAGATAAGTGCAAGACTTCTTTTTTTTCCTCTCTCTCATCATTTTGTGGCTATAAAAGGATATTAAAAGCATTAATAAGCAATTTGCGTTATTTAAGAATATTATTCTGGGAAAGCACAAACTGACAGCTCTCTTTCTAAATTATTCCTTCCATGAGAAATGTCCTGTTTTGTTTTTTTTCTGTTATCTCTTCTTGCAAATAATCACTATCGTGGCGGGTACTAAGAAGGAAACAATACATAGTGAAATAGATAGGAGAAGGAAGGAAAGAGAAAGGAAAAGACAGGTTAAAAGAGAAGACCTCCCTGCAAAATCGATATTGCAAAATGGCAGCTAAGAGAATGCCTAAAAATAAACTCCCCAAAAGAGATAAAAAAAGAAGTGAAGATAGAAAAACTACTGTCCTTCTTCTCACCACATTCAGTAAATAACTGTAAATGAACAGTAAGAGTGAGTATCAGTGGAAAAAGAAGAGGTGAGAAAAGAGATAACAGACCCTTTGGAGAGTCAGACAGTCTTACAACAACAACTAACTTTAGCACTTGACTCTCAGTTTTAAAAAAATCTAATGAGAAATACAAGTCAATATGTACAATCTAAAAAAGGATATTATAGCCTTAGGTACCAAAGTTAAAGAAAATGAAGAAAAATTGGAACATTTGGAGTTTCAAATTTTAAATTACAAAGAAATCAATAATCAACAGGAAAAAAGAATGCAGATCATGGAACAAAAATAGCAGATATATAAGATCATTCCAGAAGGGACAATTTGAGGCTAAGAGGAATTACAAAATCCATTACGAATGAAAATTTAGAAATATTTGTCAACAATTTTTTCTCCAAACTTGGGATTGTTGAAGCGGATAATCTCCACATATGTAATAGATGTCACAGGACGGGAAGATGCCCTAACTCAATGGAAGGTGCAACCAGAGACGTACTAATTCACTGTACAACTTTAAGAATTAAAGATAATATTGTAAAAGCCATGAAAAAGACCTCCCTACCAGAACCGTATAAAGAAATAAAAATATTACCGGATCTATCTTTTTTACAAGATCTAAAAGACGCACATTTGCACCTATGACTGCAATTCTAAGAAAAAAATATATTAGATACAGATGGGGCTTACCAGTTAAGATAATTCTCACTCATGAACACAAAAACGTCTCATTTATTACTCCAGAATAATTAAAGACATGGATTGAAGAAAACTCCTCGTTGCCAAAAACATAGAGAAGAAAATATTTGTTTTTTTCTCTCTCTCTCCATCTCCCTTTCTTTTGGTAATATAAAGGCATAGACTCAGTAGAAAATAATACCTATGAACTTGTTATCTAAATGGCACTCCCTTGTGCATATTGGAGAAAATATATGCTGAGGGAGAGAGGGAGGAAGATAGATTAAGATAAGTCAATAATGATATATATAATTTTTTTCAACTTTAATATACATTTTTTTTCTTCTCCTTTTTGTGATAATATAAAGGTCTATATATTCGAACAAATGTACTTATGAACTCGATAACTAGAAATACATTTTTGTTTTGTGCATTTCAGAGAAATTATGTGGGGGAGGGTAGGAGGATGAGGAATTGAGTTTAATTAAAGATTGATTTTTTTTTAATTTAATTTTTAATTTTCTCTTTGGGCACAAAGTGTTGATTACAAAAATATAATCAAGAAATATTTTGAAATACCCTATTAGAAACATAAAATAGTCCACTAAGGGACAATATTGTGGTGACCACATGTTTAGGCTTAAATCATATAGAGGAGAACGGGAAAGGGGAGAGAGAAAAAGAAATTTAAAAAAAACAAGGGTGATAGTTCAAGTTAATGGTTAAGAGAAACAACACAATTTTATATAAATAATGTACTAGTTTCACATGAATATAGAAAATGGCTAAAAAATATGAAATAGTTATAGTTAGAACACACTTTAATGATAAAATTTGAATATATTAAAATCACTTGGAAAATAGTTGTCAAATTAGATTATAATGACTATAAGGAAAGTTAAAATAATAAATCCACTTTGCACAAATTAATATAAAACACAGACATAGGAGAAGGGTAAAAATAGATAAAATGGGTTTTTATAAGGAAAAAAGGAAAGAAACAAGGGAGGGAAAAGGGGGGAAAAGAAAGAAAACTTTTTCAAATAATTTTTTCTCTTTTTTGCACTATATATAGTACACACACACACACACACACACACACACATATATATATATAGTACAAAACAGAGAAAAATTCATAAAAAAACAACAATGCTTTCTTTCTTTTTTCCCCTTTCCCTTATAAAATATTATATTTTAACTAAAACAATGCTTTGATTCTATGTAACTCGCCATCTTAAAAAAAAAAAATGACAAACACATAGACTGTACAAATATATTTTTAAATTAAGATTCTTATACACAGTTTCTGAAGAAATACATGGAAGAAAACAGACCTGAGAAATTTAAATTAATACTTGTAAAATGGGGAAGCTTGAGGGTTATCGATAATATAAGAAAAAAGAAAGGGAGAGAGAGAGGAGGAGGAAAAGAGAAAAAATAAAGTTATCTTTTCCAACGCTGTAAAAAGATAGTTTTATAAAGATCCACGCTAGCTCCACTGCCATATTAGATATGGCATTCAATATTCGCATTAGTACAGGTACAATGCGGAACCCGGCTTGCATATACAGGATATGCAAGGCTGAGAGTTTTAACTGTGTATTGTGGTTCTTTTTCTATTGTCGGGGTATATCCAATCCCCAAAATAAAAAAGGTAAAAAAGGTAAGGGTGCACCTAAGATGTATAGTAAACCATATATAATGTATAAAATATAACAATTATATAAAATATAGGATTTAAAATTATAGGATAAGTGAAAAAATAGTCCAAAACACTTATCGAAAGTTCGTAATAGCAGATTCTCCTTGTAGAGACAGCAGATCTTAGGACGTCAGACGGAGTTGGAACTTCAAAGTAGTATGCTTGAATCCGATGAGGTATATATAAAAGGAAAGCAGAAAAAAGAAACTCCAATGGTACAGTATATCAATCAAAATATAGATTTTGAAATAGTGCAAATGGTCCTACTCACACTTTATGGAGCTAGAACTTAGCTCCAATTTATGCGCATTAAGTGGAATAATCCCCACTCACGGATATGTAGAGTAGTGTTTGATTGGAGAATTTCTAGTCCACGCTCGGCGTGTGCTGCCTTTTTACCATTTTGTGTGGCAGTTGAGCGCTGATTTAATCCCTTTTTATATCCAATCCCCGCCTGGTTAAACAAGTAGTGACTAGATAATATGTTCTTAATGTTTTTTTGTGTAAGTCTGGCGAGGCAGCACTGAAAGGAGAAAGTGAAATACTGAGTAAAGAAACATTAGAATAGTAACATTAAATGCTCAAGGGATTAACTCTCCGCAAAAGAGGTCGTTAGTATACCACTTTCTAAAACAAGAAAACATACAGATTTGTGCTCCCCAAGAGGGGAACTGGACAACAGGTGAAGAGCAAAGAATGATATCTAAAGATTTCCCACTGATTTTCAGTTCGTGCTTGGAGAGCAAGAAAAAGAGAGGAGCAGCAATCCTCTTTTCAAGGAATCTAGTACCTGAAATAGGAATCTAGTACCTTTTTTTAACTTCTTTTCATCTGAAATAATATACCAGGAAAAAGATAAGGATTATTATATTATTATTGTATTATTTATATAGTGCCATCAGATTCCGTAGCGCTGTACAATAGGATGCTAGATATCTGTTCTTGATTAGCAAGATTGGTAGAGATATTTTTGCTTTGGTTAACCTTTATGTTCCTAACCAATCTCCAATTAAGTTTATAAAGAAGATGTTTCTTAAGATTGATAGAATAAAACAATGCAGCCTGATTCTCATGGGTGATTTTAACTGCACAATGGATCCAATGCTTGACAAAAAAATAAGTATTCACATGAAAGTAGATAGAAATGTGATACATACTGCAAAAAGAGTAAGAGAGCTTATAAGAGAAAATGTTTTGATGGATTTGTGGAGGATTACAGATTAGATTTTACCTGTTTTTCGAAAACTTATTTAAGTTATTCAAGGATAGATATGATTTTTGGAGCTAGACACCTAAGTTTTAAAAAATAGATATTAAAACTCTAGTATGGTCAGGTGACAATCCTGTTGTGCTGGAACTAAAAGAAGAGCAGAAAAGAGTACAAAATAATTGGAGGATAAACAACCTTCTAAAGAAGAATATCAAAAACAAATAAAGAAAGTAACAGATCATTTCTTCAAAGAAAATTCGGACAGAGACGTTTCAGCCCCCATGACATGGTGCGCATACAAATGCATAATTAGATGGGTGCTGATTAAAATAGGAGACAGGAGAAGAGAAAAACCCCACATGGATTAGCAGATCACTATATCAAACTTGATGAATTAACCAGACAAAATAAACTTAACCTAGATAGCGAGCGAACACAAAAAATAGTAGAAGCAGAAACAATTATGAATAATTTACTCATAGATTGAGTTAATAGGGGACTAGAACACCTCATCAGGAATTGGTACTATCAAGAGAATAAGGTTAATAATACAATGTGTAATAAAGTAAAAAAAATAAAAGCAAAGAAAAATAGTACCTTCATTAGGTCAAGGAATGAGATACTATTGACTCTGGCAAAGATAGGGACCGCCTTCAAAGAATTTTATCACCAATTATCTAATCTTCAAACTAAACCTACACACGTACAGATAAAAAACTATTTAGATAAAATAAAACTACCTCACTTAACAGAATAACAATGTAAAATATTAAATAAGAAGATTTCAGAGGATGAGTAGAAAGGGTTATAAAAAGGTTGAAGGGGGGGAAGTCACCTGGTCTGGATGTATTTAACAACTTGTTCTATAAAATATTGAAAGACGTCATAAAAGAACCCCTCACTAAAATATTTAACGTGATAGCGGAAGGGAAGAAAGTCCCTCGATCTGGCAAATGGAACCAGACAGGGTTGTCCGCTTTCCCCGATTTCATATATTCTGACATTGGAACCGTTGGCCTTTCAGATTAGAGAAAACAAAAAGATTTCAGTATAAATTCCAGTGAATTAAAACTGAGCATGCATGCTGACGATGTGATAGTGACCCTAGAGGATCCCAAAAATTCATTAGGAGAAATTATTAAGGTTTTAGAACAATTCTCAGAGTTGTCCGGCTATAAGCTTAACTTTAACAAAACCATAATAAATAATGTCACAACACAAACTAAAGAGCTAAATATAAATTCTACTAGGCATCAAGTTTGAAATATCTGGGCATAACGATATGCGCTGACCCAAATAAAATAATGGAAGCAAACTTCCTCCCTTTACTTAAACAAATGATTAAACAGTTAAAAGACTTGGGAAAGATGGAATTTTCATTGTGGGGAAGAATAAATATTTTAAGATCATATGTGCTCCCCATATGGTTATACATTTTCCGTATGGTACCCTTTTCAGTTCCAAGTAGCTGGCTTGCTATGATTCAAGCATCATTTAGGAAATTTATCTGGCGCAGTAAAAAAAAATCAAGGCTAAAACTAGATTGTCTTAAATTGAAACCTGCACACGGGGGTCTTTCTATGCCAGACATACAGGTATATGATAAAGCAAGCATGCTAATGCATGCATTTGTGACACAAAATAATTCATCAAAAGAAGAAAACTGGTATGAAGTTGAAAAAGACCTAACAAAACAGAAAAATTTAGGGTTTGAATTTTGAACAACAGAAGCCCCCAAAATATCTATAGCTAAAACTTGTTTAAAGGACCACTATAGGCACCCAGACCACTTCAGCTCAATGAAGTGGTCTGGGTGCCAGGTCCCACTAGTTTTAACCCTGCGGCTGAAAACATAGCAGTTTCACTGAGGGTTAATCCAGCCTCTAGAGGCTGTCTCACTGACAGCTGCTAGAGGCACTTCCGCGATTCTCACTGTGAAAATCACAGTGAGAAGATGCTGGATGTCCATAGGAAAGCATTGAGTAATGCTTTAGTTTGGGCTAGTTAAATGCGCGCGCAGCTCTTGCCGTGCATGTGCATTTGGATCTGATGTCGGCAGGGGGTGGAGAGTTCCCCAGCATAGAGGGAGCCTGGCGTTGGAGAAAGGTAAGTGGCTGAAGGGGTTTTAACCTATTCAGCCCAGTGGATGGGTGGCCCTGAGGGGGCCCCTGATGACCCTATAGCGCCAGAAAACCGAGTTTGTTTTCCTGGCACTATAGTGCTCCTTTAATCTTAGACCATATTTTAACTAACTGGCAGAAATTTAGGAAGAAATGGAAGATAAACAACAAAGTCCTAATAAATACTTCCATGGAAATTCTAGCAAACAATATCAAAGATATAAATCTCAGAAAATGATATAGAAGTGGCTTATCGACAATAAATGATTTATTAGAGAACAAAAGTATTAAAACACTGACATAAATTTCTGAAAAAGCACAAGAACTTAAAGGCAATTTTTTTTTACTGATTTTAATGCATATAAGCAGGGAGGGTATGTCAGGTTGCTATTAAGACTGGGGGGTAACCCCGGTAGATAAAGATAATTGAAAGCAAAAGAACAAGGAGAGACTCGGAGGTTGAGACTGTTTAAACCTCACCGGTCTGCCTTATAAGATTAGGAGAGCAACCTATGTAATAAAAAGTAACTTTTAATAAGTATATTAAAATCCCAACACATGTGGGAAAGAAAAGTAATTACAAATCCTAATAAATACTAACTAACGCCAAAACCTAACATAAATGTTGCTGAAAACTAGGAGGGGAGAAAAGGAAAAATAAAATCTTTAAATAAATAGAACCTATCTGCAAAATAGCAGGTAACAGGTTGGTGAGGGAAGGTAGGAGTATGAATAAAGGGAGGACTGGCACCTAGTCCAAAAGCTATGCACTAGCATGCCTTCAAGGGCACCCGTTAAAAAAATCGAATCCTCCAAACCTCTCAAGCTCCCAAACATATATACCAAAGCATAAAGCAAAAACCCTTATCCCGCTAGCCCCCAGCAACAAAAATTAAATAATAATACGTAATACTAGAATATCGATCTTATTCTAAAATCATAGCACCTGGCGAAATGCGCTTCTGGACTATTTTAGCAGTATAATGATTAGGGATGATTCTGCAGCTATTTCTTAAGACAAGGACCAGCCACCACGCTATGATTTTAGAATAAGATCGATATTCTGGTATTATGTATATTATTTAATAATGTGTTTTCGAGAAATTTTTACTTATGAATAAAAGGATATATCATGAAATAATTATAAAAATACAAATAATTCAAAGAAAGACCGAGGCAAAAGACATGCTAGTTTTATGTAAGGAATTGTTACGATTGGGAGAAAAAAAAGAGCTTAACTAGGGCTGCTGAGAAGTGGGAAAGAGACATACAAGTTAACATTTTTCAAAAGGATTTAATAGGAGCATTCCAGAAAGTATGTAAATCATTCAGATGTCCGAATCTAACAAAGATGCAATTCAAATTCAATAATTGTATATATTGGGTTCCAAGCCATCTCAACAGGATGTGGGCTATACTGATAGGTGTTGGAGGTGTGAATCATATAAATGTGATTTATTACATATCTGGTGGAAGTGTAAACCTATTTTAAGGATTTGGGGACAGGTAAAGTAATTAGTAAGAGTAAACTACCACTGAAACCAGAATCATTTCTATTACATTAAAATTTTCCAAAAATGTCCAAAGCAGAATACAACATTGTAGTTCATCTCTTACTGGCAGTAAAGATCACAATAGTCAGAAAATGGAAAATGTTATATACCGCCATTGTGGACTGAGGTTTAAAACCAACTTATTTTTCAATTAAATATGGAAAAAGGAATAGATAACTATCAAAATTTTACCCAAGAGAGGAATCATAATTGGGATATATGGATTAAATCAATCCCTGAGTGAGCAAAATAAACAAAAATCTCAGTAATAAGTCGAGAAAACATTTATCCTTTCTAAGAGCTGTCCCGCCGGACATTTATGTTGTTATATTTGTACCCTCTTCTAAAAAGATGGGATAATTTTATATTATGAATAGAGGGGGAGAAGAATATTGTATGTTTAATGTCTATGTATGGTAATGTTTTTTTTCTGTAAAAAACAAAACAAAAAAATGAATAAAGAACAAATAAATGAAAAAACAGACAAAAAAGACTGGACATATCCCATTTTGAATATTTTGTGATGTCTGCTTTTGCAAATGGTATGCCATGATGGAGGTAATTTTCATTCCTTGGCTGCAATACAGTCTCAAAGGCAACATAGGCCCAGTAAATCAATCTGGCATATTTTATTGTGCAATAAACAAAAAGACAAAAAATCGATATTTGACCCTGTAACTTTTCAAAATCCCATAAAACACATTGCTGAAAACAAATATGTGTATTTTATTGCAGTAAAAACTCACAGTATTATGATATTCACAGTTAAAACGCCATGCAAAACTAAAAAAATAGCAAAATGCCTTAATTTTTCCCACTTTTTTAGTTTGTATTCATATAAAGTTGTGTTTCTTATATAAATTTAGACGTGAAATGAAAGCCCTGTTTCTACAGAACAAAATGATATATAATAAGTGTGAGTGCACTTAATATGAAAGAGGTAAATTATTGTTGAACAGACATATAGTCAGCTTCTAGGGTTTACCAAATGGAAAAATAAATAAAAAATATAAAACAATATGTGATATAGTAAAAGTCCACAATCTCTAAAAGTCACTTAAAGCCTCTTATGGGGAGAAAATAGTCCAAATTTGTATTATGGGCATTCTACTGGGAATACCTTAAAAGAAAAAAGAAACATATACTGGGAATACCTTGAAAGCAAAAAGAAACAGAATATAGTATAATACTGTTACATTTATTGCCCCAGTACAAAAAAATTCCCCCCCAAATATGGAAATCTCACAAGATAAAATAGTGGTACTTATCATTAAGGACCACAGTATCAAAATCGCAGCTAGTTCTCTCAGGGTAGCAGACAGGATGCCTGGTTCTCCCAAAATGACAAAACGACAACGTCTGTTTCGTGCACAGAGGCAGGCGGGTATGACACTTCACAAGCGGAGAAACACCGGCAATAAGTCCTACTAGTTGTTGTACATCATTTGGTCCCAGAATGCCATAATACGAATTTGGACTATTTTCTCCCCATAAGAGGCTTTTCCATTTGTTATACCCTTATACAATTTTAAGGGGGAACATTTATTAAGCGCTGGCAATTTTTCATTTGCATTGTACATATAGAATTTGGGAAAATTGTTTGTTTGCTTCAGCTGCTGACACTAATTGTACATTTTTAGGTGCTATATTTTGCACTTAGCCACTTTCTACACTAATACTAACATCAGGTTGGATAGCCAATTAGCTAGGACGTAGTGTTCTATATTATATATGTGCTCTCTTTTTCAAGCTTCTAGGGTTTGTTTACATTTTGTTTTGATCAGAACTTAGAACTTCAGTTAGAAATTGCACACAGTCTGTAATTTAAATGGTGACACCCTCGTTTTCTGGTCAATCACATGGTTAATTAGTCAAATCAGAAAAGACCTTCGGCATCCCGCCCTTATGACTTACATTAGTACCATATTCATATTTTCTGGTGTGGCCAGAACCTCTCATCACAGGTTCTAACATGCCCTATTGGGTAGTGAGTCTGCTCATGGAGCCCCCAAAGGTGACATTGGGGCACCTGCGATACGTCACTTCCAGTACACAGTCCACTCAAAAATGTCCATTCACGGGGCGGGGCCTGGACAGCATGGCGGCTGGACGTGTATCATGTGAGCTCCAAGCTCAATTCTCGTATTTAGCCTGATTACCACACACCAGCCAGCCAAAATGCCAAAAACAAGACTCACCTGCATCTGGAGCTAGCCAGGGAACCCTGGATACGCATCCCACGGGTGCATGGCACATCAGACGGAGGTCGATGGAGTGAGGCCTAGCACAGTCGCCGGACGGGTGGAGCAGCGACCCCCGCTTTGTGTGACTCTGGGACCTCCCAAGCTTGCCTCTCAGCCCTGTTCCCCCTCCCTGGACCGGCGGGAGTCAACCTAATCTACTAAAGCTACAACCTAGCAGACACACAAAATGGCGACTTGAAATACCCAGCGGGACTCAGAAACCCAGCAATCCGAGGCAGCGCCTCTCACCCCTGCGGAGCTAACACAGGACAGGCTGGATGAAGTCTTCGACCACTTCTGGGCCGCGTTGGAGGCACGCCAAGCTACAGCAAGGCAGCGGCATCAAGAGGAGGACCAGGAGGCGGAGGGCCGGGTGGTGAGTGGAACCCCCCCCATCACACACACCTCCAAAGCACACAAACCCTCCACTAAGGGATCACCCAGGCCGAGGGCCACTAGGGGTAGAGCCCCACGGCATCATCCACACAGACGGAGGATCGCCCGCAGACAGCGGCTACCTACCACCAGGACCTCCTGTCTACCCCATATAAGGGAGGACTGGGACCCCAGGAGCCCCCATGTCCGTGGCAAGAAGATGCTGGCCTGCAGAGCGGCCTGGGGCAGGAGGGATGCCCATCAGAGCCACCAGAGCACTGCAGCCTCCTTAAACCTCAGTGCACAGGACGCTCGTTTCCCGTCCTCGGGCATAGGCTGAACACAGGTTTGCTGCCTAAAGCAGTACCATCACTATGGGACAGACCACAATAGCAGATGCCACTGAAGGGACTCCTATATGTTACCCACACATGCCAACCTGCCTGAGTACCCCATATGTACACAAACGGCGGCTGCCAGTTATTAATTTTTATGTTTATGCTTTTCTCATTTATGTTTGCTAGTTTAGTGTTCTATCCAGACCTCTACTGTATATACTACAATGACATATAGATACAGGGCCAACGGTCTTTAACCTCCATAACTGAACCGGGGATAGGAACAGCTTGTTTCATGTTCAACTTCATGTTGCCTAAAGCGTAGACAAGTATATAATCCTTAGAATACCCTACTTAATCCGTTGCCTATTCAGTTATAAGCTTGCATAAAATATTACGACTGTACCTGCTATATATGATGCTATATACCCAACCTTCTTAGCATGTGATGCAATCGAATATTCGCAAACACACTGTTTGCATAGCTAGACAGGATTATCAGCCCAGCTGGACCCTTGTCAAAAATGTCCCTTCAGTAGACCCATTGTTACAACTGTTTCGCCAATGCATGAGGAATGCCGTTGGGGTACCTCATGCGAGTATGTTAATTTTGAAATTCATGGCAAAATCATTACATATATAGGCTTACTTTTTCTTATACTAAGCTCCAATTTGCCTATATACATGTCTAGATTGTTAATTCTTTGCAAACCTTTACTGGAAGCCTATACTCGATGTGTACTCCAAGCGTGTTCCTACAGTCCTGATTCTATTAATTAATTCAGTACTCTAATGCAACTTGCTTTACTATGCATACTTAGTCACTCAAGTACTACCAACCTACCTACTTAAACATAAAAATTGTTCATGTATTCTCGACTACCCCATTGTTACAAGTGTCTCGACATTGCATGAGGATTGCCGTTGGGGTACCTCACGCACGTATGTTAACTTAATATGCACTGCAAAAAAAAAAAATAAAATAATAAAATGTCAATTCACTTGCACATCACTCATTAGATTTCTTTCAGACAATTGCATAATGCAGATGAACACTGTTTTAAGATTTGTAAGACCCTATTTTAGTGCTTCACTATCAACATAGGTGTTAAGCTTATTTGTAGACTATTTGTTAAATTGGTGAGGAGAGTAAGGTCAACCCCACACGTGTGTTCAGAGCTGCTATCTGTTCTTGATCATTTAAAGCGCAGTATGCTCTTCTTTTTTTTTTTTATAGAAACTGAAATAGTCTGGACTCTTATATGGCATTGTAGCTTCATAGAATTGTGGCAAAAGGATACATTTGGGGTATCATTATACTCAGCAGATGTAGCTAAACACAATACAGGATTTTGTACAGGAATAGAACGCACCAGCTTTACGAAATACAGGGAGTGCAGAATTATTAGGCAAATGAGTATTTTGACCACATCATCCTCTTTATGCATGTTGTCTTACTCCAAGCTGTATAGGCTCGAAAGCCTACTACCAATTAAGCATATTAGGTGATGTGCATCTCTGTAATGAGAAGGGGGTGTGGTCTAATGACATCAACACCCTATATCAGGTGTGCATAATTATTAGGCAACTTCCTTTCCTTTGGCAAAATGGGTCAAAAGAAGGACTTGACAGGCTCAGAAGAGTCAAAAATAGTGAGATATCTTGCAGAGGGATGCAGCACTCTTAAAATTGCAAAGCTTCTGAAGCGTGATCATCGAACAATCAAGCGTTTCATTCAAAATAGTCAACAGGGTCGCAAGAAGCGTGTGGAAAAACCAAAGCGCAAAATAACTGCCCATGAACTGAGAAAAGTCAAGCGTGCAGCTGCACGATGCCACTTGCCACCAGTTTGGCCATATTTCAGAGCTGCAACATCACTGGAGTGCCCAAAAGCACAAGGTGTGCAATACTCAGAGACATGGCCAAGGTAAGAAAGGCTGAAAGGCGACCACCACTGAACAAGACACACAAGCTGAAACGTCAAGACTGGGCCAAGAAATATCTCAAGACTGATTTTTTCTAAGGTTTTATGGACTGATGAAATGAGAGTGAGTCTTGATGGGCCAGATGGATGGGCCCGTGGCTGGATTGGTAAAGGGCAGAGAGCTCCAGTCCGACTCAGGCGCCAGCAAGGTGGAGGTGGAGTACTGGTTTGGGCTGGTATCATCAAAGATGAGCTTGTGGGGCCTTTTCGGGTTGAGGATGGAGTCAAGCTCAACTCCCTGTCCTACTGCCAGTTCCTGGAAGACACCTTCAAGCAGTGGCACAGGAAGAAGTCCGCATCCTTCAAGAAAAACATGATTTTCATGCAGGACAATGCTCCATCACACGCGTCCAAGTACTCCACAGCGTGGCTGGCAAGAAAGGGTATAAAAGAAGAAAATCTAATGACATGGCCTCCTTGTTCACCTGATCTGAACCCCATTGAGAACCTGTGGTCCATCATCAAATGTGAGATTTACAAGGAGAGAAAACAGTACACCTCTCTGAACAGTGTCTGGGAGGCTGTGGTTGCTGCTGCACGCAATGTTGATGGTGAACAGATCAAAAACACTGACAGAATCCATGGATGGCAGGCTTTTGAGTGTCCTTGCAAAGAAAGGTGGCTATATTGGTCACTGATTTGTTTTTGTTTTGTTTTTGAATATCAGAAATGTATATTTGTGAATGTTGAGATGTTATATTGGTTTCACTGGTAATAATAAATAATTGAAATGGGTATATATTTGTTTTTTCTTAAGTTGCCTAATAATTATGCACAGTAATAGTCACCTGCACACACAGATATCCCCCTAACATAGCTAAAACTAAAAACAAACTAAAAACTACTTCCAAAAATATTCAGCTTTGATATTAATTCGTTTTTTGGGTTCATTGAGAACATGGTTGTTGTTCAATAATAAAATTAATCCTCAAAAATACAACTTGCCTAATAATTCTGCACTCCCTGTACACATTAAAACATCTTGTAAAAATTTGTGTATGTCAAAAAACTGAAAAAATTCAATAAAAACACAGTAAAATAATATTTTACAGAGACTGGAGGTGGAATGGCTATGTAAAAAGTGTCAAAATAACCTTCAGTAAATAGCATGTGATGGATACTTTATACAGATATATACTTTTGTGCAGCAATTTTGTTTTCTGTGATGGCTATTAAACTTACAAGACAAAAATACCAACTTCTACAATTGTTTCGCATTGAAGTTTCATTTTACTGCTTGTATTTTGTGATCAGTAACTTTCAAAATAAACTGAAATCCTAGACATGTTATGTACTCTGTAAATCAAGACAGATAAATAAATAAATATATTTTGCTTTAATTTTCCTAAACTGTTTATAATATGCACACATTATTGTTGCCAAACCTGTAAAAAAAAAAAATTCTTTTTTTTTTCCTGTTTTTTTCTTTCTTTCTTTTTTATAATAAATGAGAATTTATATATGTATATGTCACATAAAACTAAAGACAGTATATAATGTGTGCTGGTGCAATAAATAAGAGACATACAAATTGTGACACACATACTCACTGACAAATACACACTCTCTTAGAGACCCACACACTCAATGACGGACAGACACACACTCACTGACAGACATGCACTCATTCAATGACAGACACACACATTCACTGACAGAAACATTTAGTGACGGACACACACACTCACTGATAGACACTCACTTACACACACACGCATTCACTGACAGACACACAATGACAGACAGACACACACATTCACTAACACTCACTGACAGACATCCTCACTAACAGACACACACACACATTCACTGACAGATACAAACACGAATACTGACATGCTTATACACATTTTCTCATACACTAATACACTATTTTTTTTAAATTTTACTTTAAGTCCACCCTGGGCACTGAAATGGCCGATTAAATTTTATATAGAAAAAAATTAAGTTATGCAGTGCACTTCAAGGTAAATAATGCACAAGCATCATACACCCTACACAGCAGTGAATTAGGGATAACAACAAATGAGAAGATTTAGGAATTTTTATAGACAACAAACTAGTAATGCAGTATCGTCAGAAGCTGCTAAGGCCAGTAAGGTATTGTCATGTATAAATAAGGGGCATTAATTCTCAGGATAATGTCATTTTACCTCTTTCTAAATTTATGGTAAAAGATGCTTGTATATGCTACTGAATTCTGAACCTGTTCTAAGAAGGATATTATGGCACTAGAAAAGTAGGGCTACAAAATTAATAAAATGAATGAGCATTTAGTTATAAAGAAAAGTTAACACATTTAAATCTCTTTATTTTGGAAATTATAGCATTATCCAAATATATTTGGGCCCAGTACACCATTGAAAATCTATTCATAAATGGGACTTTTGCATGGGCACTGGGTCATGCATTTAGACGAGATTTAGTCTAAGGCAAGGAAGTTTTTTTTTACTATTGGGAACAATAAGGATATGTAATTCTCTTAGCACCAGAAGAGAGTTGTTTTATCAGAGTCTACACAGATGTTGGATAAATAAATACAAAACCTAATATTTATCATTTTTAATTGGTGGCATATGGCTTCTTGATCCAGTGGATATCGACGCCATTCTGCAGGGTCAAGAAGGATTTTTCCCCTAGTTTGTTGCAAATTTGGAAGCACTCCAACCTGGGTTTTTAGCAGCATTTTGCATCAACAGCATAAACAAATGTGAGAAGGCTGAACTTGATGGACGGATGTTAATGCCCTTGGTAAATATGATGAATATATTGATATTCATTTAAATAAATAAATATAATTTTATACTCGGGACCCCCCAGAATAATGTCAGTTTCCAAATAAATTAGCAACCTATGCCATTCTATTAAATGTAAATTGAGTAAATATTAAATATAAAAGGAGGAGATGTAGGCATCATTCTCTCCCCTCAATGTACCTTTCAACCAATCATAACTCCCCCTGCCTGTCCGCCTATTAAACCCACTCCTTTAAGAATTGCTTTCATCTACCGCCCCCCTCCCCCGGTCATGGTAGGCTATTCATTGAGCACTTTTCTTCCTGGCTTCCCCACTTCCTCTCATCTAGCACTCCTTCCCTTATACTTGGGGATTTCAATATCATAATCAACAACTCGAACAGCACTGATGCCTCTCGTCTGCTCTCTGTAACCTCCTCCTTTGGCCTTTCGCAATGGTCTAATTTAGCAACCCATACAGTGGGAAACACTCTTGATCTCACCTTTGCCAATCTCTGTACTGCCTCTTATCTCTCCAATATTCCTTTTCCTCTATCTGACCACCATCTGCTGACTTTTGACATCGGCATACCTAAGACCCAATTGACACCACCGTGTATACATCAATCTCACAGAAACCTCCAAAGTCTTGACCTAGAGCATTTCTCCACTAATCTCTAAACTCTCCTTTTACCTATCTCAAACCTCACCTGTTCTAGCTCTGCAACCTCCTTCTACAATTCCAGCCTCTCCTCTCAACTAGACATCATGGCATCTCCTACATTTAAACGCAGAAAGCGCCCCCCCAACAACAACCTTGGCACACAAAGCTGACTCGATATCTCCAAAAATGCTCCAGAACTGCTGAACGCTGTTGGAGAAAGCCTCACTGTGCGTCTGATTTGCTCCACTATAAATTTATGCTGCGCTCATACAGCTTGGCTCTTTCCTCTACAAAAGTAAATTACTTCAATACCCTCACAACCACACTCTCCCGCGAACCCAAACAACTGTTTCACACATTTAACTCTCTTCTTTGCCCTATTGTTCCTTCTCCACCAACTAACTTGACCGCCTCAGACTTTGCAACTCACTTCACTGACAAGATCTCTACAATTAGGGAAGAGATCTCTCATCTTTCTTCTTCCCCTTACAATACCTCCCTCTGCTGTTCTATGTTCATTCGCACCCGCTACAGCGGAAGAGGTTTCTTCTTTCTGCTCCTGTCCTCCCACCCTACCACCTGCTCCCTAGATCCAATTCCCTCGCATCTCATCCGTACTATGTCTTCTTCTCTTTCTCTACCTCCCACTAAAATTCTCAATCTCTCCCTCTCCTCTGGCATATTTCCATCACCCTTTCATACATGTAAATGTAACCTCAATTCTAAAGAAGCCCAACCTTAACCTTACTCCCCGTCCAACTACTGTCCTATCTCACTACTGCCTTTTGCATCTAAGATCCTTGTAAGAGTTGTGTATGTGAGATTGACAGACTTCTTCGAGTCCAACTCTCTGCTAGACCCGCTTCAGTCTGGTTTCCGCGCTAAGCACTCTGTGGAAATGGAACTGACCAAAGTATCCAATGATCTACTCACTGCAAAATCTTGTGGTCACTACTCTATCCTAATTCTCCTTGACCTTTCAGCGAATTTTGACACTGTTGATCATCAACAGCTTCTTCTCATCCTCCGCAATATCGGTCTACATGATATTGCGCTCTCCTGGTGCTTCTCCTACCTCTCTTTCAGTGTTTATTTCTCTGGCTCTGCTTCTTCTCCCCAACTCCCCTCTGTTTGTGTCCCCCAAGATTCAGTCCTTGGTCCCCTACTGTTCTCTATCCCTCCCTTGGTAAACTCATTAGCTCCTTTGGCTTCCAATATCATTTCTATGAGGATGACACGCAGATCTATCTGTCCTCTCCTGATCTCTCCCCATCCCTCTTGACTAGTGTCTCTGACCACCTCTCTGCTATTTCTAACTGAATGGTTGCCCACTTCCTTAAACTTAACTTGACCAAAACTGCAATTTGGTCTTTCCTACCTCAAGTGTTACTACTCCTGTTTCTGTCTGTCTCCAAGTAAACTGTGCTAACATCAGCTTCACCATGCAGCCTCGCTGCCTAGGTGTTCTCTTTGACTCCGACCACTCCTTCATGCCTCATGTTCAGTCTATCGCCAAATCCTGCCGCTTCCATCTCAAAAACATTGAGCGCATCTGACCCTACTTAATGCCAGATGCGACTAAGGTGCTGGTCCATTTCACTGTCCTTTCTCGCCTTGACTACTGTAATCTGCTTCTCAGTGGTCTTACGTGCTCCCAACTAGCGCCATTAGAGTTCATAATATCAGTCTCACGCCTCACCCTTCTGTCAGTCCTTACATTGGCTTCCTGTAAGATATAGTGCTCAATTTAAAATTCTGGTTCTTGCTTTCAAATGTCTACATAATGCTTCTCTATATCTATCCTCCCTAATACACAAGTATGTCCTGTCTAGGCCCTTACGCTCTGCTGAAGACTTACGTCTATCTTCTGTCCATACTCCCACCTCTTCTCGAGGGCTGCACTGATCCTGTGGAACTCCCTTCCCTCCTCCGAAAAAATCATTAAAACCCCACTTCTTCATAAAATCATATCAATTAAACTGTTAATAGCTCACGACTGATTCCTCTTTTGCAACTATCATTAGTCTAATGTCCTTACCTTTTGTGCCACTTTACTCCACTCCCTCTAGCATGTAAGCTCATTGAGCAGGGCCTTCAACCCCTCTGTTCCTGTGTGTCCAACTTGTCTGGTTATAACTATATTTCTGTTCGTCCACCCATTGTAAAGCTCTGCGGAATTTGTTGGTGCTATATAATTAACATAATAATAATAATGCAATTTACTGTTACATTTACTTTCTCAGTCTGGCCCCCTATCGAATACAGTCATCAGGTTGTCCGTGGCTTGGTCCAGTGGTGTATCCTGGTTTTGTGCTGCCCTAGGCAGGAAAAAACTCAGGTGCCCCCCCCCCCCCCCCCCCCCCCCCCCTCGCCCTTCCCCAGCCCGCCTTCCTTTTTACACACACACATTCACTGACAGATATACATACATAAGCTAACAGACACACTCCGCGTACACACACTCACAGGCAAACACTCACACTATCAGACACACACACAGGCAAACACACACTCACTGACACACAGTCAGACACACACATACACACTAACAGACAAACACGATCAGACACACTCACTCACTAGCAGACACACACACACACTCACACAGTCAGACACACACACACTCACAGGCAAACACACTCACAATAACAGACACACACACTCACACTAACAGACACACACACACTCACAGGCAAACACACACTCACTGACACACAGTCAGACACACACATACACGCTAACAGACACAGACTAACAGACACACACTCACTCACTAGCACTCACACAGTCAGACACACACACACACTAACAAAACACACACACATTAACAGACACTCACAGACATATACACACACTCACTCAGATTAACACTTTTTTATTTACCCCCTCCCCAACCTCCTTACCTTTGGGAATGCTGGGGGGTTCCGTCTCTCCCTGGGGTCCAGTGGCTGCTGGGCTGGGCAGGCGGCTGGTGAGGGAGCACTTCCTCTGAGCTGTCTGCTCAGCTCCCTCGCGCGCCGCAAAGTGAGGCTGGGAGTCGGGTTGATGACGTCATATTCCAGCTCCCAGCCTCACTCTGCGGCGTGCGAGGGAGCTGAGCTGACCGCTCAGAGGAAGTGCTCCCTCGCCAGCCGCCTGCCCGCCCAGCGCCCAGCAGGTCAGTTAGCCGCGAGGCTAACAAGGCATTTGCCTGGGCATTTGGGGGCGGCGTTTTTTGCCGCCCCCTGGAAAATGCCGCCCAAGGCAAATGCCTTGTTTGCCTCGCGGCTAATACGCCCCTGGCTTGGTCAGACTTTATCTCATTCTGTTGTTATATACATAATAAAATTGCACGCAACAAACTTGGTATTGTTCTGATTTATTTGAAAAGCACTGTATTCTTAATACAAATTCAACCCTGCAATAGATGACAAAAATATTTTTACATTTTCAGACACCTTGAAGACACATTGAAGCACATTGATACCAAGTTATTTCTCAGAATTGTCTTCCTTAACTATAATGACAAGATAGGGTTGGTTTGTTAATTATAATGCATGCAAACATGGTGATATGAATAACTGACATCACATTTGAATATATCTCCATCTGTATTAAGGAGCCACAGCATTCCTTCATCATATGACACGTGCTTAAAAGGACCATATACATTCACCAGAGACCATGCAGTCCCGACTGGGTTTAAAACAGAGATTCCTTGCCTGTAGGGGAAGAAAAAGTAAAATTATATTAATTATATTTATCAAGTTACTTATGGTATCAGGGTTTGGCCAATCCCCAGGCCATGCCTCATTAATTTTCAATGACCCAATCTACCCTCCTCACCCTACTAAAATGTATTTTTACCCATCATTAGTCTTCCTTCTTCTAACTCTTCATTCCTAAGCACCCAAAACTGCAGTGCAATAAAATTAATCCATCCCCAGGGCCGTCTTTAACGCGGGGCAAACGGGGCAGCTGCCCCGGGCCCAGTTACTACTGGGGGGCCCAAAGCAGCTGCCCCGTGGCCCCACCGCCCATCAGGTGCTTGTATTGCGGCTGCCCATACTCTAAGGAGGCTCACCGGGTGGCCAATACATTTAGGGCCACCCGGTGAGCACGTTACAGCAGGGGCCCGGTCGGGTGCTGTGGCCCTTTAACAGCACGACCGGGCCCTCTGATTTACGGCAGCATGGGAGGAAGTGACGTCGGTGAGTCACTTCCTCCCTCTGAGATCATGAGCCGCGCAGGAGGAAGACTGAGCCAGGAGGCAACTCCCAACCACCCCAACCAGCACACTGGACCCCAGGGAAGGTAGGAAACTAGAGGGGGCTTTACAGTTTGCATATTATGTCAGTATGTGTGTGTTTATGTCTGTCAGTAGGTCTGTGTGTGTGAGTATGACTGTGTGTGTGTCTGTCAGTAGGTCTGTGTGTGTGAGTATGACTGTGTGTGTGTCTGTCAGTAGGTCTGTGTGTGTGAGTATGACTGTGTGTGTGTCTGTCAGTAGGTCTGTGTCTGTGTGTGAGTATGACCTGTGTGTGTGTCTGCCGTGGGCAGGTCTCAGGTCTGTGTGTGTATGACTGTGCGTCTCGTCAGTAGGTCTGTGTCTGTGTGTGTGAGTATGACTGTGTGTGCGGGTTCGTCAGTAGGTCTGTGTGTGCGAGTGGCGACTGCGTGCGTGTCTGGCCAGCAGGTCTGTGTGTGTGAGCATGACTGTGTTTATGTCTGTCAGTAGGTCTGTGTGTGTGAGTATGACTGTGTGTGTGTCTGTCAGTAGGTCTGTGTCTGTGTGTGTGAGTATGACTGTGTGTGTCCGTCGCAGGTCTGTGTCTGTGCGTGTGAGCATGACCGTGTGTGTGTCTGTCAGCAGGTCTGTGTGTCTGTGTGCGTGTATGACTGTGTGTGTGTCTGTCAGCAGGTCTGTGTCTGTGTGTGTGAGTATGATCGTGTGCGTGTCTGTCAGTAGGTCTGTGTGTGAGTATGTGGACTGTGTGTGCGTCTGTCAGTAGGTCTGTGTGTGAGTATGACTGTGTGTGCGTCTGGGCTGGGCAGGTGGTCTGTGTGCGTGAGTATGACTGTGTGCGTGTCTGTCAGTAGGTCTGTGTGTGTGAGTATGACTGTGTGCGTGTCTGTCAGTAGGTCTGTGTCTGTGTGTGTGAGTACATGACTGTGTGCGTGTTCCGTCAGCAGGTCTGTGTGTGAGTATGACTGTGTGTGTGTATCTGTCAGTAGGTCTGTGTGTGTGAGTATGACTGTGTGTGTGTCTGTCAGTAGGTCTGTTAGTATGTCTGTGTGTGTGTGCCTGTCAGTAGGTCTGTGTGTGTCTGTCAGTAGGTCCATGTGTGTCAGTATGTCTGTGTGTCAGTGTGTTTGGGTGTCAGTATGTCTGTGTGTGTGTGCGCCTGTCAGTAGGTCTGTGTGTGTGTCTGTCAGTAGGTCCATGTGTGTCAGTGTGTCAGTGTGTTTGGGTGTCAGTATGCCTGTGTGTGTCAGTATGTCTGTGTGTGTGTGCCTGTCAGTAGGTGTGTGTGTGTGTGTCTGTCAGTAGGTCCATGTGTGTCAGTATGTCTGTGTGTCAGT
This sequence comes from Pelobates cultripes, assembly GCA_933207985.1. Lineage (NCBI taxonomy): Eukaryota > Metazoa > Chordata > Amphibia > Anura > Pelobatidae > Pelobates > Pelobates cultripes. The sequence continues at coordinate 22,808,651 of OW240921.1, read as the reverse complement.
GTGTTTGGGTGTCAGTATGCCTGTGTGTGTGTGTCTGTGTGTGTGTGCCACTATGTCTGTCTGGGTGTGTGGTAGTATGTGTCTGTGTGTGCCAGTATGTCTGTCAGTGTATGTGTCGGTGTCCATATGTCAGTATGTATGTGTCAGTATGTCTGTCAGTTTGTATACATATAATCTGTGTGTGTATATGTGCATACATCTCAGCATTCACACACTAACACTACATACAAATACACCCCTGCATTCAAACTCCAACACTAGGTACAAACACATGTCTGTGTTACACACCAAAATTATATGTAAACACACCCTTGCATTCAAAAACCAACACTACACATAAATACATGCTTGCAATCATGCCAACACCACATACAAACTTATTTTACAAAAAAAACTGTTTACATTCAAACACACAAAAACAGCGTTGTGCTAAATACAAACCTTCAAACATGGGTAAATGGTAGAGCCACAGCTGTCAATGCATTGCTGAAGTTGCACGACAGATGGGGAACTACCTTCTAATCACCCATGCGATAGGGAGGCACAAAAAAAATTCTTGCACCTCTCTACTTTAGGTCTGCCTCTGCGTTGGGGTGGAGGACATGATTGCACACCTGGCGAGGGTACCAGGGGGCCCAAGCAAATGCTTTGCCCAGGGTCCAATCAATATTAAAGACGGCCCTGTCCATCCCAATTAGGGTTTGCTGCAGACTGAGCTCTCATAGCGAGTAAAACTCTTAGGAGGATTGCCCCGCTATGTCAGCTTTTGCATCGCATGGGAAAATTTCCAATACTATGCAATAACAGTATGCTTGGAGTTACCCTTTAAGCAGGTGAATTGAAAAAGAGTGAGAACAGATCATTCTGTAACCTTGAAAACGGAGATGAATGTCCTCCTTACCAAATATACACTGACAAAACAGATGGTCACATTATTATTTTCTATAGTGTATTCCAATCAGCAGTCAATGGGTAATCAGAGGCGGACCTACCATCTTCACAGGGATCGCAGTTGCAATGAGGCTGTCACTTTAGGGGGCCCGGCCGCTTTGTGGACACCTGCCGCACATTCAGGGGCCCATCAGGTGGCCCATGCTCTTAGGGCCACCTGATGCAATGTATTTCCAAGGACCCGGTCAGCGCTGCGGCACCTTAACAGCGTGACCAGGCCCCCTGTGATGAGGTCAGCCTGGAAGGAAGTGGTTCATCCAAGCTAATATAGAGCACTGCAAGGGAGGAGAAGGAGAGGAGGGACTCAGAGTGGGAGCTCTGACTTCCATCAGCCTGAGCTACTGGATCCCAGTCAAGTCTCCCTCCTGCACATAAAAGATAGGAAACAGGAGGGTTACTAAAACATGTTTCAATAGTTTGTGTATCTATGTCTGTATGTGTGTGTGTCAGTATGTATGTATGCATGCATCTATGAATGTGTGTTAGTCTGTATGTCTGTCTGTTTGTGTACTTGCCTGTGTTTCTGTATGTGTATCTGTATGTCTGTATATCTGTATGTCAGTGTGTGCCTCTATGTATCTGCCTGTGTGTCACTGTTTGTATATGTAAGAGTCTTTCCAACAAACATTAGGAACTGCACTCAATCCCATCAATATGAGCCAGGGTGTGACTAAACCAGGACCAAGCACCAGGTTCCAGTGGCAATAGAATAACATACAAAAATGGTTCAGGCACTCCAAGGTTCAGAATGGCAAATTTATTGAAGCCCAAAGCAACGTTTCAACCTTGCGGTCTTTGTCAACGTTGCTTTGGGCTTCAATAAATTTGCCATTCTGAACCTTGGAGTGCTTGAACCATTTTTATTTGTATATGTATGAGTGTCATTCTGTGTATCTGATTGTTTGTCATTAAGTGTCTGTGTATCTGCATGTGTGTCTAAATGTGTATCTGTATGTATGTCATTATATGTGTCTGTGTATTTGCATGTGTGTCTTTGAGTATTTATGTGTCTGTGTATTTGCATGTGTATATGTGTATTTGCATGTGTGTCAATGTGTGTATCTGTGCATCTGTATCTGTATGTGTGACTGTGTATCAGCATGTCCGTTTAAGTATCTGTATGTGTTATGATGTGTAGCTGCATGTATTTCAGTGTGTGTTTGTCTGATTATCTGCATGTGTGTCTGTATATCTGTATAACTGTCACCCCAACACACACACTGTCACCCACCTTCACCCTGCCACACTCACAATAACTTTCCCAATCCTGTCACTCACCCATGCCATACTTCACTCCCAATCGCTCTGCCATATTGACCCTATAACACTTACCTTATCTGACACTGTCATACTCACTCTTTCAATCCTGTGACACTCATTCTCCATCACTCTGTTAGACTCGCCTCCTTTCACCCTTCCACGCTTACCCTATCACATTAACACAATGCAACACTCACCCTGTTGTGGGGCGTGAATGTGAATGAGACACATGAAGGGGCTGGGGGGTTTTGAGCCATATGGAGGGTGGGGACCCTTTGGTTTCTAGTTGCACCTCTGAGAAATCACACACTTCTAAAGTAATGCAGTTAGGTAATGATGAGCTTGATTTATGGACCCCAAAATGTAGTGCTTTGAAAATGTGTTAACATTTGATGGGTACAAAGTTACATTACACCCCTAGACATGAATACACTTTATTATGTTACTACGCATTCATTAAAATCTTGGGCAGTTCTTTATGAACTCTTCATGTGTGTGTGGAGTCGTTTATTTGGGGCTCCCCCAGCGCTGCATAAGGGTTCAGGTAAAAGTAGAAATCTCTAAATTAAAGTCCATGGCATTCTGTTGTATCATATACAAGGGTCTTTACCACTGAAAATAATTTTCTTACATATATATAACGTGATACTTAGTGTGTTGTTATATTAATATATATTTATTAATATAAAAATACACCTAGAATGAAAGTATACATATACATATATATATATAAATATACACTGAACAAAATTATAAACGCAGCACTTTTGTTTTTGTCCCCATTTTTCATGAGCTGCACTCACAGATCTAAAACTTTTTCTATGTACACAAAAGGTCTATTCCTCTTAATTTTTGGTCACTGGGGTACCAATGCCTGGGACGCAGAAAGTTTAAAAGAATACATGAGGCTGGTACTGTCTGAAATAAAAACATAAATAAAGGGTAGTTTTATGCCACAGATGTTGCAAGTTTTGAGGGAGTGTGCAGTTGGCATGCTGACTGCAGGAATGTCCACTAAAGCTGTTGCCCGTGAATTAAATGCTCATTTCTCTACCATAAGCCAAAATCTGTGTTAGTGAGCACTTCTCCTTTGCTGAGATAATCCATGCACCTCACAGGTCTGGCATATCAAGATGCTGATTAGACAGCATGATTATTGCAAAGCTGTGCCTTAGGCTGGCCACAATAAATGGCCACTCTAAAATGTGCAGTTTTTAGTTATTTGGGAATCAACATTTTTGCAGATACACTAAAGATAGTAGAGATTCATTTTCTCCCACTGCTTACTAAAATGAATAAACTTCTCGTGGTGGGGCTGGATTAATATTGTTAAGTCCTACATTCTACCAAAATGGCTATACTTGTTTAGAATGATTCCCCTGAGTGTCCCCGACAGTGGTTGCTATTAATCCAACAGTCTTGGTCAAAGTTCATATGGCAAGCGAAAAAAACAAGAATGGCAAGAAAACTCCTCTTGATTAATCAATCTAAAGGAGGGGCAGGATTCCAGTCATACAGCAATATTATAAGGTGAGTATTCTCTTTCATAGTATCATTTCGCAACTGACAGGGGCTAAACGAGAAAGGTGGTATGCAGTGGAAAAATAACTATCAGATGGTAAGGATCTATTAACGCTTTTCTGGTTTACTCAAGAAAGAGAAACATATAGGACCCAACCAAGATCTGTTAGTGTGGTAATCGAATCCATTAGAGGAATGTGGGGCAAGATAAAAAAAAAGTGCAGGATTTAAAAAACACATTATTAACATCCTGCCGATCTCAATATTGGAAAATAATATGCAAGACCTAAGACTAAATAACTGGAGGAGGGCAGGCATACAAACCATAGAAGTTATACCAACAGGACCCAGGGTTAATTCGTTTGAACAAATATGTACTAAATTTGGTCTCCTGGAAATTGAGAAATTTAACTATATGAGGATTAAAAGCTATCTGAATAAAACCCTAAATAAAGAGAAGTGGAAATTTAATAACAAATTGGGAAATTTACTAAAAGGAAAAGATATGAAAAATCTGCTAAATAAATGTAACTCGGTACTGAGACAGTTCGAGGGAGACCCGACATTCCCAGCTATATGGAAATGGGAGAAAGATCTAAAAACACACAAAAAAAATTGATGGACAGGACTGGAATAGGGCTTGGTTAACAGTTGCTAAACATATTAAATATCTAAACTTAGTGGAGTTGCATTTTAAGATCATTAACAGACTCTATTTGGTTCCCAGTCATTTAAATAAAATAGACCAGAGTATAACAGATATATACTGGAGATGTGATGAGGGAGTGGGAGATTGTGTACATATTTGGTGGAGTTGTCCTCCACTAAAGGAATTTTGGAAATTGTTCCTGTCCAAAATTGAAATGGTAACATGATCTAATTTCACCTTCTCCCTGGAAATGTTCTTATTGCATTTAAATATCCATCAATATAACTTAGATTTACAATATTTTTTTACCCATGCATTAATAGCAGCAAAGATTTCAATATCTAGAAGGTGGAGAACTAAAACTCTACCGAATTGTGAAATTGTAAAAAGTCAACTAACTTCGCAACTTATGATGGAGGGAGGTCTGAACAGAAATCTGAACAAAAAAAAAAAATCTTTGACATAAATAAGTGGTTAAGTAAACTGATTGTTGTTGACTAATATATAGAAGATAAGAGAGGAGAGGTAGAAACATAAAGAGCAAGGAAAAGAACGGATCATGGGGCCCAAAGGGATGATAGAAAATACGGAAAAAAGCTAACTCATATATTGGGGATAGGATTATTAATGCAGATTGACTAAGAGGAGGGTTTCACCATCGTGTGTGTATGTTGTATATATTTGTTTTATGTTTGTTTGTTAAGGAGTAATATCAATGTTTTTATAGATTAAAGTAAAGTTATATAAACAGGAAAAATATAGGAGAATGAAAACATTGATGATGACTAAAGTACCAATGCCTGGGACGCAGAAAGTTTAAAAGAATATATGAGGCTGGTACAGCACAATGCCACAGATGTTGCCCGTGAATTAAATGTTAATTTCTCTACCATAAGCCATCTTCAAAGGCGTTTCAGAGAATTTGGCAGAACATCCAACCGGCCCCACAACCGCAGACCACTTATAACCACACCAGCCCAGGACCTCCACATCCAGCAACTTCACCTCCAAGATCATCTGACACCAGCCACCCGAACAGCTGTTGCAACAATTGGTTTGCATAACCAAAGAATTTCTGCACAAACTGTCAGAAACCGTCTCAGGAAAGCTCATCTGCATGCTCGTAGTCCTCATCGGGGTCTCGACCTGACTGCAGTTCGTCATTGTAACCAACCTGAGAGGGCAAATGCACACATTCAATGGCATCTGCCACTTTGGAGAGGTGTTCTCTTCATGGATGAATCCCGGTTTTCACTGTACAGGGCAGATGGCAGACAGAGTGTATGGTGTCATTGGGTGAGCGTTTTGCCAATTTCAATGTGGCGTATCGAGTGGCACATGGAGGCAGTGGGGTTATTGTATGTGCAGGCGTATATTATGGACAACAAACACTGGGGCATTTTATTTATGGGATTTTGAATGCACAGAGATACCATGGTGAGATCCTGAGGCCCATTGTTTTGTCATTCATCCACGACCATCACCTCATGTTGCATGATAATGCATGGCCCCATGTTTCAAGGATCTGTACACAATTCCTGGAAGCTGAAAACATCCCAGCATGTTTGGGATGCTCTGGATCGGCATATACGACAGCGTGTTCCAGGTCCTGTCAATATCCAGCAACATCGCACAGCCATTGAAGAGGAGTGGACCAACATTCCACAGGCCACAATCAACAACCTGATCAACTCTATGTGAAGGAGATGTGTTGCACTGCGTGAGGCAAACGGTGGTGACACCAGATACTGACTGGTTTTCAGACCCCCCCAAGAGTGGCCTTTTATTGTGGCCAGCTTGAGGCACACTTGTGCAATAATCATGCTGTCTAATCAGCATCTTGATATGCCACACCTGTGAGGTGGATGGATTATCTCTGCAAAGGAGAAGTGCTCACTAACACAGATTTAGACAGATTTGTGAACAATATTTTTGAGAAATAGGTCTTTTGTGTACATAGGAAAAAAATAAATATATATATATATTTGTAGTCGGGGACAATAAACCGAGTTATAGTAGTGTTATAAATAGGTTGTGTTGTGCCGAAACCGACGTTCGGGTAGGCCTGTAAATGAGGACCTACTAAGTGAATGCTTAATAAAGGATGGTGTGGGTGGGCTAAACCAGGAAATCTCAGCCCAGAGGAAGGGGTGGGCCTGTGAATTTATAGGCCAGATAAACCCCTTCCACAACTACAGGCTCTGCCTTTCCATATATATATATATATCAAAATACACTTAGAATGAAATTTTATAAACAAATCCATGTTCCCAGCTCTCAGGTTCCCCGCTCTTCTTACTGCCCTGGTGCCAACTCCAGCCACAATATACAAAAATACGACGGTGCAAGATGTCTTGATAAAAGTGCGTGGGGACTTAAACATCAGCTTTTTAATGTGCTGAATTAAAGCATCAACTTCATTTTTAAATAAGACCCGTGAGTGCACTAGCCGTATTTTTGTACATAGATAGATAGATATAAATAAATAAAAATAAAATAAATATATACATATAATAACATAAATCTACATGTAAAATTTAAATATATGTGTATTTAACCCTGTAACTTTCCAAAACACCATAAAACCTGTACATGGGGGTTACCATTGTACTCCAGAGACTTCGCTGAAAACAAATATTAGTGTTTCAAAACAGTAAAATGTATCACAACGATGATATCATCAATGAAACTGCACTTTTTGTGTGAAAAAAAAAATAATATGAAAAGTCTGGACCTACCCCATTTTTAATATACTTGGTTGTCTACTTTTTCAAATGGTATGCCATGATGGAGTAATTTTTGTTTTTTAGACTGTCATACAGTGTCAAAGACAATAATTGTCAAAATCTACTTATATATCTATTTAATGATATAGCTTATAATCAAGTAAGAGTCTTGTAAATTTATGGGGCTACTTTTAAACTTCTTTCTCAATAGCAATTTTGTAAAATGAACAAGTTTATCCAACCGTAAAACTTTATTGATGAAGTGGATCATCTTGAGGTTAGCCAACAATTAACAATCAGTTACAAAAAGAAGGGACTTAGAGAGAAACTATAGTGCCAGGAAAACTGTTGTTTTCCTGGAACTACAGCTTACCCCTCCATTGCACCCCCTCTTCTGTCACTGACCTAGGTCCAGCACAAAGGTCCCTTGGCACTGACTTGGGGCTGCCTTCGCTCCTCCCTTGTCGATGTCAACCAGCGGGTGAGACCTAATGCGAATGAGTGCAATGGCCATGCTTGCATTAGGATTTCCCCATAGGAAAGCTATGGGGATTCGGCTGATGCTGAAAGCCCTCATACATACCGTGAAGATGTCCAGCGTCAATTAGGTGACCAAATGTCAGCCCAGAAGGTAATTATTGTTTATTAAAAACTGCAATAATTGCAGGGTTAAGGAACTTGGGATTATGCACGCATACCACTTCAATGAGCTGAAGTGGTCTGGGTGCCTATAGTGTCCCTTTAAGCACACACATTTAGTGAATATTCTGTCTACGTCTTAGGGAGCCTTTAAAAAGAATTGCTTCTTAAAATTAGTAATAACTAAAACTAGATGCATTTTTTCCGTATATGTATTCCCTATTTCATTATTGCTACTAAATGACTTACCTTTTGTATACGTTGCCAACAGCGTTGATTCCGTACACTGATCCATCTGTGCCAACTTCTACCATAATCATGTTCCCTTCTACCGCTTTCCACTCACGGCCTCTGCATTCATTTGGACTCACATTCAGACGATAAAAGATAGCCTTATTGCTGTTCACTCCCCAGCAGCCATGGAGACCACAGCTATAATACATTAAACTTCCCTCAATTGGGACGAAAGGGAGAGTCGTATCCGTGGAAAGAGTGGAATCCTGGTTCAGGCAAAAAATTTTATCACCACTGTTCACACCTCCCAGATATTTGTCACCTCCTGCATCCACCTGTTTAAGGCTTCCTACAAGAAAGCAGCAGCAGATAACATACAATTAAAGCATATCTAACGTTTACTACACTAAATGTGATATCAAAGCCCATATTATTATTAATGGAGTGACATACATATTATTATTAATGGAGTGACATAGATATATTAATAATTGTCAATTTAAAAGGCATTAATAAGTTGGCACGTCACACGTTACATCTTCACCTACAACGTTTTATCAGGGATCAATAAAAGTCCTTATTTGATCTGAAACTTTGCTGGAGGGTTCCAAATAAAAATGCTGTTTTGGGAATTTTTGTGTGTTATATCTTCTTTTTGGTATTGTTTCATCTGAGTAAGAATATCTACTATATGGAAATGAATCCTGAGCTAGAAGAAAGATGAGTTTTAGAGAAAGATTTTTTTTTTTATTTTCAAGAACAGAGAGAAAGGCTCTGGATCTGAACACTAAAGTGAACACTCTAACATTTAAAATAAATATATTTAATTGTACCATTGTCTTCAAATAGCCTTATAAATTTACACTAGTGATGTGTTATCAGAAATGGTACAAAAAACAGAAGCATTGGTAGGGGATAGAGCTTTAGGGGATAGAGCCCCTGATGTAGATTAAATCCTTCAATCCCTTATGGATAGTACCTAGAGCAGATAAGCTGGCCTGTCTCTCTATAAGTGGCCAACAGTGTATGACACTATTAATTCCCTCCACCCCACTGAGATCTGCAAAGTTTTGAGAGCAGGTCCTGATTTCACTCTAGGTGTTTTTGAAGAAAGTGGTCCACTTACCTGCTACCTGCACCCAGCCGCCATCCTGAAACTTGAAGATGTTGTTCTGTCTGTTTGCACCCCAAATACCGCCTGGTCCCACACTCACATGTATCAGTTTTCCTGAAACATGCTCCCAGTTATTCCCAATGAGACGGAATATGTCATCAGCATCGTTGACCCCATAAACTTGTCCGGCTCCAGCATCCACCTGCCTGAGTTTCCCAGTAATTAGAGTACAACGTAGGCCTGTGTATAAACAGAAAGAGCTTTGAGTCTTTGCAATATGCATAACAAGAGGGAGAAAAATTATTTAAATGTGAGAAATTATATAGCTGTTAGTATAATAGTGAGTTTGACTGAATTTGCAGTTTGGTAGCAGCATGTGAAAATTGTTGTAAATACAATGGGATAAATATGTATGTGACATTTATTTCTGAAGTTGCTTTTTGCAGATATGGTTAGTTAGATATTGTACTACTCATGATGTACTAATTTTTTAGTTCTTGCTGACACTCCACCCCTCACTTAGATGTTTAGTAATGGTGATTTCTATTAATCCAAAATCAGTGGTGTACTGAGCAGAGGTTGGGGGGGCGGTCTGCTGGTGAATGACAGAAGGGAAGAACACTGCACAGCGCTCTCCTCCTGCCGGTCGCAAAATGTAGCATGGCCAAGCAGGTGGTCTGACAGGAAGTGCTAACAGAGAGTACAGAACTTCCTGTCAGAACAGGTACAGGAAGAAAAGGATCGTTCAATGCAGACCGATAAAAAGTGGAGGGAAGGGGAGGGGGTCTAAAGAGTGCACAGAAAGGGAGGGAGGCTAAATAAAAGCACAGGAGGGGATGGGGGCTAAAGAGGGCCCAGGAGGGAAGAGGGTTAAATAAGAGCACAAAAAGTGCAGGGGGCTAAAGAGAGTATATGAGGGGAGGGGGGCAAAAGAAGGCACACAAGGTGAGGGGGAAAAAGAGGGAAAAAGTGTGTAAGAAAGGGGACTAAAGAAATCACAGGGGTAAGGGGGGCAAAATAAAGGCACAATAGTAGAGGAGGACAACAAAGTGCACATGTGGGGTCTAAATAGGGCACAGAAGAAGGGGCAAAAAAGGGCACAGGGGGAGAGAGCACAAACAGTCACACAGAGGGGCTGGGGGAAAAGCACATAGAGAGGCTTAGGGCACAAAGAGATATACAGAAGGGCTGCGGAAGGGGAAAAACACACAAAAGGGTTGGGGGAGGAACAGGTGCACAAAGGGGCTGGGGGGGCAAAGAGGCACACAGAAGGCTTCAGGATAAACAAACACATAAAAGGGTTTTGGTGGGGAAAAGCTATACCAAGGGGAAGTGGAAAAAGGCACACAAAGGGGTTGGGGCAGAAAAAAAAAGCCTGCTGGGAAAAAAAAGAGGCCTAACAGCAGCAGCCAGTCGGCCAGCCACAGTAGCTAGCCTGCCTGTTAACCAGCCACAGCAGCCTGCCAGCCGGCCACAGCAACTAGCAAGCCTGCTAGCCGGCCACAGCATCCAGCCTGCTAGCCCGCTACAGCAGCCAACCTGCTCCTGGAGCAACCTGCCAGTCACAGCAGCCAGCAGCAGTAATTAAGGTGCGAAGAGCCAACTAGGGATGGATATCAGAGAGCTATGTTATATTACTATATTGTGAATTGGGGCCAGAGTGTTTCTTTTTCTAACATACAGTTTACAAATGTGTGCATTGAATATTCTTGAAAACATTTTTAAAAAGTGTGGGTGTATTTTACATTTTAAAGTTGGGGGTGGGGGTGCCATATACAGGCCCAGAGTGCCAAATGCTTTAGGTACATCCCTGTCCAAAGTTCTTCTATATGCAGAAGCTTTGGGTGGGGCACTGCACCTGCGCAGAAATCTTATCTCCTTTTATAAATGCGTTAGAATAATGTATCTCTTTAGGGAGTGCACATCTGCCCTGCAAACAATAGAACACTGTTAGAAGGAAGCAGTATAATTGCTCAGAAATGTAAACAGGCTGTTTGAACCAAAACTGTTACATAGTTCCATAGTTACATAGCTGAAAAGAGACTTGCGTCCATCAAGTTCAGCCTTCCTCACATATGTTTTTGCTGTTGATCCAAAAGATGGCAAAAAACCCAGTCTGAAGCGCTTCCAATTTTGCTACATTATGCTATAGTTGTTCTGTTGACTAGAGTGCCCATCTAATAGTCATCAATGTATAAGACAAGTGCTCTTTTCATTACTTTTTTGATACTATAGTATATAATAAAAAAAAAAAAGTGTAAAATAGTAAAAGGAAAAAATACATGCTCGTTATCTGGCAAACATAATATTCAGTGAACCATTTAAACATTATTAAAACAGCCAGGTATAAATATATGACAGACAACTCCCTCAAAACAAGACCAAAAAGACATACGGGATCAGCATAGAACAACCACTATAAAGTCATTTTTCAGTGTTAATCTACACAATATATATATATAATATATATATATATATATATATATATATATATATATACACACACACACACACACACACACATACACATACACACACATACATACATATATATAAAACAATTTGACTTGCTAATAAAACAGTCTTCGTAACTATGGAGGACAATAAAAAATAAATAATAATAATAATAAAGTTTGACTGGTAGTTGTCTTTCTCTGATATCTTAATAAATTGTGAATACGTATTTTTTAACTTTATTGTCATACATCCACAGCAATTGGGATAGGCGCAGTGAAGGAACAGGACAGAATTGCTAAACAGCACTGCCGTAACACTACAAAATAAATTGTACAATTGGTGCTAGGTGCACAAAAGCCCTGCTAACATATGACATTTGGCAGTAATTGCACAGAAGAAGGAGCAGAAAGAGTTCTTGTTGCAGATACTATTATGGGTTAAAATAATGCAAAATGTTGTCACCTGCAGCGATATCTAAGAACATCAAAACCAGGCAGATGTAGGCTTTCATCTTGTCAGTTGGATCGGTCAGGCAATGAGTAAAGCTAGTCTGAAAGCACACAATTTATATAGCAGCTGGAAGACACTCCTCCCTACACAATGTCTGTCACTGAGATTGACAGGTACTTCAACAGTTTAAAGGTGATGTGAAACTAATATGTCCAAACACTTCTGAAAAACGCCAACCTAACTGAACTGCATCCAAACAGCCCAAAATGCCTTTAAAAAGTCCTTGAAGTTGCTCTAAATATTAAAGATTTTTTAAGAACATCAACAATTGTCCTAATAAGAAAGAATAGAATGAACCATTAACAATATTAATTTTATTAAAATAATACACTTATGCACCGCAAATTCCTTTCATTTTATGATAATTGCCATCTATTCAAATTAAAGGAACACTATAGTCACCAAAACATCTTTAGTTTAATGAAGCAGTTTTGGTGTATAGCTCATGCCCTTGCAGCCTCACTGCTCAATTATCTGCCATTTAGGAGTTAATTCCCTTTATTTCTGCAGCCCTAGTTACACCTTCCTGCATGTGACTTGTGCAGTCTTCCTAAACACTTCCTGTAAAGAGTCATCTAATGTTTACACTTTAATGCAAATTCTGTTAAATTTAGTATTTCTTACCTCCAGATCTGTTAATAGCTTGCTAGATCCTGCAGGAGCCTACTGTATGTGAATAAAGCTCAATATACAGAGCAGGAGATAAAAACTTTTAAAGTAAGTTACATCTGAAACCATTGAAAGCGAAACCATTATTTTTTCATGCAAACTGTAAGTCACAGCCAGGGGAGGTGTGGCTAGGGATGCATAAACAGAAACAAAAGTGATGTATCTCCTAAATGGCAGTGAATTAAGCAGTTAGGCTGCAGGGGCATGTTCTATGCACCAAAACTGCTTCATTAAGCCAATGTAAAAGACAAACAAGGGCTGCACCACATGAACTAGGATAAAATAAAGTAAAATATATTAAAATAAAATTAAAATGAAAAAATAAAATAGAATAAAATAAATAAATAAATACTGTGAGTGTTTTTCCAAAAGTGAAAATTGTCACATATAAGATTGTCTCTTATTCAGAAGGTAAGTTCAACTGTGGTTCCTAGGTTCTTTGTACTTGGGGGTCTTGTTGTCTTTAATCTCTGTATGTGGGAAGAGACAGAATAACCTAATAGTGCAGTAAGTCAGGGCTAAATGTCATTAGTAATAATAGTATTGCACTCACATTTGAGAGAGCTATAGCCAGCTCTAGTATGAATCGCCTGTAGTGGTATAATCCCCACTATTTGGGATATGGTGGTGGTTAATGATGTACCGAACGGTTCGCTGGCGAACGGTTCCTGGCGAACATAGCATGTTCGCGTTCGCCACGGCGGGCGAACATATGCGCGGTTCGACCCGCCCCCTATTCGTCATCATTGAGTAAACTTTGACCCTGTACCTCACAGTCAGCAGACACATTCCAGCCAATTAGCAGCACAGCCTCCCTAGCAGACCCTCCCACCTACTGGACAGCATCCATTTTAGATTCATTCTCAAGCTGCATGCTTAGTAAGAGGAGGGAAAGTGTAGCTGCTGTTCATAAGATAGGGAAAAGCATAGCTAGGTTAGGGATAAGGGTATGCTTTTTTTTTATTTTTTTTTTCTATGTAATGTAAATGCACTTAGTTGTCTGCCACTGCTGCCAGCTTCTGTGTCAGGCTCACAGTGCATACTGTGCCCATTTCCCCAGTCGGTGCCACCAATTACATCTGGTGTCACAATAGCTTGGATTTAAAAACAAAAAACTTTTTTCACTGTTATAGATTGAATAGCAGTCAGTTGTCTGCCACTGCTGCCAGCATCTGTGTCAGGCTCACAGTGCATACTGTGCCATGCGATCTGGTGTCACAATAGATTGGATTTAAAACAAAAAACTTTTTTCACTGTTATAGATTGAATAGCAGTCATAGCAGTCAGTTGTCTGCCACTGCTGCCAACTTCTATGTCAGGCTCACAGTGCATACTGTGCCCATTTCCCCAGTCAGTGC
>OW240921.1:22779009-22794463 GCA_933207985.1 Pelobates cultripes | reverse complement strand
CTGAGATTGCAAGAAGGCTTTTGTAAGCCGCTGCATCAGGGTGACTACATATGGAGATGACCCTTGTTAAAGACATATATATGTATAGGGAGGAGACACCTAAATATATAGTGCCTAGGTGAGTTCCCGCTGGGTGTCCTTCCGCTAGAAGAACCTGAAATATGTATGACATATGTGGGATATTCTAGTTTACCAGCAGGAACTAATATTGGAGATCACGTAAGTGTCTGTGACTGGAGTTGTAAATCCAGAGAAAGGGGCGTATAGGGAGGATTTGAGTGGTCTAACGTGACCTTGGTCATATGTAATTGCCCACCTGTGGGGGCGAAATTAAGTCGTAATGGATTGCTCGCGGTGGGTTGTGTGTAACATGAGAGTGATGGCCTAGTGAGGGCCACGTGTAGAGGCATGCTGTGGTAGGTTGTGACAAAAATTGCAAACTTAAAAATGGCAAATAGCCAGAGAAGCGGGAAGGACAGTATAAATATGATGTATATGAACTGGTCTAATATGCAGTGGTGATATGGGAATAGTCCAGTATGGAATTGTCTATGTAAGCCCACTGGCGGCTGGCTAGTAAGGTCGACCCCGGGAAACTTAATTGACCCACATGATAAATTCAGTACCTATCGATAATGTATGTGGCATTTTGTACGCGTCGTAAATTGACAATATGCTAGACTGAAGTAGTGAAATAAGAGAGGTAAGGAGAATGTCTGTTATGAGGGAATTATTACCTTTTGTGCGTTTGGCCAGGAGTAGGCCATGTAGGTAGGGTCGTGAGGAGAGCTAATGTGTGGCCGTATGTGGACAGTGCAAGATATAGCAGATATATAATACTGTAAGACATGGTTAATTGCAGGTAGAAAGCTGTGAGATAGCTGAATTTTACGCATACATTCCTATCCAGATGATATGTGAACTTAGTGCCTAAATGAGGGGTTGCCAATAAGACGCAGTTGTCCACTAAGGTTACCTGAATTATGTTGCAAAGGCCCATAGATGGCTCTATGTGAGGACTATGCGTAAGAGGTTGAGAGAGGCCCAATGTAGTTCCAGTGGTACTGGGAGGTAATGCAAGTCTGAGTGGAATTGATGGGGTAGGGTTGGTGGTTTAAGTTGTAGATCAGTTGAAAGCTGTGGTTTATGACAGCATAGTCATAACTGAAATATGGTCATACTGATATCAAACCGCAACTTTCAGCGTAACCTATGATCATAGTAGGGTCTACCCTGAGAACATGATAGAGGTGCTGAAATGCCATAACTAAATATACTATGTACCTGCTGAGTCCCATTACCTGAGGGCAGACGTACAGGACACAATTGCCAGGAATATAGGCTGAGGCCTGTGTCTGTACTGACCCAAGACCATGAAGGTTATAACTATACTGATGGATAATTTACTCAGTCTTGTGTCTCTGGCCTTAAGGACCACTGAGTTCTTTGTGAAATCCTGGAAGGCAATGAGAAACAAGACGAGATTAACGTCCTTGCCCTCCAGGATGTCCTTCTTGAGGTTGCTAGCACCATAATGGTTGGGGAAATGACTTAAGCCCTTATTATATTAGTATAACTGGGTTGGGAATAGGAAGGGGCCGGAATATTAGTTGCGCGTGGTTCTGGTGTCGCGACTGGACAGCTACAGGCTTCCAGTCTTTACAGTCTATTGTGAACTACCCCCTGGATGTTACTACAGAGTTGATCATGGTATGCAGGTTGGCATTTCTCATACCCTATGTGCCTAACCCCACATCTGAACTGTTAGCCTAAATAGTTCTGCTTTGCGGGCAGTAGCTGGAAAGGGTATGCTGCCCTGCGTAATTCGGCCGTGATTCGTATGATGGTCCATGTTCTCATTGAAGATGAACTGCCTGTGACCCTTTTACGTGTAGGTGTGGCCATCATAGTTGGAGTACTTAGACTAGAAATGTCATCTCCTTCTTCTGGAACTTTGGACATACTGAAATAAATATATTTAGGAATCGTGAGTTGCTCTTGAGGGTATATACCGTTGTTTTAACTAGTGCCGAAATGGCGAAACAATTTGTTAGACTGGTGACAGGTGAGTCCCTACTATTTGCCAAGTGGCTGGATCAGCTCTACCTATGGTTGGCGTGAGGGGGTAATCTGCCCGATGTGGTTTTACGAGAAATTAGTTGTTAATCTGAGGAGGGGTTTTGACGAGTGATGCCCTTGCTATGCAACATGTGAGACGTCTAGCTATGATTTGGCCTGAGGGGCGCATTACCTCTTTCGTAGAGGATGGGTGTTGGCCTCGCGGGACCTCTAACTCTATGGCCGAAGGTGCCTGTGGGAAGTACCTAGGTGGCCATACCCATTCGTCTATTGATTGACTCCTTAACCAACTCTAGTTTAAGGAAGTGGGTGCAACGTATCTGTAAGACAAATGTATGCTAGGTTAGTTCTGCAGTATTTTAAAATCCTGCCAAGGAGGGAGGCCTAAACCAGAATGATGGATGACAGAATGGAAGGAATTGGGTACATATGAGTATGAAATGACACTCCACCTGCCGAACCTCCCCCATAACCGCAGCGTTAATTCCCTGAGAACAGGCCACCCATACCTTTAGATGAGGTATGAATGCTTTGTCATGTATACTGTAATTCTGAGGAGCCAAGTATGTCTAAGCTTGGAGTATTGAGTCTGTAACACAAGTCAGCATCAGGTTATATGGTTGACAAGTGTCTGATCAGTACCGATTGTTTGCAAATTCTTGCTGACCTGTAGCAATAAAACATGAACAACTATAATGTATGACCGTTACAGACTGTGACAGACAACCGTACGTACAAAGTGATAGTAACACAACACTCTTGACCCCTGTCTATGTCTCTGGCTACACAAGAAGACTGGTTATAGGAAAAGAAAAAATTTCTTGAGCTCTGATTATTCACAAAACGGATCTATAGAACAGAATGATGAAATACTGAAACGAAATGAAAAAATGCTAAATGCTGAACGAAAAATATAAAGACCCTTGCCACTAGTATTGCATGTACGTTTAGTTAAGGTAGTTAACCTGTCGAACAACTCGTATGGTTAAAATAAAGCAGACATGCGGCAAGTTTAACAGGACTATATGTCTTCCAAGTGTGACAGGGCTGTCTATACCTCCTGTGGGAAAAAAGGCAGCAATACAAGTACTTTTCTCCTATTCTGGTTCCCCCTATTTAGAGACCTCTTAACCCCTATGAGATGAGCTGGCGGGTTCTGTGAACGGTGCGTTGGGTTCTATGACTAGTGCGACTGAGCAGTGGGGTGTGCTCTGAATAGCACGGCGGGATGAGCGGTGTGATGCGCACCGTAGGTCATGCATTGTGAGCAGTGCTGTGGCTCTATGGTGACCAATAAACATATATATGTGGAATACCTAATATTAAGCCTTACCAGCCTCCATAAATGTACGTACTGTGATTTGTCATGCCATGGCTGAGAGTGGTACTCCGCCAGACTGGAGATTTAT
The DNA here is from genome assembly GCA_933207985.1 of Pelobates cultripes. Lineage (NCBI taxonomy): Eukaryota > Metazoa > Chordata > Amphibia > Anura > Pelobatidae > Pelobates > Pelobates cultripes. The sequence goes on along the minus strand of OW240921.1, from coordinate 22,790,975 downwards.
GTATGAATACTGGGCACATACCTGGTATTAGAGGGAAATACTCCCCACCATTATTCAAACCTGGTTTAACCATGTACAGAAGGTCATTAACCACTTAACATATATTTATAAAATACCTGTTAACAAGCCTTACTGGCCTCCATAAGTGGACTGCAGTAAATATATATGAATATATAACTATCATTGTGATGTCATAACACTTGTGCCATATATTCCCCTTTTTATAACACAAACATAAGCCATACTTGTAAACATACATGTTCTGTACCAGGGTTTATATCACTCACTTATGTGGTATTGTGTGCTCTGAATGATGGTATTTGTGCTGACCTTGCGCTTTCCGTTTACGGTTTGGTTGCATGGCCGGAAAATAGATGCATGGACTCCGATCCGGTGACTGGCTACCCGTGTCAGCTGTGCATGGGGGGGGGGAGCCAGCTGACACGGGTAGCCAGTGTCTGGAATGTGAAGTCCCAGTGCCCCGTTGTTGGGGGGATCCGGCGAAGCCGGTATGTGAAGTCCCAGTGCCACGTTTTGGGGCGGGGAGCCGGCGAAGCCGGTATGTGAAATGCCAGTACTCCCGTTGTGGGGGGCAAGTCTGCATGAGAAATGCCAGTGCCCCCGTTGTTAGGGGGGGAGTGGGGGGGAGCCGGCGAAGCTGGTATGTGAAATGCCAGTGCCCCCATTATTGGAGGGGGGGGGACAGACCTGTAGGTGCTCTCGTGCCCCTGGCGATACTGTGGGGGTACTGTGCAATGCTGGAGACCCCGGTGGTATGTTTGATCCCTAGTAAGCGATACAGACGGTGTACAGTTTACCCGTCTGTACTCACTGTTAAGCGCGTTAAACAGCTGTTCGTTCTGGGCGGCAGCTAGGCAGATAGCCTGAGTTCCGACTGGTGGGGATCCAGAGGAGCCTTCCAGTGTGTGCTCCTGTTCTCTGGTAGGAGTTCAGCAGTATGAGTCCCCAGTAGTAGTCAGCTCGCCTGACCAATCACCAAAGTACGTCTCGACCAGTAGGTACGTTAGGTAGGAGGGGGAGTCCCTTTTAAAGGGACATAGCCCCTCCACAACTTCAGGCCCCACCTTCCAATATATTATATATATTTATTTTTCATATATATATGGAAGTCTCCAAAGTATTTCCAAGATTAGTTATGTGGCCTTTGAGAGTGTATGGTAGCCCAGGAATGAGAACTATCTCCATGATGGAATACTGGAATACCATTTGAAAAGCAGATGACCCAAGGTATTGAAAATGGGGTATGTCCAGTCTGTTTTTGTAACTACTTAGTCACAAACACTGGCTGGCCAAACTTAGCGCTCATATATTTTATTTATTTTTTGCATTTTTCACACACAAACAAATATGAATGCCAACTTTGACCAGTGTTTGTGACCAAGTGGCTTCTAAAAAAAAAAGACTAGCCATACCACATACTGAATACTCTGGGTTGTCTACCTTTGCAAATGGTATACCATGATGTGGGTAATTCTCATTGCTGGGCTGCCATATGATCTCAAAGACAACATAGGCCCCGCAAACCAATCTGGCAAATCTGCCTCAATTTTGTCCCTGTAACTTTCCAAAACACTGAAAACCCTAACATGGGGGGTACTGCTGTACATGTGAGACATCTCTGAATATAAATATGTGTATTTTATTGCCATAAAATTTAACAGTAGTATGACATTCACAGTTAAAATGCCATGCAGAACTAGTTTTTTCATAATAACTTATGTTTCATATATGAATAGATGATGTGAAATTAAAGCCATGTTTCTACTGAACATAATGATACATAATAAGTGTGGGTACACTTACAATGAAAGAGCTGAATTATGGTTGAACAGACATATAGCTCCAATTCTGGGTTTTTGTTTACATTTTGTTTTTGATCAGAATCTGTACAATTGCTTCCATCCTTAAGGGGTTATATTTTATAGATCAGTATACTCTTACCTGCTACCTGCACCCAGTTGCCATCTTGAATCTTGAAGATGTTGTTTTGTCTGTTCGCACCCCAAACGCCAGATGGACCTACACTGACATGTATCAGTTTTCCTGGAACCTGTACCCAGTTATTACCATTCAAACGGAATATGTCATCGGCATCGTTGACCCCATAAACCTGTCCGGCTCCAGCATCTATCTGCTTCAGTTTTCCAGGAACCAGAGTACACTGCAGGCCTGGGTATAAACAGAAAGAGCTGTGAGTGTTTAGGTTGAGGGATATTGATCAAACTTTTACCAAAATGTTTCAATTTAATTATTGCTTTTCCATCTAATTGCCGTTATGTGATTGCTTGGATTTTTGCCTTCCAGAAAACTGGTAAACGCTCTTGACACACACACACACATTATTATTTCTTTATAAATTATATGTATTTTTTTCTAAATATAATGTAAATGAGGGGATCATTGGAGGTTAGAAAATATATGTTTGGAAATTAAATTACCGTGACTGTTAAAATGGAATTCGGTAAAACAATCTGTGATATTTACTATGATAGTTTGATAGCTGACTTCAAAGCATAAATTAACTTAATCATCAGAACTAGTTGCTTGGTGTATGTGCAAATTTTGGACTTTGATTGGGAAGGTCTTTGAAGGATGAAGCGCGTAAATTGTGATGTTAGCATGCAATTATGCCCACCCATAACTGCGCTGCACTTAATTGTCAGAGTGGAATATACAAAGGTGCCAAATTTAGTTAATAATGAAGGACTTTAGTGGAGCCCTCTAAGAGACATTGTGGCGGACCGCCTGGTACCCCGACTGGGTAGCTCCGCCAAACACGCTCGATAACTATCAGGACCAGGACACCAGCAGTGCTACAGCCTCGAGCCACCACAGCTTGTCTGGGGTCTCGCTGTTGCATCCCACCCTGAAACAGGGTGGGGGAATACAGCTTCAAGTGATTAAGCTCTCCTGCATAGCTGTATAGCTGGTCCACCCAAACACTAGTCGAGACTGAGTGAAGGGTGAAAAGGATTTGGTTTATTCAGGCAAGGCACACATAATTTATATACAGACCTTCAGTATGAGGATTTCATTCAATACAAGCCCCTCCCAGAGATCTCTCTGCCTGGGAAATAATTTAATTAATGACCAGTAAGCCTATTATCTCCTAGGAACAGAGAGCCAAACACAAAAACATAAAAGTATCGCAAAACATAATAAAAACACACAATAAGACCACATGTCCTATGTTAGAAATGCTGGTATTTCAGATACCCATTTGCTTTTGGTTCCTCCCAAACTGCTAAAGGCTGAGTTATTATAGCTCGCAGTTCGGGTATTGATTTGGATGTTCTCCAGAGGAAAATGCAGTATCCCAGTAACTTCCCCAAGCAATCAGACGTATACCCAAACATCAGCCTAAACTAGATGAAGGGTACAACAGGAGTGAATTTATTCAGGCCAACTGGCCAGTTTATATGAAAGTGGTTTACTGTGACATATTCCAGGGGCATTCACCACTAGACCTTTGAGTAACTACATTGGCTCTTAGGTTCAGGATACTAACACACAAAACAAGATAATCCCTCCCTGTGCCTATGAGATAATTGAGTCAGGAACTGTACTAAACTCAATTATCTCCAGGCACAAAAACATACATTTTAATAACACCCCGAAACCTCCCCACATCATGCTCTGCCCCCCCTTGGGCCCTCCCAAATTCCAGCAACTTGCTGGCCATGTTCTTCAATTCTATTCCCTCGGACTGTAACAGTGTGTGACAACCCGAGGGAATGCAGGGCAGTCTGGCCAGAGGAGCTGGGTGCTGGGTGCTGTTTGTGCAGAGATGCTGGGGCCGGAGAGAGCACTGACAGGCTCCCCGGCACAGGCCCCGCCCCCAAACCAAGCCCCGCCTCCCACACATAAGCCTCGCCCCCACCGTAAAGCAGCAGACCTTGCTGCTGCTGGAGAGGCCAGAAGATGGCTGTCTGACCCCCAGTAACAGGCTCCAGTGACAGGTAGGATTGATCTGTGTGTGTGTGTGTGTGTATATATGGACTCAGCAGAGTCTGTGTGTGTGTGTGTGTGTGTGTGTGTGTGTGGACATAGCAGTCTGTGTGTGTGTGTGTGTGTGTGTGTGTATGGACTCAGCAGTCTGTCTGTGTGTATGGACTCAACAGTCTGTGTGTATGGACTCAGCAGTCTGTGTTTGTGTGTATGGACTCAGCAGTCTGTATGTGTGTGTATGGACTCAGCAGTCTGTGTGTATGGACTCAGCAGTCTGTGTGTATGGACTCAGCAGTCTGTGTGTATGTGTGTATGGACTCAGCAGTCTGTGTGTATGTGTGTGTGCATGGACTCAGCAGTGTGTGTGTGTGTGTGTATGGACTCAGCAGTTTGTGTGCATGTGTTTGTGTGTATGGACATAGCAGTCTGTGTGTGTATGTGTATGGACTCAGCAGTGTGTGGGTGTGTATGGACTCAGCAGTCTGTGTGTGTGTGTGTGTGTATGAACATAGCAGTCTGTGTGTGTGTATGGACTCAGCAGTGTGTGTGTATGGACTCAGCAGTCTGTGTGTGTGTGTATGAACATAGCAGTCTGTGTGTGTGTGTGTGTGTGTATGGACTCAGCAGTGTGTATGGACTCAGCAGTCTGTGTGTATGGACTCAGCAGTCTCTGTGTGTGTATGGGACTCAGCAGTCTGTGTGTGTGTGTGTGTGTGTGTGTGTGTATGGACCAGCAGTCTGTGTGTGTGTGTATGACTCAGTGTGTGTGGACTCAGAAGTCTGTGTGTGTGTGTGTATGGACTCAGCAGTCTCTGTGTGTGTGTATGGACTCAGCAGTCTCTGTGTGTGTGTATAGACTAAGCAGTCTGTGTGTGTGTTTGTGTATGGACTCAGCAGTCTGTGTGTATGTATGTGTATATGGACATATCAGTCTGTGTGTGTTTGTATGTGTGTGTGTATGGACTCAGCAGTCTGTGTGTGTGTGTGAGGTGTAGTTTCTTCACATCCTACATCCCTGAACAGCCCTGATCGGAGCGCCCAAGTTGTCCAAATAGAAACATTGAATGTGTTAGCAGATAAGAACCATTCGGCCCATCTAGTCTGCCCAATTTTCGAAATACTTTCATTAGTCCCTGGCCTTATCTTATAGCTAGGATAACCCTATGCCAATCCCATGCATGCTTAAACTCCTTCATCGTGTTAACCTCTACCACTTCAGCTAGTAGGCTATTGTATGCGTCCACTACCCTCTCTGTAAAGTAATAATTCCTGAAATTATTTTTAAACCTTGCCCCTCTAATTTAAGATTATGTCCTCTTGTTGTGGTAGTTTTTCTTCTTTTAAATATAGTCTCCTCCCTTACTGTGTTGATTCCCTTTATGTATTTAAATGCTTCTATCATATCCCCCCGTCTCATCTTTACTCCAGGCTATACGTGTTAAGATCCTTTAACATTTCCTGGTCAGTTTTATCCTGCAATCCATGAACCAGTTTAGGAGCCCTTCTATGAACTTTCTCTAAAGTATCAATATCCTTCTGAAGATACGTCTCAAGTACTGCGTACAATACTCCAAATGAGGTCTCACCAGTGTTCCGTACAATGGCATGAGCACTTCCCTCTTTCTACTGCTAATACCTCTTTGTATACAACAAAGCATTCTGCTAGCACAGGGGTAGGCAACCTATGGCACGTGTGCCATGCAAGACACTTGAGGTGCCTTTACACGGCACACAAGGCTACCAGAGTCAAACAGGGTCTGGCCATCAGAACTCCCAGTGAAACTTCAGATATCGAAAAGGTGGTGAAGGAAATTCCTCAATTTATGCATTGCAGCACTTGTGAATGGGAATCCACACTGGAGTACAGCAGCCTGCAGCTGCTGTTGCAGCTCCTGTCCTTGACCTGTACCTGGCCATCATGGTCCCCACTGGACTCCAGGGAAGCCACCCACACTGCTAGATATACACAGAAATGCACAATAACCCTCCCCTCATACAAATAATACGAACAGCCCACACACAAACATACACACAATCTGCACAAACGCAAGACAACTAACAATCCACATACATGCAAACAACCCCACATGCAGGCTCTTACATACAATACCCCAAACAGCCCCGCACATACTCACACAACCAAACACACTATGTGACATTTCCATCCACACACACACAATTCCACAAGCAGCCCCCATACACAGCCTACATTCATAGGGACATGATACCAAAAACTACTCATGAACTTATACAATATAATAGCTCATAAAACGCACAAATACAAAATAAATAAATAATAATAAATAACACGCAGAATACGGCAACATACACACCTCAATTTAAAATCACAATCTAATTTCGGCACAGTGCTGCTAAAAGGTTGCCCACCCCTCTGCTAGCATTTCCTGCTGCTCTGTTACATTGTCTGCCTAGCTTTAAGTCATCTGAAATAATTACTCCTAAATCTCTTTTCCTCAGAGGTTGAGGTTAGTAGGGTATCAAATATTCTATACTCTGCCCTTGGGTTGTTACACCTAAGATTAGCGCTCAGAGCCATGCAGTGTAGGGGAAATGCCACCAGGGCAAACTTCTGACTGTCTGCACACGTGGTTCAAGGCAAACGTTCGTGGGAAGGAGCGTTTGTCACAGGCATATATTCCACATAAGAAAGTATTGTGGAGAGCTCTTTGGCAGCAATTGATTGAGAAATAATCTGGACTCTATTGTATGAGGAATTTTTATACAAGTGGAGCCTTTCATTATATTGTGTGCATTAAGGAAGCCCAGCAGTTCCTAAATTCATCACACAGGTATCATTCACACCTACTAATAGTGGACACTTACAGTTTGGGAGTATAAGGCTGCTTTATGTCAAGACGGTGTGCTTTTTGTGCAAAATTTATAAAGATGTGAGCATGCAAAATATACAGCATATTTATGAGGTCAAAACCTACCAAATGCAATAAAGTTGTATTGGGCCAGCAGTGTCCCATTAATGAATGTATAATAACTCACAAATCTGTGTTTGTAAATTATAAGGAACGTATACCTAACATTCAATTTGGAAAGTGAGAGTTCCTGTTGAAATAATGGAATTCGGAGTTTAGGGAATCAATATGCTGGTAAAAGAATAGGGGGAAAACAGGGGAAGGTGCAGCTGGAAATGGGATGAGAAGCAAAGGAAAAAAGGGTTACCTGCAGCGACATCCAGCATCATCAGGGTCAGGCAGATGTAGAACTTCATCTTGGAGGAAAGATCAGCCAGAGGAGTAAATCCTATCTGAAATCACTTCTTATTTATACACTTCTCCATTCACAATGAAAATGTCACGTGGCTTGATTGACAGGTAAGCCACTTGCTTTAGGATGTAAAACTTGTTAGCAATAGCCTAAGGGAACAGCTCTGACTTTTATAAGAATGTGCTTCAAATTCAATTTTTAAACAGGTACTCCTAGAAACAGGTTCTCCTAGTCTTAAAATGTATTGCTGATATCTGACAAAATGTACTCTGAATGAATAATGCAGTAAACAATTAATCAAATATTTAATATAAGCATGTGATTAATATACATGAGGGGTTACTCAGACCCCTTAAATTACCTGAAGAATGCCCCAAATACTAAAGTTTCTTGTTTGATGGTTACAAAAAAGTCCTGAGGGTGGTTTTAGTTATCACACAGTGCACAAATGTTTTTCAACGTATATGAAAAATTCAAATGCCATTTAATCTGTAATTTATTTTTTTTACTGATCCTGATTGATACTTTTTATGGGTACAAACTTTAATGTTTCATTGAAGTGGAAATATTGCAAAGGACCAGTAAGAAGAACTCTACACAGTATTTGATGGTTATTCTAACTTAATAATTTTTTTTTAAAGTATAGAATTTATTTCAATATTTTTTATTTTAGCACTGACTTTACTTTATATTTTATAGAATTATTGGGAAAATCTTGTATAGATTTTAACTGCTTTTTATAATTTAGAATGATATGTGAATTAGTTTTGTGCTTTTTTTAATTAATTTTATTATTTTCCTTTTAATCTGCGCCCGAACTGATCTATTCTTTTGATTCCTTTCTCCTAGATGAAAAGCATTTGTGCACAAGGTCTGGTGTTGACAATTATGATGGGCCTAATTACAGAATCTTATCAACAGAAAACACTAAAACAGTTTTACCTCCCAAGAGTCATGTATCTGGTGAAGGTGGTGCTGGAGTGCTATAGCTATCAGAAATCATAAACCCTATGCTAATATCTCGCTTTCATCTTCCAAGTAAATGCATACCCCCACTGAAGCAGGATTTCAGTGGGCGAGGTAAAAGGTTGGGATGATGATGTGAATCACGTAACCAGAACTGTCCAAAGGGACAAACATGCCCAAAAGGGGGGCGTGTCTGCAGGGCCGCCATCAGAAATTTTGGGGCTCATGACAAAGCACAAGGTCTGGCCCTCCCCCCACTCCCTCCCTCCCGGGCCCGCCCACGCCCCACCTAGTTTGCTCACAATTATGCAGAACTGAAGGTGGTGTGTATAGTGGAAGTGAATTAGAATGTGTGTAATGGATGTAGTGTTTGTGTGTATTAGATACTGTTTGTGCAGTGAATGCAGAGTGTGTGTTTGTGTAGCGGATGCAGTGTGTATAGTGAACGCAGAGTGTATTTAAGTAGTGGATGTAGTGTGTGTACAGTGATGTAGTGTGTGTTTGTGTAGTGGATGTAGTGTTTGTATGTACTAGATGAAACGTGTTTAGTGGATGCAATGTCTGTAGTGGATGTAGTGTGTGTATTAGACGCAGTGTCTGTGTATAGTGAATGCAGAGTGTTTCAATTTGTGGTGGATGTAGTGTATGTACTGTGAATACAGGATGTTTGTGTAGTGGATGCTGTGTGTACAGTTAATGCAGAGTGTATGTTAGTGTAGTGAATGCAGAGTGTGTGTCAGTATAGTGAATCCAGAGTGTGTGCATAGTTTAGCGAATGCAGAGTGTGTGTTATGTGTAATGAATGCAGAGTGTGTCAGTGTAATGAATGTAGTGTGTGTGTTAGTGCAGTGAATGCAGAATGTGTGTAAATTTGTAGTGAATGCAGAGTGTGTGTTAATGTGTAGTGAATGCAGAGTGTGTGTTAATGTGTAGTGAATGCAGAGAGTGTGTTAGTGTGTAGCGGATGCAGAGTGTGTGTTAGTGTAGTGAATGCAGTGTTAATGTGAAGTGAATGCGGAGAGTGTGTTAGTGTGTAGCGGATGCAGAGTGTGTGTTAGTGTAGCGGATGCAGAGTGTGTGTTGTGTTAGTGTATGCAGTGTGTGTGTTTTGTTAGTGTATGCAGTGTGTGTGTGTGTTAATGTATGCAGTGTGTGTGTGTTGTGTTAGTGTATGCAGTGTGTGTGTTGTGTTAGTGTTTGCAGTGTGTGTTGTGCTAGTGTATGCAGTGTGTGTGTTGTGTTAGTGTATGCAGTGTGTGTGTGTTGTGTTAGTGTATGCCGTGTGTGTTGTGTTAGTGTCTGTAGTGTGTGTGTGTGTGTGTTTTGTTAGTGTATTATTTATTTATAAAATATTTTACCAGGAAAGATACATTGAGATTTCTCTCATTTTCAAGTATGTCCTGGGTCCACAAATCATTGCATTGTTACATTAGGTACAACAAAATACAAAAACAATATTAATACACAATATATACAAAATTTAACATAGAACAGGCAGGAAATATATAATCAACCATGACACGTGCATTCTGTTTTGAGGTATGTAGAGAGGGATCTCTTAAATGACTTTAGGCTTAGGGAAGATTTTAAATTGTGCGGGAGGTCGTTCCACAATTGCGGTGCTCTGTAGGAGAAGGAGGATCGGGCCGCTTTCTTTTTGTATTGAGGTAGACTAAGTAAAGTGCTTGTACTGGATCGGAGCTTATAGAAAGTGGGAACAGCTGGAGAAAGCATTTTGTTCAGGTAGGGTGGGAGTTTCCCAGAAAAGCTCTTAAAAACAAGGCTGGAAAGATGAAGGGTGCGTCTGGATTCCAGCAATAGCCAGTTTAGTTCCATTAGCATGTCACAATGATGGGTCCTGTAATTACATTGTAGCACAAATCGGCAGAACGAGTTATACAATGTGTTGAGTTTATTAATTTGGGATTGCGATGCAGACGCATATACTACATCCCCATAATCAATGATTTGGCATCAGCATTTGCTGTACAATCTTTTCCTTTACTGTAGGGCTTAGGCAGGCTTTGTTTCTGTACAGGGCACCTAATTTTGGATAAAGTTTAGATGCAAGCTTTTCTATGTGCAGGCCAAAAGATAGATTGGGGTCTAACATCATACCCAAGTATTTGAAAGAGTGGACTGCGGTCAGTGTGCCATTTGAATTTGTTTTGATGGATAGGTGGGAATTGTGTAATTTGTGTAATTTAGGTACTGTTCCAAAGATCATTGTGACAGTTTTGTCAGTGTTAAGGAAGAGTTTGTTTTTTGCAAGTTGCGGTAGATCGGATTTGCTCGCATAGATTACCGTGTCATCTGCGTACATGTGTACATTTGAGGATTGGCAGACATTAGGCAGATCATTTATAAATAATGTAAATAGTAGGGGGCCGAGAATGGAACCCTGGGGAACACCACACGTGACCGGGAGAGGGAGGGAGTCACTGTCAGAAATGGACACATATTGCGAGCGATCCGATACATACGATCGAAACCAGTTTAGAGAACGATCACCAATACCTGAGTTTTCGAGTATGTGCAGTAGAATGTCGTGGTCTACTGTGTCAAAGGCCTTAGCAAAATCAAGGAAAATAGCTCCAGTTAGGTCTCCTTGTTCCATGCCAGTTTGGATGTCATTGCAAACTTTGAGGAGGGCAGTTGTAGTGGAGTGATTCTGGCGAAAGCCCGATTGATCACGGGTCAGATAGTTTAATTGTTGGTAGTACTCACAAAGTTGCATATGGACACATTTTTCTAAGATTTTTGACAATACCGGGAGTAATGATATTGGGCGATAGTTAGAAACCAAAGTAGTGTCACCGCTTTTATGGATAGGCACTACTCTCGCAGTCTTCCAAAGTTTGGGTATGTATCCAGACACCAAGGATTCGTTAATTAGAGTGGAGACGGGTTTAGCAATTGCCGGCGCACTGAGCTTCAACAGCATTGCTGGGATTTGATCAGGTCCGGACTGGTCTTTCATTTTTAGATTATTAAGATGTTTTTTAATGACACTAACAGGTACAGGTCTAAAATTAAACTTATCTATATTGGGCCTTTGCAAATTTAGTGGGGCCTGATCCACATTTGCAGTTTCAGGATGCGTGTCATTTATTAGCTTGGCAATCAGGGCAGTAGAGCATCCGACAAAATAATTGTTAAAGGCATTTGCTACATCTAAGGGAAGTTGCAGGGTTTGATTACCCACTTTGACAGTGGAGGGTTAGGAGTGGATTGGGGGAGTTTGTAGTTTATTTATGACTTTCCAAAAGTTTCTAGGGTTTGAGATGTTACTGTTCAGATTTTCATAGAAATATTGGGCCTTGGCCAGTTTTGTCTGTTGTGTGCATATATTTTGCCATTGTCTATATGCACCGAGATCATTCATAGAGCCAGTACGCTTAAACTTTGACCACAAAAAAATCCCGAAACTGGTACATTTGGATGAGGTCCAGTTCATATGTGCTCCTTTTACCCTCACCTTAAGCAGCGGGGCATGCAAATTCCAAATTTGTAGGCGTTCAGACTGAACGTATTCAACAGCACAGTCTAAATCTGGGATAATGTTTAATCTGTGCCATGAGAGATTCTTGATGTCATTTAAAAAGGATTCAAGATTAAATTTTTTGAAGGACCTAGTTATTTTAACCTTGGGAGAGGATTTAATAGCCTTTATTTTGCGCACGCAGTACACTAAACAGTGATCACTGAACGTGTTTGGGAGAACAGTGTGTGTTGTGTTAGTGTATGCAGTGTGTGTGTGTGTGTGTGTTGTGTTAGTGTATGCAATGTGT
>OW240921.1:22757455-22769257 GCA_933207985.1 Pelobates cultripes | reverse complement strand
CTTATCTACTTCATTTTAAAAACTGAAATAGAAAATCCACAGTAGGCAATAGTTACTTACCCAGTACAACAGTACATTTGCTAGAATTGGGCAGTGTTACATTTCACTGCAAAACCCAGACCTTAGATCATTTGTATATATTAAATCTATCAATGCCGTGTATAAATTAGGGTTATCTAATACTACCAACCTGCATACAGATTATATGAATCACATACATTGGGGATGTTTCTAACAGCACCTTATACACAGATATATCCGTTACATATACTGAGTCTGTTCAAATAGTAAAAGCCTACCTCTGCTATATACAGTGACACTATGCCTGTACACATATTAAGATTATATGAGTGAGATAAATTGAGGCTGTTTTCAACAGAACTTCATGCACATATTACACCACTCATATATACTGAGGTTGTGACTAATAACCCACACAAAAAACCTGTATTAGATTGGACTCAGAGGATGTGTCTTATATCATTCACATATATTGTGTTTCCACTAATACATCAAGCATATAGTGAACAGATCCACTGAAGCAATGTCCACACCAGCTTACATATAGAGCATGTTGAGACATATACTGAGGCTATGTTTTCAGAGCAAATAAAGAACACAAACTGAGCCGAGACTTCCGATTAACTCATACGTAGACAATGTAGTGGATACATATACTGAGGCTGTGTCCCCATAGTAACTCATACACAGAGCCTATAGTGTGTACATATACTGAGGCTGTGTCCTCATAATAACTCATACACAGAGCCTATAGTGTGTACCTATACTGAGGCTGTGTCCTCATAGTAACTCATACACAGAGCATAAAGTGCATACATAAACTGAGGCTGTGTCTCCATAGTAACTCATACATATGGCCTATAGTGGACACATATACTGAGGCCATGTCCTCATAGTAATTCATACACAGAGCATATAGTGCATACATAAACTGAGGCTGTGTCTCCATAGTAACTCATACATATATCATATAGTGGATACCTATACTGAGGCTGTGTCCTCACAGTAACTCACACATAGAGCATATAGTGCATACATAAACTGAGGCAGCGTCCTCATTGTAACTCATACATAGAGCCTATAATGGATACATATACTGAGGCTGTCCCCATAGAAACTCACACATAGAGCATATAGTGGACACATATATTGAGGCTGTGTCTCAATAGAAACTCCTATATATATCATATATAGGATACATATACTGAGGCTGTGTCCTTATAGTAACTCATACCTAGAGCATATACTGGACACACTCTGTTCATATGTTAGAGCATAAAGTGAAAACACACCGATGCTGTACCACCCCCAGATTATGTATGGATACTGGGGCCCCGTGGTCTCATAAGCAGTATATTCTTCCACTCTCTGGAAAAGCCTACTTATTTGCGATAATGCACAGATAACAGCAATCAATGCCACATATCTTGATAGGAACAAGTGTGTGTGTGGACTTTAAAATCATATACATGTGAGTACTTCAGTCACCCAGGAAAGTTCTCTTACCTTGGATATTTCTTCAGGACTGTGAAATTCCAGCAGACTTTATACAGCCAGGATATCCATTATTAGCACTCTTTTGCGCAATGCCTCCTTGCATTATCAGCACTCTTTTGCACCAAGCATCCTTTCATGTATAACTTACCTAAATGCTCACCACACAAACCTCCTAAATGTGACCTATTTGTTAGAAGGAAGCCTAATGTAAGCCACTGGGAGGGACTGAAAGAACAGAGACCCAGGTGCCTATACTAGTTTTAATCTAATTACTAATGCACTTACCTGAACAGCTGCAGGCCTGTGTTTCAACAGCAAAATGGGGATTTGAACAACTGACAGCCTAAACTGTTTAAACTATAGGCTTCCATCTGTACCCCATATGCAGTCCATCATCACCAGTGGGAGGAGGTTTAACCAACCCCATACAAGGTGGAACACCAAGAATAGGTATACCCAGGTAGTCACCTTATGGAAGTGTTGTTTACTGGGTCTTCAAGGATAAAGGCTTAGACTCGGCTGGGCCTCAATTCCAGCTTGTAGTCCCAAGTAGTGGACCGCTGTCATCCCCTCAGGGAGAGAGATAGGTCAGACTCCTGATTGCTGAAGGAGGTACCCAGGATGGCAACTGTTACAGATGTGCTGTTTGCTGGGTCTTCAGGGATAAGAGGCTGAACCCTGGCCTGGCTTCATGTAGGCAGTATATCACATTCATCCCCTGAGTGGGTACCCAAGCTGGGCTGTTGCTGGGTCTTCAGGGATAAGAGGCTGATCCCAGGCCTGGCTTCCTGTAGGCAGCATTTCACATTCATCCCCTGAGGGGGTACCCAAACTGGCCTGTTGCTGGGTCTTCAGGGATAAGAGGCTGAACCCTGGCATACAGTGGACCATTTTCATCCCTTAAGGGAGAGGTTGGATCCGACCCCCGGTCACTAAAGGGGGTACCCAGGTTTGCAGTATTAACAATAGTGCATTGCTGGGTCTTCAGGGCTTAGAGGCTGAACCCCGGCATGGCTACAAAAATATTGCCTGGTGAGCATAAAAGAAAATCTAGGCCTGCATAAGCAGACTCCTTCCAAACTGCTGTGAAGGGCAGGAAAAAAGACTGCCTGATGGGAAGGGGAGGATCTATTTATACCAGTTTCAGAGTTCTATTTCCTGTCCTTTCTGCTGTGAGGGGAGGAGCTAACCCATGAGTAAATGCTGCCATGAATAATGTCAGGAAAAACACATTTAATACGCTCTCCCCCCCTCTGCCTCTCTATCTACCTATACCCTTCCTATTCGCATAAACCTTCCAGGGTTCCCAGACCTTACCAAACATATAATAAGAATGTCTTACTCTAGATGATAATTCATCCATTATATAATTTTCTTAAATCTTTAATAATTTGTTTGGTTCTTAAGGGGTTATGCATCAGACTTTCCCACAGATTCCCCTGTTGTGAAGGGTAACATCTACCAGAACAATAAGGGAAATAGCTGAACATGAAGTCCCATTACGGACCTCTGTTCTGATATTCATGGAGATTATTTTGGGTGTACTACAATCTGGACTTCGCAGCCAGTGTATGGCTTTAAGCTGTTGAGTCATCCTGCATAATATAATATTGTAGCTTGTTTGTGGCAAACATTTGGCTGATATGTTTCACATGGTCTCTGTACCTAGATCCGTATATATGTGATCTGCCATGGTCATTCCTAACATTACATTGTTGTAATTCTTGTGGATTATATGCTTGGACTGGTGTTGATCTCTTTGCAGATAAAACAAACTGCAGAATGATCTTATTATCACCATAAACTCTGCCGTAAGTACGTCATCACTATCTGAAGATAAGGTCAGTGTATGTATGCGGTTGCTTGTTCTCATAAAGACAACTGAATATCTTCTACTATCCTGCCAATTACATGTCTGTTGCCACAATGGATACTGTGTCTCTGGTTACCACCTTTTAATTGGTGTCCTGCCTATTACCTATCTCCTACTGATGTTGCAAAGTCTCTAATCAATTTGATTCTACTGTTTCCATAATCTGTACTATTGATATTAGAATACTTTTAACTTTGCATGTAGGTCCTGGCGTTGTTGGCCTACATTGCCTATTTATAATTTAGTAGCTGCCACAATTTCTATGGTTCATACCGATATTTTTTTAACTAATCTGAATGATGCGATTTTTCACGACTTTGCCTAGTAATATCTGCTTGTGTTATTGGTTTCTTCCTCTTCTGGAACTGTTCATTATTGTATCAAACAATTCATTCACAGTGTGAGGTATTGTTGAGAGTCTGATTTTTGCAATATATAGTCATTATTGCTGTATTTTAATAAGACTCTCTTATTTCTCTACTAGGCTCTGCCTTTCTCTTACGGGTAGATATTATTTTGTTTCCTGTATCTACAGGTAAGTAGTTCACTAAGAAAGACAAAGTGGTGTGAATTGTCTTCAATAAATACCTCCAGAAAATAGTAGGATTTTCAGTTTAATTCTCACCCTGCTATAAAACAGGGGGTTACTGTGTTCATCCAACAATTTCTAAAATGTTATGGATTGTTCCAGTCTGATTTCTGGAAGTTATGCCTTTGTCAAGGTCATGTTTGATACCGCCATCCATTTAGTATTTAATTTTATATTTGAGAAGGACATTATTGGTCTGTAATTCTAGACCGTGTCTTGGTTTGATGGAGTTTAGCAATTTTTATTTATTGTTTTTATCCATAACAGGACGGGTGTCTTTTTCTTACAGGAGTTTGTCTTGTATTAGTCTAACCTTGTTTCTTCAATAGGTTTGTTTATCATGACCTTAATGCCTATCTGGCTCTATATTTCTCCAGGAAATTTCTGACTTTTGAATACCAAGGGGTGTCTGGCCTAGCAGCCCCAAGGGTAAACTGACTTATCTGAACATGACTGCTGACCCAACCAGTCCCCGACCAAAACCCATTGCCCAGGCTGTTGTCTCCCCAAAGATCCTTTTTTCTTCTGCGCTTTCCAGGGAAACCTGCCAAGCTGTGACAACACAAAGAACGAGAAACAAGACACAAGCCACAACACCAGAAACAGGGTGGGAGGGTGAGAAAACAGTCAGGAGCCCGAACTGATCCTGCTGACTGGTAAGTCCCCTCCCTCTCCCTTTCCTTAAGAACCACAACTTTAGACACAAATGTTTCTATTTTAACCCAGCCCACAATCTTGGGCAGCAGTCATGCTCCCCCTTCCTTATTGTTCCAGAGGGAAACTTGACTGCTGACCCAACCAGTCCCCGACCAAAACCCATTGCCCCCCAATTATACATGTGACACCTCATTCTTGTGGATAAAGGCAACGGCCACAGCTTTATTTAAAATAACAATTTTAACTCAGTCCAACTCTTCCAGCTGTTGGGTGTTTCCCAACAGGCAGTTCTCCCAAATTCTGTACCATGAGCCTCGCCAGCCGGCTCCTCGCCATCACCTCTGTGCAGGCTGTCGTCTCCCCAAAGTTCCTTTTTTCTTCTGGGCTGTTCACTGAAACCCGCCACTGCGATGCCCACCTCACGCACTAGTGTAGCGTTACTTACCTTACCCAGGGGCCGACCAAGGTCCTCACTTCCCGCCGCACGCAGCTCCCAAATGCAGGTGGGCACAGACCGCGAGATGTTCCGCCTAGCTCTAAGAGTGTGCCGCGCATCTCGGGCACGCTCTTAAACGGGCAGCGGGAGCCAAAAAATTAAATGTGCTCCCATTGGCCCCTGTCATCCCACGTTCCCCAGACACTCACATTTTGGGGGCGTGGATATGACAGGGGCCAATCAAAGTAAAGTTTAGGGTATTTATACTTACCTCTCCCTTAACTCCCTGCCCTATCGTGGTTTCTGTTTCAGTTCCCTTTAGCGCTTGTTGTGTTCAGTTGTGATTTTCGTGCTTGACCTTGGCTTTGTTCTGACTCCATTTATCTCTCTATCACTGTTTTGTCTTGTTTGCCGGCTTACTGACTACTGTGTACCAGACCTTGGCTAGTTTTTGTTCTCGCTGTCTCTTTGTTCCCTTGACCTCGGCTTGTTCTTGACTCTGTCTATTCTCTGCTTTACGGCGAGTCCGGCCATTCTAAGGTCCGGTAAGCCGTATCTGCTCTATCTGTCGATTGTTGAACTAAATCCTGCGTGTAGGGGTAAACTACCGTGACAACTAGGCTGCGCGGGCATCATGCCTCCCCTGCTGACAGCGCCGCCTCAATTCCAGCTTGTAGTCCCATATTGAACATATCTAACTCGAAGTGCCCAACAACTATACCTCCCAGGTAGCGCACAAACTGGGACATGTTCATATCGACCTTACGCCTATAGCGCTCTAACGCCTTACCATGACCCCCGGACCGCCAGACCGGGCTCGGAACGATCTCGGACCAGACGAGGGTCAGTTCCCGGAACAACGCGAAACAGCAGGCCACGTCATGCTGCATCACACGAACCAGGTCCACCAACCGTCGCCGTCCGACATCGTTCCCGCCCGCGTGAACCACCAAGGTCACCGGTCCTGACATGCAGCACTGGAGCTGCACCAGCTCGGCGTATAACCCGTCCCATGACAATCCACGAAAGCCCCTCCAACGTACCCATGCTACCTCATACGATAAATCAAGGTTACGGCCATAGGGTTTAGTCTCAGCATGCCTAGCATGCCTAGCAGCCCAATAAACAAAGGAGTGTCCCACGATCCAGACAAATTGAGGAGAAGGACCTACAACGAAAATAACATACAACCATAACTGCTGCGCCGCTAGCCTACAGCAAGTGGGGGCACACGTAGAGCTGGAACCGCCTGCCAGCGCACCAAATGCTTGAGCGCCTCTGTGGGGAGGCCCAGCTGACTAGCCTGCATGGCAGCCCCGATTTGAAATGAGTGCGTGGTGTACAAACCTGGAGGCAGCCCAATACTGACAACCCATGCATGAAGTATCCATGGCGAATTGAAACCGGCTGAGTGATGACCCTTCCCGGTGCCGCAACAGGGACCCCGTCTCCGATCCTTGTACCTCCAAGAACTCCCGCAGCAGGAAAGGCCCGCGTCAGCACACTTGCAATCTTCCCGCCCTTTCCTCTCCCTGGATTTCTCCACCATCTTGGGCCTGGACATCCGAACTGATCCTCCTCCTCCTGGGTACAGCAAGCCGATCCTGTTGCGCGGCCGAGCTGCCACTTCTCCCCCTCCTGTGGCACCGAACAGGACTTGGAGAAAGACGCGACGGAGGCCTTGATCTCCTTGCCCTCTGTCCGTCTTGGGCTGCAGGCTGACCGGACGTCTCAGCATGGGTGACACTGCGGCAGGGGCGTACCTAGAGCATTTGGCACCCGGGGCGGATCCTGTGCTTGGCACCCCCCCTTTAAAAACGCTATCAGCCCCTCCTACAAAACCCTTGTCCTGCCCCGCCCCTCCTGCAAAACCTCTGTCCTGCCCCTTCTACAAATCCTGTACTGCCCCGTCTACAAAACCCCCTCAACCCCCTTCCACAAATCCCCTGTTTATCCCACTTATAAAGACTCCTGTCCCAATACAAAACCCCCGCCCCTTCTACAAAATTCCTGCAGCCCCACACACACATTTACAGGCAGACAGTCACACACTCAGTTACAGGCAGACTGTCACACACTCAGTTACAGGCAGACAGTCACACACTCAGTTACAGGCAGACAGTCACACGCACACACACAGTTACAGGCAGACAGTTACACACAGACAGTCTCACACACACACACACACAGACACACACTCTTACAGACAGTGGGATGGAGGAGGACTGGATTCCCTGAAGTCCTTCTCTGAAGCCTGTGGAGAAGCAGAGATTCCATTTTCTTGCACCTCCTAACAGCAGTGGGTAAGGGCCATATTAAGCCCCGCCCCCAGTGCCAGTTTGGCTCTGCCCCAATTTTGCTTAGCTCCGCCCCACTTTTCCTCCGTGCGGCCAGTACAGCTCACACAAGCAAACAGCTGATAAACTGGCCGCACGGAGGAAAAGTGGGGCACGACACCCTAACTACCATGGGACACTGTGTGGCCACAGCTCACACAGCCCCCTCCACCCAGGGCCGGTGCAAGGATTTTTGCCGCCCTAGGCAAAAGTAAAGTTTGCCGCCCCCCCATGTGACATCATAATGCCCCACCCATATGATTTGCCATGTTAACTAACGCCAGTGCTGCAGTGCCGCCGCAGGGACAGGCTATAGACACCAGACCCACTACATTAAGCTGCTGTGGTTCTGGGGACTATAGTGTTTCTTTAATGTGAGGTAAATTAGAGCTTAGTGCCACGAATAATATACTAGATTGCCTACTTACAACCAGATGAGGATGATGATGATGGGCTCTAGCTGCAGTCTGGCTCCACTGGTCTGGTGTAGAACAGGCTCTCTGGAGGCGGTTTGTAACCGTGGTCACAAAAATCAATGTTCTGGGAGAACGGGAAGCAGCTCGATTTTTTTGGGGGGGCCCTTCACACAGCTCAAGGTCTGGGTCCCAGGGTCCACCTTCATGTTTCACCAATGAGTTTGTTCCCAGGGGGTGGAGTGTGTAGGGGATGTCCTGATATGTGTATAATGAATGCATTGCGTGAAATTGTGTTTGTATGTGTAAGGGCTGCAAGGTGTGTTTCTGTGTATGTACGGGATGCATTGAGTGTGTGTAATGAATGCATTGTGTGTTTCTGTGTGTGTAAGGGATGCATTGTGTGTAACGGTTGCATTGCTTGTGTATGTGTGTCTGTGTGTGTAATGCATTGTGTGTTTTTCTGTGCGCAAGGGGTGCATTGTGTGTATGTGTGTGTGATGAATGTCAATCCCCCCCTCCTCCCAATCTTTTCTTTCTCCCCCCCACCTCCTCCCAATCTTTTCTTTCTCCCTCTCACCTCCTCCTAATTTCTTTCTCCCTCCCACCTCCTCCTAATTTCTTTCTCCCTACCTCCTCCTCCTAATTTCTTTCTCCCTCCCACCTCCTCTTTCCCCCCACCTCCTCCTAATTTCTTTCCCCACCTCCTCCTAATTTCTCCCACCTCCTAATTTCTTTCCCCTCCTCCTAATTTCTCCCCCCACCTCCTCCTACTTTCCCCTACCTCCTCCTAATTTCTCCCCACCTCCTCCCTAATTCTTTCCCCCACCTCCTCCTAATTTCTCCCCCCTCTCCCCCCCACCTCCTCCTACTTTCTCCCCTCCCCCCGACCACTGTTGTAGCATGGCCGAGCGCTCTATGGTCCGCGGGTCCAGGGAGCTTTTGTTTCCTGTACCCGGCCGGACTTAAAGGAAGTGCACACTGAGTGTGCACTCCCTTTTAGTCCGGCCGGGTACAGGAGACAGCTGCTCTCTGGACCCGCGGACTATACTGGGCTCGGCCACGCTACAGTGAGGGAGTGACAGGAGGGAGCGCTGAGCGCTTCCCTCCTGTCAGCCCTACCCCTCAGGCTGCACCTGGGCGGTCCGCCCTCATGGTCGCACCGCCCGGGCGGGCAAAGCTGCAGCCGCCTGAGGCTCTCTACAGAGCGCTCGGGTGGCTGCAGCATGGGGGGGCCGGCGCCCCCTCCCAAGGCACCCCCCACCCTGGTGGCACCCCGGGTGGAGCGCCCCATCCGCTCCCCTCTTAGTACGCCACTGCACTGCGGACTTCCAACATCAGCTCTCCCATGGCTACCTGTCCGTGCACCTCAAGGTACACCTGCAGAAGCCTCTGCAACTCAGCTCTAGAGGCCGCCATGACCATCAAAAATCAGCAGAAACGGGTATGGTGACCAGCAGAAGTCAGCAGGAAACAGGGAAGGGAACACAGTACAGTCAATAAAGGAAGTGAAAAATACTAATTGAGATGTTTGTCTTACAGGGACAAAAAACAGTCAGGAGCCCTAACTGATCCTGCTGACTGGTAAGTCCCCTCCCTCTCCCTTTCCTTAAGAACCACAACTTTAGACACAAATGTATCTACCTTAACCCAGCCCACAATCTTGGGCAGCAGTCATGCCCCCCTTCCTTATTGTTCCAGGGGGAAACTGATTTTGTGTCAATATCCTATTGATTACTGTTTGGCTTTTTTAAGTATTCTAAAGTTTATGCAGCTCAATGACGATTTTTACAACTTTCAGCTGTATTTGTAATCTGTATCTATCTATCTACTGCTTGGGTATTTCCCATGAGTAAATGCTGCCATGATTGATCAGGAATATGGAAAATTTACTTTCCTGATCATAATTCATGGCAGCATTACGTTCCCACCCATCTACTATAAGAGTTGTAAAGCTAGTTACATTGACTGCCTGATGGGAAGGGAGGGGGATCTATTTATACTAACATGAGAATTCTATTTCTTGTCCTTTCTGCTGTGAGGGGAGGAGCTAACCCATGAGTAAATGCTGCCAGGAAAAATGATCAGGAAAAGAAAATTACGGTAAGTATGAAACAATTTTCCATAATATACAGGTGATACTCGAAAAATTTGAATATCATGCAAAAGTTCATTTATTTCAGTAACGCAACGTAAAAGGGGAAACGAATATATGAGATAGACGCATTACATCCAAAGCAAGATAGTTCAAACCGTGATTTGTCATAAGTGCGATGATTATGGCTTACAGCTCATGAAAAACCCAAATCCACAATCTCAGTCCTGGTCCCCACTTTCTTTCTCTGCACACATAGATAGCGAATATCGCGATCTATGTGTGCAGCCGCGGGCCCCCCGGCTCCCTGTTACCGCAGAGGGGGCCCAGCACACAGCTTCTTCTCTCTTCTCTCTTCTAATAACTCTTGCGAGACCCGCGGAGCGTTGCCATGGTAACCGGGTCTCGCGAGAGTTATTAGAAGAGAGGAGAAGCTGTGTACTGCCTGTCCCCCCTCTGCGGTAACAGGGAGCCGGGGGGCCCCCCCACCGGACCACCAGGGATGGAATCTCTCCCCTCCCTGTACACAGGTAAGCAGGGAGGGGGGAGAAACATTTAATTTAATTTAATAAAAAAATTATGTGAAAATGCCCCTTCCTCCTCCTCCTCCCCCCAGATCACACATTTACACACACACACTACATACACTAACACAACACACACACACACTGCAGACACTAACACAACACACACTGCAGACACTAACACAACACACACACTGCAGACACTAACACAACACACACACTGCATACACTAACACAACACACACACACTGCACACACTAACACAACACACACACACTGCATACACTAACAAAACACACACTGCATACACTAACACACACACACACTGCATACACTAACACACACACACTGCATACACTAACAAAACACACACACTGCATACACTAACACAACACACACTCTGCATCCGCTACACTAACACACACTCTGCATCCGCTACACTAACACACCCCCTGCATCCGCTACACTGACACACACTCTGCATCCGCTACACACTAACACACTCTCTGCATTCACTACACATTAACACACACTCTGCATTCGCTACAAATTTACACACACTCTACATTCACTGCACTAACACACACACAACATTCATTACACTGACACACTCCTCATTCACTACACTCTAACACACACTCTGCATTCATTACACATAACACACACTCTGCATTAACTAAACTATGCACACACTCTGGATTCACTATACTGACACACACTCTGCATTCACTACACTAACATATACTCTGCATTAACTGTACACACAGTATCTACTACACAAACCTCCTGTATTCACAGTACACACACTACATCCACCACAAATTGAAACACTCTGCATTCACTATACACAGACACTGCGTCTAATACACACACTGCATCCACTACAGACACTGCATCCACTAAACACATTTCATCTAGTACATACACACACTACATCACAGTACACACACTACATCCACTACTCAAATACACTCTGCGTTCACTATACACACTGCATCCGCTACACAAACACACACTCTGGATTCACTGCACAAACAGTATCTAATACACACAAACACTACATCCATTACACACATTCTAATTCACTTCCACTATACACACCACATTCAGTCCTGCATTATTGTGAGCGGACTAGGTGGGGCGTGGGCGGTCCCGGGAGGGAGGGAGGGAAGGGGGGCAGACCTTGTGCTTTGTCATGGGCCCCAAAATTTCTGATGGCGGCCCTGCAGATACGCCCCCTTTTTGGGCATGTTTGTCCCTTTGGACAGTTCTGGTTACGTGATTCACATCAGTATCCCAGCCTTTTACCTCGCCCACTGAAATCCTGCTTCACTGGAGACTGCTGTTAGGGGGTATGCATT
>OW240921.1:22723535-22757355 GCA_933207985.1 Pelobates cultripes | reverse complement strand
TACTTGGAAGATGAAAGCGAGATATTAGCATAGGGTTTATGATTTGTGATAGCTATAGCACTCCAGCACCACCTTCACCAGATACATAACGCTTGGGAGGTAAAACTGTTTTAGTGTTTTCTGTTGATAAGATTTTGTAATTAGGCCCATCATAATTGTCAACACCAGACCTTGTGCACAAATGCTTTTCATCTAGTAGAAAGGAATCAAAAGAATAGATCAGTTCGGGCGCAGATTAAAAGGAAAATAATAAAATTAATTTAAAAAAAGCACAAAACTAATTCACATATCATTCTAAATTATAAAAAGCAGTTAAAACCTATACAAGATTTTCCCAATAATTCTATAAAATATAAAGTAAAGTCAGCGCTAAAATAAAAAATATTGAAATAAATTCAATACTTTAAAAAAATTATTAAGTTAGAATAACCATCAAATACTGTGTAGAGTTCTTCTTACTGGTCCTTTGCAATATTTCCACTTCAATTAAACATTAAAGTTTGTACCCATAAAAAGTATCAATCAGGATCCATAAAAAAAATAAATTACAGATTAAATGGCATTAGAATTTTTCATATACGTTGAAAAACATTTGTGCACTGTGTGATAACTAAAACCACCCTCAGGATTTTTCTGTAACCATCAAACAAGAAACTATAGGATTTGGGGCATTCTTCGGGTAATTTAAGGAGTCTGAGTAACCCCTTATGTATATTAATCACATGCTTATATTAAATATTTGATTAATTGTTTACTGCATTATTCATTCAGAGTACATTTTGTCAGATATCAGCAATGCATTTTAGGACTAGGAGAACCTGTTTCTAGGAGTACCTGTTTAAAAATTGAATTTGAAGCACATTCTTATAAAAGTCAGAGTTGTTCCCTTAGGCTATTGCTAAGAAGTTTTACATCCTAAAGCAAGTGGCTTACCTGTCAATCAAGCCACGTGACATTTTCATTGTGAATGGAGTGTAAGTGTATAAATAAGAAGTGATTTCAGACAGGATTTACTCCTCTGGCTGATCTTTCCTCCAAGATGAAGTTCTGCATCTGCCTGACCTTGATGATGCTGGATGTCGCTGCAGGTGACCCTTTTTTCCTTTGCTTTTCATCCCATTTCCAGCAGCACCTTCCCCTGTTTTCCCCCTATTCTTTTACCAGCATTTTGATTCCCTAAACTCAGAATTCCCATTATTTCAATAGGAACTCTCACTTTCCAAATTGAATGTTAAGTATACTTTCCTTATAATTTACAAATACAGATTTGTGAGTTATTATACATTCATTAAAGGGACACTCTTGGCCCAATACAACATTATTGCATTTGGTAGGTTTTGGCCTCATTAATATGCTGCATATTTTGCATGCTCATATCTTTATAAATTTTGCACAAAAAGCACACTGTCTTGACATAACGCAGCCCTATACCTTTTAGCAGCACTGTGCCGAAATTAGATTGTGATTTTAAATTGAGGTGTGTATGTTGCCGTATTCTGCTTGTGTTATTTATTATTATTTATTTATTTATTATGTATTTGTGCGTTTTATGAGCTATTATATTGTATATGTTCATTAGTAGTTTTTCGTACCATGTCCCTATGAATGTAGGCTGTGTATGGGGGCTGCTTGTGGAATTGTGTGTGTGTGTGTGGATGGAAATGTCACATAGTGTGTTTGGTTGTGTGAGTATGTGTGGGGCTGTTTGGGGTATTGTATGTAAGAGCCTGCATGTGGGGTTGTTTGCATGTATGTGGATTGTTAGTTGTCTTGCGTTTGTGCAGATTGTGTGTATGTTTGTGTGTGGGCTGTTCGTATTATTTGTATGAGGGGAGGGTTATTGTGCATTTCTGTGTATATCTAGCAGTGTGGGTGGCTTCCCTGGAGTCCAGTGGGGACCATGATGGCCAGGTACAGATCGAGGACAGGAGCTGCAACAGCAGCTGCAGGCTGCTGTACTCCAGTGTGGATTCCCTTTTACAAGTGCTGCAATGCATAAATTGAGGAAGTTCCTTCACCACCTTTTCGTATTAGCAGATATCTGAAGTTTCACTGGGAGTTCTGATGGGCCAGACCCTGTTTGACTCTGGTAGCCTCGAGTGCCGTGCAAAGGCACCTCAAGTGCCTTGCATGGCACACGTGCCATAGGTTGCCTACCCCTGTGCTAACAGAATGCTTTGTTGTATACAAAGAGGTATTAGCAGTAGAAAGAGGGAAGTGCTCATGCCATTGTACGGAACACTGGTGAGACCTCATTTGGAGTATTGTACGCAGTACTGGAGACGTATCTTCAGAAGGATATTGATACTTTAGAGAGAGTTCAGAGAAGGGCTCCTAAACTGGTTCATGGATTGCAGGATAAAACTTACAAGGAAATGTTAAAGGATCTTAACACGTATAGTCTGGAGTAAAGATGAGAGGGGGGGTATGATAGAAGCATTTAAATACATAAAGGGAATCAACACAGTAAAGGAGGAGACTATATTTAAAAGAAGAAAAACTACCACAACAAGAGGACATAATCTTAAATTAGAGGGGCAATGTTTAAAAATAATTTCAGGAATTATTACTTTACAGAGAGGGTAGTGGATGCATAAAATAGCCTACTAGCTGAAGTGGTAGAGGTTAACACGATGAAGGAGTTTAAGCATGCATGGGATTGGCATAAGGCTATCCTAGCTATAAGATAAGGCCAGGGACTAATGAAAGTATTTCGAAAATTGGGCAGACTAGATGGGCCACACATTCAATGTTTCTATTTGGACAACTTGGGCGCTCCGATCAGGGCTGTTCAGGGATGTAGGATGTGAAGAAACTACACCTCACACACACACAGACTGCTGAGTCCATACACACACACATACAAACACACACACACACAGACTGATATGTCCATATACACATACATACACACACACTCACACACAGACTGCTGAGTCCATACACACACACACACACAGACTGCTTAGTCCATATACACACACAGACTGCTGAGTCCATACACACACACAGACTGCTGAGTCCATACACACACACACACAGACTTCTGAGTCCACACACACACACTAGTCCATACACACACACACACAGACTGCTGAGTCCATACACACACACACACACACACACACCACACACACACACACATGCTGAGTCCATACACACACAGAGACTGCACAGATACACACTGCTGAGTCCATACACACACTGCTGAGTCCATACACACACACACACACACGACTGCTACACACACACACACAGACTGCTGCTCCATACACACATACTGAGTCCATACACACACAGACTGCTACATACACACACACACACACACAGACTGCTGAGTCCATACACACCCACACACTGCTGAGTCCATACACACACACACAGACTGCTATAGACTGCTGAGTCCATACACACACACATGCTGAGTCCATGCACAGACTGCTGAGTCCATACACACACACACAGACTGCTGAGTCCATACACACAGACTGCTGAGTCCATACACACAGACTGCTGAGTCCATACACACACATACAGACTGCTGAGTCCATACACACAAACACAGACTGCTGAGTCCATACACACAGACAGCTGAGTCCATACACACACACAAATACACACACACACACAGACTGCTATGTCCATACACACACACACACACACACACAGACTCTGCTGAGTCCATATATACACACACACACACACACAGATCAATCCTACCTGTCACTGGAGCCTGTTACTGGGGGTCAGACAGCCATCTTCTGGCCTCTCCAGCAGCAGCAAGGTCTGCTGCTTTACGGTGGGGGCGAGGCTTATGTGTGGGAGGCGGGGCTTGGTTTGGGGGCGGGGCCTGTGCCGGGGAGCCTGTCAGTGCTCTCTCCGGCCCCAGCATCTCTGCACAAACAGCACCCAGCACCCAGCTCCTCTGGCCAGACTGCCCTGCATTCCCTCGGGTTGTCACACACTGTTACAGTCCGAGGGAATAGAATTGAAGAACATGGCCAGCAAGTTGCTGGAATTTGGGAGGGCCCAAGGGGGGGCAGAGCATGATGTGGGGGGAGGTTTCGGGGTGTTATTAAAATGTATGTTTTTGTGCCTGGAGATAATTGAGTTTAGTACAGTTCCTGACTCAATTATCTCATAGGCACAGGGAGGGATTATCTTGTTTTGTGTGTTAGTATCCTGAACCTAAGAGCCAATGTAGTTACTCAAAGGTCTAGTGGTGAATGCCCCTGGAATATGTCACAGTAAACCACTTTCATATAAACTGGCCAGTTGGCCTGAATAAATTCACTCCTGTTGTACCCTTCATCTAGTTTAGGCTGATGTTTGGGTATACGTCTGATTGCTTGGGGAAGTTACTGGGATACTGCATTTTCCTCTGGAGAACATCCAAATCAATACCCGAACTGCGAGCTATAATAACTCAGCCTTTAGCAGTTTGGGAGGAACCAAAAGCAAATGGGTATCTGAAATACCAGCATTTCTAACATAGGACATGTGGTCTTATTGTGTGTTTTTATTATGTTTTGCGATACTTTTATGTTTTTGTGTTTGGCTCTCTGTTCCTAGGAGATAATAGGCTTACTGGTCATTAATTAAATTATTTCCCAGGCAGAGAGATCTCTGGGAGGGGCTTGTATTGAATGAAATCCTCATACTGAAGGTCTGTATATAAATTATGTGTGCCTTGCCTGAATAAACCAAATCCTTTTCACCCTTCACTCAGTCTCGACTAGTGTTTGGGTGGACCAGCTATACAGCTATGCAGGAGAGCTTAATCACTTGAAGCTGTATTCCCCCACCCTGTTTCAGGGTGGGATGCAACAGCGAGACCCCAGACAAGCTGTGGTGGCTCGAGGCTGTAGCACTGCTGGTGTCCTGGTCCTGATAGTTATCGAGCGTGTTTGGCGGAGCTACCCAGTCGGGGTACCAGGCGGTCCGCCACAATGTCTCTTAGAGGGCTCCACTAAAGTCCTTCATTATTAACTAAATTTGGCACCTTTGTATATTCCACTCTGACAATTAAGTGCAGCGCAGTTATGGGTGGGCATAATTGCATGCTAACATCACAATTTACGCGCTTCATCCTTCAAAGACCTTCCCAATCAAAGTCCAAAATTTGCACATACACCAAGCAACTAGTTCTGATGATTAAGTTAATTTATGCTTTGAAGTCAGCTATCAAACTATCATAGTAAATATCACAGATTGTTTTACCGAATTCCATTTTAACAGTCACGGTAATTTAATTTCCAAACATATATTTTCTAACCTCCAATGATCCCCTCATTTACATTATATTTAGAAAAAAATACATATAATTTATAAAGAAATAATAATGTGTGTGTGTGTGTCAAGAGCGTTTACCAGTTTTCTGGAAGGCAAAAATCCAAGCAATCACATAACGGCAATTAGATGGAAAAGCAATAATTAAATTGAAACATTTTGGTAAAAGTTTGATCAATATCCCTCAACCTAAACACTCACAGCTCTTTCTGTTTATACCCAGGCCTGCAGTGTACTCTGGTTCCTGGAAAACTGAAGCAGATAGATGCTGGAGCCGGACAGGTTTATGGGGTCAACGATGCCGATGACATATTCCGTTTGAATGGTAATAACTGGGTACAGGTTCCAGGAAAACTGATACATGTCAGTGTAGGTCCATCTGGCGTTTGGGGTGCGAACAGACAAAACAACATCTTCAAGATTCAAGATGGCAACTGGGTGCAGGTAGCAGGTAAGAGTATACTGATCTATAAAATATAACCCCTTAAGGATGGAAGCAATTGTACAGATTCTGATCAAAAACAAAATGTAAACAAAAACCCAGAATTGGAGCTATATGTCTGTTCAACCATAATTCAGCTCTTTCATTGTAAGTGTACCCACACTTATTATGTATCATTATGTTCAGTAGAAACATGGCTTTAATTTCACATCATCTATTCATATATGAAACATAAGTTATTATGAAAAAACTAGTTCTGCATGGCATTTTAACTGTGAATGTCATACTACTGTTAAATTTTATGGCAATAAAATACACATATTTATATTCAGAGATGTCTCACATGTACAGCAGTACCCCCCATGTTAGGGTTTTCAGTGTTTTGGAAAGTTACAGGGACAAAATTGAGGCAGATTTGCCAGATTGGTTTGCGGGGCCTATGTTGTCTTTGAGATCATATGGCAGCCCAGCAATGAGAATTACCCACATCATGGTATACCATTTGCAAAGGTAGACAACCCAGAGTATTCAGTATGTGGTATGGCTAGTCTTTTTTTTTTAGAAGCCACTTGGTCACAAACACTGGTCAAAGTTGGCATTCATATTTGTTTGTGTGTGAAAAATGCAAAAAATAAATAAAATATATGAGCGCTAAGTTTGGCCAGCCAGTGTTTGTGACTAAGTAGTTACAAAAACAGACTGGACATACCCCATTTTCAATACCTTGGGTCATCTGCTTTTCAAATGGTATTCCAGTATTCCATCATGGAGATAGTTCTCATTCCTGGGCTACCATACACTCTCAAAGGCCACATAACTAATCTGGGAAATACTTTGGAGACTTCCATATATATATGAAAAATAAATATATATAATATATTGGAAGGTGGGGCCTGAAGTTGTGGAGGGGCTATGTCCCTTTAAAAGGGACTCCCCCTCCTACCTAACGTACCTACTGGTCGAGACGTACTTTGGTGATTGGTCAGGCGAGCTGACTACTACTGGGGACTCATACTGCTGAACTCCTACCAGAGAACAGGAGCACACACTGGAAGGCTCCTCTGGATCCCCACCAGTCGGAACTCAGGCTATCTGCCTAGCTGCCGCCCAGAACGAACAGCTGTTTAACGCACTTAACAGTGAGTACAGACGGGTAAACTGTACACCGTCTGTATCGCTTACTAGGGATCAAACATACCACCGGGGTCTCCAGCATTGCACAGTACCCCCACAGTATCGCCAGGGGCACGAGAGCACCTACAGGTCTGTCCCCCCCCCTCCAATAATGGGGGCACTGGCATTTCACATACCAGCTTCGCCGGCTCCCCCCCACTCCCCCCCTAACAACGGGGGCACTGGCATTTCTCATGCAGACTTGCCCCCCACAACGGGAGTACTGGCATTTCACATACCGGCTTCGCCGGCTCCCCGCCCCAAAACGTGGCACTGGGACTTCACATACCGGCTTCGCCGGATCCCCCCAACAACGGGGCACTGGGACTTCACATTCCAGACACTGGCTACCCGTGTCAGCTGGCTCCCCCCCCCCATGCACAGCTGACACGGGTAGCCAGTCACCGGATCGGAGTCCATGCATCTATTTTCCGGCCATGCAACCAAACCGTAAACGGAAAGCGCAAGGTCAGCACAAATACCATCATTCAGAGCACACAATACCACATAAGTGAGTGATATAAACCCTGGTACAGAACATGTATGTTTACAAGTATGGCTTATGTTTGTGTTATAAAAAGGGGAATATATGGCACAAGTGTTATGACATCACAATGATAGTTATATATTCATATATATTTACTGCAGTCCACTTATGGAGGCCAGTAAGGCTTGTTAACAGGTATTTTATAAATATATGTTAAGTGGTTAATGACCTTCTGTACATGGTTAAACCAGGTTTGAATAATGGTGGGGAGTATTTCCCTCTAATACCAGGTATGTGCCCAGTATTCATACATAAACCTCCAGTCTGGCGGAGTACCACTCTCAGCCATGGCATGACAAATCACAGTACGTACATTTATGGAGGCTGGTAAGGCTTAATATTAGGTATTCCACATATATATGTTTATTGGTCACCATAGAGCCACAGCACTGCTCACAATGCATGACCTACGGTGCGCATCACACCGCTCATCCCGCCGTGCTATTCAGAGCACACCCCACTGCTCAGTCGCACTAGTCATAGAACCCAACGCACCGTTCACAGAACCCGCCAGCTCATCTCATAGGGGTTAAGAGGTCTCTAAATAGGGGGAACCAGAATAGGAGAAAAGTACTTGTATTGCTGCCTTTTTTCCCACAGGAGGTATAGACAGCCCTGTCACACTTGGAAGACATATAGTCCTGTTAAACTTGCCGCATGTCTGCTTTATTTTAACCATACGAGTTGTTCGACAGGTTAACTACCTTAACTAAACGTACATGCAATACTAGTGGCAAGGGTCTTTATATTTTTCGTTCAGCATTTAGCATTTTTTCATTTCGTTTCAGTATTTCATCATTCTGTTCTATAGATCCGTTTTGTGAATAATCAGAGCTCAAGAAATTTTTTCTTTTCCTATAACCAGTCTTCTTGTGTAGCCAGAGACATAGACAGGGGTCAAGAGTGTTGTGTTACTATCACTTTGTACGTACGGTTGTCTGTCACAGTCTGTAACGGTCATACATTATAGTTGTTCATGTTTTATTGCTACAGGTCAGCAAGAATTTGCAAACAATCGGTACTGATCAGA
This sequence comes from Pelobates cultripes, assembly GCA_933207985.1. Lineage (NCBI taxonomy): Eukaryota > Metazoa > Chordata > Amphibia > Anura > Pelobatidae > Pelobates > Pelobates cultripes. Next base: position 22,748,874 of record OW240921.1, on the reverse strand, counting down.
CACTTGTCAACCATATAACCTGATGCTGACTTGTGTTACAGACTCAATACTCCAAGCTTAGACATACTTGGCTCCTCAGAATTACAGTATACATGACAAAGCATTCATACCTCATCTAAAGGTATGGGTGGCCTGTTCTCAGGGAATTAACGCTGCGGTTATGGGGGAGGTTCGGCAGGTGGAGTGTCATTTCATACTCATATGTACCCAATTCCTTCCATTCTGTCATCCATCATTCTGGTTTAGGCCTCCCTCCTTGGCAGGATTTTAAAATACTGCAGAACTAACCTAGCATACATTTGTCTTACAGATACGTTGCACCCACTTCCTTAAACTAGAGTTGGTTAAGGAGTCAATCAATAGACGAATGGGTATGGCCACCTAGGTACTTCCCACAGGCACCTTCGGCCATAGAGTTAGAGGTCCCGCGAGGCCAACACCCATCCTCTACGAAAGAGGTAATGCGCCCCTCAGGCCAAATCATAGCTAGACGTCTCACATGTTGCATAGCAAGGGCATCACTCGTCAAAACCCCTCCTCAGATTAACAACTAATTTCTCGTAAAACCACATCGGGCAGATTACCCCCTCACGCCAACCATAGGTAGAGCTGATCCAGCCACTTGGCAAATAGTAGGGACTCACCTGTCACCAGTCTAACAAATTGTTTCGCCATTTCGGCACTAGTTAAAACAACGGTATATACCCTCAAGAGCAACTCACGATTCCTAAATATATTTATTTCAGTATGTCCAAAGTTCCAGAAGAAGGAGATGACATTTCTAGTCTAAGTACTCCAACTATGATGGCCACACCTACACGTAAAAGGGTCACAGGCAGTTCATCTTCAATGAGAACATGGACCATCATACGAATCACGGCCGAATTACGCAGGGCAGCATACCCTTTCCAGCTACTGCCCGCAAAGCAGAACTATTTAGGCTAACAGTTCAGATGTGGGGTTAGGCACATAGGGTATGAGAAATGCCAACCTGCATACCATGATCAACTCTGTAGTAACATCCAGGGGGTAGTTCACAATAGACTGTAAAGACTGGAAGCCTGTAGCTGTCCAGTCGCGACACCAGAACCACGCGCAACTAATATTCCGGCCCCTTCCTATTCCCAACCCAGTTATACTAATATAATAAGGGCTTAAGTCATTTCCCCAACCATTATGGTGCTAGCAACCTCAAGAAGGACATCCTGGAGGGCAAGGACGTTAATCTCGTCTTGTTTCTCATTGCCTTCCAGGATTTCACAAAGAACTGCTCATACAACTAGGGCGATATCTCAGTGGTCCTTAAGGCCAGAGACACAAGACTGAGTAAATTATCCATCAGTATAGTTATAACCTTCATGGTCTTGGGTCAGTACAGACACAGGCCTCAGCCTATATTCCTGGCAATTGTGTCCTGTACGTCTGCCCTCAGGTAATGGGACTCAGCAGGTACATAGTATATTTAGTTATGGCATTTCAGCACCTCTATCATGTTCTCAGGGTAGACCCTACTATGATCATAGGTTACGCTGAAAGTTGCGGTTTGATATCAGTATGACCATATTTCAGTTATGACTATGCTGTCATAAACCACAGCTTTCAACTGATCTACAACTTAAACCACCAACCCTACCCCATCAATTCCACTCAGACTTGCATTACCTCCCAGTACCACTGGAACTACATTGGGCCTCTCTCAACCTCTTACGCATAGTCCTCACATAGAGCCATCTATGGGCCTTTGCAACATAATTCAGGTAACCTTAGTGGACAACTGCGTCTTATTGGCAACCCCTCATTTAGGCACTAAGTTCACATATCATCTGGATAGGAATGTATGCGTAAAATTCAGCTATCTCACAGCTTTCTACCTGCAATTAACCATGTCTTACAGTATTATATATCTGCTATATCGTGCACTGTCCAGATACGGCCACACATTAGCTCTCCCCACGACCCTACCTACACGGCCTACTCCTGGCCAAACGCACAGAAGGTAATAATTCCCTCATAACAGACGTTCTCCTTACCTCTCTTATTTCACTACTTCAGTCTAGCATATTGTCAATTTACGATGCGTACAAAATTCCACATACATTATCGATAGGTACTGAATTTATCATGTGGGTCAATTAAGTTTCCCGGGGTCGACCTTACTAGCCAGCCACCAGTGGGCTTACATAGTCAATTCCATACTGGACTATTCCCATATCACCACTGCATATTAGACCAGTTCATATACATCATATTTATACTGTCCTTCCCGCTTCTCTGGCTATTTGCCATTTTTAAGTTTGCAATTTTTGTCACAACCTACCACAGCATGCCTCTACACATGGCCCTCACTAGGCCATCACTCTCATGTTACACACAACCCACCGCTAGCAATCCATTACGACTTAATTTCGCCCCCACAGGTGGGCAATTACATGTGACCAAGATCACGTTAGACCACTCAAATCCTCCCTATATGCCCCTTTCTCTGGATTTACAACTCCAGTCACAGACACTTACCTGATCTCCAATATTAGTTCCTGTTGGTAAACTAGAATATCCCACATACGTCATACATATTTCAGGTTCTTCTAGCGGAAGGACACCCAGCGGGAACTCACCTAGGCACTATATATTTAGGTGTCTCTTCCCTATACATATATATGTCTTTAACTAGGGTCATCTCCATATGTAGTCACCCTGATGCAGCGGCTTACAAAAGCCTTCTTGCAATCTCAGGGGACAATTGGCTATGGGGTAGGTAGCCGGAAGAAGTAAGCCAGATCGAAGGTATATCTGGTATGTTTCCACGTACCAGGCATTTACAATACAGCGGCTGACCAGTTATCTACTCTACTCTTCAGTTTCAGGCGTTCAGGAGGTCCCTAACAACAGCCTCACCGATAGCCACGATTGCTCCCCAGCTCCAAGAATTACCTATGAAATAGAAGAGTTGCTAAGTAACAGCAGGAATTCACACAGTTGGCCCTCAAAGAAACACACACTGCTATGACAAAGCTTACTGCATATATCGAAGTTCATGTCAGATCACCACCTTACAAACTGGTTCAATTATACAACTTTAGGGGCTCTTCGCCACTTTTTTGCCACATCAAAATAAATGTCACACAACACTATTAAGTTATATCTCCCGGGAATTCAACACCACATCTTTTCAGTTACAAACACCATTCTCAAACCACCATTCTACTTGTCTTTTATGGTTTCCTACGACCCTGAGAATTTACCGTCACAGGGCAACATGATTCCAAGCATTGCTTACGGTATTGTAACCTGTACTAAAATACAGGATTTTTAAAAATAAAAAGATTGGTACAATTGTATAAAATAAATCAGGAATGAATACAATTAAAATTAGAAAGAGAGCAGCATCAAAACACCAACGAGCGACTAAATATAGTTATTAACTCACAATAAACATAAGGTGTGTGCACTCCCCAAAAATCTCAAACTAAAAAATTTAAATATATAGATAGAAATCTTTTAATACACATCCAAAAATAAAATACAATAAATATAAAGGCTGTTTCACAATCTCCCTATTGGCTATACCCTAAAGACACACAAAATAACAACAAAGTATAAAAACATAAAGTAAATACTGAGCACAGTAACCATATGCAACAAAGTTGCTAGGTATAATTGGCTAAGAATATATCTAAGATTTATATATAAGAGCCTCAATAATATGGATAATGTGCAAAAGAAAATAAATATAACAGAATATTAAATCAAAATATATATCAAATAATAAACAAACATACAAAAAATATAAATAAGAAAAATAAATAGTACCTAACCTCGGTGTGGGCCCCCACCAGAGGTAGAAATAAAATCTAAATCAGGGGTAACCAAAAAAAGGAGAGACCCCCAGATGACACCAGAGAAAGGGCAAGGGCAAATGCACTGTATTACCGCGGTCGGGATCTTCGAAAAAGACCGCAGTATTAATTAAATGAAAATGTAACAAGAGAGAACTGTGCAAACAAACTAGCTGCCCAAAATGAATGAACACACCTTTCATTGAAGCGCCGCGGTCGGAAGCTTCGCAAAAGACCGCGGCAGTCGACCAAACGAAGCAGGATGCCAGATACGGTGCAGAGCTGGAGACAACAGCCATAGAAACAGCCAAAGCAGGTATGTATGTAGACCTTGATAAAGTTTCATAATTGAAACGAAACGCGTAGATCTAAAGGCTTGGCACTCACCTTTAAACGCTATCCACGTTTAGTAAATAATCCAAAATAAAGAGGGTGTACTCCAGGGGATTTTGGTGAATAAACTTGTTATTTTTTATTACATATTAGTAAAAAAAATAATTTCGACCCATATGTGGACCTTTCTCAAGATCAATAAGTGAAGTGAACATACAATGAATATATATAGTGTAAAATAAAGTGACTTACCAATCCAAGTGATGCTCCGCCGTGTACCCGAACTCGGAAATGTTCATGTGGGACACGTGCCCCCCCAACCTCCCGTGACGTGATGATGTGCAACGCCAAGCTTCATACTGTCTGTTGCTAAGTAACAAAGAAACTACCGAGTGACAGAAAAAAAGCTATATGTGGCCAGCACATGAAGAAGTGAATCAATGTAAAGTATATATATATAAACAGAATATGGAGGAAATCATGAGAAATATATATTATATATAGTAAGAAATAGAATAATGTGCTGCCTCTATAGGTGGGAGCGTAAAATCGTGAACGAACAATGTGAGCACCGTGAAATCGGTAAATGGTGATCAGAATGAAAAAAAGCCAAATAAAAATAAAACCAACTCCCATCAATCAGAGGCAGGCAAGATAACATCAAAACAATATGTATATAACACAACTTGTGCAGCAGTCGCCAATACTGTATTAAAAATACATAAATCATCTCAAAGGTAAATCAAGGAAGAATTTTAATACCAAGTATTAACCTTTAAATATACAATGTATGCATGCAAATATTCTTTTTATATAATATAGATATACACTTTACATTGATTCACTTCTTCACGCAGTGGTCGCATATAGCTTTTTTCCATCACTCATCGGTTGTTTCTTTGTTATTTAGCAACCGACAGTATGAAACTTGGTGTTGCATGTCAGCACGTCAACACATCACGGAGGGTGGTGGTGGGGTGGGGTCACGTGTCCTGCATGAACACTTCTGGGTTTGAGTACATGGTGGAGCAGCACTTGGATTGGTAAGTTACTTTACTTTACACTGTATATATTCATTGTATGTTCACTTCACTTATTGATCTTTCGAAAGACCCGCATAGGAGTCTAAACATCAATTGGGACAGTGTGTATTTTTTTGCTAATATGCAATAAAAAATGGCAAGTTTATTCACCAAAATCCATGGGTTCCTCCCTGTCCACTGGAGTTTTATGGATTACTTGGGTACAGCCAGAATGACAAGGCCGGTCGCTGAAGGTGGGCTTGTACTGTTACAGGATGGAGTCATCTTTTTCTGTAGGTACCAAAAATCTGCGGGAACCTGGAGCAGGCTTGGGAGTAGCTTTCTTGGAGGTAAGGCACTGAGAGTCCATCGCGGTTATAAATGACTCCCAGTCATCCAAGACAGCACTTTTCTCTGGCAGCTTCTAGTATGCCCAAACCTTCAGCTGTCCGGAAAGGAGATTAACTGCGGAGTGGACTTTGACAAAGTCGGTTGCGTAGGTCCTTGGTTTTAAAGCAAACAGGACCTCATAATCTGTAAAGCACTTTACTAAAATGCTTTATCAGTGAAAAGGAGTATCTTATTTTGGTTCTAATTTATGAAAGTGCCTATTTCTATGAAAAATAACCATTTTTATAATTATATTCTAAAACACCCCGCTTGTTGTCAGTCAGACAGAGGGGTTCGTTTCTTCCTCTATTAGCTCCACTGAGCTAACAAAACTTGATTTCTAATTGTGCTAGAGGGTGTCTGCCATCCCATACAGGTGCCAGTGAGTGCACATTCACAGGGTTCAGAGATCTTACCTGTCCTCCAGACTCCTGCTTTCTTCTACTCAGCCACAGCTACCTCCTTGCTATGCATGCTCAACCTGTTAGAGTAGAATCAGAGTTTTGGGTTTTTTTGATGAGAGCCTATGAGTGGCCATTTCATAAATAAGGGGGTGATTGCAAAGGCTGCAGGTATAAGAACTGCAGCTTTTTCAAGCTCTTTCTAGATGTACCGCCAGTGCCAACATGTATAACTAAATGTGCACATGTTTTCTTTGCGGGTATATCTACTGAATAGCAATTTTTTTTTTCTTTAAATTTTAATGTGGAGTCTTCCTTTAAATGAAGAGAGTTATGAAGGGCAGAGTATGGTAACTAGAAACAAACTAATACACAAGCCTGTGTTTTATATTATAAATACACATTTTGGCTGTAGTGTGAAAACTATATAACTTGATGAAAATGAGCAAAATACTGATATAAAACATCTGTACTGTGTCAGGAATCCCCAATCCAATTTAGTCCATTATCTTTAGTGTTGAAGAAATGTATCATTCTGGACCTTTGCTTTCTTCTCCTTCATATTTTTAAATTTTCCCTTGAGTATTTTGAGTGTACGATCCTGAATAGAATGGTCTTTTTGTGTGGTATGGTGTCCAACTGGTGTCCAGTAATGATCTTCTTCATGTTATGTTCTAGAGTGTCTGTGTGTGTGTTCATTCCTATAATTATTTGATAGATGATTTCACCAATGGAACATCCCTGGTCACAGTTCCTGCATTCAATCATGTATAGAACATCTCTTGATGTAGAGGAGAACGATTCCATCATGTTATATGTTTTACTGTTGTGTGGCCATGTGATTTGTGCAGATATGCTGACAACGTTTGCAGTGTGGTTTGTTTCAGGGCATGCAGGGTGTTGAACCAATTATCATTAATCATGTTATCTGCTGATATTTTTTCATAGGAGCCCTTAAACAGGTGGACGCAGGGGGTAATGTATTCCTAGGAGGTGTGAACAGCGCTGATAACATTTATTGCCTAAGCCAGGATCTCACTCTTTCCAAGGGGACATCTCTCCCTTTCATACAACTTGATGGAAGCTTGAAGTATTATAGCTGTGGTCGTTATAGTTGCTGGGGAGTGAACAGCAACAATGATATATTTTATCGTCTGAACGTTAGTCCAAATGATTGCAAAGGCAGTGAATGGAGACATGTGGATGGGAACATGATTATGGTGGAAGTTGCCACAGATGGATCAGTGTATGGAATCAACACCATTGGCAACTTATACAAAAGGTAAATCTTTTAGTAGCAATAATGAAATAGGGAATATATACATTAAATATAATTATGTATCAATTAGTCAACTAAGTCCCCCAATTACCTATTGATTAATTCCATTCAGGAGCTTGAATTCATAAAAAAAATGTAACATATATTTAAAAAATCTGAAATTAATTTGTTTTTCAAGCATAGATTAAAAACAAAAAAAAAATATCATCAATGTATATTCATAGCTAGATACAAATGTGTTCATTGTATTCTGGACATGGCGGGATTGGTTGTAAGTTTAGTGTGTAGTGTCACCTAAAAGGTAATCCAGGCATGATGGAGTAGGAGTCTAGACCAGATAATTATAATTAATAATTGTTCTTGTCTTTTTCCCACAGAGAAGGAATTTCTTTTTCAAACCCAGGTGGGACTGAGTGGTCTCTGTTGAATGTATACGGTCCCTTTAAGCATGTCTCATATGATAACGGATTGCTATGGCTTCTTAATTCAGAGGGAAGTATCTTCAAATGTGACATCAACAATTATGCATAAGCATCAATTAACACAACGCCTTTCTATTACTATCACTGAATCTGTAATCCTCTACTGTCTACTAGAGATAACAAGCAAAGTAAATCCTCTGTGAGTCCATCTTCATTGAGAGCTTTTAATAGCAGTGATGAGATATTTGTCTGCTTTGGTGTGTGCGGGTTCTCAAATAAAACTATTGTAGAACTTTTAAAATGTCTATGATTTTCAAATAATCAGTAGAACATTGCTATCAATAAATGTAAAAAAAATCAGCATCAATAAAATGTATGAGAACAATTTTTGTATACACACACACACACATGAAAAAGCAAGAAATTTGCCACAACAGTTATTAACCTAAAACATTAAAGGAACACTATAGGGTCAGGAACACAAACATGTATTCCTGACCCTATAGAGAAACCCCACAATTTAGGTGGCTTGTCCCCCTCTTAGCCCCATCAGAAAAGTCATCTTATTTTCAGCTCTCCACGGGTCCGCCGGCACTCGTGACATCATCAGAATTACAGGCAATTGGTCAATTATCTAAAAATAACTTAATATACAACTTATAATGAAAATGCCATTGGTGAGCAGTTAGAAATGCAATTGGAGAAAATTCTCCCTTCAGTAACAGCTCACCAATGGGAGTTTCATTATATGTTGTATATTTAAGTTAATTTTAGATAATTGACCAATTGCCTGACTTTGTTTCTCACATAGCACTCACTATTAACATTTCCTGGTTCGAGTTTACATGTTGAGCAATATTTAATAAAGCTCTTCTATTATTATCTCAATACCAGTAATGTTAGCTCCTTCTATATGGACATAGGGGTTTAACCTTACAAGGTTATTTTATTTACTTTATAGCACTTTTTTGCAGAATCTCTAAGGATATTTTCTTTGCTAATGGTTCTGTACTGTACACAATACTAAGTATTACTACTATTCATATCTCAAAGAAGTATTGAAGGTTCACTCTAGTTGTACCTTTTTATACTTTTTTGCATTGGTTTTCTAATACTATATAGGGTTATGCCTTGAGAGGCCCCTGGAGTCTCTCATTGGTGCCTGGATAATTGGAATAACTTGGACATAAGTACTTTGTATTGTGTCATGAGTTAGTTTCATTTATCATCCTGGCTTGGTTCATCATGTAGAATGGCATAGTTTATAAACAGTAACATTAATCTCATAGGCTATATCACAAGTGATATCAGTGTATAGCTATAGTGACCATTGGACCTAAGATAAATTCACAAAAGGTAGCCGTATAATCAAAATGGAGAGTGCGCCACCTAGAGCTATGTACAATGAATCACATGATGCCCATTTTCCAGCGAGAACCATGGACGTCCACAGGAATTTTTGCTGGGAAGGGGGGAATTATAATGACATCCAAGCTTGGCCCCTTTTTGACAGTGTCATGAAGGGGAGGGCATAGTCATTATCACATAAAGCCAGGGTGAATAGCGTTTTCACAACTATTGTGTCATGAATACATGTATGTATTCCTGACACTATAGTGTTCCTTTAATCAAATTAAAGGAGCATTGTGGTCACTGTAACAACTACATCTAAATGAAAATGCTATGATACCAGGAGGCCCCTGGGTGCTCTCTTTCCTTTAAGGGGTTAAACCTCTCTCAAATGGTTTAACCCCAAAGACTTCCTCCAGCTTCAGATCTCTAGGTCGCTCAGTGGTATTTGGCTTCTGAAATGGAGTGTCAGGAAGTGCAGATTGACGTCAGGCATGGGTGCCACTGATCGGCTAGATTCAGCTGATGCTCTAAGCCAATAACTAGTTCCCGGTTCAAAAAAAAGTTTTACTTTTTTATGAATGGAGAGATACTGATTGGCTTAGAGTGCCAGCTGACCCTCTAAGCAATCAGCGACACCCATACCCAACGGCACTCCGTGCTTCCTGACACTCAGTAACTAAAAGACACATTAACACTGAAATGTTTATCACCTGGGGAGATGAGAAGGTCCAAAGTTTCCCTGCCAGGCCCAGGTTCCTAAGCCTTATTATGTGGTGTCCATACTAAAGTGGAGGGATCACTTCACTTGTCCTTCTTGCTCCAATTTCCTTTTCTTCTTCATTTGACACAGTCTTCTTATTCTTCTGACACTGTCTTCTCTCCTCCTTGGCTTCTTATGCTCCTTTCTCTTTTTGATCCCTTTCTGCTTGTTCTCCTACGTTACTTTTGAGCTCATTCTGTCCCTTTCTGGTCCTTGCAGATGCTTCCTGCTCCTTGCAGACCCCTTTCTGCTCCTTGCTGCCCCTTCATCTACTTTACCTTTGTGCTCCTTCTGATTCTTTCTGCTCCTTCTGTCCCTTCCTGCCCCTTCTGGCTCCTTGCTGCCTCTTCCTGCTCTTTGCTGCCCCTTCCTGCTCATTTCTATTCCTTTCTGCTCCTTCTCCTACTTTACCTCTGTCCTCCTTCTGATTTGTTCTGCTCCTTTACCTTTGTACTCCTTCTGTCCCTCCCTGCCCCTTACTTCTGTTTGTGGTCCCTTCCTGATCCTTGCAGACCCTTTTTGCTGCTTCTCCTACTTAGCCTTCTGCTCCTCCTTGTCAGGGTGGCGGTCCGGTGCCCGGGACCCAGACACTGTCCGGGCGGTGCAAGGACCGGGACCCAGTATGCCTGATGTTCAGAGTAGGAGTCACAGTTGGGAGGTGGATTAGCAGGGTCTGGTGCAGGGCAACCAAATGCCATCTGGTGTTGAGCACCAGCGCTTGTGCGGCCACATACCAGAACCCTGATGCAGCTACAGCGGATCCCAGGAACTTTGAAGCTTGAAAGTAAGCAGACCTCCCATGAGCTGAATAGGGAGGCTATGCAGCAAGAATGTATCCAGTACAGAAACAAGGCAAGACTAGAACAGGCACCAAACATGAAAACAAGACAGAACTAGTAGAACCCAGAACCAGAGAAGGATAGGAAGCTAAACCCAGAACATTAGAAAAAGAAAAATAGTAACGAGAGATCCTCACGTATCAAGACGAGAGGAATCCTCCCACTAACGCTACCCCTAAATAGATAAATAAATTTACAGGCTAGTGTAACTAGAATAGACTTAAATAGGATATAACACATATGAATTTAACATCCCAAAGAAAATGAAAACAATAGAATTATACATTGGATAGTACCAGCAATCATTCACTATTGAATCAGTCAGTGAGAGCTTGGAAACAAAGTTACCACACTTGTAGCAAATATAATAGTTATTGGAGGAAACAATGTATCATATTGCACTCACAAGATAAATGATTACAAAAAAATGTGAATGATTAACAAGAAACCCCCCAAGTGCTGTGTCCTAGTACAAATATCAACAGAAAATGGCACATAAATCCCCCCTTACCGGGTCAGAGGTAATCTCTGTATAATCAAAAATTGAAAATTCAAAAATTCAAAAAATGCCCTAAGATCTTGTCATAAAGATAAGAAATTGAAAGGACAGAAAAAAGAGTGTAGTGAAAAATAAAGGGGGAAAGAAGAGGAGTCCACAGCAAGACAAAGAAGGGGCACCTCCACTGTAAATACCCCCAATCTATATATAGGTGCCACAACTATTGAAAAAGACTGGCCGATCAGTATAGTATCTGGGCACGGCACTAAGAGTAAAACAAAACCAAAATACTAATAAACGTGATGCTAAAAGGTGAGTATAATAACATCAAGATAGCCCAACGCGCGTTTTGGCGGACAAACCGCCTTTCTCAAGGGCATGGAATGCGACAAAAAATCCCCAGCTCACATTCACCTGTTATAAGGGTCATCTCTCCTCCTCCTACTAAATTATGAGGCGTGGTTATGGGCAGTCCACCAATGAGAAATGTCTATCGCTCTCCCATTCAAATTGGGAGTGCTACGGTAACCGCAAGGGTCCAAACCGCAAAGTCCACGCATGCGCGAGGAGTTAGAAAAAGTATACATGCCGGCGGTGCAGGAAAGTGTGTTGCGCTAGTCTGAGACAGAATAAAGCTACATACTCAGAGTATAAGCGCTGGAACCATCCGTTACTACAAGTACAACTAAATGTATAAAGTATTATACTTATTCAAAACCGACAATATATATACAGGCTCTCTCCAATTGCTCATTTCAGTCTGAACTACCAGAACATAAGTAAAATAAAAAAGAATTTATTTAGAACCCCTTTAGTTCAACTCCATGAAGTGAGCATAGAGTAGCAAAAATCTAAACCGAGTGTAAAGTCCACTTAAACAAGGGAAATCAAGACTTGGCATACTAAATACAAGCCACAAGCGGGCAGTAATCTACTCAAATTTTAATCACGATTTAATATGCCTAGTAACGTAAATTATAAAGAACCAAATAACAGGCGGTCCCTAATCATTGCCAGTAGAGGAGGGGATGAAGAACAGGGAGGTAGGGGACAAAAACTCAAATAGTCAAACCAAAAACAAAAAAATCTTTTAATTCAATCAAATAAAATAAGCCAAAACAATATATACAAGCGGTACAAAAAATATTGTTATAATAGTTATGGATGGCAGGTAAAATAAATAAATACTATATATGATCAAAAGAAGAAGGGATCCAGTACCATCTATTATCAATAATTAAATGAACGGTGCAAATGAAAAGCCTTCGTTCAAACCTAGAGGTTGGAGTGTCTTCAATTCATATATCCACCTAGACTCCCTCTGTCTCAAAATCTTATCAAAGTCTCCACGTCTTGGGTTTCTCTTAACTAGTTCTAGTCCACAGAATCGAAGATTATTTGAATCAACACGATGGTATTCTTTCAAATGTCTAGAGATAGGTTTCTCGAGGCAATTCCTGGGGGACCTTACGTGCTCCCTAATTCTATCCCTAAAAGCTCTAAAAGTTTTACCAACGTATTTTTGTCCACATGTCAACAAATAGACAAGGCCTTTTGTATTACAGTTAAAGAAACTCTTAATCAAAACCGACAATATATATACAGGCTCTCTCCAATTGCTCATTTCAGTCTGAACTACCAGAACATAAGTAAAATAAAAAAGAAATTTTAATCACGATTTAATATGCCTAGTAACGTAAATTATAAAGAACCAAATAACAGGCGGTCCCTAATCATTGCCAGTAGAGGAGGGGATGAAGAACAGGGAGGTAGGGGACAAAAACTCAAATAGTCAAACCAAAAAATCTTTTAATTCAATCAAATAAAATAAGCCAAAACAATATATACAAGCGGTACAAAAAATATTGTTATAATAGTTATGGATGGCAGGTAAAATAAATAAATAAATACTATATATGATCAAAAGAAGAAGGGATCCAGTACCATCTATTATCAATAATTAAATGAACGGTGCAAATGAAAAGCCTTCGTTCAAACCTAGAGGTTGGAGTGTCTTCAATTCATATATGCACCTAGACTCCCTCTGTCTCAAAATCTTATCAAAGTCTCCAAGTCTTGGGTTTCTCTTAACTAATTCTAGTCCACAGAATCGAAGATTATTGTAATCACCATGATGGTATTCTTTCAAATGTCTAGAGATAGGTTCTCGAGGCGATTCCTGGGGGACCTTACGTGCTCCCTAATTCTATCCCTTAAAGCTCTAAAAGTTTTACCAACGTATTTTTGTCCACATGAACATGTCAACAAATAGACAAGGCCTTTTGTATTACAGTTAAAGAAACTCTTAATCTTAAAGGTACTTTGTCCTGTGGTATCACTCACTATCTTAGAGCCTTTAGAGATGTACTTACACGCTACGCACCTACCACACCCATATGTACTACAAGGAGGAGTACCCAACCAAGTGGGACGTACATGTGATTTCGTAGTAAAGTGGCTTGGTACGAACATATCTCGAATATTACGTCCACGTCTGGCTGTGATATTAACTCGTGGACCTAAAACACCCTTAAGATGTACATCATTTAAAAGGATAGGCCAAAATCTATCAAGGGACTTCCGTACTTCTGCCCAACCTGCGTCAAATGTCGCAATCATTCGGATGGTTCCTATCTCCCCACTCTCTTTCTTTGCTGGATGCTCACATAATAGTTCCTGCCTTTCGATTTGAAGTGCTCTTTTATACGCTTTCTTAAGACAACGGTTAGGATAACTTTTCTCTTTAAAATCTTCAATGTTACTACAATTCCTCCGGAGGCGAAGGTATTGACCAACCAGAAAACCCTCCTTAAGGGGTCGTGGATGGTAACTCCTCCAATGTAAGAGGGAATTGGTAGCTGTTTGTTTCCTAAATAAGGTGGATTGAAATGTACCATTGTCTTTGATGGTAATCGTTACATCTAAAAAAAAATGATGGAACGTCCTCCAAATTCTGATGTAAAGCGGAGGTTTTCATCATTTTGATTAAGTAATGTCACCAAATTGGAAAAATCCTGAGGAGTACCTTGCCACACAATTAAGATATCATCAATGTAACGACCCCACCACAAAATCATTGGTAGGTAATCTGCCAGAATATCCAAAGTACGAATATGGTGTTCCCACCAACCCAGGTGAAGGTTTGCATATGAGGGGGCACAAGGTGTCCCCATAGCGATACCCCTCACCTGGTGGTACACTTTACCATTGAACAAAAAATAATTGTGCGACAAAATGAACATAAGAAGGTGTAAAACGAAATTTGTATGTGAGTCATCCCTGCAACTTCTTTGGTCAAGAAAGAATTCCACATGTTTTATTCCCTTATCATGAGGGATGGAGGATTATAGTGATTCTACATCTAAACTGCATAGTTGAACAGTGGGAGGAAATTTAAGACTCGATAGTCACCTAAGAGCTTGCTTCGTGTCCCTAATATAGGAGGGTAGCGTTTCCACAAAAGGCCTCAATACTTTATCTATATACAAACTGCCATTTTGTGTCAAGTTATTAACGCCTGAGACAATTGGGCGTCCCGGAGGTTCCTCCAGGTTCTTGTGAACCTTAGGCAGGCAGTAGAAGGTTGCTATTTAGAGTGACGGTTAAGAATAAATTCATACTCGTCACCCGACAGCAACCCTTCACTGAGGCCCTCGTCCAAGATCTCCTTATATTTACACAGAAATTCATTTGTGGGATCACGTTTAAGCACTCTGTATGTCTCAGTATCCCTTAACACACGTTCTGCTGATTTTGCCAGCACAGTATATAGACCAGAGTTCCTGAGCACGTTCCTAAAGGGGTGTTTGTTATCTACATGGTCTGTGGATTAGTGTGTCACTTTAAGTACTGATATCAATATGTAGCTGCCAGTGCTTTATCAGAGATCTATATGTTTCCATTCCTCACTGCAGCAGTGGATATGCTAACTCAAATGTTAGTAGCTTGCAAATGTTACATTGGGATTAAGGGCAATGGTAGGCTACATTCAGCACTCCAGATATTGTGGACTATATCTCCTATAATCAGGGCCGTTCCTAGGGTCACTGACGCCTAGGTGCAATATTATTTTTGGCGTCCCCATGTGGGCGTGGTTATATTGCTAACTCCTCCCCTTCAAACATAACCCTTTTTTCCACTTCCATTTCCTATGGTAATTACTCAAACTCTTTGGGCCCTCCAATTTTACCAGGTAGAATGCCACCTACTTCCTGCAGTGCCAGTTTTGCCCCCAGAAAGCTTATCAGTGCCATCTTTGTGCCCAGCTTCCTAGTGGCATCTGTCCCCAAACAGCTACCCAGAACTATTTGTGTACCAAAATAGCTAATCAGATCCATCTTTGTCTAGGCATAACTAAACAGTGTCACCTTTGTGCCCAAATAGCTTATCAGTGGCAAGGCCAGATCCAGAACCTAATCTCAGGAGGGGCACTGGTAGTGGGGTGATAGGGGCTTTAATTGAGGTGTTAGGGGTTGTAGTATGTGACATGAGGTTCTAGTGGGGGAAGAAGTGGGGCTTAGGGTCTGTAATTAGGGGCTGCAATTGCAGGTAAGGGGTTATAGTAGGGTATATGGGCAGCAATTGGCAGGTAGGGTAGGGTATAGCGCAAGCAATTGGGAAGTTAGGAGCTGTAGAAAGGTATAAGAGCAGCAATTGGGGGTTAGAGGCTATAGTTGGGGGTTGAGGGCTGTAGTTGGGGTTAAGGTGCTATAGTGGTAAGGGTTTGTAGTGGGGCTGAAGGAAAAAAAAAACCTAGTTTAGCTCCCTATCCCTGATCTACCAGATCCTACAGTAATCCATCTGCCTTTCCTAGTATGTCTCTGCGGCAGTGGCTTTGCAGCAGTTCCAGTCTGAGTTTCTTCACCAAATAATTTACGAATCTCAGACTTCAAAAATACAATCTCCTGCCGCAAGATAGAGAACTGTCTACAAATTAGACAACAACCAAACCTCCAAAATGTGGAACGTGAAACAAATGCATAGCAATTGTTACACTGAACTAAGTCTGCCATTCCAATTAGGAGAATAATTTAAATCTAACAAATCTTAACTTTATATTTATCCTCCTGAATACCTCAGATTACCTCCAGTTTATCTCCAGAATATCTCCAACTAGACACTTAGAAACAGCACTTAGAAGTAGCACCAAGCACTTCAATAAATACCTCCAGAAAATAGTAGGATTTTCAGTTTAATTCTCACCCTGCTATAAAACAGGGGGTTACTGTTTTCATCCAACAATTTCTAAAATGTTATGGATTGTTCCAGTCTGATTTCTGGAAGTTATGCCTTTGTCAAGGTCATGTTTGATATCGCCATCCATTTAGTATTTAATTTTATATTTGAGAAGGACATTATTGGTCTATAATTCTAGACCGTGTCTTGGTTTGATGGAGTTTTTAGCAATTTTTTTTAATTTTATTTTTTTATCCATAACAGGACGGGTTTTCTTTTTCTTACAGGCGTTTGTCTTATATTAGTCTAACCTTGTTTCTTCAATAGGTTTGTTTATCATGACCTTAATGCCTATCTGGCTCTATATTTCTCCAGGAAATTTCTGACTTTTAAATACCAAGGGGTGTCTGGCCTAGCAGCCCCAAGGGTAAATTTACTTATCTGAACATGACTGCTGACCCAACCAGTCCCCGACCAAAACCCATTGCCCCCCAATAATACACGTGACACCTCATTCTTGTGGATAAGGGCAACGGCCACAGCTTTATTTAATATAACAATTTTAACTCAGTCCAACTCTGCCAGCTGTTGGGTGTTTCCCAACAGGCAGTTCTCCCAAATTCTGTACCATGAGCCTCACCAGCCGGCTCCTCGCCATCAGCTCCGTGCAGGCTGTCGTATCCCCAAAGTTCCTTTTTTATTCTGGGCTGTCCTAGTGCGCAAGGTGCCACCGTGATGCCCTCCTTGCAAGGTGCCACCTGACGACCTCTCGGCCGCTGCTGCCGACTTACCCTCCTCGCAGAGTAACTCCAAGAAGGCCCGAGTTGCTGCCAACCTACCTTCGTCCGAGGACGCATCTTTGTCTTTGCAGACATCCTTCCATTTCCACCACACTGCAGAATACGACCTCCATGTCGACTCCGATAGCGACTCCCTCACCAACCGGCTCAAATGATGGAAACCAGGTCCCATATGCCCACCGGTCACGAGGTTCCCGTCTGCGCCGCCTCTGGAGCCGCCACTCGAAACCTGTCCCACTGAAACCGAGAGAGAGAGTCGGCTATAACGTTCCGCTCCCCAGGCACATGGCGCGCAACCAACCACAAATTATGTGCTAAGCTAAGCAGTACCAGGTGCCGAAGGAGCGTCAACACCGGAAAGGACACAGACGTAGATCGGTTGATCACATGGACCACACTCATGTTGTCCGTGTGCACCACCACCTTCCGATTCGACAGCTCTACACTCCAGAGCTCCACAGCCACCACTGTTCGTCCTACCACCACCATGTCAAGCCTCCGTAAGTGCGGTATGCCTCCCAAATCCCATCTAAGTAGCAGAACAGTTGCGAGCATCGCTCATTGGATTTCTCCCCCACAACACTCGCCAGAATGCAGAAAGTCCTCAACCAATTCCCAAAAGTTTTGGGTATTTTCCAATAACGCCGACTTTTGTCTACTTCCTCCTTCTTGACATCTTTCTTATCCTCTTCCTTCATGTCCAAGTATTCGTCAAGATGTAGAAGAGGAAAGATTTCCAGAAATTCTCCTTTCCATATCCTCTCCTTCACTTCTGGTTTAAGGTGACACCCCAACGGCCCTACGAAGGAGACGTGAACATGGATATCCCCTCTCTGTCCATAAACCACCTGTGGCCGCCACTGCCAGAACCGCTATTCGCCTCTAGAACCTCCACAGCCGCTGCCCCGTACTCTCCTGCCTCATTGCCCAAACCTGCCCAATGGTAACGCTGCCCCCAGAACCCATACTCCATGAGTCCAGAAACTACTTAAGACTCTCTAAATGATCCCCAGAAGGTTTAGTTGCAGACAACTCACTGCCAGAACCTCTTGCCGCTGAAGGCTGTGTCCAGTCTGACGTCGTCCAAGGGCATCTCCATCCATAGATCTACATCCCGAGGTCTCAGCCGGACTGTGGGCAACCATCTTGGTGACCTGGAACGAGAATCGTCTGACTGAGTCCTGGCCACCCTACTCTCTCGCCGGGACATGAAAAAAGACTTACCCCCTCTGCGCTTGGCCTCCCTTCCCCACAACCTGTTCCTCTTAGTCACCCCGAGAAGTCCCGCAAATGAGCCTGATCTGCCGTGCCTGTGATCAGTCGTCCTAACAGGAGGTCCCAAATCTGCCAATCTTGGGCCAGTCTGGATCTATTGCATGACCTTTGTCACCCAGCACCTCCGGGGGGGCCTGACGTGATATTCCTGAGTGCGGCGCTCCGTGCCTACCCGTGATTGGGATCTAAGGGGTGTGGAAGCCCGCCTACCCGTTTCCCAACTCAGGTCCCCCTCCCTAGGCTCTCTCCTTGGGCTGCCTCTACCAGTTTTCCCACCTTCCTGTTCGCAGCCCAAACCTACCTCCCAGAAGCGGCCTATAAGTGCAACAGTTTTCCGACCTTCCTGTTCGCTGCCTGATCCGACTTCACTGCCGAAATTTCTATAGATCCTGTACTTGTCTGTTCGCAGCCCGAATGTACACCAACCCCCGTGTTTGCCTGTTCGTGGCCCAAACATGCACCACCTCCCATCTATACCAGATTGCGGCCTCAGCCTTGTTCCCAGGGGTACGCACAGACCATGCGGTCACATGGACTCCGGCCATGAACTCCCTCCACTCACAGCAGCTTCCAGGGACGGGCTCACCCTCTTCCTCCCGGTGGAGCCAGTGCTGGGGCTCAATCGTTGCGAAGGTCAGGTTCTCCTTGCAGGGCGATCAGGGGGCACAATACCCATTGCCGTGGACCCAGAAGAAGGTCCAGATGGGAATAGGGCCTCTCCCAAATGTTCCTGGATCCAGGAAACACCCCTCTGCTGAACAACAGCACAGACACCAGCCAGCCAGTCTTCCATTCTTCAAATTGCAGCACCTGCAAGGCACAAGACAGAGACACCACACAGCCTGCACAAAACAGGTAAGTGAGGATTAATTAAGATGGCCACTGATCTACAATGGCCACTATATATACTCCTCTAACCCAAAACCCTACCTCTAGCTATTCTACACCCCTCCTATGCATGTCTCCTAGCAATGTCAAGGCCCATTCCCTTTAGCTGCGCTGCACCATGGGTTACATTCTGTCTGCAAGTTGTTGTTATTGTGCAACCCCAATATATACACTTCCTTAGTATATTCAGGGCCGTCTTTAGCGCAGAGCAAACGGGGCAGCTGACCCGGGCCCAGTTGCTCCTGGGGGGCCCAGAGCAGCTGCCGTGTGGGCCCCGCGATTTGAGAAGCCCCCATGTACCCGGCGGTGCGGCTGCACAGAGGCGCACTGGCCCACCAACTAAGGAGGCCCCCTGGGTGGCCCATGCACTAATGGCCACCTGGTAAGCATGTGTGAGCAGGGGCCCGGTCGGGCGCTGTGACGCTTAAACAGCATGAACGGGCCACTTCCTGTACCGTCTGGGAGGAAGAGAAGTGACGCGCAGCACTCACTTCCTACCACCGGAGATAATAGCCGCACGGGAGGAGAAAGGCAGGTGGAGGGGAGTTCCAGAGGAGAACTCCCATCTGCCTCAGCCTGCCACTGGACCCCAGGGAAACCACCCTTCATAAAAAGGTAAGAATCTGGAGGGTGGCTAAATGTATGTCTGTGTGTATATCAGTATGTCTATGTGTGTATGTCTATGTGTGTGTGTCAGTGTGTCTATGTGTGTGTGTCCGTGTGCCTGTGTGTGTGTGTCAAAACTTCTGTCAGTGTATGTGTCTGTGTGTGTTTCAGTATATCTGTCAGTGTATGTGTCTGTATGTCTGAATGTGTGTCAATATGTCTGCCACTATATATTTGTGTGCTAGTATATGTGTGTGTCAGTATGTATCTGCGAATGTTTTTTAATATGCATGTATGTGTCAGTAGGTCTGTCAGTGTGATTGGGGGTTGGGCGTAATTGGGGGATGGGAAGGGGCAGGGCCTAGGGGGCCCAAGAAAATGCTTTGCCCAGGGTCCTATTCATATTATAGAAGTGTCAGGCTCCCGCGGGCGGCTGCGAGGGGAGGCTGCACTCCGCTCGCAGTACTCACCCTCCAGCCGTCCGCGGTCCCCTCCGCCTCGTGGGTACGGCGAGCGGCATCCTTCCAGCCTCGGATGCCGCCCGCCGTTCCCTCCACGTCCCCCAGCGGCAGCATGCATGACGCTGCACGCTGGGAGACCGCCCAGGTTTATACACGCCGGGGTCAGTCACCTGACCCGGCGTTAAAGGCAAAGTGCCACAATCACAGTGGGAGGTCTAAATATCTCCCACGTGTGATTGTTAATTCTGATTGGAAATCATCCAATCAGAATTAACCTGATGGTTTAAATACTTACCTTTCCTGTTCCTCCTTGCCCTGTTGTGGTCTTTGCTTGCTAGTATTGCTACTTACCTTGTGCTTCTGGTTACGTATTCTCTGGCTTGTTTATCTGACTCTGTGACTTTCTCCTACCCTTTGACCTCGGCTCGTTTCACGTTATTCTGTCTTCTGGTTCCCCTTTACTCGGCTTGTCTCCTGACTATTCTGTGTGTGCTTAGCCTGGCCACTCTAAGGTCCGGTACGGCACCTTTTGTGTGTGTGTGTGTGTGTGCCAGCGTGTTGGGTTCCCCGAATCGTGACATTACAACAGGGCCATAATGGAACCTGCTGACATACCACTGCTTCTAGTTAATCAAGAGGCTAGAATGGATGGCTTAGACCACCGTATGGATCAGTTTGCTCAAGCTTTACAAACCATTCTGGCTCGTACTGCACACTTGCAACCGGCCGTTCAGGAGGCTGTTGCTGCTGTGCCCGAACCCATTCCCACTCCAGTACCTGTTCCCGCTCATGTAGTTCACATGACGCCGCCACAGCGCTACAGTGGTGACCCAGCATTGTGTCGTGGTTTCCTCAACCAAATCGACATCCATTTGGTGATGAATCCACGCTCCTATCCCACTGACAGATCTAAAATTGCCTTTTTGATAAACCACTTGTCTGGGAGAGCTTTAGCATGGGCCAACCCCATTTGGGAAAATACGTCTCCTATGTCCTTTGCTGATTTTCTGACAGCTTTCAGACGCACGTTTGATCAACCCGGTAGGGTTGCTTCTGCTGGCAAGGCTCTGCTTAGGGTCCGACAGGGTAACAGGTCTGTAGCAGATTACACTATCGAATTTCGTACTCTAGCAGCTGACGTGGTTTGGAATAATGACGCCCTCGTAACAGCCTTTCAGGAGGGTCTGGCCGCTTATATACTGGATGAAATAGCATCCAGGGAATTACCTGCTCTTCTAGATGATGTTATAGACTATGTGATTCTTATAGATAACCGTATTAGAGAGAGGCGTAGCCAAAGACGGTTGGATACACGGGTGTTACCTCCTCTACCCAGTACTTCCCTGCTAGCGTTACCCGCTCCTGTGCAGCCATCCCCTGAACCCATGCAGTTGGGTGCTACGGGGTTAACTGAGGCCGAAAGAGCGTACCGTAGAAGGGAGGGGTTATGCCTTTATTGTGGGAAGAGGGGGCATCATTGTAAAGCCTGCCCTAAACTACAGGGAAACTGCAGCACCTAAGGCCTAGAGAGGGGTCGGCCTCGGGTGTTATGACTTTGTCCCCTCATATGTCCATCTCTAGACCGCTTATTACGGTTTCTCTCTTGGTCAATAAAACCACTATAACAACCAAAGCCCTGATCGATTCGGGTGCGGCAGACAACCTTATGGATGAGACCTTTGCCAAAACCGCAGCCCTGAATTTGATCCGAAGGGAGACACCCTTGGCCGTTGAGGCCATAGATGGTAGACCACTGGAGAAACCTCTGGTGACCCATGAAACCCAGGAAATAGTTATGTCTGTGGGTGTTTTGCACAAAGAGAAGTTAACCTTCCAAATAATTGACTCCCCAACAGCCTCCATCGTTCTAGGTTTTCCCTGGTTAGTTAAACACAACCCTGTTCTTGATTGGGGTTATTTAGACATACTTTCCTGGGGGGAATCTTGTCAGCGAGACTGTGTGGCTCATGTACGTCCTGTCTGTTTACTTAACGTACCCACGGCTAAACCACTCTCGGTTTCTGTGCCCTCTGTTTATGCGGATCTTGCCTTGGTTTTTGAGAAGAGGGAGGCAGATAAGCTACCTCCACATCGTGAGTATGATTGTGCCATAAACCTCTTACCGGGCACTATGCCTCCTAGGGGGAAGGTCTACCCTCTTTCTGAAAAAGAGAACCAAATCATGGAGGAGTACATACAGGAATCCCTAAGAAAAGGTTTTATTAGAAGGTCCTCCTCTCCTGCTGGTGCTGGTTTCTTTTTTGTGGCTAAGAAGGAGGGTGATTTGAGGCCATGTATAGACTACAGGGGTCTGAACAATATAACGGTTAAAAACGCCTACCCTATCCCCCTCATCACTGAGTTGTTTGATCGTGTTAAAGGTTCTAAATTTTTCACCAAATTAGACCTCAGGGGGGCTTATAACCTTGTCCGTATAAAGGAGAATGACGAGTGGAAGACAGCGTTCAACACACGCAGTGGGCATTACGAATATCTGGTCATGCCTTTTGGATTGTGTAATGCTCCTGTCGTGTTTCAGGACCTCATAAATGATGTCCTTAGGGATCTATTGCATGTCTGTGCTGTAGTGTACCTTGACGACATACTTGTGTATTCTCCTGATTTGAAGTCACACCATAACCATGTTAGGATGGTGCTCAAAAGGCTATTGCAGAACTGACTCTACTGTAAGTTAGAAAAATGTTTATTCGATCAGACCTCTGTGCAATTCCTAGGATATATCATTACTGAACAGGGTTTCAGTATGGATCCTGCTAAATTGGAAGCTATAATGTCCTGGCCACTTCCCCAAGGACTAAAGGCTATCCAGCGTTTTATAGGATTTGCCAACTATTATAGGAAATTTATAAAAACTTTTCACCACTCATATCTCCCATAACGAAGTTGACAAAAAAAGGTCTACATCCTAGGGTTTGGACTCCTGAAGCCCTTAAGGCCTTCGAAACCCTCAAGAAGGCATTTGCCTCTGCTCCAGTGCTGCACCACCCTGATCCTTCTCTTCCCTTTGTTATGGAAGTAGACGCCTCGGAGTCAGGAGTGGGAGCCGTACTGTCACAGAGGTTGTCTTATGACAAACCCCTCCATCCCTGTTGTTATTTTTCTAAAAGGTTGTCTGATTCAGAGAAGAATTATGATGTTGGGAATAGGGAACTATTAGCTATTGTGTTAGCTTTCAAGGAATGGAGGTACTTATTAGAGGGTTCTAGACACAAAATCATGGTTATAACAGATCATAAGAATCTATCCTATATTGCTGATGCTAGAAGGTTATCTGCCCGGCAGGCTAGATGGTCTCTATTTCTCTCACGCTTCCAATATGTTATCACCTATAGACCTGGTTGCCGTAATGCCAAAGCTGACGCCATCTCTCGGCAGCATGAACCAGTAGAATGTGTTAACCCGACTCCTGAACCTATTGTACCTGAGTCTCAGATAATAGCTGCTACCCGTTTGGTTGTTTCTTCACCTTTCCTTAACAGTATTAAGACATACCAAACCCAGGCACCCCCTGAGACGCCAGTTGGTAAACTATACGTTGAAGCTAATGACAGAAAAAAGTTGTTAACTTTATTTCACACAGCCAAAACTGCTGGTCATCCGGGGGTTACCAAAACCTACAAAGGCCTTCTTCAACAGTTCTGGTGGCCTTCACTCAAGCGAGACGTAGTGGATTTTGTTCAGGCTTGTCAGGTCTGCACGCAATGTAAGTCCCTTAATGTGAGACCCCAGGGTTTTCTGATGCCTCTATCTATACCCAAGAAACCATGGACCCACTTATCCATGGATTTCATTGTAGACCTGCCTCTTTCTGATGGTCAGACGGTGATACTGACTGTGACAGATAGGTTCTCTAAAATGGCGCACTTCATTCCGCTTAAGAAACTGCCTTCTGCGGTTCAGTTAGCTCAGGTATTTGCCAAAGAAGTGTTCCGATTGCATGGGGTACCCCAGGATATCGTATCTGACAGGGGACCTCAATTTGTCTCTCGGTTCTGGAGGGGCTTTTGTGCTGAGATGGGGGTCTCCTTGTCGTTCTCTTCCTCCTATCACCCGCAATCTAATGGTGCGGCCGAACGTGCTAATCAGTCTGTGGAATTGTATTTGCGCTGCTTCACTAATGCGCATCAGGATGACTGGTCTCGCCTTCTTCCGTGGGCTGAATTTGCCAGGAATACGGTGTCTCATTCGTCTACTGGCTTAAGTCCTTTTGAGGTTGCTTATGGGTTTCGTCCTTCTGTCCTTCCCGGTGCGTTCTCCGACAAGGAAATGCCCGCCTTGGACCAGCACCTCGCCTCTTTGCGGAAGACGTGGGATCAAGTCCATGTTGCGCTGTCTCGTTCAGCAGCTGCTCAGAAAAAGTTTGCTGATCGCCGTAGGGTTGCGGCCCCTTCCTATGTTCCGGGTGATAGGGTATGGTTGTCCTCCCGGAACCTTCGTCTCAAGGTTCCCTCGATGAAATTTGCCCCCAGGTTTCTTGGTCCCTTCAAGGTGTTACGTAGGGTTAATCCCGTTTCCTACTCCCTTGATTTGCCTCCTTCCATGCGTGTCCCGAACACGTTTCACGTCTCGCTTTTGAAGCCCTTGCTGTGTAACTGGTTCTCTCGTCCCCTCGGGCGGCCCGTTTCCCCTCGTGCTGTCTCTGACGACGTGTACGAGGTGGCTGCCCTTCTCGACTCTCGTGTTTCTAGGGGTCGGCTGCAATATTTGGTGGACTGGAAGGGGTACGGCCCTGAGGAACGGTCCTGGGTTTCAAGCTCCGATGTGCACGCTCCCTCTTTGGTCCGCTCCTTTCATGCCCGCTTTCCTTTGAAGCCTTCCGCTTCCCGCCCCCTGGGTGGTCTTCGAGGGGGGGGTAATGTCAGGCTCCCGCGGACGGCTGCGAGGGGAGGCTGCACTCCGCTCGCAGTACTCACCCTCCAGCCGTCCGCGGTCCCCTCCACCTCGTGGGTACGGCGAGCGGCATCCTTCCAGCCCCGGAT
>OW240921.1:22663046-22689017 GCA_933207985.1 Pelobates cultripes | reverse complement strand
AACCTAATATTTATGGATATCATTTTTAATTAGTGGCATAATAGCTTCTTGATCCAGTGGATATCTGACCGCCATTCTGGGGTCAAGAAGGATTTTTTCCCCCTAGTTTGTTGCAAATTTGGAAGCACTCCAACCTGTGTTTTTTGCCTTATTTTGCATCAACAGCATAAACAAATGTGAGAAAGGCTGAACTTGATGGACGGATGTTAATGCCCTTGGTAAATATGATGAATATATTATTGAAATATTCATTTAAATAAGAAAGCTAAATATAATTTTTATACTCTCGGTTAAGAATAATGTCAGTTTCCAAATAAATTAGCAACCTATGCCATTCTATTAAATGTAAATTGAGTAAATATTAAATATAAAAGGAGGAGATGTAGGCATCCTTCTCTCCCCTCAATGTACCTTTCAACCAATCATAACTCCCCCTGCCTGTCCGCCTATTAAACCCACTCCTTTAAGAATTGCTTTCATCTACCGCCACCCTCACCCGGTCATGATAGGCTATTCATTGAGCACTTTTCTTCCTGGCTTCCCCACTTCCTTTAATCTAGCACTCCTTCCCTTATACTTGGGGATTTCAATATCATAATCAACAACTCGAACAGCACTGATGCCTCTCGTCTGCTCTCTGTAACCTCCTCCTTTGGCCTTTCGCAATGGTCTAATTTAGCAACCCATACAGTGGGAAACACTCTTGATCTCACCTTTGCCAATCTCTGTACTGCCTCTTATCTCTCCAATATTCCTTTTCCTCTATCTGACCACCATCTGCTGACTTTTGACATCGGCATACCTAAGACCCAATTGACACCACCGTGTATACATCAATCTCACAGAAACCTCCAAAGTCTTGACCTAGAGCATTTCTCCACTAATCTCTAAACTCTCCTTTTACCTATCTCAAACCTCACCTGTTCTAGCTCTGCAACCTCCTTCTACAATTCCAGCCTCTCCTCTCAACTAGACATCATGGCATCTCCTACATTTAAACGCAGAAAGCGCCCCCCCAACAACAACCTTGGCACACAAAGCTGACTCGATATCTCCAAAAATGCTCCAGAACTGCTGAACGCTGTTGGAGAAAGCCTCACTGTGCCTCTGATTTGCTCCACTATAAATTTATGCTGCGCTCATACAGCTTGGCTCTTTCCTCTACAAAAGTAAATTACTTCAATACCCTCACAACCACACTCTCCCGCGAACCCAAACAACTGTTTCACACATTTAACTCTCTTCTTTGCCCTATTGTTCCTTCTCCACCAACTAACTTGACCGCCTCAGACTTTGCAACTCACTTCACTGACAAGATCTCTACAATTAGGGAAGAGATCTCTCATCTTTCTTCTTCCCCTTACAATACCTCCCTCTGCTGTTCTATGTTCATTCGCACCCGCTACAGCGGAAGAGGTTTCTTCTTTCTGCTCCTGTCCTCCCACCCTACCACCTGCTCCCTAGATCCAATTCCCTCGCATCTCATCCGTACTATGTCTTCTTCTCTTTCTCTACCTCCCACTAAAATTCTAAATCTCTCCCTCTCCTCTGGCATATTTCCATCACCCTTTCATACATGTAAATGTAACCTCAATTCTAAAGAAGCCCAACCTTAACCTTACTCCCCGTCCAACTACTGTCCTATCTCACTACTGCCTTTTGCATCTAAGATCCTTGTAAGAGTTGTGTATGTGAGATTGACAGACTTCTTCGAGTCCAACTCTCTGCTAGACCCGCTTCAGTCTGGTTTCCGCGCTAAGCACTCTGTGGAAATGGAACTGACCAAAGTATCCAATGATCTACTCACTGCAAAATCTTGTGGTCACTACTCTATCCTAATTCTCCTTGACCTTTCAGCGACTTTTGACACTGTTGATCATCAACAGCTTCTTCTCATCCTCCGCAATATCGGTCTACAAGATATTGCGCTCTCCTGGTGCTTCTCCTACCTCTCTTTCAGTGTTTATTTCTCTGGCTCTGCTTCTTCTCCCCAACTCCTCTCTGTTTGTGTCCCCCAAGGTTCAGTCCTTGGTCCCCTACTGTTCTCTATCCCTCCCTTGGTAAACTCATTAGCTCCTTTGGCTTCCAATATCATTTCTATGAGGATGACACGCAGATCTATCTGTCCTCTCCTGATCTCTCCCCATCCCTCTTGACTAGTGTCTCTGACCACCTCTCTGCTATTTCTAACTGAATGGTTGCCCACTTCCTTAAACTTAACTTGACCAAAACTGCAATTTGGTCTTTCCTACCTCAAGTGTTGCTACTCCTGTTTCTGTCTGTCTCCAAGTAAACTGTGCTAACATCAGCTTCACCATGCAGCCTCGCTGCCTAGGTGTTCTCTTTGACTCTGACCACTCCTTCATGCCTCATGTTCAGTCTATCGCCAAATCCTGCCGCTTCCATCTCAAAAACATTGAGCGCATCTGACCCTACTTAATGCCAGATGCGACTAAGGTGCTGGTCCATTTCACTGTCCTTTCTCGCCTTGACTACTGTAATCTGCTTCTCAGTGGTCTTACGTGCTCCCAACTAGCGCCATTAGAGTTCATAATATCAGTCTCACGCCTCACCCTTCTGTCAGTCCTTACATTGGCTTCCTGTAAGATATAGTGCTCAATTTAAAATTCTGGTTCTTGCTTTCAAATGTCTACATAATGCTTCTCTATATCTATCCTCCCTAATACACAAGTATGTCCTGTCTAGGCCCTTACGCTCTGCTGAAGACTTACGTCTATCTTCTGTCCATACTCCCACCTCTTCTCGAGGGCTGCACTGATCCTGTGGAACTCCCTTCCCTCCTCCGAAAAAATCATTAAAACCCCACTTCTTCATAAAATCATATCAATTAAACTGTTAATAGCTCACGACTGATTCCTCTTTTGCAACTATCATTAGTCTAATGTCCTTACCTTTTGTGCCACTTTACTCCACTCCCTCTAGCATGTAAGCTCATTGAGCAGGGCCTTCAACCCCTCTGTTCCTGTGTGTCCAACTTGTCTGGTTATAACTATATTTCTGTTCGTCCACCCATTGTAAAGCTCTGCGGAATTTGTTGGCGCTATATAATTAACATAATAATAATAATGCAATTTACTGTTACTGTTACGACACGAACCGTCGGGTAGATGAAGCCGCCGTTTAGGCAATAATCCCCTTTCTCCAGAAATGCAGTTTAAATTCCGCCGATCGCTAAACTCCCGAACGAAGTCCACGAACACGGCAACTCCCGATCAGCCAAACAGTCGAACGCTTTCCACAGCTAGAAATAACGAAAGCGCTGTCCCAGTAATAATTCCCCCCCACAAACGAGACCAAGCTCCGTCTTGAGGGTCAAATGAAGTTCTGTTTAATGGGGGTTACCTGCCCGGTATTTATGCAGGTCTCCACAAGGTGGACACTCCCCGAGGGGACCTTGTGGAAGACTGTAACACATATTGGACAGTAGCCAATCGCAGTGGCTTCAATAATAGCCCTTCCCATCTTGCCCACAATTCCGTCTTCTTTACCTTGGAGATAATTGGGGAAGAAACCTAATTATCTCCCAAGGTAGAGACCATCGCCATCTTAAATTACAGTAACAAAAAGACATTAAAATACATAACTACAGAAATACCGAATGCATACGGTTCGTGTAACGTATCCCCAGACAGCCTGGATCTGAGGGCATGTTTTCACCGAATAGCGCTCAGATCCGATGTATCCAGTCGAATCGCCATGGAGTCAAAGTCCTGCACCAGTCCTTCGGTATACGAATGACTCCATGGGATGGCTGTCGGGGCGAAAGTCCATATGAATGAATAAAACTCCCGAACGACCGACGTTCGCATGCCTTGTCGAAAAGGAAGGTAGGCAGCAGCTTTTCAGCGGTGTTCGGTAGTTTAAGTGTCCGTTTTTAGTTCCATACAGTTTGTACCGAACACCGCTCGGTGTTCGTATGTCCCAAAATGGCCGCTGCCTCGTGGTCGACATGCGAACGACGACCACCCGTACGAATGGAATGGAGAGGTGTCTGCGGTTAACCACAACGTTCTAATTGGGGCCAGAAGGTTAACCAGCAGCACACTCCTCTCCTGGGTGGTCGTTCGTTCGGTAGTTTCAATCGGTATTTTGCAACTACACGAACGGGGTTATAGGAACAGGCAATTCCGCGAACAAAAGGGAAACAGACGAACCAACAATGCAGATGAATCTGTCACAGTTACATTTACTTTCTCAGTCTGGCCCCCTATCGAATACAGTCATCAGGTAGTCCGTGGCTTGGTCCAGTGGTGTATCCTGGTTTTGTGCTGCCCTAGGCAGGAAAAAACTCAGGTGCCCCCCCGCCCCCCCACCCCCGCGCCAGCCCCCTCCAACCCTTCCCCCCGCCCCGCCTTCTAAATACACACACACACACACACATTCACTGACAGATATACATACACTCGCTAACAGACACACACTCACTGACACACACACTCACAGGCAAACACACTCACACTATCAGACACACACACAGGCAAACACACACTCACTGACACACAGTCAGACACACACATACACACTAACAGACAAACACAGTCAGACACACACTCACTCACTGACTAAAAAACATAAGAATACATAGTACATAGTGAAGTACCGTCACAATAATAAAATATAAACTTCAATGATTGCACTCACAAAATAGTGATGGATAATGCGCCTTTAAGCCCTCAAGGGCTGCAATGGTATTCACCCTCCACGAATAGGTTGCTCTGTCTTCAAAGAAGTGGGAGTATGCCAGTGAAGTATAAAAAAATCTTTTTATTAAAGGCACTAATAAGCCTATATCAAAAATCAATAGTTAAAAATATACAAATAGTACTGCATCTAACGCGTTTCGTCCATACAAATTGGACTTCATCAGAGAGAATTTTTTTGCAGTATACACAATATGTCAAATACAAAGCATGCATAATCCCACCCCCAACAGAGTCCCTTAAATATAACCAGTCCGATTGTTGATTGGAGAGTTCCTTTGTAGGCAGTCCCTCTTCAATAAAATCAATATTTTCCAGGTGATCGCCACCTTAAAATTCGCGGCTAAAACCAGCTGGTAATCCGTCCGGTGATGTTCTGCGTTCCAAATAACAACTTCCGGTTGCGTTCCACACATGCATTTCCGGCGGCGAAATAGCCACGCACGTCACAGCCACTGACGTTGCGTTTCAAGATCGGGCCCATGCGTTCCAAACGGCCAGCCCTTTGAATTACTAAGAAAACTAAAGGGAGCAGTCTTAGAATAATTTGAACATTAAAATAACCATTCTCATAATACAAATTAGACCACATCAGATTTGAAAAAAGGACTTCAATCCTCTGCCTCAAAGAAACAAAATATTAATAGAGATCTATTAACTAATAATAATAAAAAAAGTTTAATAATATGTACAAAACAAACAGTAAAGAATAAAATAAAATAAAAAAATAAAAAAAAATAAAAAAAGGAAAAAAAAATAAAAATAAAAAAATATAAAAAGAAATGAAAAAAATGAAAAAAAGGAATATAAATAATAAAAATAAATATAAATAAAAATAAATATAAATATGAAATAATAAAAATAAAATAGACAAATGAAAAATATATGATATAATAATAAAAATTGATTAAAAAAATAAATATATACAACTGTAAGTATAGTTGAATATAAAAAAAGGGCAGAGGATGGAAATCCCCAACTTACTTGGTGATAAAAACTTTAAACCATAAAGCTAGCCAAGTCCACATCGATGTTTAAACCTTTAGGTGACAGAGTGTCCAAATGATAGATCCAATAAGTCTCCCGTTGTGCTAATTTCAATTCCCTATTACCTCCTCTCCAATGAGGGGACACATGTTCTATACCACAGCCCTTGAAATCTCTCCAATTGAAGGCCTGGCACGTATTACAGTGAACTGGCACTGAATGAGTAGTCATACCTTTCTTTATATTGTTTATATGTTCCATAAGACGTACTTTCAAGGGTCTCTTAGTCTTTCCCACGTACTGCTTGCCACACGGACACTGCAGTAAATAAACCACAAAGTCCGTGTGGCAACCAATACTAGATTTAACTGGAAAAGAAATCCCGGTGGTGTAACTTGTGAATTGTAAAGTTAAACCTAAGTTCATCCTTGAACAAGCCCGACACATCTGGCATCCTTTGGATCCCTTCATGTGGGTGATAGCTTTTTTTCTGGGTATATCCTTTCTAGGGTAACTTGGAGCAATTAAATCTTTTAGATTTTGACCCTTCCTATAAATAATAGATGGACGGTCAGGTAGAATATTACAAAGAACTGAATCCTGTAGTAATATAGGCCAATATTTCTTAAGGCACTTATTGATTTTCCAATGGTCAGTATTGTATTTTGTTATAAATGAATATCTAAAATGATCATTTGAATCATTCTTTGGATGGTTAGTCAATAATTCCCTTCTATCTTTTTTCTTGAGTGTTCTAATTTCCTTTTCAATCATATTACTATCATAACCTTTATTTACCAATTTGTTTTTTATATATTTTGCCTGAATTTCAAAGTCTCGAACATTGGAGCAATTCCTACGTACCCTTGTTAACTGGCTTTTAGCAATACCTCTCAGCCAAGGTTGATGATGACAACTTGACTTATGAACATAACTATTTCCGTCAGTTGTTTTAAAAAAACATCTAGATCTAATTTTGTTCTGCTCCCAATATAAATTTAGATCTAAAAAATTTATGGTATCTTTATGCCACTCAGGTGTAAATTTTAAATTAAAAGGATTTAAATTAAGATATTGTACAAATAATAAAAAATCTTCTTGAGTGCCTTTCCAGATAACAATCACGTCATCAATAAATCTCCGCCATAGGACCAGGCTCGCCCGCCAATCATGCCCGCACCACACAAAAAGATCTTCCCATCTTCGCATGTAGATGTTGGCATAACTGGGGGCGAACCTGGTTCCCATGGCGGTCCCTGTTAGCTGTAAATAAAATTTACCCTCATGAAAAAAATAATTATGTTCAAGTTTAAATTTAATGGCCATTAAAATAAAATTTTGCAAAGCATCATCTACCTCTGGATCATTTTTAATGAAAAATTGGACTGCTTCGATACCCAATTGGTGATGGATTACAGTGTACAATGATGTTACATCCAATGTTGCCCAACTGTAATCATCTTTCCAATCGATATCCTCAAATTCATGTAAAATTGCTGTGGTATCTTTAATATATGAAGGGGCACTCTGGGCATATTTCTGAAGTCTTGAATCAATAAAGGCTGAGAGATTTGCTGTAATGGAGTTAATGCCACTAATGATCGGGCGTCCCGGTGGAAAAAATAAATTCTTATGGAGTTTTAGTTTTCTTAGTAATTCAAAGGGCTGGTCGTTTGGAACGCATGGGCCCGATCTTGGAACGCAACGTCAGTGGCTGTGACGTGCGTGGTTATTTCGCCGCCGGAAATGCATGTGTGGAACGCAACCGGAAGTTGTTATTTGGAACGCAGAACATCACCGGACGGATTACCAGCTGGTTTTAGCCGCGAATTTTAAGGTGGCGATCACCTGGAAAATATTGATTTTATTGAAGAGGGACTGCCTACAAAGGAACTCTCCAATCAACAATCGGACTGGTTATATTTAAGGGACTCTGTTGGGGGTGGGATTATGCATGCTTTGTATTTGACATATTGTGTATACTGCAAAAAAATTCTCTCTGATGAAGTCCAATTTGTATGGACGAAACGCGTTAGATGCAGTACTATTTGTATATTTTTAACTATTGATTTTTGATATAGGCTTATTAGTGCCTTTAATAAAAAGATTTTTTTATACTTCACTGGCATACTCCCACTTCTTTGAAGACAGAGCAACCTATTCGTGGAGGGTGAATACCATTGCAGCCCTTGAGGGCTTAAAGGCGCATTATCCATCACTATTTTGTGAGTGCAATCATTGAAGTTTATATTTTATTATTGTGACGGTACTTCACTATGTACTATGTATTCTTATGTTTTTTAGTCATTCAGCTGTATCCTTATTTTGTCCATTTACATATCTGCATTTGAGGTTCGTTTGGGGGAAACCTCTTGGGAAGCTGCATTCATCTCATACCAAGTTAAGTACCCGTGCATATTCCTACCACTGTGTTGGTTAGGTGCATTTGTATTTCTTGTGTTTGTATTTTTTTTTCTTTTTCTTTTAATATATTTACACACTCACTCACTAGCAGACACACACACACACTCACACAGTCAGACACACACACACTCACAGGCAAACACACTCACAATAACAGACACACACACTCACACTAACAGACACACACACACTCACAGGCAAACACACACTCACTGACACACAGTCAGACACACACATACACACTAACAGACACACACTAACAGACACACACTCACTCACTAGCAGACACACACTAACACTCACACAGTCAGACACACACACACACTAACAAAACACACACACATTAACAGACACTCACAGACATATACACACACTCACTCAGATTAACACTTTTTTATTTACCCCCTCCCCAACCTCCTTACCTTTGGGAATGCTGGGGGGTTCCGTCTCTCCCTGGGGTCCAGTGGCTGCTGGGCTGGGCGGGCGGCTGGTGAGGGAGCACTTCCTCTGAGCTGTCTGCTCAGCTCCCTCGCGCGCCGCAAAGTGAGGCTGGGAGTCGGGTTGATGACGTCATATTCCAGCTCCCAGCCTCACTCTGCGGCGTGCGAGGGAGCTGAGCTGACCGCTCAGAGGAAGTGCTCCCTCGCCAGCCGCCTGCCCGCCCAGCGCCCAGCAGGTCAGTTAGCCGCGAGGCTAACAAGGCATTTGCCTGGGCATTTGGGGGCGGCATTTTTTGCCGCCCCCTGGAAAATGCCGCCCAAGGCAAATGCCTTGTTTGCCTCGCGGCTAATACGCCCCTGGCTTGGTCAGACTTTATCTCATTCTGTTGTTATATACATAATAAAATTGCACGCAACAAACTTGGTATTGTTCTGATTTATTTGAAAAGCACTGTATTCTTAATACAAATTCAACCCTGCAATAGATGACAAAAATATTTTTACATTTTCAGACACCTTGAAGACACATTGAAGCACATTGATACCAAGTTATTTCTCAGAATTGTCTTCCTTAACTATAATGACAAGATAGGGTTGGTTTGTTAATTATAATGCATGCAAACATGGTGATATGAATAACTGACATCACATTTGAATATATCTCCATCTGTATTAAGGAGCCACAGCATTCCTTCATCATATGACACGTGCTTAAAAGGACCATATACATTCACCAGAGACCATGCAGTCCCGACTGGGTTTAAAACAGAGATTCCTTGCCTGTAGGGGAAGAAAAAGTAAAATTATATTAATTATATTTATCAAGTTACTTATGGTATCAGGGTTTGGCCAATCCCCAGGCCATTAATTTTCAATGACCCAATCTACCCTCCTCACCCTACTAAAATGTATTTTTACCCATCATTAGTCTTCCTTCTTCTAACTCTTCATTCCTAAGCACCCAAAACTGCAGTGCAATAAAATGAATCCATCCCAATTAGGGTTTGCTGCAGACTGAGCTCTCATAGCGAGTAAAACTCTTAGGAGGATTGCCCCGCTATGTCAGCTTTTGCATCGCATGGGAAAATTTCCAATACTATGCAATAACAGTATGCTTGGAGTTACCCTTTAAGCAGGTGAATTGAAAAAGAGTGAGAACAGATCATTCTGTAACCTTGAAAACGGAGATGAATGTCCTCCTTACCAAATATACACTGACAAAACAGATGGTCACATTATTATTTTCTATAGTGTATTCCAATCAGCAGTCAATGGGTAATCAGAGGCGGACCTACCATCTTCACAGGGATCGCAGTTGCAATGAGGCTGTCACTTTAGGGGGCCCGGCCGCTTTGTGGACACCTGCCGCACATTCAGGGGCCCATCAGGTGGCCCATGCTCTTAGGGCCACCTGATGCAATGTATTTCCAAGGACCCGGTCAGCGCTGCGGCGCTTTAACAGCGTGACCAGGCCCCCTGTGATGAGGTCAGCCTGGAAGGAAGTGGTTCATCCAAGCTAATATAGAGCACTGCAAGGGAGGAGAAGGAGAGGAGGGACTCAGAGTGGGAGCTCTGACTTCCATCAGCCTGAGCTACTGGATCCCAGTCAAGTCTCCCTCCTGCACATAAAAGATAGGAAACAGGAGGGTTACTAAAACATGTTTCAATAGTTTGTGTATCTATGTCTGTATGTGTGTGTGTCGGTATGTATGTATGCATGCATCTATGAATGTGTGTTAGTCTGTATGTCTGTCTGTTTGTGTACTTGCCTGTGTTTCTGTATGTGTATCTGTATGTCTGTATATCTGAATGTCAGTGTGTGCCTCTATGTATCTGCCTGTGTGTCACTGTTTGTATATGTAAGAGTCTTTCCAACAAACATTAGGAACTGCACTCAATCCCATCAATATGAGCCAGGGTGTGACTAAACCAGGATCAAGCACCAGGTTCCAGTGGCAATAGAATAACATACAAAAATGGTTCAGGCACTCCAAGGTTCAGAATGGCAAATTTATTGAAGCCCAAAGCAACGTTTCAACCTTGCGGTCTTTGTCAACGTTGCTTTGGGCTTCAATAAATTTGCCATTCTGAACCTTGGAGTGCTTGAACCATTTTTATTTGTATATGTATGAGTGTCATTCTGTGTATCTGATTGTTTGTCATTAAGTGTCTGTGTATCTGCATGTGTGTCTAAATGTGTATCTGTATGTATGTCATTATATGTGTCTGTGTATTTGCATGTGTGTCTTTGAGTATTTATGTGTCTGTGTATTTGCATGTGTATATGTGTATTTGCATGTGTGTCAATGTGTGTATCTGTGCATCTGTATCTGTATGTGTGACTGTGTATTAGCATGTCCGTTTAAGTATCTGTATGTGTTATGATGTGTAGCTGCATGTATTTCAGTGTGTGTTTGTCTGATTATCTGCATGTGTGTCTGTATATCTGTATAACTGTCACCCCAACACACACACTGTCACCCACCTTCACCCTGCCACACTCACAATAACTTTCCCAATCCTGTCACTCACCCATGCCATACTTTACTCCCAATCGCTCTGCCATATTGACCCTATAACACTTACCTTATCTGACACTGTCATACTCACTCTTTCAATCCAGTGACACTCATTCTCCATCACTCTGTTAGACTCGCCTCCTTTCACCCTTCCACGCTTACCCTATCACATTAACACAATGCCACACTCACCCTGTTGTGGGGCGTGAATGTGAATGAGACACATGAAGGGGCTGGGGGGTTTTGAGCCATATGGAGGGTGGGGACCCTTTGGTTTCTAGTTGCACCTCTGAGAAATCACACACTTCTAAAGTAATGCAGTTAGGTAATGATGAGCTTGATTTATGGACCCCAAAATGTAGTGCTTTGAAAATGTGTTAACATTTGATGGGTACAAAGTTACATTACACCCCTAGACATGAATACACTTTATTATGTTACTACGCATTCATTAAAATCTTGGGCAGTTCTTTATGAACTCTTCATGTGTGTGTGGAGTCGTTTATTTGGGGCTCCCCCAGCGCTGCATAAGGGTTCAGGTAAAAGTAGAAATCTCTAAATTAAAGTCCATGGCATTCTGTTGTATCATATACAAGGGTCTTTACCACTGAAAATAATTTTCTTACATATATATAACGTGATACTTAGTGTGTTGTTATATTAATATATATTTATTAATATAAAAATACACCTAGAATGAAAGTATACATATACATATATATATAAATATACAGGGAGTGCAGAATTATTAGGCAAATGAGTATTTTGACCACATCATCCTCTTTATGCATGTTGTCTTACTCCAAGCTGTATAGGCTCGAAAGCCTACTACCAATTAAGCATATTAGGTGATGTGCATCTCTGTAATGAGAAGGGTGTGGTCTAATGACATCAACACCCTATATCAGGTGTGCATAATTATTAGGCAACTTCCTTTCCTTTGGCAAAATGGGTCAAAAGAAGGACTTGACAGGCTCAGAAAAGTCAAAAATAGTGAGATATCTTGCAGAGGGATGCAGCACTCTTAAAATTACAAAGCTTCTGAAGCGTGATCATCGAACAATCAAGCGTTTCATTCAAAATAGTCAACAGGGTCGCAAGAAGCGTGTGGAAAAACCAAGGCGCAAAATAACTGCCCATGAACTGAGAAAAGTCAAGCGTGCAGCTGCCGCGATGCCACTTGCCACCAGTTTGGCCATATTTCAGAGCTGCAACATCACTGGAGTGCCCAAAGCACAAGGTGTGCAATACTCAGAGACATGGCCAAGGTAAGAAAGGCTGAAAGACGACCACCACTGAACAAGACACACAAGCTGAAACGTCAAGACTGGGCCAAGAAATATTTCAAGACTGATTTTCTAAGGTTTTATGGACTGATGAAATGAGAGTGAGTCTTGATGGGCCAGATGGATGGGCCCGTGGCTGGATTGGTAAAGGGCAGAGAGCTCCAGTCCGACTCAGACGCCAGCAAGGTGGAGGTGGAGTACTGGTTTGGGCTGGTATCATCAAAGATGAGCTTGTGGGGCCTTTTCGGGTTGAGGATGGAGTCAAGCTCAACTCCCAGTCCTACTGCCAGTTCCTGGAAGACACCTTCTTCAAGCAGTGGTACAGGAAGAAGTCTGCATCCTTCAAGAAAAACATGATTTTCATGCAGGACAATGCTCCATCACACGCGTCCAAGTACTCCACAGTGTGGCTGGCAAGAAAGGGTATAAAAGAAGAAAATCTAATGACATGGCCTCCTTGTTCACCTGATCTGAACCCCATTGAGAACCTGTGGTCCATCATCAAATGTGAGATTTACAAGGAGGGAAAACAGTACACCTCTCTGAACAGTGTCTGGGAGGCTGTGGTTGCTGCTGCACGCAATGTTGATGGTGAACAGATCAAAACACTGACAGAATCCATGGATGGCAGGCTTTTGAGTGTCCTTGCAAAGAAAGGTGGCTATATTGGTCATTGATTTGTTTTTGTTTTGTTTTTGAATGTCAGAAATGTAT
Organism: Pelobates cultripes; assembly: GCA_933207985.1. Taxonomy (NCBI): domain Eukaryota; kingdom Metazoa; phylum Chordata; class Amphibia; order Anura; family Pelobatidae; genus Pelobates; species Pelobates cultripes. The sequence goes on along the minus strand of OW240921.1, from coordinate 22,675,926 downwards.
ATTTGTGAATGTTGAGATGTTATATTGGTTTCACTGGTAATAATAAATAATTGAAATGGGTATATATTTGTTTTTTGTTAAGTTGCCTAATAATTATGCACAGTAATAGTCACCTGCACACACAGATATCCCCCTAACATAGCTATAACTAAAACAAACTAAAAACTACTTCCAAAAATATTCAGCTTTGATATTAATGAGTTTTTTGGGTTCATTGAGAACATGGTTGTTGTTCAATAATAAAATTAATCCTCAAAAATACAACTTGCCTAATAATTCTGCACTCCCTGTACACTGAACAAAATTATAAACGCAGCACTTTTGTTTTTGTCCCCATTTTTCATGAGCTGCACTCACAGATCTAAAACTTTTTCTATGTACACAAAAGGTCTATTCCTCTTAATTTTTGGTCACTGGGGTACCAATGCCTGGGACGCAGAAAGTTTAAAAGAATACATGAGGCTGGTACTGTCTGAAATAAAAACATAAATAAAGGGTAGTTTTATGCCACAGATGTCGCAAGTTTTGAGGGAGTGTGCAGTTGGCATGCTGACTGCAGGAATGTCCACTAAAGCTGTTGCCCGTGAATTAAATGCTCATTTCTCTACCATAAGCCAAAATCTGTGTTAGTGAGCACTTCTCCTTTGCTGAGATAATCCATGCACCTCACAGGTCTGGCATATCAAGATGCTGATTAGACAGCATGATTATTGCAAAGCTGTGCCTTAGGCTGGCCACAATAAATGGCCACTCTAAAATGTGCAGTTTTTAGTTATTTGAGAATCAACATTTTTGCAGATACACTAAAGATAGTAGAGATTCATTTTCTCCCACTGCTTACTAAAATGAATAAACTTCTCGTGGTGGGGCTGGATTAATATTGTTAAGTCCTACATTCTACCAAAATGGCTATACTTGTTTAGAATGATTCCCCTGAGTGTCCCCGACAGTGGTTGCTATTAATCCAACAGTCTTGGTCAAAGTTCATATGGCAAGCGAAAAAAACAAGAATGGCAAGAAAACTCCTCTTGATTAATCAATCTAAAGGAGGGGCAGGATTCCAGTCATACAGCAATATTATAAGGTGAGTATTCTCTTTCATAGTATCATTTCGCAACTGACAGGGGCTAAACGAGAAAGGTGGTATGCAGTGGAAAAATAACTATCAGATGGTAAGGATCTATTAACGCTTTTCTGGTTTACTCAAGAAAGAGAAACATATAGGACCCAACCAAGATCTGTTAGTGTGGTAATCGAATCCATTAGAGGAATGTGGGGCAAGATAAAAAAAAAGTGCAGGATTTAAAAAACACATTATTAACATCCTGCCGATCTCAATATTGGAAAATAATATGCAAAACCTAAGACTAAATAACTGGAGGAGGGCAGGCATACAAACCATAGAAGTTATACCAACAGGACCCAGGGTTAATTCGTTTGAACAAATATGTACTAAATTTGGTCTCCTGGAAATTGAGAAATTTAACTATATGAGGATTAAAAGCTATCTGAATAAAACCCTAAATAAAGAGAAGTGGAAATTTAATAACAAATTGGGAAATTTACTAAAAGGAAAAGATATGAAAAATCTGCTAAATAAATGTAACTCGGTACTGAGACAGTTCGAGGGAGACCCGACATTCCCAGCTATATGGAAATGGGAGAAAGATCTAAAAACACACAAAAAAAATTGATGGACAGGACTGGAATAGGGCTTGGTTAACAGTTGCTAAACATATTAAATATCTAAACTTAGTGGAGTTGCATTTTAAGATCATTAACAGACTCTATTTGGTTCCCAGTCATTTAAATAAAATAGACCAGAGTATAACAGATATATACTGGAGATGTGATGAGGGAGTGGGAGATTGTGTACATATTTGGTGGAGTTGTCCTCCACTAAAGGAATTTTGGAAATTGTTCCTGTCCAAAATTGAAATGGTAACATGATCTAATTTCACCTTCTCCCTGGAAATGTTCTTATTGCATTTAAATATCCATCAATATAACTTAGATTTACAATATTTTTTTACCCATGCATTAATAGCAGCAAAGATTTCAATATCTAGAAGGTGGAGAACTAAAACTCTACCGAATTGTGAAATTGTAAAAAGTCAACTAACTTCGCAACTTATGATGGAGGGAGGTCTGAACAGAAATCTGAACAAAAAAAAAAAATCTTTGACATAAATAAGTGGTTAAGTAAACTGATTGTTGTTGACTAATATATAGAAGATAAGAGAGGAGAGATAGAAACATAAAGAGCAAGGAAAAGAACGGATCATGGGGCCCAAAGGGATGATAGAAAATACGGAAAAAAGCTAACTCATATATTGGGGATAGGATTATTAATGCAGATTGACTAAGAGGAGGGTTTCACCATCGTGTGTGTATGTTGTATATATTTGTTTTATGTTTGTTTGTTAAGGAGTAATATCAATGTTTTTATAGATTAAAGTAAAGTTATATAAACAGGAAAAATATAGGAGAATGAAAACATTGATGATGACTAAAGTACCAATGCCTGGGACGCAGAAAGTTTAAAAGAATATATGAGGCTGGTACAGCACAATGCCACAGATGTTGCCCGTGAATTAAATGTTAATTTCTCTACCATAAGCCATCTTCAAAGGCGTTTCAGAGAATTTGGCAGAACATCCAACCGGCCCCACAACCGCAGACCACTTATAACCACACCAGCCCAGGACCTCCACATCCAGCAACTTCACCTCCAAGATCATCTGACACCAGCCACCCGAACAGCTGTTGCAACAATTGGTTTGCATAACCAAAGAATTTCTGCACAAACTGTCAGAAACCGTCTCAGGAAAGCTCATCTGCATGCTCGTAGTCCTCATCGGGGTCTCGACCTGACTGCAGTTCGTCATTGTAACCAACCTGAGAGGGCAAATGCACACATTCAATGGCATCTGCCACTTTGGAGAGGTGTTCTCTTCATGGATGAATCCCGGTTTTCACTGTACAGGGCAGATGGCAGACAGAGTGTATGGTGTCATTGGGTGAGCGTTTTGCCAATTTCAATGTGGCGTATCGAGTGGCACATGGAGGCAGTGGGGTTATTGTATGTGCAGGCGTATATTATATTACAACAAACACTGGGGCATTTTATTTATGGGATTTTGAATGCACAGAGATACCATGGTGAGATCCTGAGGCCCATTGTTTTGTCATTCATCCACGACCATCACCTCATGTTGCATGATAATGCATGGCCCCATGTTTCAAGGATCTGTACACAATTCCTGTAAGCTGAAAACATCCCAGCATGTTTGGGATGCTCTGGATCGGCATATACGACAGCGTGTTCCAGGTCCTGTCAATATCCAGCAACTTCGCACAGCCATTGAAGAGGAGTGGACCAACATTCCACAGGCCACAATCAACAACCTGATCAACTCTATGTGAAGGAGATGTGTTGCACTGCGTGAGGCAAACGGTGGTGACACCAGATACTGACTGGTTTTCAGACCCCCCCAAGAGTGGCCTTTTATTGTGGCCAGCTTGAGGCACACTTGTGCAATAATCATGCTGTCTAATCAGCATCTTGATATGCCACACCTGTGAGGTGGATGGATTATCTCTGCAAAGGAGAAGTGCTTACTAACACAGATTTAGACAGATTTGTGAACAATATTTTTGAGAAATAGGTCTTTTGTGTACATAGGAAAAAAAATAAATATATATATATATTTGTAGTCGGGGACAATAAACCGAGTTATAGTAGTGTTATAAATAGGTTGTGTTGTGCCGAAACCGACGTTCGGGTAGGCCTGTAAATGAGGACCTACTAAGTGAATGCTTAATAAAGGATGGTGTGGGTGGGCTAAACCAGGAAATCTCAGCCCAGACGAAGGGGTGGGCCTGTGAAATTATAGGCCAGATAAACCCCTTCCACAACTACAGGCTCTGCCTTTCCATATATATATATATATATATATATCAAAATACACTTAGAATGAAATTTTATAAACAAATCCATGTTCCCAGCACTCAGGTTCCCCGCTCTTCTTACTGCCCTGGTGCCAACTCCAGCCACAATATACAAAAATACGACGGTGCAAGATGTCTTGATAAAAGTGCGTGGGGACTTAAACATCAGCTTTTTAATGTGCTGAATTAAAGCATCAACTTCATTTTTAAATAAGACCCGTGAGTGCACTAGCCGTATTTTTGTACATAGATAGATAGATATAAATAAATAAAAATAAAATAAATATATATATAATAACATAAATCTACATGTAAAATTTAAATATATGTGTATTTAACCCTGTAACTTTCCAAAACACCATAAAACCTGTACATGGGGGTTACCATTGTACTCCAGAGACTTCGCTGAAAACAAATATTAGTGTTTCAAAACAGTAAAATGTATCACAACGATGATATCATCAATGAAACTGCACTTTTTGTGTGAAAAAAATAATAATATGAAAAGTCTGGACCTACCCCATTTTTAATATACTTGGTTGTCTACTTTTTCAAATGGTATGCCATGATGGAGTAATTTTAGTTTTTTAGACTGTCGTACAGTGTCAAAGACAATAATTGTCAAAATCTACTTACCGTATATACTCGTGTATAAGTCGATCTCATGTATAAGTCGAGGGCAGTTTTGTGACCAACAATTGTGAAATATGCTATGCCTCGTGGATAAGTCGAGGGTAAAACTTGGGACTATGAAATTCTGTGATTTTAGAATTATATACACACACACTCATACAAACACACTCTGCATTATATACACACACACTCATACAAACACACACATTATATACACACACTCATAAACAATCTGCATTCTACACACACACTCATACAAACACACATACTCTGCATTATATACGCACACACTCTGTGTGTATATAATGCAGAGTGTGTGTGTGTGTAGAATGCAGATTGTTTATGAGTGTGTGTGTATATAATGCAGAGTGTGTGTTTGTATGAGTGTGTGTGTATATAATGCAGAGTGTGTTTGTATGAGTGTGTGTGTATATAATGCAGTGTGTGTTTGTATGAGTGTGTGTTTGTGTGTGTGTGAACTGGGTGGAAGGAGGGCATTTTTATTATAAATTTTTTATTTTAATATTGTAAGTTTTTTTCTTTTCTTTTATTTGAATATTTAAGGTTTTTATTTTTTAATATTAAGTTTTTTCTTTTCTTTTATTTGAATATTTAAGTTTTTTATTTTTTAATATTAAGTTTTTTCTTTTATTTTATTTGAATATTTAAGGTTTTTATTTTTTATTATTAATTTTTTTCTTTTATTTTATTTGAATATTTAAGTTTTTTTTATTTTAATATTTTAATTTTTTTTATTTTAATAGTTTTTATTGTATTTTTTTTTTGTATTTTTAATTTAATTTTTGTCACCCCTCCCTGCTTGTTAGCTGGCCAGGGAGGGGGGCTCTCACTCCCTGGTGGTCCAGTGGATGGGCTGTGCAGGAGGGGGGGGCTGACGGTGAGAGGTTACTTACCTTCCTGCAGCTCCCTTCTCCTCCGTGCAGCTCTTCTGACAGCTCCCACTGGAAGTCTCGCGAGAGCCGCGGTGACCCCGCGGCTCTCGCGAGACTTCCAGTGGGAGCTGTCAGAAGAGCTGCACGGAGGAGAAGGGAGCTGACAGGAGCTGCAGGAAGGTAAGTAACCTCTCACTGTCAGCCCCCAACAGGACCGCCGGGCTTGTAATGAGCCCGGCGGTCCTTGTCTGTATTATGGCAATGTAAGTTGCCATAATACAGACAGTGACTCGAGTATAAGTCGAGTGGGGGTTTTTCAGCACAAAAAATGTGCTGAAAAACTCGACTTATACTCGAGTATATACGGTATATATCTATTTAATGATATAGCTTATAATCAAGTAAGAGTCTTGTAAATTTATGGGGCTACTTTTAAACTTCTTTCTCAATAGCAATTTTGTAAAATGAACAAGTTTATCCAACCGTAAAACTTTATTGATGAAGTGGATCATCTTGAGGTTAGCCAACAATTAACAATCAGTTACAAAAAGAAGGGACTTAGAGAGAAACTATAGTGCCAGGAATACTGTTGTTTTCCTGGAACTACAGCTTACCCCTCCATTGCACCCCCTCTTCTGTCACTGATCTAGGTCCAGCACAAAGGTCCCTTGGCACTGACTTGGGGCTGCCTTCGCTCCTCCCTTGTCGATGTCAACCAGCGGGTGAGACCTAATGAGAATGAGTGCAATGGCCATGCTTGCATTAGGATTTCCCCATAGGAAAGCTATGGGGATTCGGCTGATGCTGAAAGCCCTCATACATACCGTGAAGATGTCCAGCGTCAATTAGGTGACCAAATGTCAGCCCAGAAGGTAATTATTGTTTATTAAAAACTGCAATAATTGCAGGGTTAAGGAACTTGGGATTATGCACGCATACCACTTCAATGAGCTGAAGTGGTCTGGGTGCCTATAGTGTCCCTTTAAGCACACACATTTAGTGAATATTCTGTCTACGTCTTAGGGAGCCTTTAAAAAGAATTGCTTCTTAAAATTAGTAATAACTAAAACTAGATGCATTTTTCCGTATATGTATTCCCTATTTCATTATTGCTACTAAATGACTTACCTTTTGTATACGTTGCCAACAGCGTTGATTCCGTACACTGATCCATCTGTGCCAACTTCTACCATAATCATGTTCCCTTCTACCGCTTTCCACTCACGGCCTCTGCATTCATTTGGACTCACATTCAGACGATAAAAGATAGCCTTATTGCTGTTCACTCCCCAGCAGCCATGGAGACCACAGCTATAATACATTAAACTTCCCTCAATTGGGACGAAAGGGAGAGTCGTATCCGTGGAAAGAGTGGAATCCTGGTTCAGGCAAAAAATGTTATCACCACTGTTCACACCTCCCAGATATTTGTCACCTCCTGCATCCACCTGTTTAAGGCTTCCTACAAGAAAGCAGCAGCAGATAACATACAATTAAAGCATATCTAACGTTTACTACACTAAATGTGATATCAAAGCCCATATTATTATTAATGGAGTGACATACATATTATTATTAATGGAGTGACATAGATATATTAATAATTGTCAATTTAAAAGGCATTAATAAGTTGGCACGTCACACGTTACATCTTCACCTACAACGTTTTATCAGGGATCAATAAAAGTCCTTATTTGATCTGAAACTTTGCTGGAGGGTTCCAAATAAAAATGCTGTTTTGGGAATTTTTGTGTGTTATATCTTCTTTTTGGTATTGTTTCATCTGAGTAAGAATATCTACTCTATGGAAATGAATCCTGAGCTAGAAGAAAGATGAGTTTTAGAGAAAGATTTTTTTTTTTTTTTTTCAAGAACAGAGAGAAAGGGCTCTGGATCTGAACACTAAAGTGAACACTCTAACATTTAAAATAAATATATTTAATTGTACCATTGTCTTCAAATAGCCTTATAAATTTACACTAGTGATGTGTTATCAGAAATGGTACAAAAAACAGAAGCATTGGTAGGGGATAGAGCTTTAGGGGATAGAGCCCCTGATGTAGATTAAATCCTTCAATCCCTTCTGGATAGTACCTAGAGCAGATAAGCTGGCCTGTCCCATATTTACCTCTCTATAAGTGGCCAACAGTGTATGACACTATTAATTCCCTCCACCCCACTGAGATCTGCAAAGTTTTGAGAGCAGGTCCTGATTTCACTCTAGGTGTTTTTGAAGAAAGCGGTCCACTTACCTGCTACCTGCACCCAGCCGCCATCCTGAAACTTGAAGATGTTGTTCTGTCTGTTTGCACCCCAAATACCGCCTGGTCCCACACTCACATGTATCAGTTTTCCTGAAACATGCTCCCAGTTATTCCCAATGAGACGGAATATGTCATCAGCATCGTTGACCCCATAAACTTGTCCGGCTCCAGCATCCACCTGCCTGAGTTTCCCAGTAATTAGAGTACAACGTAGGCCTGTGTATAAACAGAAAGAGCTTTGAGTCTTTGCAATATGCATAACAAGAGGGAGAAAAATTATTTAAATGTGAGAAATTATATAGCTGTTAGTATAATAGTGAGTTTGACTGAATTTGCAGTTTGGTAGCAGCATGTGAAAATTGTTGTAAATACAATGGGATAAATATGTATGTGACATTTATTTCTGAAGTTGCTTTTTGCAGATATGGTTAGTTAGATATTGTACTACTCATGATGTACTAATTTTTTAGTTCTTGCTGACACTCCACCCCTCACTTAGATGTTTAGTAATGGTGATTTCTATTAATCCAAAATCAGTGGTGTACTGAGCAGAGGTTGGGGGGGCGGTCTGCTGGTGAATGACAGAAGGGAAGAACACTGCACAGCGCTCTCCTCCTGCCGGTCGCAAAATGTAGCATGGCCAAGCAGGTGGTCTGACAGGAAGTGCTAACAGAGAGTACAGAACTTCCTGTCAGAACAGGTACAGGAAGAAAAGGATCGTTCAATGCAGACCGATAAAAAGTGGAGGGAAGGGGAGGGGGTCTAAAGAGTGCACAGAAAGGGAGGGAGGCTAAATAAAAGCACAGGAGGGGATGGGGGCTAAAGAGGGCCCAGGAGGGAAGAGGGTTAAATAAGAGCACAAAAAGTGCAGGGGGCTAAAGAGAGTATATGAGGGGAGGGGGGCAAAAGAAGGCACAGAAGGTGAGGGGGAAAAAGAGGGAAAAAGTATGTAAGAAAGGGGACTAAAGAAATCACAGGGGTAAGGGGGGCAAAATAAAGGCACAATAGTAGAGGAGGACAACAAAGTGCACATGTGGGGTCTAAATAGGGCACAGAAGAAGGGGCAAAAAAGGGCACAGGGGGAGAGAGCACAAACAGTCACATAGAGGGGCTGGGGGAAAAGCACATAGAGAGGCTTAGGGCACAAAGAGATATACAGAAGGGCTGCGGAAGGGGAAAAACACACAAAAGGGTTGGGGGAGGAACAGGTGCACAAAGGGGCTGGGGGGGCAAAGAGGCACACAGAAGGCTTCAGGATAAACAAACACATAAAAGGGTTTTGGTGGGGAAAAGCTATACCAAGGGGAAGTGGAAAAAGGCACACAAAGGGGTTGGGGCAGAAAAAAAAAGCCTGCTGGGAAAAAAAAGAGGCCTAACAGCAGCAGCCAGTCGGCCAGCCACAGTAGCTAGCCTGCCTGTTAACCAGCCACAGCAGCCTGCCAGCCGGCCACAGCAACTAGCAAGCCTGCTAGCCGGCCACAGCATCCAGCCTGCTAGCCCGCTACAGCAGCCAACCTGCTCCTGGAGCAACCTGCCAGTCACAGCAGCCAGCAGCAGTAATTAAGGTGCGAAGAGCCAACTAGGGATGGATATCAGAGAGCTATGTTATATTACTATATTGTGAATTGGGGCCAGAGTGTTTCTTTTTCTAACATACAGTTTACAAATGTGTGCATTGAATATTCTTGAAAACATTTTTAAAAAGTGTGGGTGTATTTTACATTTTAAAGTTGGGGGTGGGGGTGCCATATACAGGCCCAGAGTGCCAAATGCTTTAGGTACATCCCTGTCCAAAATTCTTCTATATGCAGAAGCTTTGGGTGGGGCACTGCACCTGCGAAGAAATCTTATCTCCTTTTATAAATGCGTTAGAATAATGTATCTCTTTAGGGAGTGCACATCTGCCCTGCAAACAATAGAACACTGTTAGAAGGAAGCAGTATAATTGCTCAGAAATGTAAACAGGCTGTTTGAACCAAAACCGTTCCATAGTTCCATAGTTACATAGCTGAAAAGAGACTTGCGTCCATCAAGTTCAGCCTTCCTCACATATGTTTTTGCTGTTGATCCAAAAGATGGCAAAAAACCCAGTCTGAAGCGCTTCCAATTTTGCTACATTATGCTATAGTTGTTCTGTTGACTAGAGTGCCCATCTAATAGTCATCAATGTATAAGATGCTCTTTTCATTACTTTTTTGATACTATAGTATATAATAAAAAAAAAAAGTGTAAAATAGTAAAAGGAAAAAATACATGTTAGTTATCTGGCAAACATAATATTCAGTGAACCATTTAAACATTATTAAAACAGCCAGGTATAAATATATGACAGACAACTCCCTCAAAACAAGACCAAAAAGACATACGGGATCAGCATAGAACAACCACTATAAAGTCATTTTTCAGTGTTAATCTACACAATATATATATATAATATATATATATATATATATATATATATATATATATACACACACACACACACACACACACATACACATACACACACATACATACATATATATAAAACAATTTGACTTGCTAATAAAACAGTCTTCGTAACTATGGAGGACAATAAAAAATAAATAATAATAATAATAAAGTTTGACTCGTAGTTGTCTTTCTCTGATATCTTAATAAATTGTGAATACGTATTTTTTAACTTTATTGTCATACATCCACAGCAATTGGGATAGGCGCAGTGAAGGAACAGGACAGAATTGCTAAACAGCACTGCCGTAACACTACAAAATAAATTGTACAATTGGTCCTAGGTGCACAAAAACCCTGCTAACATATGACATTTGGCAGTAATTGCACAGAAGAAGGAGCAGAAATAGTTCTTGTTGCAGATACTATTATGGGTTAAAATAATGCAAAATGTTGTCACCTGCAGCGATATCTAAGAACATCAAAACCAGGCAGATGTAGACTTTCATCTTGTCAGTTGGATCGGTCAGGCAATGAGTAAAGCTAGTCTGAAAGCACACAATTTATATAGCAGCTGGAAGACACTCCTCCCTACACAATGTCTGTCACTGAGATTGACAGGTACTTCAACAGTTTAAAGGTGATGTGAAACTAGTATGTCCAACCACTTCTGAAAAACGCCAACCTAACTGAACTCCATCCAAACAGCCCAAAATGCCTTTAAAAAGTCCTTGAAATTGCTCTACATATTAAAGATTTTTTAAGAACATCAACAATTGTCCTAATAAGAAATATTAGAATGAACCATTAACAATATTAATTTAATTAAAATAATACACTTATGCACCGCAAATTTCTTTCATTTTATGATAATTGCCATCTATTCAAATTAAAGGAACACTATAGTCACCAAAACATCTTTAGTTTAATGAAGCAGTTTTGGTGAATAGCTCATGCCCTTGCAGCCTCACTGCTCAATTATCTGCCATTTAGGAGTTAATTCCCTTTATTTCTGCAGCCCTAGTTACACCTTCCTGCATGTGACTTGTGCAGTCTTCCTAAACACTTCCTGTAAAGAGTCATCTAATGTTTACACTTCGTTTAATGCAAATTCTGTTTAATTTAGTATTTCTTACCTCCAGATCTGTTAATAGCTTGCTAGATCCTGCAGAAGCCTACTGTATGTGAATAAAGCTCAATATACAGAGCAGGAGATAAAAACTTTTAAAGTAAGTTACATCTGAAACCATTGAAAGTGAAACCATTTTTTTTTCCATGCAAACTGTCAGTCACAGCCAGGGGAGGTGTGGCTAGGGATGCATAAACAGTAACAAAAGTGATGTATCTCCTAAATGGCAGTGAATTAAGCAAATGTAAAAGACAAACAAGGGCTGCACCACATGAACTAGGATACAATAAAGTAAAATATATTAAAATAAAATTAAAATGAAAAATAAAATAGAATAAAATAAATAAATACTGTGAGTCTTTTTCCAAATGTGAAAATTGTTACATATAAGATTGTCTCTTATTCAGAAGGTAGGTTCAACTGTGGTTCCTAGGTTCTTTGTACTTGGGGGTCTTGTTGTCTTTAATCTCTGTATGTGGGAAGAGACAGAATAACCTAATAGTGCAGTAAGGCAGGGCTAAATAGGCCTGTCATTAGTAATAATAGTATTGCACTCACATTTGAGAGAGCTATAGCCAGCTCTAGTATGAATCGCCTGTAGTGGTATAATCCCCACTATTTGGGATATGGTGGTGGTAGGTCTTGACTGGTAGCTGTCTAGATGCTCGGAGGAGAGATACAAATAGCCACAGATAGTGCTCCTAGTAAGACAATGATAATTGTATTGAATATAAAAATTGTACTTAAAGACGTAGAGAAGGCTCACTGCTCTGTGGTGACACTGTTGGTGGTATAATCCCTATTCATTAAGCTAACATTGTTTTGGTGACTTTAGTGTCCCTTAAAATTACTTCTGCTCTCCCCTTTTAAAATGCCATTAAAGGGACACTATAGTCACCTGAACAACTTTAGCTTAATGAAGCAGTTTTGGTGTATAGAACATGCCCCTGCAGCCTCACTGCTCAATCCTCTGCCATTTAGGAGTTAAATCCCTTTGTTTATGAACCCTAGTCACACCTCCCTGCATGTGACTTGCACATCCTTCCATAAACACTTCCTGTAAAGAGAGCCCTATTTAGGCTTTCTTTATTGCAAGTTCTGTTTAATTAAGATTTTCTTATCCCCTGCTATGTTAATAGCTTGCTAGACCCTGCAAGAGCCTCCTGATTGTGATTAAGTTCAATTTAGAGATTGAGATACAATTATTTAAGGTAAATTACATCTGTTTGAAAGTGAAACCAGTTTTTTTTTTTCTTCATGCAGGCTCTGTCAATCATAGCCAGGGGAGGTGTGGCTAGGGCTGCATAAACAGAAACAAAGTGATTTAACTCCTAAATGACAGTGAATTGAGCAGTGAAATTGCAGGGGAATGATCTATACACTAAAACAGCTTTATTTAGCTAAAGTAATTTAGGTGACTATAGTGTTCCTTTAATTGTAAAGGTTTTGCCCTGTCTATTCATTGGTGCAGAGTCATTAAAAAAAAAAAAAATTCTTTAACCCCTTCCCGACCAAAGACGGAAATTTTCCAACAAGCTTGTCCTTGCGTTAATGACCCTTGACGGAACATTCCGTCATTT
>OW240921.1:22652221-22662946 GCA_933207985.1 Pelobates cultripes | reverse complement strand
ACTAATGTTAACGCCAGATTGCAGCGATCACCTCGATCATGGGGTTAACTCTGTTGCTGGATGCCTCAATGTCACAGGCAGACCAGCAACCGTCAATAGCACTGTCCCAACACATGTGATCGCTGTGACAGCCAGTTACAGCGATCACAGTGCTGCTGGGATTTCTGATCCTCCTCCCTCCACCTCTCTGTGTGTAGAGAAGTGGAGAGAGATGGATCGGTGCTGCAACATTGTGTGCCATTTTAGTTTAAACTGTAGCTGTATTATAAAAGTAATTTTATTACTTGTAAAATAGTTTTAACCCTTCCCTTGCGCTTATTTAACTGTAATCTAATTTTTTTTTACCCTCAAAGGTTAATTTACAGATTTTTTTTAACCCTTAGGGGTTAATTTAATTTAATTTGTTATTTTATTAATTTGACATTGATTCTTCAGTTAGCTGGAGTGGGAGGACATTAGTGAGAAATTGAATGTTAGGCTAGTTAGAGACTAAAAGTTTGGAAAAGTTTTAAAAAGTTTTAAAAAAGTATAAAGGAATAAAAAAAGAAAAAAAGTTTAAAAAAGTAAAAAAACAGAAAAAAGTTAGAAAAACTAAGTTCACGTTACAGCTTCACAATGTCTAGAAGGTACACTGCTGAGGAGGCCTATGATATTTTAGCAGCCGACTCTGATGCCACAGACACTGTGACAGCGTCAAAATTCTAAGTTTGAAAAAAACTGATATGGCTTTGTCTCCAATGTGCCCCTTCAACAACCACATATCCCTGAAAAAGGTACACATGGGGGTATTGTTGTACTAAGACGACATAGCTGAGCAACATATTAGGTGTTATACTGCCGTAGCACACATAAGGTTTGCAAAATATACAGTAACATCTCCAAGCGTGTGTCAAAAAGGCAGAACAAATGCTAATTGCTATTAGACTTGGTACAAACTAGCAAAAACATGATTATACTCTTGGGTTTAAAATATGCCATTTGAAATAGCCTGTGGTGTCTTCTTTAAGAAATGGTAGGCCTTTGTGGGGTAGTTTGAATTATCAGCCTGCTAAGATGCTCTAAAATTGCACATGGACCCAGCATCAAAATTTAAAGTTTGATATGGCTTGGTCTCCAATGTGCCCCTTCAACATCCACATATCCCTGAAAAAAGGTACACATAGGGGTATTGTTGTACTAAGAAGACATAGCTGAGCAACATATAAGGTGTTATTAGACATGTACAATTAGTTTCGTAAATTCGGACATTCGAAAAACTGATCCATGGGGCCCCCCACTTCCCCCCCCCATCGGGTGGCTCTAACAGCATGGGCCACCCGATGGGCCCCTTCACCTGGGGCCCCGGTTATTGTACTGCGCGGCCAGGGCCGCAACACATGGTGGCAGGCACCCGGTCGCAGGGGTCCGTAGGTCGGCCGGGCCCCCTGGAGTGACGTGCCCGGTCGCAGTTGCGACCGCGGTATGTACGCTGCTGGTAACCCTAACCCTAACCCTATCCCTACACCTAACCCTACCCTAACCCTACTCCTAAACCAACCCTAACCATACCCTAACCCTACCACTAACCTAACCTTAACCCTCCTCCTACCCCTACCCTAACCTTAACCTACCCCTACCCTTAACCTTACCCTAACCCTAAACCAACTCTAACCTTACCCTAACCCAACCCTACACTTACCCTAAGTCCCGAAGTGCCAAAGTTCTGAAGTGTCGAAATGCCGAACCGAACTCTGTTCCTGTGTTTCCAACTTGTCTGGTTACAACTACATGTTTGTTTGTCCACCGTTGGCACTATATAAATAATAACAATAATAATAATAAAAAACTGTGAACGCCCAGTGTCTGCTCATTTTAATAATAAATTATTCGCAGCTAGGGATATTATTAAAATATAGGGGGAAGCTGGTACCATGTGCATTACGTGAGGGCTTAGAACAGAAGGCAATAGGTGTGTGCTGATATAGAAAAGAATAGGGAGAAATATCCTAGGGAAAGGAAAACGCCAATGAGCAATTAACAACACATTCACTCCTTACACCCTTAGAAGAACAACACTTTGCCCCACATACAGTCTGTTGCATGAGTGAATGTCCTTCAGCATGAAAAAAAAATCAGTGCCCTATCAGCTTATACAAGTTGCATTTGCAGAAGTAGCAGGTATAGTTAAACGGACAGAGATAAATCACTTTAATAAATGGTATTTGAGAAAAGGGGGAGCAGTAGCGTCAGGAGCAATACAATTTGAAAGTGTTTTCCATGCGGTGGGCAAACAAGGGGATGATTAAAAAAAAAATGCAGAACTCTATTATGAAGAGTATATCTAGTGGTATAATTACTTACCGAGAAATTTGGTAATCACTTATAAGATGCTTAACAAAATTATAATAATAAAAAAAAAACAGAACAAAGACACCCTACATACTTTCAGGGGGGAACCTTGGATTGCAATGGTCCTTTGTACAAAAGCCATATAATGAAAACAAATCAAGCAAAAATACAAAAAAACTAAAATAAAAAACTCTGCCCCTTATAGGCACTCAAAGGGGAACAGATACTATATACCATTACAGAAGAAGCCCCAACTACGTAGGACTTACAGTCACTTTGAAATATATATCAAATGCTGGTCTCTCCGAATATTACTTTAGTAATAACCACTGTGTGTGGCTTTACAATTCTTTTTAAAAACAAAAAAATGGTCCTAGGTTCACAGTCCACAAGAAGACAAAAACATTTGTTTAAATAAAATGTCAGAACAGTCTGACTAATCTGGCAGATTTGTTACACAACTCTGCAATAAGTGACCGTGGCAAAAATGACAAAATAAATCATACTAAATCATACTTAGTGTACAAAAACACTCTGAACATATGACCTTCAGCAGCAATTGCACAGAAGAGGGAGCAGGAAAGAGTTATTTTTGCAGAAACCAATATGTGTTGGAATAAAAATGCCAAACTTTGTTACCTGCAGCAATATCTAAGAACTTTAAGATTAGGGATACATAGACTTTCAGCTTGTCACTAGGGTCAGTAGGATACGTTAGCCATTGAATAAAGCTAGTCTGAAAGCACACAATTTAATTAGCGCTATTTTTTCCTTTTACTGTCTTGTATCAATGGAAAATGGGGAGCAAGAGTAATTTTAAGTTGTAAAATGGGATTTATACAAAAATGAAAGGAGGAAATCGTCATTGAGCAATGATCCCTTCCAACCTGAGAAGAACAAAGTTTTCCCACACGTCTTGTCTGTAGGGTCACTGAACATCATTCAAAGTGGAAAAATCAATGTGCCCTTTCAGCTTTTCCCAACTGTGCCTGCAGAGGTAACATGCATTGTGATACAGCCTGGCAGGGGAAAACCACTACAATGAAAGGCATTTGAAAACATTACATCAACTCACCACCAGAACCACATTTAGAATATTTTTTAGACATTTTGAAAAATATTTAAAGTTGAAGTTGCTTTGCATTTGTGAAGGTAGCAATTAGCCCCAAAGCAAGACTCGGCCAGGCAGGGTGAAACCATTACAATGAAAGGCTTTTGAAAATACTAAAACAAGGCACTTGAAAGGGAGGGGGGCAGTAACTGCAGCCATAGCTGCCCTATTAGTGTCCAATCCTCATGCCCCACCGGGGAGTCAATGCTTCTGTTCCAAAATTCTTTCCAGTGCATCTAAAGTGGAGTTCCAGCGTGTGCTGAGAGCCTGTTGTAGACATTATGTATGAAACCCTTTCTGTCTCTTGCTCCTGCCTCAGGGCTAACCTTTACATTAGGGTGGAAATGGCCGGCAAGACTCCTGCAATGTTCAAGTGTGGTTCTCAATAAGGTTGGACCTCCTCCATTACCACAACCATACCAAGCTAATCAGGACTGCCACCAGTATGCCGTCAAGAAAAGAAAGGCATGCTGACCAGAAGGACCAATCTATAAATCTGGGCAGTCCAGTGTTTTGTTTGTTTTGTTTTTTTTTAGCCTGCTGCTTTCAATGGCCCTGAATGAAATCCAACACATTGTTTAAGAGTGGGCTGATGGACATTTCCATGTCCAACCTGCCTCTGTCAACAACTGGAGTTATCCTCATCATCCTCCCTACTCTGTTCAATGATGATAGTGGTAGAGGAGGTACTGCTGCAGTTGCTTCCCCCTTTTTAAATTGCCTCTCATTGTAGTGGTTTGACTGTGCCTTATGTTTGCATTGATAAATGTATTGCTTCTGGATGGATTCACTATGACTAAATAATGTTATTGTGTATGACTACACTGCACACAGTGCTCTGTAGTGCACAGTGCTTCGACACCTGCAAAGCATACAGTTAAAAAAAAATAAAAAAAAGGCTTTGCAAAGTGATTCCTAATCTTAAGTGATGCTGTACCATGCCGCCAACACTATGACTGCCACTCTCAGTGGAGGCAAGGTTCACTTCTGCTGTAAACTGCAGACAAACTCTGTATATTACTGAGGGAAAAGTGATAGTGATAGAGGTAGCAGTGGCGAGGTGTCAACAGTCCTCGTGGCAGAAAAGAAATGTGTTGATAATGTTAGAGGCATGGCGCTAGTGCAGATGTTGTATTGAGGAACACGACTACTATCTCTCAACTATGTCTTGGGATCAGAATGTGACATTAATGATGTATTTAAAAAAATAATTAGCATAAATTTGGAATATGAATGATTGTGTATTGTGTAAACTAGCATAACTTTTTTCAGCAAAAGCAAGTGCTTGTGGGCAAATAGTTAAAAAACTCTTGGCAGTTTGACAATTAATTACGTAGCGCTGAAAAGTGATTGCAAGCATGCAACCATATTAAAAAAAGGGTAAAAAGGCTGGTGGGGTCATTATGATTTTGATATTAGTATAAGGGATGTTATAAGCCTTCCTTATGTCCCCACCTACCATGCTGTGAGTGGGGGAATATCTGGTAAACAGTTAGTATTCAGTGTCTGCTTTGTAATAATACCATTATTGGGCAGATATAGATGCTATTAAATTACAGGGAAGGCCTGGCATAGGTCCTGCCGTGCCCCCACCATGTGCTTTAGGTGAGGACTTAGAATTAATTAATGGGGTTGCACAGATCACTCACAGCCCAAGGGTTGGGTTAATAAAGCAAAAAGCAGAGTGAAACTTCCTAGTGAAAGGAAAACTCCAGTGGGAAATTAGCAACCCACTCCCCCTTTCCACACTTAGAAGGACAAAACCTTCTCACACATACAGTGTGTTGCATGAGTGACCGTCCTTCAGCACGAAAAAAAAGTACGCTATCAACTTATACCAAATGGGTTTGCAGAAGTAGCAGGTAGTTAACCGTAAAGAGAGAAATCACTTTAATGAAAGGCATTTGAGAAAGGCGGGAGCCGCAGTGGAATTTAATTTGAATTATTTTCCCCATGAGGTTGGTGAACAAGGGGGTGATAAAAGAGAAACATGCAGAACTATGCACACTGTTGTATAAATAGTATATCCAGCGGCATAATTGCTTGTTTGGAAAATCTGTAATCACTTATAAGATGCTTAACAAAATAATTATGAAAAAACAGGCCCTACTCTCAGGATAGACCCTGGATGCAATGTTCCCTAACGCAAAATCCATGCAGTGAAAATAAACCAATCACAAATACATAGTTACATATTGATCCAAAAGAAGGCAAAAACCCCAAACAGAATCACTTCCAATTTTGCAACAAACTATGAAAATGGAAGTCAGATATTAAGAAGCTACTACCCCACAATTTCAAATTGATATCCATGAATATTATGTTTTTGCAAGTATGCAGCAAGTAGGGATGTGCATGGGCAAAAAATTTGGTTCACACGAAATTTAGGACTTTGGCAATTCGAGACTTCAGCAATTCCCTACCCCTAACCCTTACCCCTAATCCCTAACCACCACAAGCACGTACACATCTATAGTTAGTGTTAGGTTAGGAGTAAGGGTAGGGTTAAATTCCGGTCATCATTCCCTTAATTTTCCCTGCCTCTCTTGTTTTGCCACTTTTCAGAAATCCTGAGCACTTCGCCAATTCGGTTCGGTTCGACACTTCCGAAATTGATCACTTCAGAAATTTAGCAATTCGGCAATTCAGATATTCAGAAGCATCCGAATGTCCAAATTGCCAAAATTCATCTGCATTTACATTCATAACTGAAACGAATTGCACATGTCTAGTAGGAAGTATGCATCAAGTCGCTGTTTAAGCATCTGTACAGATTCTAACAAAACCATGTCTTCAGGCAGAGAACTCCACATCCTTATTGTTCTTACTGTAAATATCCCTTTCTTTTGCCTTAGACTAAATCTCCTTTCTTCCAGTCTAAACACGTGATCTCATGTCCTAGGTACAGTCCTGTTTGTGACAGACCGCCATGTTCTCTCTGCCTAGCTCTAACTGGTGCAGAGATAATGGAGTCAGCTATAGGTTAAACTAATTATCTCCGGGCAAAGAGAGTGCAATGCATAAAACACTTCTAAAACACAATCTTTCCAAATAGCGCCCAGATCAGAGGTGGCTGGCCCAACATGGATGGAAGTCAGAGTTTTAGCGGGTTGGGGCTGCTTTTCGGTCCGGCTCAGGGTTCCATGGGGTGAAAGTCATGGTTACCCAAAACAGCGGCGCGCTCCTTGAGTTTGTCCAGCTCCCCCAAGTCCATGCCTCATCACCTCCTCTATCTCCCCTCCAAAAGTCACGCTGCTAGGACTAAAAGCGCTGGGACTAAAGCGCTCAGTACAAAGTTTCAGCGGATCGCTGTGGACCCACGATTCACTCCAGAGTTCCAGGGCATTTGGAGTTTACTCCCAGTCAGTTGCTCCATGCCTCTGGAGCCTCCTTGCTATTCTGTAGTAGTCCTGGGGCCACTAGGGAGGGCATTGAAGATGAGTCACAGCTGGGATGGGGTAGTCTAGTGAATATAGCTCCTTCAAAAGAAGATGGAGGGTTGGAGATTAAGGAACAGTTAGGTAATGGGACTGGGTGGAGAAACAAGTCTTTTCAGATGGGAGAAAGGTCTCTGTGGCAAGGTCCATGGTCCTTGGCCAGAAGGCTAGATATCACGCTCCTCCAGGAGTTTGTGGCATAGGTACATTTGCCACACTGTGAATAGATTTCCTGACACTAGTTTGTACTGGCCCCAGATATAATTGTATAATGCATCTGAGGCACCATTTTTCTAAACTAAAGAAGGTTTAAATGTGGTAATATTTCTTCAAAACTAAAATGTTCCATTCCTTTTATTAATATTGTAGCCCGTCTCTGCACTTTTTCCAGTGCCATAATATCTAACTTTAGAACAGGTACACAAAATTGCACAGCATATTCAATACGTGGTCTTACCAGTGATTTATAGAAAGGCAAAATAATATTCTCATCCTGAGAATTAATGCCGCTTTTCATACATGATAATATCTTACTGGCCTTAGTCACTGATGGCTGACATTGCACAGAAATACAAAATAATTAGATGAAAAACATTGACCCTTGTAGGAACTCAAAATGTCCTATCCCATGCGATCGGATACAATATACCAGGGGTAGGCAACCTACGGCACTAGTGCCATGCACGGCACTCGAGGTGCCTTTGCACGGCACTCAAGGCTGCTAGAGCCAAACAGGCTCTGGCCTATCAGGAGTCCCAGTAAAACTTCAGATATCTGCTAATACGAAGAGGTGGTGAAGGACAATCCGCAATTTATGCATTGCAGCACATAGAGAAAGTGATCTCAGAGCACTTCATTCCAGCACTTGTGAATAAGAATCCACACAGTATTAGAGCAGCTCACAGTTGTTGTTGCAGCTCCTGCCCTTGACCTGTAACCTGGCTGGCCTGGTCCCCACGGGAACCAAGGGAAGCCATCCACACTGCTTGATATACACAGAAATGCAGAATAACCCTCTCCTCATACAAATAATACGGACAGCCCACACACAAACATACACAATCCGCACAAACTGAACACCACGGACAATCCACATACACGCACACAACACCACATGCAGCCTCTCACATGCAATACCCCAAACAGCCCCCACACACTACCAGACACACAATGTGACATATCCATCCACACACACAATTCCACAAGCAGCCCCCATACACAGCCCACATTCATATGTATCCTACACAATACCATAAACTACTCATGAACATATACAATATAATAGCTCATATACGCACAAATACAACGATACAAAGCAATTACAGTAAAAATAACACAAGCAGAATACTGCAGCATACACACCTCAATTTAAAAAAAAAATAAATAGGACCGGCACGCTACGGGACATTACAATCCTATATCGGCACATTGCTGCTAAAAGGTTGCCAACCCCTGCAATATACCATTAAAGAGGAAACCTCAACTATGTAGAATTTACAGTCACTCCAAGAAATATATCAAATGCTGATCTCTCTATAAACAGATATTAGTTTGTATTTGCTTAATGATAACCACAGTGAGTGGTTTCAAAATCATTTTAAAAACACAAAATGGTCCAAGGTTCACAGTCCACAAAATGACAAAATAAAACATTTGATGTGTTCAATAAAATGTCAGAATGATCTGACCAACTCAGCAGCTTTCAGGTTAGTGAGACTATTGCAACACTTTATTTCATAATTTAATTCACCAACATTGAATGAAAGGAACTTTAAAATTGGATGCCTGCCTGTTTGGCAATTTGTTAATTCTTGTACTAAACATTTCTTTGTATGGACTCTTAAATAAAAAGAATAATAATAATAATACACTTTGACTGGTCATATATATCATACTTATATAATCCTTGGTGTACAAAAACCCTCTGAACATATGACCTTTGGCAGCAACTGCACAGAAGAGAGAGAAGGAAATAGCTCCTGTTGCAGATTCTAATATGGGTTGAAATAATGCAAAATTATGTTAGTTGAAAAAATGGAAAAACATTTTTACTTGGTACGCGCAGAAATTTTCTCTTGTGCAAAATTTTTTGAGCGGACACCTGGATGTTCAGGTCCGGCAGGTTCGGCCAAACTTCGAAAAAAGGTCAGAGTTCGGGCTCGAACTTGACCCCGAACCCGAACCCCATTGAAGTCAATGGGGACCCAAACTTTTGGGCACAAGATTGGCTCTAAAAAAGTCCTGGAAAGGGCTAGAGGGCTGCAAAAAAAAGTAAAATGGGGTAAGAATAGATAGGGATAGGGAAATCACTTAAAATAACATAAAATACTTAAAAATTTAAAATACAGCTGAGCCATAAAAAAGCACTAGATGGAATCTTTGATTTTAGCTTTGGAAGAACATAAATCAAAATCTAAAGCATGGCTGTCAGAAGGATCACCAGAATTATCCATTTGAGAGAGGGTTGGAGTGCAGGGTATTCTCATTCATTGTTCAAACTGAGCTCAACTCCTGATGCATGGAGAAAAGGCCTTCATAAGCCTCTGCTATTGTGTACATAGTTTATACTAAGTGACCCATAGGTTGAGGAGGCGGTGACCATGATGGTATAGGTGGAAGCAGCGGTGTAGGAGGAGGTAGCCAACACTGTTATATATATATTTTAATTGTGCAAGCCCCCAAAATATTGGGACATATAAAAAAAGAAACATTTGTGGCCTGCGGTGCATTTCTTGCAGTCCTGATGCATGGAGAAATGCTCAACTCCTGATGCATGGAGAAAAGGCCTTCACAAGTCTCTGCTATTGTGTGCATAGTTTATACTAAGTGACCCATAGGTTGAGGAGGTGGTGACCGTGGAGGTGTAGGTAGAAGCGGCGGTGGTGGAGGAGGAGGAGGTAGCCAACACTGTTTTTTAGTTATTTATTTTTATTTATTTTATTTTTTTCATTGAGGTAGCCCCCAAAAAAGTAACATTTGCGGCCTGCAGTGCATTTTTTGCAGTCCAATAACGCCATCAGGTTTTTAAAACTGTCCGTCTCCACCAGACAGAATGACAGCATTTCAAAGGCCACGAGTCGCGGGTGGCTAGGGGGGTACTTCCTCTTTCTCTCCAGTGTTTGGGAGATGGACAGCTGAACGCTTCCATGGGACAGTGTGGAAATGCTGGGCAATTGTGTACCTGGCCTATGCTGGTGCAGGAACCCACCCTCCGAGCCACTTGAGAATGACTGGCCTGATAACCGTGGAAATGACCCCTCTTTCTCCTGTGCCACATCCTCTTCCATCATTGCCCAAAGCATTTTTTTAAGGAAACATAGAAGCGGGATAGTAAGGCTGAGAACGGCGTCATCGGCACTGGCCATGTTGGTGGAGTACTCGAAACAGCATAACATGGCACACAGGTCTCGCATGGAGGTCCACTCATTGGTGGTGAAGGGTGCGGTTCCGCAGAGCGACTGACCTGTGCATGCTGCAGCTGAAACTCCACTATCGCCTGCTGCTTGCACAGTCTCTCCAGCATGTGCAAGGTGGAGTGCGGTGAGCTGGAAGGCTGAAGTTAAGAGTTCAAGGAAGCAGAAGAAGGCATTGATTACTTTTTACAAGACTTTGAGCGCCAGTGCCTACTCCAAGATGTGGACCCCAGCGACTGGGTCACCATCCTGGCCAGCAAACTAGTGGGGAAGGTAGTGGATATTTACCGGGCTGTACTAGAAGAGCAGATCAGAGACTATCCCATTATTACACAAATCGTCCTGGCCCGGTATGCGGTCACCCCCGAGCAATACCACCGAAAGTTTAGGGAGACCCAGAAAGGGGAGAAGGACTCCCATGCAGAGTGGGCATGCC
>OW240921.1:22620245-22644912 GCA_933207985.1 Pelobates cultripes | reverse complement strand
CTCATTACCTGCTTTGTCAATGCTGTTTGTCGGGCCAGGGCCTGATTATGGTCATTGAGGATGTCCTTTCTGCCCTCAGCGCTGAGGCCTTACAAGATGGGGGTCTGCACCTGCAGGCTCAGCTGGCTCGCCTATAGGCCTCTGCGGCGATTGCCGCTTCTCCCCCTGGGGGCAAGCGCAGCCTCCAGATCAAATCAGCCCTCCTGTGGAGGCAGAGTGCTCTCCCCGTCCTTGTGGCCTGCTGGTCCGTGGCCGTGAGGCCTGGTTCCCCTTCCCACATGGGCTCCTTTGGCTACTCGGGTGGAGGGGTGGCCCGCTGCAGCCCGAGCCCGACTTAAATTTCTCTCCCCAACCTCATGCAGCAGAACCCGCAGTCCCGTATCGGGCCCGGGTAGGACTCCCTGGATGGGTGGAGTGGCAGACAGGCCTTTAGGCAGGTGAGTAGGCTGCAGGGCATTTCCCAGAGGGCGGAGACTTTCACTCCTGGTGTGGGCAGTTTAGGAGACGTGGGAGATGGCTGTCCCCTTCCCCTAGTGGCTCTGCTAGCCCCCTTCCTTCCCATGGTGCTTCCCCTGGGCCTACTGGGCACCCCCCTTCTCCACTGTCATAATAGGAATGGAGGTGTGGGGGAAACAGTTAAAGTAGTCCCCCTTTGGTCTGCCCATATACAATACCCTCTACCTACGCACAATCAACTGGTCACTCAAGCGAACTTGATAAAAGCAAGCATGAGCAGGTTCACAATAACTGTTTTCAGCCAGCTGAATCCCACTACTGAGCATATGTCTGTCAATTTCTTCTAAAATGAAAAAAAGACACCATATGAGTTTGATTTATTTATTTATTTAAATTAATTTTTACTTATTTTAAATAGAAAATTTTCATTAATTTAACCAACTATTTCAGTATTACCAGGTCAGTACTGAAAGCAAGATGCTTTATACTTTAGGCATTAACTTGTTCATTGCCAAATATCAAGCAACAATTTTCAATTGATAATCAGTGTAACATTATTGACAAACTACTCAGATGCTTAAAGGGACTCTGTCGACTAATATTGTTTAACCCTTTCCCGACCGGTGATGTACCAGGTACGTTATTTCATAATTCGGTACTTACCTGATCGCTGGCGATCCCCCGCCGCTGATCGCGATACTGGGGTCTGTCTGGGAGCTCAGACAGACCCTCTGCCCAATACAGCCCTCAGGCCATGTGGTCGCATGGTCCTCGCGATCACATGGACGGAATAGCCAGCTTGTGCAGTGCCTATCTGAGCCCTCAGCCAGTTTCCCTAGTGCCTGAAAAAAGTTTTACAAAGTTAGTAAAAGTGAAATAAAAGTTTATAAAGTACAAAAAAAGTACTTAGATCATATATATATATATATATATATATTTGTGGTCGTGGCAATATAGCCGTATATGGAAACATAGCATATGATAACATATCAATATTGGAATTAGTCGGTTGTGGTGTGCCGAAACCGACAGAGGAGTAGGCCTGTAAAAGTGGGCCCACCTTAGAGGGTGTTTATAATAGAGGGAGTGGTGGGTGGGTTGACTCGCCAGACCATTACGGTAATGTGGGAGTGGATTGGCAGCCTTTTTATAGGGAAACCAAGCCCCTCCCACAACTACAGGCCAAGCCTTTTAATTTGTGGTCGTGGCAATATAGCCGTATATGGAAACATAGCATATGATAACATATCAATATTGGAATTAGTCGGTTGTGGTGTGCCGAAACCGACAGAGGAGTAGGCCTGTAAAAGTGGGCAAAAATAAATTATCATAAGACGTAATACGTTGACCAAAACTTTATTTAGATAAATCACAGAAAGCTAGTCTTAATTCTTTAACAGGATTGGGTATGTAAAGAGTATAAGCGGAAGATTTCCAGCGTCCCATTGTTTTGATGATGTGCGGAGGAATGTGGTTAGCAGAAGCTGTAGATGCTGCTCCTATTCGGAAAGAATGACCCGAAAATTGACTAGGGTTCAAGCCGAGTCTAGTCAACAGCAGTCTTACATAGAGCATAAACTTTACTGTAGTTAGAACGTTACCGTGCAGTTCTAGCAAAGGTTGTAATGGTTGTTTGTGGAGTGATAAAAGATAATTGTCAAAATTTTGTACAGGGCACCATTTGTTATGAGTAGGGTATAAGGGGATCGTAACGGTATGACCTATGGCACTGGTTTTTGAGTGTTTTAGCGTGAGTAGGTAATGGTCGTTTTGTTTCGCTAAGTCCATAATTCTTAGGTAATCAGGGGACGTGATAGTCCTAGTTGTGAATTCGTTGGGACGGAGGAATCCATAAAAAGCAAGATATATGGCTGATTTTATTACCGTGTTTGTCCTGGGCTCAAAAGGAGAGGAATCTAACAAGTTTACTAGTGCATGAAATATGTGGTTATCAATAGGTAGTCGTTTCTCGGGGATATGTGTATCTAATTTCTTAATGCCTCTAAGAACTGTCTTGATTTGATATGAGGACAGGAAACTCGTGGTGTTGGGTTGTTGAATTAGCATGTGGTGTTGAATTCCCGTAAGGTATAGTTTTATAGTGTTAAATGATAGTTTAAGGTTGATGTGGCAAAAAGAAGTGAAACCCAATATTGTTTCTATCGTGAACATATCGTGAATGTGAAATTCAGTGATGAATTTTTTGAATATGTGAAAAGCTCTGTCGTAAGTGTTTCTAGTGTTTACAGAGAGTGCCATGTGAGAAATGTGACGTGCGTGATTTAACAAAACTTTTAATCCATTATCATGTCTGTGAAAAGTGGGACTGGAGTTGCCCGTCTGGAGGCGGTGGGTAGTGTCGTGAAGAATTCCTGAAAACGAAATCGAGACAAGTGATCAGCACTGATGTTTGTGCACCCTGGAACGTGAATACATGTTAGAAAGAATTGACAAGTGGCTGCTATCCATGTGAGTCGCCTCAATAGCCTCATAATTACCAGGGATGAAGACCGGCCTTTATTGACAATATGGCAAGTAGCCATATTATCAGAATAGCACCACACCGTGTGACCGGACCACTGGCGGCCCCAGGTAACGGCCGCAGCCACGATGGGGTACAATTCGAATAAAGCTGAGGTCTCTGTGAATTTTGTGAGTGATTTGACCTCAGTTGGCCATGGCCCCACGAGCCATATGTCACCCCATATGGCTGCAAACCCCGTGTTTGCTGCAGCGTCTGTCCATATTGTGGGTGAAGTGTCTGAGTGAGATGGTATAAACATGGCACGCCCATTCCAAGAAGTGAGGAAAATCCTCCACATGCTCAAATCGGATGTCGCATGTTTGTCTAGTGAAATGTAAGATGTGTCTGAGGTGAATTGTGGAAATAGTGATAGCAAATGTGAAATAAATGATCTCCCCTGGGGAATGATTCTCATTGCAAAATTAAGCGATCCCAGCAATGATTGTAGGTCTTTCTTAGTGCAACGACCTTGCTGTAGGTAGTGGTCAATACTTGCCAGGATACGCTCAATTTTCTCCTGAGGGAGGCTGGCCTGCATGTGTACTGTGTCTAGTTGTATTCCTAAAAATTGCATCTGGGTGGCGGGCCCCAGGGTCTTGTGTGGGGAGACTGGAACAGAAAGTGACTCAAATAATGCCAACATGTGTTTTAAACTTGTGGGTGGACTTGTGTTGTTCTCAATTGTGAGGAAGTCGTCTAAATAGTGAATCACAGAGGGACATTGGTAAACATTTAGCAACAACCAACATAAAGCCTCTGCAAATGTGTCGAAAATACGCGGGCTGCTCTTAGAGCCAAAAGTGAGACGAGTGAAGAAATAGTATAACCCTTCCCATTTAATGCCGTGAAGGTGCCAAAGTGTAGGGTGCATAGGCAGTAGTTTGAAGGCATTTACTACATCCGTTTTGCTTAACCATGCCCCTGTGCCAGCTTTAATGATAGCCCCGATGGCATGGTCGATAGTGGCGTAATGTAGTGAAAACTCTTCAGATGGTATCAGTGAATTTAGGCTAGGGACCGTGGAGGAATGTGGTGCGGATAAATCAATGATCAGCCTGGGTTTAAGTGAGTTTTTCCCCGTGACAATCCCAATGGGATTGGTTCTCCAAGAATTGAAGGGTGGTGAAAGGAATGGACCCAGCAAAAAACCTTGTTTCACCTCGGTTGTGATAAGTTTAAGTACCAGCTGTGGGTCATCCCGTGTGGAAAGTAAGTTGTCACATTCCAGTGTGCCTGTGGGTAAATGTATCAACCCTGTGTGAAATCCTTCTGCTAATCCTGTTATGAGATAGTCGCTGAAGTGTCGTGATGGGTGTAGACGTAGCAAATCGGTGAATAAGCTGAGGTTCACGCATGTGAGATAGGGTTTTGGGAAAGCTTTATTTGGGCACATTGTCTTGGAATGAGCCCTGAAACAATGTGAACAAACATGCATTAGTCTACAGGAACTAAAACCACAATTGCCGGCATTAAAATTGTTACATACTTGGGATTTCCCTAAGAAGACAATATCTCTTCCTAGTTTGTCTTTCAAACCTTTGTTTGATCTTGGGGGGTAAGTTGCTGCTTGGTTTTGTTCTACCTCAGCTGTATTAGGGCAGAAATTTGTGCTGTGGGTTGCTGATGAGCATACTGCACAAGTTGGGGGCCTGAGGCCTGCAAAGTGCCTACAGAATAGCTCAGTGTCCAACTTGCTCCAATTGATGTTTAAGTTGAACTGAGCCAGAGCTGCTGCCACTTTTGCAGAGAAGGAACGGTGGTAATCGTAAAACGCTGTACCACCGTATTTGTGTCCCAGATCCACCAACTTGTGCATGTACGTATCCAGCTCGGCTCTTTTCCCTGGGTATACAGTGCAATATACATCCCTATAGATGCCAAACCCTAATACAAATTCTGGGATGTTCAATTTTTTGTTTAGGCGAGGGTCTCTAGCTCTAAGGACTACGGAAACATCCCCACAAGCAAAGGTCCTGTTCTCAAGGACATCCTGGGAGGCAATGAGCAATGAAGCTAGGTTAACGTCCTTGCCTTCCAGAATGTCTTTTTTAAGGTGAGCTGGGACCATGTGTGAAGGATCAATGGATTCTATGTCAGCCGTAGCTGCCAGGGTATTACCGGGTAAGGTATTAGCAAGAGGCTGAGTGGTGACCGTTGCATTTGTGGACTGAGTAACACTACCGGCCTCCAATTTGTCCAGCCTGTCGCTGATTGTCCCTATGGATGTCATAAGGGACGTCATCATAGCATGAAATGCTGGCATTTGCGATCCGCTAGTGCCTTCCCCTGCATCGGAGTTGTCAGTGGTAGTGTATAATAGCCTATACAACTCCGCCTTCCTAGCTGTAGCCGGGAAAGGGATGCAGCGTCTTCTTAGTTCAGCTGTAAGACGTGGGATGGTCCATGATCTAAGGGATGCAGGGCTATTCACATCTGTACCCGGAACAGGGGTGGCAGGCCTAGCGGGTGTGCTAGGTAGTGACAGTTCTTCAGGGATATCAGGTGTTAGTGACATAACTGAAATTATAAATATAAACAGTTAGTCGTATGAAATGTATTGTGGGTGGGTACTGGTGGGCTAGCTAAGTACCAAGCGGTGAAACAATTAAACTTCTTTTGAGAGTGACAGATGAGACCCTGCTAGTTGCCAAGCGGCTTGAGAGGCACTATCTATGCGTGGGCCCGAGGGGAAGATTGAGGCCACCGAACGTTGTGGCGGGGTGTAGGCCTCTCGGTGTCATTTAAAGCATAAAAAGATTGGGAGTGACAGGTGAGGCCCTCTCTGTATATTGATGCGAGGCGGCTAGCTATGATTTGGCCCGAGGGACGTATTACCTCCGAGTGTGAGGTTAGGGATGTTGGCCTCGCGGGACCACTAGCCTATGGATTAAGACCAGAAATATTTTAACTAATTGGGCCACCTAACCTAGGACCAGTACCCCTCAATTTTTTTAGGGTATATTGGGTTCTGGCGTAGTACCTGATAGTGAGTCAGGCTGATCTCTCAATGACGTAACTGTGATATTTGTCGGGTAGTTTGACCTGTAGGTATAAGATGATAAGTAAATATCTGGAAAGTGGGGTGGTAGTTAGGCCAGATCGTGGACCAGAACCTACCCGATAACTGCGGAGGAGATATAATCAAAAGAAACCGGCTCCTTGCTTGTAAAAGCTACCGTTCCAATGATTAAACCTAGGAGAGTAAATTATAACATTTTACCTAAAATCATATGTTTATATGGTCATTTATATGAATCATATGACAATGTTACCAACCTATAAAGTATAATTGATACCGATCACTGGGTCCCCAAATTTTAATATGAATTCTGGTAAGGTAACCTGTTGGAAGATGTCAGAAATCAGGATTGAATTAAGTGTAGCATAATTTAATACATTTTAATTTGTATTTTTTTTTTTTTGTATTTATTTTGGTGCTATATCATTATTGACCTGTAGGGGGCGAGATTCCACCTAAGAAGTGGATGCAGGATCTTGTATAATTAGTGAGAAATGCACGAATTTGAGTCGAATGTGATGATAGTATATAATGACTATTTTGTAAAGTAGAAATCCTAAGTATCTAGCCGAATGTAGCGTTCGTATGAAATTTAAAACATGAATTACATAGCTTAGCGGCGAAGTGTATTTAGGCGAAAATAACCGAATGCGTTTGAATGCGAATGGGGCTCCGCCGTGTAAGCCGTAAATGTGAAGCGGTTTGCTTTACGGCGGGCCCACTTACGGTTTTTTGGCGGCAGCAGTACCGGGGAAGCTGTGCAGTCGGCGGTGACGGCGGGAAAAGCGCCCTGGAGAGCCCGGAACCACTCAGGAGGGCACCGGACCAGGAGACCACGAGGAAACAGGTAAGAGGAATCCAAAATGGCGGTCTGAACCGGAAGTAACGTTTCAGACTCGCCAGACCATTACGGTAATGTGGGAGTGGATTGGCAGCCCTTTTAAAGGGAAACCAAGCCCCTCCCACAACTACAGGCCAAGCCTTTTAATATATGATCTAAGTACTTTTACATGCACATAAACATACATTCTCAATTATTAAAAGTGTATTTTAATATTAAAATACAGTTAGAATGACCATATATATACACACACACTCTTCCTTGAAAAAGTCCTGAGGATGAAACTGGTTGGATGCATACGGTGCCTCCATAACACTCTATTTGGGACATCCTTATCCAGAACTCACTCCTTTATTACCCCTTGGGATCCAGAACCTTGGTTCATTCAGGAGCTGACTCAGAACATCTTGGAGTCCCTTTGTGGTAGGTCTTTTGACCTATTGATGTGCCTTTCTGGCCACTGTTAGTGGCGGACCACTTGTGAGTGCATTAATCACGTTATCTTTTATCATTGTATCTAACAGTTTTACACTATGTATTGTTTTATGGAAAATAGATGTAGCGCTATATTTGGTTATATAAAAATGGAGATAAAAAGGCGGTACCTTACAGAGTTTTTTAAAATTAAATAAATCTTCCCAATTTGAGTTTCTAAAAAACATAAGAAAAAAACGGAACGGACATAGTGTATACCAGATAATACAATTATAATAATAGAATCAAAAAGGGGTAAAATCCCACTCACACTTTTTAGAGCTATAATATAATAGCTCAATTTCAGCGCTCTTGGGGTTCAGTAAAGGCGACCCTCACCCTTCTTGAACCTCAGTGCTTCTGATGTTCTATTGAAATGAAACAGAACAAATATGGTGCAGTACCGTTGATCTTTAAAGGAGGATAATAAACCAAGATGGGGTACTTACAAACTTAGAGCCATCCAAATCGGCTCTGATCTGTGCATTTATGTGGTTAAGGACCACACACCTTCTTTAGAAAAAATGTAGCAGGGATAATGCCAATAGTAAGTAAAAGTATACAATATTTATTATAACAGTAACATTATAAAATATATATATATATATGTATAAAGAATAAAAATATATAAAGTAAAATTGGCATATAAAAATCCGAAGATCCAAAGTCTCACAGTCTTTATTCCAGGACGCGTTTCGCCTATATCGGCTTCCTCAGCTGTATAATAGTGATGTAGTCTTCCTTGGGATTCTCCTGCTTTATGTACCCCTCTCCTGGGTGGATAATTGATGTTTGGCTTGTATTTTCGCGGGCAATCACCATAGAAACGGTGATGCCCTGCGTCTCAAGCCTCTTCCTCATTCTTCCTTCCGGATTTGAGCTCCGTCGCGTCACTCCCTTTAAGCATCTGAGTAGTTTGTCAATAATGTTACACTGATTATCAATTGAAAATTGTTGCTTGATATTTGGCAATGAACAAGTTAACGTCCTGGAATAAAGACTGTGAGACTTTGGATCTTCGGATTTTTATATGCCAATTTTTATTCTTTATACATATATATATATATATATATACATTTGATACCAATGGGTAGAGTGTTCAGCCGCAGCCTGTCGGCGGCTACCGTGGGGGTGCGAGCCCCGCACCATTTTATACGGGTGTCGTCGGCCATGAGGGCCGACTTGGAAGTGTGGGATGTGCCCGGACAAGATGTGGCAACTAGGAGCGTCCTGCTTGGGAGACTTGTGAAGGTTTCACTTGCACCGGCCACTTGGAACGATTACAGTAAGGTCTGGAGTTCATGGGAACATTCATGGGTGGGGCTAAACCAAGGGATGGTGGGGGAATCGCTTCTAGACGCTTTCCTGTGGTTCACCTTTCAATTACTGGTGGGGGGTGTGTCCCCGGTGGTGGTTGACAGGACCATGGCGGCAATGGCCTTTTGGTTCAAGCTACACGGGAGGGAGGA
This sequence comes from Pelobates cultripes, assembly GCA_933207985.1. Taxonomy (NCBI): domain Eukaryota; kingdom Metazoa; phylum Chordata; class Amphibia; order Anura; family Pelobatidae; genus Pelobates; species Pelobates cultripes. Next base: position 22,636,129 of record OW240921.1, on the reverse strand, counting down.
TCTTACCAAGGCTTTCATCACTAGGCAAGCGCTCAAAGGGAGGGGTCCTAGAATTCCTGATGCCAGGCGCCCGGTGTCTGTGCGGGTTTTGGGGGATCTCATCCGAGTGTTGCTGGAAATCTGTTTCAACGGGTTTGAGGAGTCCCTGTTCCAGGTGGCGTTTCTTTTGGCCTTTTTCGAGGCATTCAGGATTGGAGAATTGGTGAGTGCCACGCGGGTGGCTCCGGGGTGTCTTCAGGTATCGGGGGTTTGAGTACTGGTGGTGCACCTGGCCAGGTCCAAGACGGATGTCAAGTGTGTGGGCTGGGATGTGACTCTGGGTGACCTGCCAGGCTCGGCTTTGTGCCCAGTGCCCGCGGTAATGCAGTACTTGGCTAGGAGACTGGCAATTGGGGGGTCTTTTTTGGTACATGCAGACGGCTCTTCCCTCTCTCGGTTTCAATTCACCAAGGTTTTTAGGTCGGGCCTGGGGAAGTTGGGGCTACACGCGCATAGATTCGGAGACACATTTCTTCCGCATTGGGACAGCCACGGAGGCCACACGTCTGGGTCTGGGGGATGAGCTGGGAAAGCGGATTGGGAGATGGGAGTCAGTTCGGTTCTGCTCATACGTGCAATTGGGCCTATTGGATTAACACGGCGGGCCGTGGGAATTCCGGTGGGGGGAGTTGGTATTTACGTCTTGTTTTGTTTCTCCCCAGGCTGAGTCGCATGGATCGTGGGCCATTCCTTTGTTTTCTGGGCCGAAAGGAGGGCTGCAGCTCGAGCACAGGGCCAGCAGCTGGGCTTTCCGAGGGACCAGTTGGAAGTGCGATGGTTTGGATACAGGGGAGGCTGCTGGTCATCCATGCGGGGGATAACGACTTAGGTCTCTCACCGCAGCGGCGGTTAGTCAAATGGATGAAGCAGGACCTCAACAAGTTGAGGGAAATGCTCCCTGGAGTGATGCTGGTCTGGTCAGAAATTGTCCCTAGGCAACGGTGGCGGCATGCACGGAACCCAGTGGCTGGAAGAAGGTTAACAGCTTGATGGCAAGCTTCGTGATGAAATTGGGGGTCGTAGTGGTGAGGCACGGGGAATTGGAAGGCGGGTTGCCGGGGTATTACCAGGTAAGCCTCAGGGATAGGGAGCTAAACTAGGGTTTTTTTTTCCATCAGCTCCACTACAAACCCTTACCACTATAGCACCTTAACCCCAACTACAGCCCTCAACCCCCAACTACAGCCTCTAACCCCCAATTGCTGCTCTTGTACCTTTCTACAGCTCCTAACTTCCCAATTGCTTGCGCTATACCCTACCCTACCTGCCAATTGCTGCCCATATACCCTACTATAACCCCTTACCTGCAATTGCAGCCCCTAATTACAGCCCCTAAGCCCCACTTCTTCCCCCACTAGAACCTCATGTCACATACTACAACCCCTAACACCTCAATTAAAGCCCCTATCACCCCACTACCAGTGCCCCTCCTGAGATTAGGTTCTGGATCTGGCCTTGCCACTGATAAGCTATTTGGGCACAAAGGTGACACTGTTTAGTTATGCCTAGACAAAGATGGATCTGATTAGCTATTTTGGTACACAAATAGTTCTGGGTAGCTGTTTGGGGACAGATGCCACTAGGAAGCTGGGCACAAAGATGGCACTGATAAGCTTTCTGGGGGCAAAACTGGCACTGCAGGAAGTAGGTGGCATTCTACCTGGTAAAATTGGAGGGCCCAAAGAGTTTGAGTAATTACCATAGGAAATGGAAGTGGAAAAAAGGGTTATGTTTGAAGGGGAGGAGTTAGCAATATAACCACGCCCACATGGGGACGCCAAAAATAATATTGCACCTAGGCGTCAGTGACCCTAGGAACGGCCCTGATTATAGGAGATATAGTCCACAATATCTGGAGTGCTGAATGTAGCCTACCATTGCCCTTAATCCCAATGTAACATTTGCAAGCTACTAACATTTGAGTTAGCATATCCACTGCTGCAGTGAGGAATGGAAACATATAGATCTCTGATAAAGCACTGGCAGCTACATATTGATATCAGTACTTAAAGTGACACACTAATCCACAGACCATATAGATAACAAACAGCCCTTTAGGAACGTGCTCAGGAACTCTGGTCTATATACTGTGCTGGCAAAATCAGCAGAACGTGTGTTAAGGGATACTGAGACATACAGAGTGCTTAAACGTGATCCCACAAATGAATTTCTGTGTAAATATAAGGAGATCTTGGACGAGGGCCTCAATGAAGGGTTGCTGTCGGGTGACGAGTATGAATTTATTCTTAACCGTCACCCTAAGATAGCAACCTTCTACTGCCTGCCTAAGGTTCACAAGAACCTGGAGGAACCTCCGGGACGCCCAATTGTCTCAGGCGTTAATAACTTGACACAAAATGGCAGTTTGTATATAGATAAAGTATTGAGGCCTTTTGTGGAAACGCTACCCTCCTATATTAGGGACACGAAGCAAGCTCTTAGGCGACTATCGAGTCTTAAATTTCCTCCCACTGTTCAACTATGCAGTTTAGATGTAGAATCACTATAATCCTCCATCCCTCATGATAAGGGAATAAAACATGTGGAATTCTTTCTTGACCAAAGAAGTTGCAGGGATGACTCACATACAAATTTCGTTTTACACCTTCTTATGTTCATTTTGTCGCACAATTATTTTTTGTTCAATGGTAAAGTGTACCACCAGGTGAGGGGTACCGCTATGGGGACACCTTGTGCCCCCTCATATGCAAACCTTCACCTGGGTTGGTGGGAACACCATATTTGTACTTTGGATATTCTGGCAGATTACCTACCAATGATTTTGTGGTGGGGTCATTACATTGATGATATCTTAATTGTGTGGCAAGGTACTCCTCAGGATTTTTCCAATTTGGTGACATTACTTAATCAAAATTATGAAAACCTCCGCTTTACATCAGAATTTGGAGGACGTTCCATCAATTTTTTAGATGTAACGATTACCATCAAAGACGATGGCACATTTCAATCCACCTTATTTAGGAAACAAACAGCTACCAATTCCCTCCTGCATTGGAGGAGTTACCATCCACGACCCCTTAAGGAGGGTTTTCTGGTTGGTCAATACCTTCGCCTCCGGAGGAATTGTAGCGACTTTGAAGATTTTAAAGAGAAAGGTTATCCTAACCGTTGTCTTAAGAAAGCGTATAAAAGAACACTTCAAATCAAAAGGCAGGAACTATTATGTGAGCATCCAGCAAAGAAAGAGAGTGGGGAGATAGGAACCATCCGAATGATTGCGACATTTGACGCAGGTTGGGCAGAAGTACGGAAGTCCCTCGATAGATTTTGGCCTATCCTTTTAAATGATGTACATCTTAAGGGTGTTTTAGGTCCACGAGTTAATATCACAGCCAGACGTGGACGTAATTTTCAAGATATGTTGGTACCAAGCCACTTTACTACGAAATCACATGTACGTCCCACTTGGTTGGGTACTCCTCCTTGTGGTACATATGGGTGTGGTAGGTGCGTAGCGTGTAAGTACATCTCTAAAAGCTCTAAGATAGTGAGTGATACCACAGGACAAGGTACCTTTAAGATTAAGAGTTTCTTTAACTGTAATACAAAAGGCCTTGTCTATTTGTTGACATGTTCATGTGGACAAAAATACGTTGGTAAAACTTTTAGAGCTTTTAGGGATAGAATTAGGGAGCACGTAAGGTCCCCCAGGAATTGCCTCGAGACACCTATCTCTAGACATTTGAAAGAATACCATCATGTTGATTCAAATAATCTTCGATTCTGTGGACTAGAACTAGTTAAGAGAAACCCAAGACGTGGAGACTTTGATAAGATTTTGAGACAGAGGGAGTCTAGGTGGATATATGAATTGAAGACACTCCAACCTCTAGGTTTGAACGAAGGCTTTTCATTTGCACCGTTCATTTAATTATTGATAATAGATGGTACTGGATCCCTTCTTCTTTTGATCATATATAGTATTTATTTATTTTACCTGCCATCCATAACTATTATAACAATATTTTTTGTACCGCTTGTATATATTGTTTTGGCTTATTTTATTTGATTGAATTAAAAGATTTTTTGTTTTTGGTTTGACTATTTGAGTTTTTGTCCCCTACCTCCCTGTTCTTCATCCCCTCCTCTACTGGCAATGATTAGGGACCGCCTGTTATTTGGTTCTTTATAATTTACGTTACTAGGCATATTAAATCGTGATTAAAATTTGAGTAGATTACTGCCCACTTGTGGCTTGTATTTAGTATGCCAAGTCTTGATTTCCCTTGTTTAAGTGGACTTTACACTCGGTTTAGGTTTTTGCTACTCTATGCTCACTTCATGGAGTTGAACTAATGGGGTTCTAAATAAATTCTTTTTTATTTTACTTATGTTCTGGTAGTTCAGACTGAAATGAGCAATTGGAGAGAGCCTGTATATATATTGTCGGTTTTGAATAAGTATAATACTTTATACATTTAGTTGTACTTGTAGTAACGGATGGTTCCAGCGCTTATACTCTGAGTATGCAGCTTTATTCTGCCTCAGACTAGCGCAACACACTTTCCCCATCCTGCACCGCCGGCATGTATACTTTTTCTAAGTCCTCGCGCATGCGCGGACTTTGTGGTCTGGACCCTTGCGGCTACCATAGCACTCCCAATTTGAATGGGAGAGCGATAGACATTTCTCATTGGTGGACTGCCCATAACCATGCCTCATGATTTAGTAGGAGGAGGAGAGATGACCCTTATAACAGGTGAATGTGAGCTGGGGATTTTTTGTCGCATTCCATGCCCTTGAGAAAGGCAGTTTGTCTGCCGAAACGCGCATTGGGCTTTCTTGATGTTATTATACTCACTTTTTAGCATCACGTTTATTAGTATTTAGGTTTTGTTTTACTCTTAGTGCCGTGCCCAGATACTATACTGATCGGCCGGTCTTTTTCAATAGTTGTGGCACCTATATATAGATTGATGGTATTTACAGTGGAGGTGCCCCTTCTTTGTCTTGCTGTGGACTCCACTTGGGGGGTTTCTTGTTAATCATTCACATTTTTTTGTAATCATTTATCTTGTGAGTGCAATATGATACATTGTTTCCACCAATAACTATTATATTTGCTACAAGTGTGGTAACTTTGTTTCCAAGCTCTCACTGACTGATTCAATAGTGAATGATTGCTGGTACTATCCAATGTATAATTCTATTGTTTTCTTTTTCTTTGGGATGTTAAATTCATATGTGCTATATCCTATTTAAGTCTATTCTAGTTACACTAGCCTGTATATTTATTTATCTATTTAGGGGTAGCGTTAGTGGGAGGATTCCTCTCGTCTTGATACGTGAGGATCTCTCGTTACTATTTTTCTTTTTCTAATGTTCTGGGTTTAGCTTCCTATCCTTCTCTGGTTCTGGGTTCTACTAGTTCTGTCTTGTTTTCATGTTTGGTGCCTGTTCTAGTCTTGCCTTGTTTCTGTACTGGATACATTCTTGCTGCAGAGCCTCCCTATTCAGCTCATGGGAGGTCTGCTTACTTTCAAGCTTCAAAGTTCCTGGGATCCGCTGTAGCTGCATCAGGGTTCTGGTATGTGGCCGCACAAACGCTGGTGCTCAACACCAGAGGGCGTTTGGTTGCCCTGCACCTGATCCTGCTAATCCACCTCCACACTGTGACTCCTACTCTGAACATCAGGCATACTGGGTCCCGGTCCTCGCACCGCCACCAGGACAGTGTCTGGGTCCCGGGCACCGGACCGCCACCCTGACAAGAAGGAGCAGAAGGCTAAGTAGGAGAAGCAGCAGAAAGGGTCTGCAAGGAGCAGGAAGGGACCGCAAGGAGCAGGAAGGGTCTGCAAACAGAAGTAAGGGGCAGGAAGGGACAGAAGGAGTACAAAGGTAAAGGAGCAGAACAAATCAGAAGGAGCACAGAGGTAAAGTAGGAGAAGGAGCAGAAAGGAATAGAAATGAGCAGGAAATGGCAGAAAAGAGCAGGAAGAGGCAGCAAGGAGCCAGAAGGGTCTGCAAGGAGAAGGAAGAGACAGGAAGGGACAGAAGGAGCAGAAAGAATAAGAAGGAGCACAAAGGTAAAGTAGATGAAGAGGCAGAAAGGGCAGCAAGGAACAGAATGGGGTCTGCAAGGAGCAGGAAGCATCTGCAAGGAGCAGAAAGGGACAGAAGAAGAAGGAAGGTAAAAGAGCAGAAAGAATCAGAAGGAGCTCAAAGGTAACGTGGGAGAAGGAGCAGAAAGGAGAAGGAAGGAACAGAAAGGAGCAGGAAGGGGCAGCAAGGAGCACAAAGGTAAAGTAGGAGAACAAGCAGAAAGGGATCAAAAAGAGAAAGGAGCATAAGAAGCCAAGGAGGAGAGAAGACAGTGTCAGAAGAATAAGAAGACTGTGTCAAATGAAGAAGAAAAGGAAATTGGAGCAAGAAGGACAAGTGAAGTGATCCCTCCACTTTATTATGGACACCACATAATAAGGCTTAGGAACCTGGGCCTGGCAGGGAAACTTTGGACCTTTTCATCTCCCCAGGTGATAAACATTTCAGTGTTAATGCGTCTTTTAGTTACTGAGTGTCAGGAAGCATGGAGTGCCGTTGGGTGTGGGTGTCGCTGATTGCCTAGAGCGGTCAGCTGGCACTCTAAGCCAATCAGTAGCTCCCCATTCATAAAGTAAAACTTTTTTTTGAACCGAGAACTAGTTTTTGGCTTAGAGCATCAGCTGAATCTAGCCAATCAGTGGCACCCATGCCTGACGTCAGTCTGTACTTCCTGACACTCCATTTCAAAAGCCGAATACCACTGAGTAACCTAGAGATCTGAAGCTGGAGGAAGTCTTTGGGGTTAAACCATTTAACCCCTTAAAGGAAAGAGAGCACCAAGGGGCCTCCTGGTATCATAGCATTTTCATTTAGATTAAGTTGGTACGTTGAATACAATGTTCCTTTAATTTGATTAAAGGAAACTATAGTGTCAGGAATACATACATGTATTCATGACACAATAGTTGTGAAAACGCTATTCACCCTGGCTTAATGTGATAATGACTATGCCCTCCCCTTCATGACACTGTCAAAAAGGGGCCAAGCTTGGATGTCATTAAAATTCTCCCCCCCCCACCCCCCCGCCCCAGAAAAAATCCTCTGGACACCCATGGTTCTTGCTGGAAAATGGGCATCATGTGATTCATTGTACATAGCTCTAGGTGGCGCACTCCCCATTTTGATTATACTGCTACCTATTGTGAATTTATCTTTGGTCCAATGGTCACTATAGCTATACACTGATATCACTTGTGATATAGCCTATGAGATTAATGTTACTGTTTATAAACTATGCCATTCTACATGATGAACCAAGCCAGGATGATAAATGAAACTAACTCATGACACAATACAAAGTACTTATGTCCAAGTTATTCCAATTATCCAGGCACCAATGAGAGACTCCAGGGGCCTCTCAGGGCATAACCCTATATAGTATTAGAAAACCAATGCAAAAAAAAGTATAAAAAGGTACAACTAGAGTGAACCTTCAATACTTCTTGGAGATATGAATAGTAGTAATACTTAGTATTGTGTACAGTACAGAACCAGTAGCAAAGAAAATATCCTTAGAGATTCTGCAAAAAAGTGCTATAAAGTAAATAAAGTAACCTTGTAAGGTTAAACCCTTATGTCCATATAGAAGGATCTAACATTACTGGTATCGGGATAATAATAGAAGAGCTTTATTAAATATTGCTCAATATGTAAACTCGAACCAGGAAATGTTAATAGTGAGTGCTATGTGAGAAACAAAGTCAGGCAATTGGTCAATTATCTAAAATTAACTTAATATGCAACTTATAATGAAACTCCCATTGGTGAGCTGTTACTGAAGGGAGAATTTTCTCCAATTGCATTTCTAACTGCTCACCAATGGCATTTTCATTATAAGTTGTATATTAAGTTATTTTTAGATAATTGACCAATTGCCTGCAATTCTGATGATGTCACCAGTGCCGGCGGACCTGTGGAGAGCTGAAAATAAGGTGACTTTTCTGATGGGGCTAAGGGGGGGACAAGCCACCTAAATTGTGGGTTTTCACTATAGGGTCAGGAATGTTTGTGTTCCTGACCCTATAGTGTTCCTTTAATGTTTTAGGTTAATAACTGTTTGGTGGCAAATTTCTTGCTTTTTCATCATGTGTGTGTATACAAAAAATTGTTCTCATACATTTTATTGATGCTGATTTTATACATTTATTGATAGCAATGTTCTACTGATTATTTGAAAATCATAGACATTTTAAAAGTTCTACAATAGTTTTATTTGAGAACCCGCACACACCAAAGCAGACAAATATCTCATCACTGCTATTAAAAGCTCACAATGAAGATGGACTCACAGAGGATTTACTTTGCTTGTTATCTCTAGTAGACAGTAGAGGATTACAGATTCAGTGATAGTAATAGAAAGGCGATGTGTTAATTGATGCTTATGAATAATAGTTGATGTCACATTTGAAGATACTTCCTTCTGAATTAAGAAGCCATAGCACTCCGTTATCATATGAGACATGCTTAAAGGGACCGTATACATTCAACAGAGCCCACTCAGTTCCACCTGGGTTTGAAAAAGAAATCCCTTCTCTGTGGGAAAAAGACAAGAACAATTATTAATTATAATTATCTTTGTCTAGACTCCTACTCCATCATGCCTGGATTACCTTTTAGGTGACACTACACACTAAACCTACAACCAATCCTGCCATGTCCAGAATACAATGAACACATTTGTATCTAGCTATGAATATACATTGATGATATTTTTTTTTGTTTTTTAATCTATGCTTGAAAAGCAAATTAATTTCAGATATTTTTAATATATGTTACATTTTTTTTATGCATTTAAGCTCCTGAATGGAATTAATCAATAGGTAATTGGGGGACTTAGTTCACTAATTGATACATAATTATATTTAATGTATATATTCCCTATTTCATTATTGCTACTAAAAGATTTACCTTTTGTATACGTTGCCAATGGTGTTGATTCCATACACTGATCCATCTGTGGCAACTTCCACCATAATCATGTTCCCATCCACCTGTCTCCATTCACTGCCTTTGCAATCATTTGGACTAACGTTCAGACGATAAAATATATCATTGTTGCTGTTCACTCCCCAGCAACTATAACGACCACAGCTATAATACTTCAATCTTCCATCAAGTAGTATGAAAGGGAGAGATGTCCCCTTGGAAAGAGTGAGATCCTGGCTTAGGCAAAAAATGTTATCAGCGTTGTTCACACCTCCTAGGAATACATTACCCCCTGCGTCCACCTGTTTAAGGGCTCCTATGAAAAAATATCAGCAGATAACATGATTAATGATAATTGGTTCAACACCCTGCATGCCCTGAAACAAACCACACTGCAAACGTTGTCAGCATATCTGCACAAATCACATGGCCACACAACAGTAAAACATATAACATGATGGAATCGTTCTCCTCTACATCAAGAGATGTTCTATACATGACAGAATGCAAGAACTGTGACCAGGGATGTTCCATTGGTGAAATCATCTATCAAATAATTATAGGAATGAACACACACACACAGACACTCTAGAACACAACATGAAGATCATCAATGGATGCCAGTTGGACACCATACCACACAGAAAGACCATTCTATTCAGGATCTTACACTCAAAATACTCAAGGGAAACTTTAAAAATATGAAGGAGAAGAAAGCAAAGGTTCAGAATGATACATTTTTTCAACACTAAAGATAATGGACTAAATAGGATTGGGGATTCCTGACACAGTACAGATGTTTTATATCAGTACTTTGCTCATTTTCTTCAAGTTGTTATATAGTTTTCACACTACAGCCAAAATGTGTATTTATAATATGAAACACAGGCTTGTGTATTAGTTTGTTTCTAGTTACCACACTCTGCCCTTCATAACTCTTCTCATTTAAAGGAAGACTCCACATGAAAATTTAAAGAAAAAAAAATTGCTATTCAGTAGATATACCCGCAAAGAAAACATGTGCACATTTAATTATACATGTTGGCACTGGCGGTACATCTAGAAAGAGCTTGAAAAAGCTGCAGTTCTTATACCTGCAGCCTTTGCAATCACCCCCTTATTTATGAAATGGCCAATCATAGGCTCTCATCAAAAAAAACCAAAAAACCTCTGATTCTACTCTAACAGGTTGTGCATGCATAGCAAGGAGGTAGTTGTGGCTGAGTAGAAGAAAGCAGGAGCCAGAAGGACAGGTAAGATCTCTGAACCCTGTGAATGTGCACTCACTGGCACCTGTTTGGGATGGCAGGCGCCCTCTAGCACAATTAGAAATCAAGTTTTGTTAGCTCAGTGGAGCTAATAGAGGAAGAAACGAACCTCTCTGCCTGACTGACAACAAGCGGGGTGTTTTAGAATATAATTATAAAAATGGTTATTTTTCATAGAAATAGGCACTTTCATAAATTAGAACCAAAATAAGATACTCCTTTTCACTGATAAGTGAAGTGCTTTATAGATTGTGAGCTCCTGTTTGCTTTAAAACCAAGGACCTACGCAACCGACTTTGTCAAAGTCCGCTCCGCTGTTAATCTCCTTTCCGGACGGCTGAAGGTTTGGGCATACCAGAAGCTGCAGGAGAAAAGTGCTGTCTTGGATGACTGGGAGTCATTTATAACCGCGATGGACTCTCGGTGCCTTACCTCCAAGAAAGCTACTCCCAAGCCTGCTCCAGGTTCCCGCAGATTTTTGGTACCTACAGAAAAAGATGACTCCATCCTGTAACAGTACAAGCCCAACTTCAGCGACCGGCCTTGTCATTCTGGCTGTACCCAAGTAATCCATAAAACTCCAGTGGACAGGGAGGAACCCATGGATTTTGGTGAATAAACTTGCCATTTTTTATTGCATATTAGCAAAAAAATACACACTGTCCCAATTGATGTTTAGACCCCTATGCGGGTCTTTCGAAAGATCAATAAGTAAAGTGAACATAGAATGAATATATACAGTGTAAAATAAAGTAAGTTACCAATCCAAGTGCTGCTCCACCGTGTACTCAATCCCAGAAGTGTTCATGCAGGACACGTGATCCCACCCCACCACCACCCTCCGTGATGTGTTGACGTGCTGACATGTAACACTAAGTTTCATACTGTCGGTTGCTAAATAACAAAGAAACAACCGATGAGTGATGGAAAAAAGCTATATGCGACCACTGCGTGAAGAAGTGAATCAATGTAAAGTGTATATCTATATTATATAAAAAGAATATTCGCATGCATACATTGTATATTTAAAGGTTAATACTTGGTATTCAAATTCTTCCTTGATTTACCTTTGAGATGATTTATTTATCTTTAATACAGCAGTATTGGCGACTGCTGCACAAGTTGTGTTATATACATATTGTTTTGATGTTATCTTGCCTGCCTCTGATTGATGGGAGTTGGTTTTATTTTTATTTGGCTTTTTTTCATTCTGATCACCATTTACCTATTTCACGGTGCTCATATTGTTCGTTCACAATTTTACGCTCCCACCTATAGAGGCAGCACATTACTCTATTTCTTACTATATATATTTCTCATTATTTCCTCCATATTCTGTTTATATAATATAGATATACACTTTACATTGATTCACTTCTTCATGTACTGGTCACATACAGCTTTTTTTCTGTCACTCGGTAGTTTGTTACTTAGCAACAGACAGTATGAAGCTTGGCGTTGCACATCATCACGTCACGGGAGGTTGGGGGGGGGGCACATGTCCCACATGAACATTTCCGAGTTCGGGTACACGGCGGAGCATCACTTGGATTGGTAAGTCACTTTATTTTACACTGTATATATTCATTGTATGTCCATAGTTACATAGCTTAAAAGAGACTTGCGTCCATCAAGTTCAGCCTTCCTCACATTTGTTTTTTGCTGTTGATCCAAAAGAAGGCAAAAAAACCCAGTTTGAAGCACAATTTTGCAACAAGCTAGGAAAAAAATTCCTTCTTGACCCAGAATGGCAGTCAGATTTATCCTTGGATCAAGCAGTTATTACCCTACATTGAAAGATTATATCCTTGAATATTCTGTTCTTGCAAGTATGCATCTAGTAGCCGTTTGAACATCTGTATGAACTCTGATAAAACCACTTCTTCAGGCAGAAAATTCCACATCCTGATTGTTCTTACAGTAAAAAAACCTTTCCTTTGCCTTAGACGAAATCTTCTTTCTTCCAGTCTAAACGCATGGCCTCGTGTCCTATGTAAAGTCCGGTTTGTAAATAGATTGCCACACAATGGTTTGTATTGGCCCCGAATATATTTGTATAATGTTATCATATCCCCTCTCAGGCGACGTTTTTCTAAACTAAATAGGTTTAAATTTGTTAACCTTTCTTCATAGCCGATATGTTCCATTCCTTTTATTAATTTTGTAGCCCGCCTCTGCACTTTTTCTAGTGCCATAATATCCTTCTTTGGGTGCCCAAAATTGCACAGCATATTCAATATGGGGTCTTACCAGTGATTTATAAAGAGGCAAAATTATATTCTTGTACCGAGAATGAATGCCCTTTTTCATGCATGACAATACATGTTAAATAGAATGGGTCCCAGAACAGACCCCTGAGGGACACCACTTGCCACCTCTGTCCAGCTTGAAAATTTACCATTAATGACAACTCTTTGTACTCTGTTTTTGAGCCAATGTTCTACCCAAGAACAAGCATTTTCATCTAGACCAATTTCCTTGAGTTTGAACACAAATCTATTGTGTGGAACTGTATCAAATGCCTTGGCAAAATCCAAATAGATCACATCCACGGCAACACCCTGATCTATACTTCTACTTACTTCTTCGTAGAACGCAATCAAGTTAGTTTGACATGACCTGTGCTTCATAAAACCATGCTGATTTTTGCTGATAACCATGTTCTTCTCAAGGAATTCTTGAGAATTCACTTCACTTATTGATCTTGAGAAAGGTCCACATAAGGGTCGAAATGATTTTTTTTACTAATATGCAATAAAAAATAACGAGTTTATTCACAAAAATCCCCTGGAGTACACCCTCTTTATTTTGGATTATTTACTAAATGTGGACAGCACCGGGGTAAAGGTTTGTCTTTATACTTTAAAGGTGAGTGCCAAGCCTTTAGATCTACGTGTTTCGTTTCAATTATGAAACTTTATGAAGGTCTACATACATACCTGCTTTGGCTGTTTCTCTGGCTGTTGTCTCCAACTCTGCACCGTATCTGGCATCCTGCTTCGTTTGGTCGACTGCCGCGGTCTTTTGCGAAGCTTCCGACCACGGCGCTTCAACGAAAGGTTTGTTCATTCATTTGGGGCAGCTAGTTTGTTTGCACAGTTCTCTCTTGTTACATTTTCATTTAATTAATACCGCAGTCTTTTTCGAAGATCCCGACCGTGGTAATACAGTGCATTTGCCCTTGCCCTTTCTCTGGTGTCATCTGGGGGTCTCTCTCCTTTTTTTGGTTACACCTGATTTGGATTTTATTTCTACCTCTGGTGGGGGCCCACACCGAGGTTAGGTACTATTTATTTTTCTTATTTATATTTTTTGTATGTTTGTTTATTATTTGATATATATTTTGATTTAATATTCTGTTATATTTATTTTCTTTTGCACATTATCCATATTATTGAGGCTCTTATATATAAATCTTAGATATATTCTTAGCCAATTATATCTAGCAACTTTGTTGCATATGGTTACTGTGCTCAGTATTTACTTTATGTTATTATACTTTGTTGTTATTTTGTGTGTCTTTAGGGTATAGCCAATAGGGAGATTGTGAAACAGCCTTTATATTTATTGTATTTTATTTTTGGATGTGTATTAAAAGATTTATATCTATATATTTACATTTTTTAGTTTGAGATTTTTTGGGAGCGCACACACCTTATGTTTATTGTGAGTTAATAACTCTATTTAGTCGCTCGTTGGTGTTTTGATGCTGCTCTCTTTCTAATTTTAATTGTATTCATTCCTGATTTATTTTATACAATTGTACCAATCTTTTTATTTTTAAAAATCCTGTATTTTAGTACAGGTTACAATACCGTAAGCAATGCTTGGAATCATGTTGCCCTGTGACGGTAAATTCTCAGGGTCGTAGGAAACCATAAAAGACAAGTGTTACAAACTGCCATTTGTAACTGTTATTTTATTTGACAAATTGCCCTGCTTCCCTGTGTTATGGAGAAGCCTAATTGCCAGCCTTCTGCCCCATGACTATGGACCTAGTGTGTATGGCGATTTGACTGTATTTGTGGGATCTGAGCGCTGTTTGGATATATTGAGCGCTCAGATCCAAGCCATCTGGGGATAGGTTGAATGTGGGGGTTCTGTTCAGTTCAATAGGAGTTATGTATTTTTGTGTCTTTTTGTGTCTTTTGCTAACATGTGGTTAATGGAGTCTGCCTCTATCCCTGGATAATTGGATTACTTTCCCCATTGTCCAGGATAGAGGCCTCTGTAAAACCGGTTTGGGCCAGAAAACCATGCTGCCAGCCAGGCCCCAAAAGACACTTTTGCTAACTTTTGAACCCCTTGTCTGATTTGTGCCATTTTTTAATATGTTGCTCCCCTTAATGGATTGATTCCAAATATGTAATTTTTATGAAGATTGGATGTGTAGTTTGGAAGTTATAGTACATGTATAAAAACTGTATTTTTACTGTTCTGTTTTAATTATGTTATGTGATTATCTGAGGGATGGGAATTTCCCCGAATGTATATTGTTCCGATTGGTTATACTGCTAATTATGTGGGTGTCTCCCTTGCATGGGCAGAATCTCATAAAAGCAGAGTGTGTGCCATTAAACATCAGATCTTCTTGACCCTCAATACGTAGCCTTGTCTCGTTATTTGAGGGAACTGCTATATCACACTGGGGATTGCTATGCTCTGCATACTCCCCTAAGCTTTTAATCACTTAGCTCTTTTAAGAGCTGTTCCTGTTACGCTCTCCTAGAGGAGAGGTCTTCCCCACACGGTCCTGGAGGACAGAATCTGATCCAGGGTGGAAGGAAGACGGCGAGACTCCAGTTAAGCTACGGCGGTTGTGGAGTCTGCGGTGGTTGTGGTGTCGGCTGCAGTGTTTGGAGTCCTCAGGAAGCGCTAGGAGCATCCATCAACGTAGGGTACTCGGTCGGAGTACAGGGAGCTCCGTTACAACAAGTATAATGGCGGTTTGAGAATGGTGTTTGTAACTGAAAAGATGTGGTGTTGAATTCCCGGGAGATATAACTTAATAGTGTTGTTTGACATTTATTTTGATGTGGCAAAAAAGTGGCGAAGAGCCCCTAAAGTTGTATAATTGAACCAGTTTGTAAGGTGGTGATCTGACATGAACTTCGATATATGCAGTAAACTTTGTCATAGCAGTGTGTGTTTCTTTGAGGGCCAACTGTGTGAATTCCTGCTGTTACTTAGCAACTCTTCTATTCCATAGGTAATTCTTGGAGCTGGGGAGCAATCGTGGCTATCGGTGAGGCTGTTGTTGGGGACCTCCTGAACGCCTGAAACTGAAGAGTAGAGTAGATAACTGGTCAGCCGCTGTATTGTAAATGCCTGGTACGTGGAAACATACCAGATAAAATTTTGACAGGCTTCCCCTACGTTAGTTGTCTGATGAATTCATAATAAGGGATAAAAGACCGGACTTGTTTATGACGTGGCCCATTGCCAACTTGTCAGAGACCTCAAACCAGTCTGCTTGCCCATGAATGACCCCATGTTGCTGCTGTGGCTATGATGGGATATACCTTTGAAGCGTGCAGAGTTCGATCTGGCTTACTTCTTCCGGCCACCTATCCCATAGCCAACTGTCCC
>OW240921.1:22602112-22618126 GCA_933207985.1 Pelobates cultripes | reverse complement strand
GTATGGGGGCTATGTGTGTGTGTGTGTGTGAGATCAGGGTAGGGTGGCTTTTTTTTTTTATAGTATAATAAAATAAATTAATTAAAAGGACATATTTCGATCCCTGGTGGTCCCAGTGGGGATTCATTGGTGGTCAGGTGGTCAGAGTGAACTCTAGCCCGCGCTCCCGGGCTAGAGTTCACTCTCGCGAGATTTGGAGCGTTGCTGTGGTAACCGCGGCAACGCTTCAAATCTCACGAGAGGAGGACCCGGAGGAGCTGCAGACTGAGCTCCCGGGTCCTCCCTCTCCCTCCCCTGCCGGCTGCCAGCACAGTGTCTGCGGACCGGGGAGGGAGATCTCTGATCTCCTCTCCGGTCCGCAGGCACATTGCAGGGCTAGCGCCTGCATGTGCTGCTGGCAGGGGAGGGAGACCGGCGGATTTCTCGGGGGGGGCAATTGCCCCGTTGCCCCCCCCCTGGATCCGCCAGTGCCCCAGGGGCCCATAACTAAACTTAGCTTTGTGTTGCACACCACACATATAACACGTGCTTCCCCTGGGGTTAAATGTTAAAGGCCTCTCTGCCTTCACTATATCACAGTAGTTACACAACAGTAGAACTGCAATGTCAGCCATTCAGTCTCTCTGAAAATGCCCTTTTTGGTCATTCAGACAATCCATAGAAAGCAATAGCAGCACAACATTCCCCCAAGTGCACAACCTATTTTAAGGCAACAATCTCACTGTATGGTGAAGGACCTACCTTGCCACATGGTGGAGTTAAATGTCACACATGAAAGATTATTTGTTATTTCTTTGTAATTCAAAGTGAAAATTAACCCCTTCAGAACGGAGTCAATAGTACACGTTCTGATCAAAACAAAACGTAAACAAAAACTGGAATTTGCGCTATATGTCTGTTCAACCGTAATTCACCTTTTTCATATTAAATGCACCCACACATATTATATATAATTTTGTTCAGGAGAAACAGGGCTTTCATTTCATATCAAATATTTATATATTAAACATAATGTATTATGAATAAAATTTAAAAAACTGTGAGAAATTTAAATTTTTTAAAAAAAATTGTAGTTCCGCCTCACATTTTAGCTGTAAATGTCATAATACTGTTAGGTTTTACTGCAAAAAAATGCACATATTTGTAATCAGCCTTTACTTAAAATATCATCGTTGTAATACAATTTACCAGTTTGAAACACTAATATTTGAGTTCAGCGAAGTCTCCCGAGTAAAACAGTACCCCCTATGTACAGGTTTCATGGTGTCTTGGAGAGTTACAGGGTCAAATATAGTGCTTACGAATTAAATTCTCTGCACTTTCTCCCTGTGTTGTCAGGCATGTCAATCAAATTTTAATTAATCAAATCACATAATTATGTTAAAAGATTACTTAAATATACACATAGAATTTTAATATATATGCATTTATAGGTATTTAAATTCTACGTGTATACTTATGTAATATTTTATGTAATTATATGTATTTATCTATATATATATATTTGCCTTTATTTGTATTTTATATATAGATAGATATATATAGAATGTCATTCTAAGTGTATTTTGTTACCAATATATATATATATATATATTAATAACAAAATACAGTTAGAATGAAATTACATATGAATATATCATTTATATAAAATTTTGTTTCAATATTTTATTTATTTTATTATTTTATTTATTTATTATTTTAATTATACGTATATATATATATATATATATAATATATGTGTATATATCTATTATATATATAATATATATACATATTATATATATGTAAAGTGTATTAAAATACACTTTGTATGACGTTACATATATATAATATGTATTTATATATATAATATATATATATACTTTTAATTTATTTTTACACATGTCTAATTTTTATTTTTTTTACACTACCTACCAGCAGGGGGACTGTCTGATATTTCCGACAGTCCCCCTGCTGGTAGATCCACAGCCAGCTATAGGGGGTCATGTGATCGCTCTTTGAGAGCGATCACATGGCCCCCGGGGGCCTCACTTGCCAGAGGAGGGCTGCCTGGGCTGTCATGCAGCCCTCCAGAAGAGGATCGCGGCGGAGGTAAGTACCGCTGAAGTCCTGGGTGTCACGATTCGGGAACCTAACACGGTAACAGGTCACAGGAAGGAAGGGTGCTATACCGGTCCTTAGAATGGCTGGGTTAAGCACACTAAGAATAGTCAGGAGACAAGCAAAGGGAGCCAGAAAACGGGAGAACGAGAAACAATACGAGGTCAAAGGAGTGGAGAATACAGGAAAGTCGGAATAACAAGTCAAATAAACGGTAACCAGAGAGCAACACGAGCAAACTGCAATGCAGGTAACACAAGACCACAACAGGGCACTGAGAGACAGGAAAGGTAAGCATATAACAGCTATGCTTAATTCTGATTGGATAACTTCCAATCAGAATTAATAATCACACGTGGGAGATATCTATACCTCCCACTGTAATTAGGGTACTGTGGCTTTAACGCCGGGTCACGTGAGTGACCCTGGCATTTACAATTATGCGGGGACTCCCAGCGTGCAGCGTTACACATGCTGCCACTGGGAGGAGAGGAGGAGGAAGCGAGCGGCGCACAGCGCAGAGAGGACGCTGCTCGCCGACAGGTAGGGGAAGGGGAGACCACCCTGACATAACCCCCCCCTCGAGGACCATCCGGCGGGCGGGAAGCCGAAGGTTTCAAAGGAAACCGCGCATGAAAGGAGCGGATTAAAGAGGGCACATTCAAATCAGAGGCAGAAACCCAAGACCGCTCCTCAGGGCCGTAACCCTTACAATCCACCAGATAATGCAACCGACCTCGAGAAAAACGAGAATCAAGCAGATCAGCCACTTCGTACATGTCACTGGAGACCGCGTGGAGGGAATCCGGACGCCGGAGAGGACCAGAGAATCGATTACAGAGCAAGGGCTTCAAAAGGGAGGTGTGAAAAGTGTTAGGTATACGTATGGAAGGAGGCAAGGCCAGAGAGTAGGACACGGGATTCAACCTACGCAATACCTTATAGAGGCCAAGGAACCGAGTGAACCCTGAGGCGGAGATTCTTAGAGGACAACCAAACCCTATCACCCGGGGCAGAAAAAGGAGCCACACACCTATAATGATCAGCAAATCTCTTCTGAGTAGCAGCCGCACGGGAGAGAGCAGCATGGACCTGATCCCACATTTTCCGCAAGGAGTCAAGGTGCTTGTCCAAAGCGGGCATTCCCTTGTTGGAGAACACACCGGGAAGGACAGAGGGTTGGAACCCATAAGCAACCATAAAAGGACTTAAGCCAGTGGACGAATGAGTCATGGTATTCCTGGCGAATTCATCCCAGGGAAGGAGATGAGACCAGTTGTCCTGGTGTGCATTAGTGAAGCAGCGTAAATATAACTCCACAAATATAACTCCACGTGAGTGACCCTGGCATTTACAAATATGCGGGGACTCCCAGCGAGCAGCGTTACACATGCTGCCGCTGGGAGGCGAGGAGGAGGAGAGGACTCAGCTCGCCGACAGGTAGGGGAGGGGGACACCGCTGCAATGGACTGAGGGTGAGTGCTGCAAGTGGCGTCCGTGGAGCCCTGACACTGGGGGCTTAAGCCGTTACAGCATTCTATGCAGCTGCATCGGCTTTAAAGCCCTTTAAAGCCGCGACGGCATAGAACGCTGTAACGGCGTTAAGGGGTTAAGTAAACCAGACCATTTATTGCACTTTTTTTTGGTTTGTTTGTTTTTTAAAAGATGGTAGACAAAACATCATACAGATACTTCAAAATACTTAAAGGTAACTCTGTTGACCTCAATTGCCATTACTTTGAATAGAGTAACATTTAAGAATAATAGTCTATACACAGTATTAGCAGCAGAATTGCAATTTGCAAGTAAATGCCTAAATTAGGTAAAACATTTGTTTTTAACATGTTGAACCTATGCAGTAGTGGGAAATTCTAAAGCATTATCAAAAGGTTCTCTTTGTAGATGATGCCTGAAGCCAATCTTTGTTGGAAGCCAAAATTAAGCAATACCTGCCCGGTCTTTGAATAGATAGCTCTGTTTGCTCATTACCTGCTTTGTCAATGCTGTTTGTCGGCCAGGGCCTGATTATGGTCATTGAGGGTGTCCTTTCTGCCCTCAGCGGTCAGGCCTTACAAGACGGGGGTCTGCACCTGCAGGCTCAGCTGGCTCGCCTGTAGGCCTCTGCGGCGATTGCCGCTTCTCCCCCCGGGGGCAAGCGCAGCCTCCAGATCAAATCAGCCCTCCTGTGGAGGCAGAGTGCTCTCCCCGTCCTTGTGGCCTGCTGGTCCATGGCTGCAAGGCCTGGTTCCCCTTCCCACATGGACTCCTTTGGCTACTCGGGTGGCGGGATGGCCCGCTGCAGCCCGAGCCCGACTTCAATTTCTCTCCCCAACCTCACGCAGCAGAACCCGCAGTCCCGTATTCGGCACGCCGGGACTCCCTGGATGGGTGGAGTGGCAGACAGGCCTTTAGGCAAGTGAGTAGGCTGCAGGGCATTTCCAAGAGGGCGGAGACTTTCACTCCTGGTGTGGGCAGTTTAGGAGACGTGGGAGATGGCTGTCCCCTTTCCCTAGTGGCTCTGCTAGCCCCCTTCCTTCCCATGGTGCTTCCCCTGGGCCTACTGGGCACCCCCCTTCTCCACTGTCATTATAGGAATGGTGGTGTGGGGGAAACAGTTAAAGTAGTCCCCCTGCTCTGCCCATATACAATACCCTCTACCTACGCACAATCAACTGGTCACTCAGGCGAACTTGATAAAAGCAAGCATGAACAGGTTCACAATAACTGTTTTCAGCCAGCTGAATCCCACTACTGAGCATATGTCTGTCAATTTCTTCTAAAATGAAAAAAAGACACCATATGAGTTTGATTTATTTATTTTTTTTAATTAATTTTTACTTATTTTAAATAGAAAGATATCATTAATTTAACCAACTATTTCAGTATTATCAGGTCAGTACTGAAAGCAAGATGTTTTATACTTTACTATTTCAGTATTACCAGGTCAGTACTGAAAGCAAGATGTTTTATACTTTAGGCATTAACTTGTTCATTGCCAAATATCAAGCAACAATTTTCAGTTGATAATCAGTGTAACATTATTGACAAACTACTCAGATGCTTAAAGCGACTCTGTCGACTAATATTGTTTAACCCTTTTCCGTCCGGTGACGTACCAGGTACGTCATTTCATAATTCGGTAATTAACTGATCGCTGGCGATCCCCTGCCGCTGATCGCGATACTAGGGTCTGCCTGGGAGCTCAGGCAGACCCTCTGCCCAATCCAGCCCTCTCAGGCCATGTGGTCGCGGGGTCCTCGCGATCACATGGACGGAATAGCCAGCTTGTGCAGTGCCTATCTGAGCCCTCAGACAGTTTCCCTAGTGCCTGAAAAACGTTTTACAAAGTTAGTAAAAGTTAAATAAAAGTTTATAAAGTACAAAAAAAGTACTTAGATCATATATATATATATATATATATATATATATATATGATCTAAGTACTTTTACATGCACATAAACACACATTCTCAATTATTAAAAGTGTATTTTAATATTAAAATACAGTTAGAATGACTATATATATATATATATATATATATATATATATATATATATATATACACACACACACACTCTTCCTTGAAAAAGTCCTGAGGATGAAATTGGTTGGATGCATACGGTGCCTCCCTAACGCTCTGTTTGGGACATCCTTATCCAGAACTCACTCCTTTATTACCCCTTGGGATCCAGAACCTTGGTTCATTCAGGAGCTGACTCAGAACATCTTGGAGTCCCTTTGTGGAAGGTCTTTTGACCTATTGATGTGCCTTTCTGGCCACTGTTAGTGGCGGACCACTTGTGAGTGCATTAATCACCTTATCTTTTATCATTGTATCTAACAGTTTTACACTATGTTTTGTTTTATGTTTATGTTTTTAAGTGATTAAAAGCTGGAATATCATTTCCTTACTGGAGTGCTACCAGTATAGTTCGGGAGACCGATAACCAGTGTATGTATATTATCTCATTGGTGATCCTCACATATGTAATTGTAGCACACCACACCATTTATTTTGCCTTTTGTATATATATATATATATATATATATATATATATATAGGAACATTTATTCCTGCTTACTATAATTTTCTTTTCCTGGTCATAGGCCATGGCAGCACAACAATGGGTAGCTCCTCCCTATCCCCAGTTAGACAGGAACCTAATTAAAACAGGAGGGATAAGTAACCACTCCTACCCCCCCCACCCTCAGTCTTGTTTCCAGCAATATCCCTGGGCGGGTTCTTTGTGCTGCCATGGCCTATGACCAGGAAAATAAAATTACGGTAAGTAGGAATACATTTTCCTTTTACCTGGCCATATCCATGGCAGCACAACAATGGGTAATACCCAAGCAATAACCAAGGGAGGGGAAGAAATACACAAGACTTCCAAATTATGAATTCAAAGGGAAAACACACATCTCATAAGGACATTGGAAATGTACAACTGATTGCCCACTATTACCACATTACCAGATTGACCTACTCAAATGTAAAGAAAATTACTGAGAAAAAAAAAAGTACTGGTTGACGACCAAGCAGGCATTTAACCTATAAGTTCCAGGGAAACTTGACCCACTGATGCTTAAGAGAGAGAAACGACTCTAGTGGAGAGCTAACAGACCTTCAGGTACTGTAACCCCTAGGGCTTAGTAACCTGAAAATAGCCAAGACTAGCCCTCTGCTGATGGATATATAGAGGCATGAAGACCTCTCCTGGTGCAACAGAAAAGATAAATAGACTATCAGAAGAAAGCCATATAGGATCTATTTCTATAGATTCACTAAGACATCTATCTAGGAAAAGAGAAGAAAGTTTCATTAAGGAGTCTTCATTCCAATCAATAGTCTTTTAGAGCAGGAAGAATAATTTCTTCCTTAATATGGAAAGAATAAGCCACATTATGAGTAAATTCAGGAACAGATTAAGGATTATGCTATAGTGTGAAAGACAGTAGAGGGTTTTACGCCAAATAGTGCTTTAAGATCTGATATCCTTCTGCCGAATGCTAATGTATTAGCAAGCAGATATGTAGAGATATAGAGTCTCATAGTTAAAAGGGGTGCAAAGTCCACAGGAGCCATGATTAACTGAGCCGACAGATATTTAGATACCTCTATATCTAAGCACCTTCAAAAAAAGAGAGATCAAAGAGTGCTAAGACATGTACCTCTGAGATGATGTGGCTAAGTCCTAAATGAGCCCTGGATTGAAGAACTTAGAACCTCCTTGGTGGAAGGAATTTGAATGATTACATAATAAGAAATAGACCAGGAAAAGCCGAGTATATACGTTTTCCCTGGCATTTGGAAGGGTATTAATTGCTGCACCTAAAAGACCATTATATTTAAGCCTTTCTTTACAATATCGAAATCTTCAGAAAGAGGAGAGTAGTACTGGACCTGGTGGAAGAGGAAATAACTCTTTTGGGAGATCCCATAGAGGTACTGAAGAAGATACACAGAAGTGAAAACCATGTTGATGCAACCTATGCAGAAGAGAGGTATTGGATGTTCAGAATGTCCCTTTAATGAACATATTTGATTTTGGAGAAAAGATCCTCAACCCCAGTGGATGGTATTCATAGTTTTCACTGTCCAAGGAATTTCTATAGGAAAGTTAACATCCTCCATTGTGCCATCCACTTAGATCTATGGTGGAGGAACTGGTTCAAACTTCCTCTGCTGAGGTTATATGACAGTCAACATACTTTATTTAATAAATGGAACTGCCCTTTCCGAAGAGAACTGTACCATGCCTTGGACTGTGTCAAACCATGTTCCTGGCTATACCCTGGACTGGGAGGGATCAAGGTGATTTCAGCAGACATTTATCTTTCACCATGAAGATTTAAAACTGAAAGTGTTCTTGCACTGCAATCTGAGAAACCTCTGGTGATGTGGGGCAATGGGTACATGGGAATAAGCATCCTGCAAATCTATAGAAATCATCCAATGTACTAGGAATACTGCCTTTATGATGAAGAATGTTCAAGAATCCTGCAAACTTATGTAGATCTAGAATGGATCTCCATCCGCCTCTTAGAAACAGAATCTTTGTGTTGTAGCAGCTTTTGAAATTTACAATGCGTCTCTTTTTAACTCTTTTCTTCCTCTGGTAGAAGAATAACCACTTCTCAAGGTTGAGATCTACAATACGCTCTTCCCGGTGTGAAATACTTGGGTCCTGGAAGGAAGGGAATGAGAGGCTGTGGATTGAAATGGTCTCCTGAACCTTAGGTCTTGCAGTAGATAAGCTTTCCTTCCCTCTGCCTTTCTCTTGATCCATTCATCTCAGGGGATACATACACATGCCAGGTACTGAGCCAAAGAGCCTGACTAGTAGACAAAGAGAGTCATATTTCTGGTACAACACAACCTATGGAAGCTTCTTAGCTGAAGACTATTTCCGGCTTAATAACTTGTAATGTCAACAGACAAAAGGAAGATTATCTATCCATACCAATCTTAGATTCTTACACATTAAGGTAAGAGTTTGCAGCAGGATAAAAGCATGTGCCAGCTGCTACATGAGTTATTAGAGAGGATCAAGACCATTTATGCTCCATGGAGTCTCAGAGATCCTGCATTGTTGAACAGGCAGAGTTGAACATTTAGCAAGAATAAGTACTTTATCGTCCACTTAGGAGCAGAGTCCCAGGTACAAACATCTGATATCAGCCAATAGCTAAAGACGCAAGATACTCCCTTGTGTTGAGAACTTAATTGTAGAAACATTCCTCCATAAAAAGGAATAAGGAATACAGGGAATTGGCAAAGATGCTCTATTCTTTATGACATCCGAAAGAAAGGCTAGAGGTATATCCTTTCAGATATAAGGACCTACGGACTCTGGAAATCAAATGGTCCACTTGAGCTGATTCTGGAGGTACAGAATATCCTCAATCAGAACTTCTAACCAAGTTCATTTTTTATAACCAGACCGCACCATTCCAGCCGGTGCTACCACACGACAGAGAACCAGACAAGAATCATACCCAAGTTTCACACCACTATGAGGGACCAGGAAAGTCGAACATTTTGGGGAAAAAGTAAAACTTCACAATGCAGGTAATTCCAATCTTCAACCTCTCTACACACAGTTTGACGATGGATGAGAACCAAGTACTTATGAAAGGCTTATCATTTGTCTCTACCACTAAACCAGACCCACTAAAACAAGAAGTGGAACTATATAAATTTGGACGCTCCGGTTAAAAGATTTTTTTTCAAGAACTCTAAACAAACCACCAAAGACTACAACCAACATTTCAAACCTAAAAGCTACTTTGACCCTCTCCCGAACCAACCATCAATCAAGGCATTCTTGAGATTGGTGAAAGAAGAATCAATTACTAACCTGAAGAGAAATACCAACATCCCCAGCGACATAACGCACCAGGAGAGAAAAATTATTAGTAAAGTCGTGCCATGGTCAGATAGGTTAAAACAGCACATACCTTCAATAGCTTCACAGCCTAAGTCATGTTTCATTAGTAAGTAGTCAATGGCTGCTCTATTCTCAAGGATTGCCTTCTTATTTGCTTGGGTGTCCATAAGTAGCTCTTCTAGGGCCTGGGAAGTGGCATTTAAACCCTTAGCAAGGGAACATGCTATAGCATTAATTACTCTGGTATTATACAGTGCTAAGCCTGGGACTCCTACCATAGAGCCCGCAAGGGCAGATTATTTAGATTTAGATGCGAGTGATTTCAGGGTTACAATCTGAAGTAAGGATGTTTTTAATATCTCTCCTGTTTCTCTGTGGTTTGTGTAGCTGGGTGGTTTCAGGGATCAGGTCAGATTTGGAAATCATGGTCATGGTTAGGTGTGAGATTGCACAGGGACCTCATGTAATGTTATCTGAAACATAAACATAAGTAATATTTCCACAGAGAAAGTTCATCCTTTAGGAAGATAGACAGAGTAGTGGTAACTCATAACTTGGTGAGTTTTCGTACAATTCATAGTGGTGCTCAGGGCTCTACAATTCATGGTATTTTTCCACCATGTGGGGCAAAAGAGGGATTTAGTATTAGGGTCTCTTGAACAATTACATGAAAAAGACCAACATAGTTCAGCGGCTGTCACATTAATTGTCTTCAAGGGCTAGGGGAGACTTGCCTACTAGTGGTATGTTTTGTGCCATGGGAATTACAATGTCCTAGGAAAATTACTTTTTTAACACATGCTTGCAATTTCGCTTTGTAGCTTACAAGTTTCCATATCTTTGCAACATATCTTCAAGAATCTGGGCCATAGCCATGCTGTACATTGTGGATGAGTTTTGTGTGCCCTGGGGCAATACTGTCCAAGTGCACTGCTTGTATTTATGTGTAAATGCAAATAAATACTGACTGTCGGGATCCAGGGGGACACTGAAAAATGAATTTGCCAAGTTAATAACAGTAAATACCTTAGAGGAAGGTGGAATCTGTGCCAACAAGGTGTGTGGGTTGGGGATATTAGGGACAATGAGTTCAGTTACAGCATTAATTGCCCTCAAATCATGTACCATACGGTAGACCACAGGTTTTCCTTTCTCTTGCTTTTTCTTATTTGGGTACAATGGTGTGTTACAAGGGGAGGTGGTCTGGACAATTACCCCTGCCTGCAGTAATTCTTGCACAGATTGGGAAATAGCATCTTCCTGTGCTGGGCCGGGCAGGAGATTCACTTTGACTGGGGGCACAGAGAGTCTGCCTGCATCTGTCTTCCCTGTAGCCTATAGAGAATCAGGGACTGAGGAGTCAATGGCATGTTCTGGCACATGGCTGGGCATAGTGAGAGTTGCCAGAACATTTGAAAGGGATATCATTTGTTTGTCCTCTAAAGGCACAGACAATGTTACTTTTCCAGTGGGGCTATGCTGGATATTTGCATTAAGGGCAGACAGTATATCACTGCCTAGCAGATTAGCATGTAGGGACACTGAGTTGCCAATTATCTATTGGGGAGGGGGAGGTATCATTTGAATTCTGGTGGTCTATATTTTTAGGAGGACACCTGCAGTTGCGTTTAATGTGTCCTTTCCTGCCACAATTCCAGCAGTCTTCCTGCCTTCTGTCTCCACCAGCTCTAGGGACAGATAGTGCCATTAGAGTTGTGAGTCTCTTTATAGTATTTAGATTGGCTTCCACTCCCATAGCCACCTTTACCAGATCACCATAGGTTAAACTTTTCCACTCAGGCCTAGCATTTTGGAGACCAGTCATTATGGGTATGTGGAGACCATCCATGAAGCAGTTAAGCAGTCTGGTTGAAGTGGTTACAATATCTGTGTAACCCAATGCCTCCCAAGCCATCTGTAGTCTGGTGAAGAATGTTTCCACAGATTCATCTTTCCCTTATACTAGATCTCCTAATTTATGGGCTAGTTCCTCTGTCTTTACTTTAGCCCATTCTCTCATTGCAGTGACATAACATGCTCCAGATGCTGACTTGGTTCTAAACCATTCATCAGTTTGCATGTTGCTTCTTCTGAGGGTATCTTCATGGGCATCAGTATATTTAGCAATTATTCCAGCCCAAATGGGGCCAGCTTTTAGGGTGACAATCTGTTTTAAATCCATCCAAATACACTGGTCAGTAGCTTGAATGGTGGATAGAGACTGGACTATGGAGGGCTTTTCAACATCTGGCAGCTGCTGTATTATTACCAGTAGATCACTGAGTGTCTAGTGCTTATATTCTTCCCAGTATTGGATACCTGAGCTTGGCTGTCTCTTCTCATGGTATACGCTTTCAACTTTGGGTATCATAGGAGTAGTAAATTGTGGAGCTAATGGCCTTACTGGGGTGTCTATGGGGACAACTAGGGGTTCCCTCAGGTCTGGTGGACTACCCTATAGGTAGGTCTCAAAGAGCTCCAGAGAGTCAAAAATCAACTCTAGGTAGAAAAATAAAAGCTTTTTCTTACCCACTGCAGCTGAGTAACCATCTGAGCTCCGAGCCAACCCTTCTAGGTCCGGATGGACTGGATTCGTCTGATCCCGGGCACGGCACCAAATTGATATAGATCCAAATATTGATCTTTGTTATATTCAGAGGAAGCCATATTATTATTACAAGTGCATTTGGAGCAGCGTGAATTAGACACCAGACACCTGTTGGTAGTCAAAATAAGCCTTTGTCGTTTAGTAAGTAAGTGCTTACGTGCAAATACTCATTGGACAGTAGTAGGAAGGAAGTGAAAGGGTGAAAGGAGTACAGATAAGACATAGGGATGAACGTCATGTACATATAACAAATAAGTTCAGAGAAAGAGAAATAACAGAATGATTTGAGAAGAGACAGCTCAGGTGGGGGCTATCTGCTCACAGAACTAGATACTTATGGTCTTAAGTGTTGGTTGTGGTGTGCCGGAAGCGACAATGCAGTAGTCCTGTAATAAAGAAGTGTGCCATACAGGGCCAGATTAAGAGCCCAGTGGGCCTGCTGCTGACAATTATGATGTGCCTACTTACAAAATCTTATCGACCAAAAACACTAAAATAGTCCTACCTCCCAAGCGTCATGTATCTGATGGAGATGGTGCTGGAGGGAAACTCATAGGATGCAGCTATGAGAAAACACATACCCTATGCTAATCTCTCACTTTAATCTTTCAAGTGAATCAATACCCCCTAACAACAGTGTCCATTGAAGCACAAAGTCTTTGGACGGGGTAAAAGGGTGTGCCACTGATGCGAATCACGTGACTAGAAATGCTGAAAGGCGCGAACATACCCAAAAAGGGGACATGTCTGTGTCCCCGTGTCTCCAAGTCCCTTAGTGTCTGTGCCCCCATGTCTCCCAGTGTCCCATTTCACTAGGACACTAGGGGACATTGGTACACTGGGAGACATGGGGACACTGAGATACTTTGGAACACATGTCTCACAGTTTTCCCTATTGTCTCAGTGTCCCCAGGTCTCCAAGTGCCCCCTAGTGTCTCAGTGTCACCAAGTGTCTCCAAGTCTCTCACTGTCCCCATCTCTCACAGTTTCCCCTAGTGTCTGTATCCCTAGGTCTCCCAGTGCCTGCTAGTGTCTCAGTGTTCGCAAGTGTCCCTATGTCTCCCAGTATTCCCTAGTGTCTTAGTGCCCCCTGGTGCCTCAGTGTCACCATGTTTCACAGTGACCCCTAGTATTTCAGTGTCCCCCAGTGTTCCCTAGTGTCTGTGTCCCCATGTCTACCCCATCCTTTTCCCCCATCCCTCACTTACCTGAGCTGTTGAGCTGCTGTTTGGACTCTCTGGGCAGAGCTGCTCCTCCATGGATCAGTGAATAGAAAGAGGCAGGGAGGGAGATGCTGTAACTTCATATCCCTGCCTCTCCTTACATACAGTGCCACCTACTGGCCAGTGCCAGTATTGCATATAATCTCAGTTTATACTGAGACTGACATTTGTATTGCCGGTATTACTGCAATAACAGCACTGGCAAGGCAGCCTCAAATATCTGATAAATACATCTGATAAATGCCTGGCAACCCTAAGAAATACCTGGCAACCCTAAAAGTAGTGTGTCAATGGGCCTATTCCATGGGCTTGGGGCTGGGGCTGGAGCTGGAGCTCCATCAACCCCTATGTTAATCCGGTCCTGACACTAGGACCTTTCAGGGTCTGCCTTCAGTGGACTGGCTTTAAGATAGTCAGGCAGCCTAATGTGTATTCACACTGAATAAGGCCAAAAGGTGGAAATCAAGGAATATCCTAAATATACACAAGACCCCAGCAAATATTTACTGATCTTGCAGCTTTAAAGTCAAATATATAGAAGCTCATAAAAGAGATAAAAGAGAAAACCAAAATCAAAAAATAGTAAATTTATTGAACACAACATAAAAGCTACATTCAAAAATATCTGCACAGATCAATATGGTATGTTTAAAAATGCTTATGCCCACTCTGGGGCCAGAGTCCCTTGTAACCCCTTAGTAACCAGGCCATTTTTCAATTTTATTACCGTTAAGGACCGGGGCTCTTTTTACATTTCTGCAGTGGTTGTGTTTAGATGTAATTTGCCTCTTACACATTTACTGTACCCATACATATTATATACCATTTTTCTCGCTATTAAATGGTCATTCTAAAGATACCATTATTTTCATCATATCCTATAATTTACTAAAAAAAAAAAAAGTAAAATATGATGAAAAGTGGAAAAAAACACAGCTGGCCATCATGCACCCATGTCCCAGTTGGAACATTTCTGAAGCCGGCCAATGTAATTCACCCCCGTCAAACCATATGTTTTTGAAAAGTAGACACCCTAGGGCAGTGGTAGGCAACCTTTTCGCAGCACTGTGCCGATATAGGATTGTGATGTCCCGTAGCATGCCGGTCCTATTTTTTTAAATTGAGGTGTGTATGCTGCCGTATTCTGCTTGTGTTATTTTTACTGTAATTGCTTTGTATCGTTGTATTTTTGTGTATATGAGCTATTATATTGTATATGTTCATTACTAGTTTGTGGTATTGTGTATGATACATATGAATGTGGGCGGTGTACGAGGGCTGTTTGTGGAATTGTGTGAGGATGGATATTTCACGTTGTGTGTTTGGTAGTGTGTGTATGTGAGGGGCTGTTTGTGGTATTGCATGTGAGAGGCATACATAAATGTATATGCATGTATGTGGATTGTCAGCGGTGTTGAGTTTGTGTGGATTGTGTGTATGTTTGTGTGTGGGCTGTTCGTATTATTTGTATGAGGGGAGGGTTATTCTGCAGATCTGTGTATATCTAGAACCTCCTCTATGTGCTGCAATGCATAAATTGAGGGTTGTCCTTCACCACCTCTTCGTATTAGCAGATATCTGAAGTTTTACTGGGACTCCTGATAGGCATAGGTTTTGGCTCTAGCAGCCTTGAGTGCCGTACAAAGAAATCTTGAGTGCCG
The DNA here is from genome assembly GCA_933207985.1 of Pelobates cultripes. Lineage (NCBI taxonomy): Eukaryota > Metazoa > Chordata > Amphibia > Anura > Pelobatidae > Pelobates > Pelobates cultripes. The sequence goes on along the minus strand of OW240921.1, from coordinate 22,603,142 downwards.
TGCAGGGCACTAGTGCCGTAGATTGCCTACCCCTGCCCTAGGGCATTTCACATGGTGGCATTTCAACACGTTACATGCACTAATTCTACCACCAGTCAAACGTTTGGGTAGTAATTTTTTTTGTGGTGTTATTTTTCACTCACACATTCTACTTTGGGCATAGAGTATCAGTTCCTGTTAGGTGTTACTGCCAAAGGACGCCCCAATATGTGCTCGGCAACATCTCCCAAGTACAGTAATACCACCCATGCATAGGTGTGTCAGGTTCTCTGGGGGGTGCAAAGCAAAATCTCTGATATGCGTTTTTCAAATTTTACATATCTTGTTTGCCTATCTTCCTTTTGGGGGCCTTATCAGATATCCCAATGTATTTTCTTGCCATGAGCGTGCATATATTTGAAAAGTTGACACCCCACAGTTTTGTATATGGAGTGTTTTGATTCCTTAGATGTTATCGTTTTAGTAAAAAAGAATTCAAGAAAGTGTGTGGTGGTAACTGTTCAATCTTCATTTTTACACACATTGCTTTTTGACTGTGATTTAGGAGAGCCGGTTGTTGGTTATTGCAAGAAAACACCCCAGGTTGTTTTCTGCAAGGCCTCTTTAGGACACCCATGCCCCCCATGCATAGGGTAAATGTAACAAAACCAAATATTAAAAAAAAGACACCAAAAAAAACTGAACCGCAAATGTTAAAAAATAAATTAAAAATGGACCAGCGTGTGGTATCGTTTTAAGCAGTCTCCAATGCAGAGTCCAGGCTGTCCAGGACAATCAGGATAGTGATATACACTATCTTTTCTCTGCCTCCTCTTAGAACAGACCCTGCATCTTTTTTGGGGATTCTGCTTTGCCGCAGTAGGGGGAATTTTAAAAATAAAATGTATAGCCCCAACTCTGCTCTCTCCCATCACCGCCCGGGGAGCAGGTGCATCACGGTACAAAATCCCCAAAATGATCTGGAGCTGAAACTGTGAAAATCTCAGTTCCGTCCCGGGGTTTGCTTTTTTGATCAACAAAAAAGCATTAG
>OW240921.1:22578107-22602012 GCA_933207985.1 Pelobates cultripes | reverse complement strand
AGGAACATTGTATTCAACGTACCAACTTAATCTAAATGAAAATGCTATGATACCAGGAGGCCCCTTGGTGCTCTCTTTCCTTTAAGGGGTTAAATGGTTTAACCCCAAAGACTTCCTCCAGCTTCAGATCTCTAGGTTACTCAGTGGTATTCGGCTTTTGAAATGGAGTGTCAGGAAGTACAGACTGACGTCAGGCATGGGTGCCACTGATTGGCTAGATTCAGCTGATGCTCTAAGCCAAAAACTAGTTCTCGGTTCAAAAAAAAGTTTTACTTTATGAATGGGGAGCTACTGATTGGCTTAGAGTGCCAGCTGACCGCTCTAGGCAATCAGCGACACCCACACCCAACGGCACTCCATGCTTCCTGACACTCAGTAACTAAAAGACGCATTAACACTGAAATGTTTATCACCTGGGGAGATGAAAAGGTCCAAAGTTTCCCTGCCAGGCCCAGGTTCCTAAGCCTTATTATGTGGTGTCCATAATAAAGTGGAGGGATCACTTCACTTGTCCTTCTTGCTCCAATTTCCTTTTCTTCTTCATTTGACACAGTCTTCTTATTCTTCTGACACTGTCTTCTCTCCTCCTTGGCTTCTTATGCTCCTTTCTCTTTTTGATCCCTTTCTGCTTGTTCTCCTACTTTACCTTTGTGCTCCTTGCTGCCCCTTCCTGCTCCTTTCTGTTCCTTCCTTCTCCTTTCTGCTCCTTCTCCCACGTTACCTTTGAGCTCCTTCTGATTCTTTCTGCTCTTTTACCTTCCTTCTTCTTCTGTCCCTTTCTGCTCCTTGCAGATGCTTCCTGCTCCTTGCAGACCCCATTCTGTTCCTTGCTGCCCTTTCTGCCTCTTCATCTACTTTACCTTTGTGCTCCTTCTTATTCTTTCTGCTCCTTCTGTCCCTTCCTGTCTCTTCCTTCTCCTTGCAGACCCTTCTGGCTCCTTGCTGCCTCTTCCTGCTCTTTTCTGCCATTTCCTGCTCATTTCTATTCCTTTCTGCTCCTTCTCCTACTTTACCTCTGTGCTCCTTCTGATTTGTTCTGCTCCTTTACCTTTGTACTCCTTCTGTCCCTTCCTGCCCCTTACTTCTGTTTGCAGACCCTTCCTGCTCCTTGCGGTCCCTTCCTGCTCCTTGCAGACCCTTTCTGCTGCTTCTCCTACTTAGCCTTCTGCTCCTTCTTGTCAGGGTGGCGGTCCGGTGCCCGGGACCCAGACACTGTCCTGGTGGCGGTGCGAGGACCGGGACCCAGTATGCCTGATGTTCAGAGTAGGAGTCACAGTGTGGAGGTGGATTAGCAGGATCAGGTGCAGGGCAACCAAACGCCCTCTGGTGTTGAGCACCAGCGTTTGTGCGGCCACATACCAGAACCCTGATGCAGCTACAGCGGATCCCAGGAACTTTGAAGCTTGAAAGTAAGCAGACCTCCCATGAGCTGAATAGGGAGGCTCTGCAGCAAGAATGTATCCAGTACAGAAACAAGGCAAGACTAGAACAGGCACCAAACATGAAAACAAGACAGAACTAGTAGAACCCAGAACCAGAGAAGGATAGGAAGCTAAACCCAGAACATTAGAAAAAGAAAAATAGTAACGAGAGATCCTCACGTATCAAGACGAGAGGAATCCTCCCACTAACGCTACCCCTAAATAGATAAATAAATATACAGGCTAGTGTAACTAGAATAGACTTAAATAGGATATAGCACATATGAATTTAACATCCCAAAGAAAAAGAAAACAATAGAATTATACATTGGATAGTACCAGCAATCATTCACTATTGAATCAGTCAGTGAGAGCTTGGAAACAAAGTTACCACACTTGTAGCAAATATAATAGTTATTGGTGGAAACAATGTATCATATTGCACTCACAAGATAAATGATTACAAAAAAATGTGAATGATTAACAAGAAACCCCCCAAGTGGAGTCCACAGCAAGACAAAGAAGGGGCACCTCCACTGTAAATACCATCAATCTATATATAGGTGCCACAACTATTGAAAAAGACCGGCCGATCAGTATAGTATCTGGGCACGGCACTAAGAGTAAAACAAAACCTAAATACTAATAAACGTGATGCTAAAAAGTGAGTATAATAACATCAAGAAAGCCCAATGCGCGTTTCGGCAGACAAACTGCCTTTCTCAAGGGCATGGAATGCGACAAAAAATCCCCAGCTCACATTCACCTGTTATAAGGGTCATCTCTCCTCCTCCTACTAAATCATGAGGCATGGTTATGGGCAGTCCACCAATGAGAAATGTCTATCGCTCTCCCATTCAAATTGGGAGTGCTATGGTAGCCGCAAGGGTCCAGACCACAAAGTCCGCGCATGCGCGAGGACTTAGAAAAAGTATACATGCCGGCGGTGCAGGATGGGGAAAGTGTGTTGCGCTAGTCTGAGGCAGAATAAAGCTGCATACTCAGAGTATAAGCGCTGGAACCATCCGTTACTACAAGTACAACTAAATGTATAAAGTATTATACTTATTCAAAACCGACAATATATATACAGGCTCTCTCCAATTGCTCATTTCAGTCTGAACTACCAGAACATAAGTAAAATAAAAAAGAATTTATTTAGAACCCCATTAGTTCAACTCCATGAAGTGAGCATAGAGTAGCAAAAACCTAAACCGAGTGTAAAGTCCACTTAAACAAGGGAAATCAAGACTTGGCATACTAAATACAAGCCACAAGTGGGCAGTAATCTACTCAAATTTTAATCACGATTTAATATGCCTAGTAACGTAAATTATAAAGAACCAAATAACAGGCGGTCCCTAATCATTGCCAGTAGAGGAGGGGATGAAGAACAGGGAGGTAGGGGACAAAAACTCAAATAGTCAAACCAAAAACAAAAAATCTTTTAATTCAATCAAATAAAATAAGCCAAAACAATATATACAAGCGGTACAAAAAATATTGTTATAATAGTTATGGATGGCAGGTAAAATAAATAAATACTATATATGATCAAAAGAAGAAGGGATCCAGTACCATCTATTATCAATAATTAAATGAACGGTGCAAATGAAAAGCCTTCGTTCAAACCTAGAGGTTGGAGTGTCTTCAATTCATATATCCACCTAGACTCCCTCTGTCTCAAAATCTTATCAAAGTCTCCACGTCTTGGGTTTCTCTTAACTAGTTCTAGTCCACAGAATCGAAGATTATTTGAATCAACATGATGGTATTCTTTCAAATGTCTAGAGATAGGTGTCTCGAGGCAATTCCTGGGGGACCTTACGTGCTCCCTAATTCTATCCCTAAAAGCTCTAAAAGTTTTACCAACGTATTTTTGTCCACATGAACATGTCAACAAATAGACAAGGCCTTTTGTATTACAGTTAAAGAAACTCTTAATCTTAAAGGTACCTTGTCCTGTGGTATCACTCACTATCTTAGAGCTTTTAGAGATGTACTTACACGCTACGCACCTACCACACCCATATGTACCACAAGGAGGAGTACCCAACCAAGTGGGACGTACATGTGATTTCGTAGTAAAGTGGCTTGGTACCAACATATCTTGAAAATTACGTCCACGTCTGGCTGTGATATTAACTCGTGGACCTAAAACACCCTTAAGATGTACATCATTTAAAAGGATAGGCCAAAATCTATCGAGGGACTTCCGTACTTCTGCCCAACCTGCGTCAAATGTCGCAATCATTCGGATGGTTCCTATCTCCCCACTCTCTTTCTTTGCTGGATGCTCACATAATAGTTCCTGCCTTTTGATTTGAAGTGTTCTTTTATACGCTTTCTTAAGACAACGGTTAGGATAACCTTTCTCTTTAAAATCTTCAAAGTCGCTACAATTCCTCCGGAGGCGAAGGTATTGACCAACCAGAAAACCCTCCTTAAGGGGTCGTGGATGGTAACTCCTCCAATGCAGGAGGGAATTGGTAGCTGTTTGTTTCCTAAATAAGGTGGATTGAAATGTGCCATCGTCTTTGATGGTAATCGTTACATCTAAAAAATTGATGGAACGTCCTCCAAATTCTGATGTAAAGCGGAGGTTTTCATAATTTTGATTAAGTAATGTCACCAAATTGGAAAAATCCTGAGGAGTACCTTGCCACACAATTAAGATATCATCAATGTAATGACCCCACCACAAAATCATTGGTAGGTAATCTGCCAGAATATCCAAAGTACAAATATGGTGTTCCCACCAACCCAGGTGAAGGTTTGCATATGAGGGGGCACAAGGTGTCCCCATAGCGGTACCCCTCACCTGGTGGTACACTTTACCATTGAACAAAAAATAATTGTGCGACAAAATGAACATAAGAAGGTGTAAAACGAAATTTGTATGTGAGTCATCCCTGCAACTTCTTTGGTCAAGAAAGAATTCCACATGTTTTATTCCCTTATCATGAGGGATGGAGGATTATAGTGATTCTACATCTAAACTGCATAGTTGAACAGTGGGAGGAAATTTAAGACTCGATAGTCGCCTAAGAGCTTGCTTCGTGTCCCTAATATAGGAGGGTAGCGTTTCCACAAAAGGCCTCAATACTTTATCTATATACAAACTGCCATTTTGTGTCAAGTTATTAACGCCTGAGACAATTGGGCGTCCCGGAGGTTCCTCCAGGTTCTTGTGAACCTTAGGCAGGCAGTAGAAGGTTGCTATCTTAGGGTGACGGTTAAGAATAAATTCATACTCGTCACCCGACAGCAACCCTTCATTGAGGCCCTCGTCCAAGATCTCCTTATATTTACACAGAAATTCATTTGTGGGATCACGTTTAAGCACTCTGTATGTCTCAGTATCCCTTAACACACGTTCTGCTGATTTTGCCAGCACAGTATATAGACCAGAGTTCCTGAGCACGTTCCTAAAGGGCTGTTTGTTATCTATATGGTCTGTGGATTAGTGTGTCACTTTAAGTACTGATATCAATATGTAGCTGCCAGTGCTTTATCAGAGATCTATATGTTTCCATTCCTCACTGCAGCAGTGGATATGCTAACTCAAATGTTAGTAGCTTGCAAATGTTACATTGGGATTAAGGGCAATGGTAGGCTACATTCAGCACTCCAGATATTGTGGACTATATCTCCTATAATCAGGGCCGTTCCTAGGGTCACTGACGCCTAGGTGCAATATTATTTTTGGCGTCCCCATGTGGGCGTGGTTATATTGCTAACTCCTCCCCTTCAAACATAACCCTTTTTTCCACTTCCATTTCCTATGGTAATTACTCAAACTCTTTGGGCCCTCCAATTTTACCAGGTAGAATGCCACCTACTTCCTGCAGTGCCAGTTTTGCCCCCAGAAAGCTTATCAGTGCCATCTTTGTGCCCAGCTTCCTAGTGGCATCTGTCCCCAAACAGCTACCCAGAACTATTTGTGTACCAAAATAGCTAATCAGATCCATCTTTGTCTAGGCATAACTAAACAGTGTCACCTTTGTGCCCAAATAGCTTATCAGTGGCAAGGCCAGATCCAGAACCTAATCTCAGGAGGGGCACTGGTAGTGGGGTGATAGGGGCTTTAATTGAGGTGTTAGGGGTTGTAGTATGTGACATGAGGTTCTAGTGGGGGAAGAAGTGGGGCTTAGGGGCTGTAATTAGGGGCTGCAATTGCAGGTAAGGGGTTATAGTAGGGTATATGGGCAGCAATTGGCAGGTAGGGTAGGGTATAGCGCAAGCAATTGGGAAGTTAGGAGCTGTAGAAAGGTACAAGAGCAGCAATTGGGGGTTAGAGGCTGTAGTTGGGGGTTGAGGGCTGTAGTTGGGGTTAAGGTGCTATAGTGGTAAGGGTTTGTAGTGGAGCTGATGGAAAAAAAAACCCTAGTTTAGCTCCCTATCCCTGAGGCTTACCTGGTAATACCCCGGCAACCCGCCTTCCAATTCCCCGTGCCTCACCACTACGACCCCCAATTTCATCACGAAGCTTGCCATCAAGCTGTTAACCTTCTTCCAGCCACTGGGTTCCGTGCATGCCGCCACCGTTGCCTAGGGACAATTTCTGACCAGACCAGCATCACTCCAGGGAGCATTTCCCTCAACTTGTTGAGGTCCTGCTTCATCCATTTGACTAACCGCCGCTGCGGTGAGAGACCTAAGTCGTTATCCCCCGCATGGATGACCAGCAGCCTCCCCTGTATCCAAACCATCGCACTTCCAACTGGTCCCTCGGAAAGCCCAGCTGCTGGCCCTGTGCTCGAGCTGCAGCCCTCCTTTCGGCCCAGAAAACAAAGGAATGGCCCACGATCCATGCGACTCAGCCTGGGGAGAAACAAAACAAGACGTAAATACCAACTCCCCCCACCGGAATTCCCACGGCCCGCCGTGTTAATCCAATAGGCCCAATTGCACGTATGAGCAGAACCGAACTGACTCCCATCTCCCAATCCGCTTTCCCAGCTCATCCCCCAGACCCAGACGTGTGGCCTCCGTGGCTGTCCCAATGCGGAAGAAATGTGTCTCGAATCTATGCGCGTGTAGCCCCAACTTCCCCAGGCCCGACCTAAAAACCTTGGTGAATTGAAACCGAGAGAGGAAAGAGCCGTCTGCATGTACCAAAAAAGACCCCCCAATTGCCAGTCTCCTAGCCAAGTACTGCATTACCGCGGGCACTGGGCACAAAGCCGAGCCTGGCAGGTCACCCAGAGTCACGTCCCAGCCCACACACTTGACATCCATCTTGGACCTGGCCAGGTGCACCACCAGTACTCAAACCCCCGATACCTGAAGACACCCCTGAGCCACTCGCGTGGCACTCACCAATTCTCCAATCCTGAATGCCTCGAACAAGGCCAAAAGAAACGCCACCTGGAACAGGGACTCCTCAAACCCGTTGAAACAGATTTCCAGCAACACTCGGATGAGATCCCCCAAAACCCGCACAGACACCGGGCGCCTGGCATCAGGAATTTTAGGACCCCTCCCTTTGAGCGCTTGCCTAGTGATGAAAGCCTTGGTAAGATCCTCCCTCCCGTGTAGCTTGAACCAAAAGGCCATTGCCGCCATGGTCCTGTCAACCACCACCGGGGACACACCCCCCACCAGTAATCGAAAGGTGAACCACAGGAAAGCGTCTAGAAGCGATTCCCCCACCATCCCTTGGTTTAGCCCCACCCATGAATGTTCCCATGAACTCCAGACCTTACTGTAATCGTTCCAAGTGGCCGGTGCAAGTGAAACCTTCACAAGTCTCCCAAGCAGGACGCTCCTAGTTGCCACATCTCGTCCGGGCACATCTGGCCCACGTCCTGCGCCTCTGGAGCCATCGTCCGAAATCGGGACCACTGAAAACGAGACAGAGCTTCAGCCACTTCGTTCAAGTACCCCGACACATGACTCACGCGAAAGACTATATTAAGGGACATGCACAGTAAGACAAAGAGCCGCAGTAGCCTCACCACCGGTTTCGATGCCGCCGACTGGTTATTGACAGCATGCACCATGGACATGTTGTCCGAGAAAAAGACCACCTTCCGGTCCCGCAGCGCCTTTACCCCACAGCGCCAACACCACCACCAACGGGAACAATTCTAGGAAGGCCAGGTTACGAAGGAGGGGGCTCCGCCCCCATGCCTCCGGCCACTTTCCTATGCACCACCTCCCGCCGAAGCAGGCCCTGAAACCCACGCTACCCGACGCATCGGTGAATAGCTCCAATTCAGTTGCCGACACGCCCTCCCTCCGGAAGAACACCGTCCCGTTGAAGTCCTGTAGGAAGGCATCCCACACTCCCAAGTCGGCCCTCATGGCCGACGACACCTGTATAAAATGGTGCGGGGCTCGCACCCCCACGGTAGCTGCCGACAGGCTGCGGCTGAACACCCTACCCATTGGTATCACCCTGCAGGCGACATTAAGCATGCCAATCAACAATTGCAACTGCCGGAGGGTCACCTTGCATGCCCGTGCCACCGCAGCCACTGTGCACCGCAACCCCTCCAAATTAGCCAGCGGCAGCCGACACTCCCCGAGCACCGAATCTATCTCTAGACCCAGAAAGCTGAGCCATTCTGTCGGGCCCTCAGTCTCATCTGCCGCCAGCGGTACCCCGAATTGGCCCGCCACCCATTCCATGGTCCTTAACAGGTGAAAGCAGTCGGGGGAGTCAGCCGGCCCTACACAGAGGAAGTCATCCAGGTGAACCGGAAGCAGCCGCAATGCGGCTTCTATGTCGACCTTGGCCATCAGAGCCCCGCGCCTGGCCCCCTTTACCAGCTGGACCGCCTGGTCGAATGATACATAAGAGACTGAGCACAGGTCTTTGTCGATATCATCATTCACCGATGCTCCTTTGGAGTAGAAGAGGTGGTGAATAAGCCTAAACCTCCCCGGCTCCTTCTTCGGTACCACCCCGAGAGGGGAAACCCGGAGGCCCTCAAGAGGGGGTGCCCGGAACGGCCCTGCTATCTTGCCCAGCAGCACTTCCTTACTAAGTTTGTCCCGAAACTGCCTAGACCCCTTCACTAGACCCCTCGACTGCCACCCCATGCGCCCACACCTGTCCCATGCTATTGCCCGTACCACCCCCCGCCCCCAGCGAGTGGAGTAGTGATTGCAGTGTGTGTACTAATGTGCTGGAATGGAGAGATTCCCTGGACTCACCAGCCAAGCCCCTCGAACCAGAGATATCCAAGGCTGCACCACCAACTGCTGCTTGTCCAGTATGCGCGACATCCTCCGAATTCCCGCAAACCGCGGAGCCAGCCCGGTGTCTCGAGAACACTGATGAGGAGCGGCTCCGGGACCTGAAATGAGGAGAAGTTGTCCTGGGCAGGGTGTACTGTTCTCGTGCTGCCGCCCGCCCTGCCCCAGGGAGCGCCTGCCAGCCATCAAAGCCTTCCATTGCGCCCTGCCATGCCACTGCGCACCTAAGGCCTGGACAGTCCCACCCCAGGGGCTATGACTCCTACTATCCCCCCCTCCAACCACACCTCTGACTATGCCTGGGGCTCCCCTACCCTGCAGGTGCTGATGCCCCCCCCCCCCGGCGCCCCCTCATCCCCCCCTGAGCTCCCAACTTCGCAGCAGCAACAACTTGCCCCCCTCTGGCCCCCCTGGAACCCTTGGAGCTACCCGGAGCCTCTCCAGCCACCCCGCCCCTTTCTACCCGCAGCCCAGGTGAAACTCTCCTGCTCCCAACCCTATCCGCCTGCTTGTTTGGCCCTGACTGCGCTTCCCCCTTCTGTCTCCCACCAAGGGGGCCCTGGGAAGGACCCCCTGCACTTGCCAGCCGCGCCTGGGGCCTGCTCCTCGTCAACCTGGCACTAGCCCCGCCGACCACGATCTCCGATGGAGGAGGCGCCCTCCCGGGCCGCGACCCCTTCCCGCCAGGCATCCCAAGGGGTCATCTCACCTCCACCGCAGACTCCGATCCAGGTGCCGCCCCATCCAATCCGGAGGCCGCGCCGCTGCTATCCCAGGCAACCGCCTGCCGAGCTGCACTGCGCCGAGGCCCCGGCTGCGCGCTGGGAAGCGGAGACTCGACCACGCGGCCTCCGGGCCTGCCACGGCCTCCATCAGCCAGCACGTGTCCGCCGGCGGTGCCGTCCCCAGGTCCTGCGCCCGGACTCAAGTGCCTCAGCTGCCTCCTGGCCCGCACAGGGCGTCCTTTGCTGCCGCCAGGACTGGTCCCAGCTGGGCCCGCACCCAGTCCATTCCTTGCTGCCGCGCCGCCGACCGGATCCCCTCTAGAAGTCTCTCCACAAAAATGAGTGTAAAATGTATTATACTGATATCATTGTGAAATTGCAGTTTGTGTGAAAGATTCAAAAAATTTATATAAATGCTAATTTTGGTCAGGGTTTGTGACTAAGTGGCTACTACAAAAGACTGGAAATATCCCATTTTGAATACCCTGGGTTGTCTACATTTGCAAATGGTATGCCATGATGGAGTTAATTTTATTCCTGGGCTGCCATCCAGTCTCAAAGGCAACATAGGTGCAGCAAACCAGCCTGGCAAATTTCAATGTGCAAACATGGAAAAGGGAAAATACCTACATGTGTTCCCTGTAAGATTGCAAAAAAACCATAAAACCTGTACATTGGGGGTACTGTTGTACTCGGGAGATGTTGCTGGACACACATTGGGGTGTTCTCTGTCAGTAACACACAACAGGAACTAGGAATCCATGCCTAAAGTAGAATGTGAGAGAAAAATAACACAAAAAAATGACTACCCAAAAGTGTGACAAAGACTGGTGGTAGAATTAGTGCATGGAATGTGTTAAAATACCACCGTTTGAAATATTCTGGAGTGTCTACATTTAAAAAATATATGGTTTGATGGGGGTAAATTACATTGGCAGGCTTCAAAAATGTCCCAAATAAGACCTGGGTGCATGATGACCAGCTGTGAAAAGTCCAAGTTGGAAAACTGGAATGCGCACCCTCCAAATAAGGTCTTTTAGCCCCCAGAAAACCAGACACGCCTATACATGGGTGGTATTACTGTACTCAGGAGATGTTGCTGAACACATATTGGGGTGTTTTTGGCAGTAACCCTTAAAGTTTTCAGTACATGTATTCTTAAATTGCTATGTGTGTCAAAAAAATTCACCAATTGTTTTTTGTTTTTTTGGCATAGATTGGTGGTAAAATGATTGCACGAAAAGAGTCAAAATACCCCAAGTTTAATACCTTAGGTTGTCTTCTTTTAAAAAATATATACCGTATTTTTCGCTCCATAAGACGCACCTCACCATAAGACGCACCTAGTTTTTAGAGGAGGAAACCCAGAAAAAAAAATATTCTGAACAAACTGTTCCATAGTGTTTCTTACCATGGACAGTTTGTTCAGAATATTTTTTTTTCTCCCCTGTCCCATAATGATCTTTAACCCCCCTTTCCTCTGTCCCATAGTGATTGTTAACCCCTCCTACCCTGTCCCATAGTGATTGTTAACCCCTCCTCCCCTTGTCCATTAGTGTTCTGATCCCATAGTGTCCCCCCCTCCCATTGTCCCATAGTGCACTTTCCCTCCCATAGTGTCCCCCCCTGCCCTTGTCCCATAGTGTCTCCCCTCCCCTTGTCCCATAGTGTCCCCCCTCCCCTTGTCCCATAGTGTCTCCCCTCCCTTTCTCCCATAGTGTCCCCCTCCCCTTGTCCCATAGTGTCTCCTCCCCTCCCCTTGTCCCATAGTGTCTCCTCCCCTCCCCTTGTCCCATAGTGTCCCCCCTCCCCTTGCCATAGTGTCTCTCCCTCCCTTTCCCCATAGTGTCCCCCTCCCTTGTCCCATACGTCCCCCCTCCCCTTGTCCCATAGTGTCCTCCCTTGTCCCATAGTGTCCTCCCCTCCCTTTCTCCCCATAGTGTCTCCTCCCTCCCTTGTCCCATAGTGTCTCCCCCTCCCCTTGTCCCATAATTACTTACCTGTCTTGGAGCGTGGGCCGGCTTCCACAGCGCGCTCCGCGGTCCAGGAACTAATATTTCAGGTTCCGGTTTCCGGCGGGACTGAAAGGAAGTGTGCACACTCAGTGTGCACACTTCCTTTCAGTCCCGCCGGAAACCGGAACCTGAAATAGAAGTTCCTGGACCGCGGAGCGCGCTTCGAAGCCGGCCCACGCTCCAAGACAGGTAAGTAATTCTTCACATTCGCTCCATAAGACGCACAGACATTTCCCCTCACTTTTGAGGGGAAAAAAAGTGCGTCTTATGGAGCGAAAAATACGGTACATGTGAAGGGTTATTAAGGGCTTCCTGACAGATATCAGTGTTACAATGTAACTTTAGTTAATTTTGAAAAGAAAAAATTGTTTGGAAATAGCAAAATGCTACTTGAACTTATTGCCCTATAACTTTGCAAAAATAAAAGCTAAGAACATGTTCAAGGGCCACTATAGTCACCAGAACAACTACAGCTTATTGAATTTGTTCTGGTGAGTAGAATGATTACTTTCAGGCTTTTTGCTGTAAACACTGTCTTCTCAGAGAAAATGCAGTGTTTACATTACAGCCTAGTGATTACTTCACTGGCCACTCCTCAGATGGCTGTTAGAGATCCTTCCTCGGTCATGGCTGCCTAAAATGCATCCACACATTCAGTATATCCTCCCTCTACATACACTGAACTTTCCTCATAGGGATTCATTGATTCAATTCATCTCTATGAGGAGATGCTGATTGGCCAGGGCTGTGTTTGAATTGTGCTGGCTCTGTCCCTGATCTGCCTCCTTGTCAGTCTCAGCCAATCCTATGGGAAAGCACTGTGATTGGATCAGGTTACCACCTCTGATGATGTCAGCAGACTGCTTGTTTTTTAGGCAAACAGCATGCAGATCTACAGCTTCAGGCTTGAATACAGTAAGATTTTGCTATATTTATGGAGGCATGAGAGGCCCAGGGGGGCTAGATGATGGTTTTAACACTATTGGGTCAAGAATACATGTTTGTGTTCCTGACCCTATAGTGATCCTTTAACATTGGGTAATTCTAAACTCAGGACAAAATTTAGAAACTATTTAGGACAGGTGTTTTTCAGCAGTTGTAGATGCGCAACAGATTTTGGGGTTCAGAGTTATAAAAAGTGTGTTTTTTTACATTTTTTTCATATTTTATACATTTTCTGTAGTAAATTATATGATATGATGAAAATAATAGTATCTTTAGAAAGACCATTTTACCCCTTAAGGACACAACTTCTGGAATAAAAGGGAATCATGACGGAATATTTCCGCCGTGTGTCCTTAAGGGGTTAATGGTGAGAAAAACAGTATATAATATGTGTGGGTACAGTAAATGAGTAAGAGAATATTACAGCTAAACACAAACACCGCAAAAATGTAAAAACAGTCCTGGAAATTCAAAAACGGTCTGGTCACTAAGGGGTTAAAAAGGTAAATGATCTATACATTGTAATTTGGAAGTAAATGCATACAATAACAGAAAACTATGTTCTAAACATTTATGTTGTGTCTCATGTCTGTATGACATCACCTATTGCTTGATATGCAAATTACACATTTTGCATTGAAAATTAGTTACTGAGTATATCAGGCCACAAGGTGATGTTGAAAGCTTGAGGCATCACAGTCACACTCAATAAAAATATATATTTCTCATATTTTAAGCATTTTATAATTTTTAATTGTCTACATGCAAAGTGTAGGCAATTTTGTCAGACCATATCATTATACCTGATTGTTCCCTAAGATTTTTTCACAAATCCCCTAGTTCGGTGCCTTCTCTTCTACCGAACGGACTACCGAACATGTGCTCCCTGGTAGACGGTGGTTATTTTTTTTGCCCGAATGAACCTCAGCAGGGGTGAGCCATGAATGTTGTGGAACCCTATTCAGCTACTAGACCATGCAATTATTGGTCTACTGGTTACCATCTTTTATCCTACTTTCCAACCTGCCAGGAGAGCGCTATTTGGAAGGAAGGCACTAGAGACTCTTGGGAACAATCACTCCATGAGAACCAGGGGTAGCTTCCTCTTGTTTGACCACAGGATCTCCAGACGTTTGACCGGCAAAGACCACTTTTCTTCTGGAACAATTCCTTATGGATTTATGCGCTTCTCGGCCATCTTGAGTGCTTGGACAAGAGCTATCCAGGGTTGTATAACGTGTGGGGTTCCTGTGTGTTTTTCATGTATTTTGGTGTGTTTTTCTTGTATTTTATGTTAGGCTGTTTGGGAGATTATTAATTTACCGGTCTTTGACTCAATTATCTTCCAGACACAGAAACGTCTGGGTGGGATCACCATGTAAAAGTATGAAGACCCCTGCTGGGGGTCTGGGCAAAAAAGGCTGCATCCATAGGAATAAACTCAGATTACTACCAGAACTATGTCTTGTCTGGTTAATGGGGGGGAAGAGAGCTATAATCACACAAAGTTCCAGTCTGGCTGAGAGGACAATTAGCAGAGGTAACTAGTCGAATTACCTGGGATTCGCTACAGCAATCTTTTGGTTGAGCTTTGTAACGGATCGCCTGGCACCCCGACTGGGTACCTCCGTTGAAAGATGCTCCTAGCGCTTCCTCCAAGCACTGCAGCAGACACCACAACCACCGAACCGGAGAAGCATATGAATCCTCTCAAGCATTTGAATGCTGTAGACAGTTGAATAGGAACCATACGAATAGGTTTACTCTCCTAGCAGTCAAACTGGAACAGCATACAATAAATCCTTCCCCAATAATGAGACGACACTTCACTTTGAGGGTTAAAACAGGAACTCCCTGTACTGTCACATACAGTCTCTTTTATTCCCAATCCACAAACATAATACAGCCCACAGGGCGTTACAAAACAACCAATCAATCCATACAATACACCCAGACACTCCCACACAAAATCCTCCCCTCTGCAGGTGATATGATTACTGAACACAATGGATAATCTCATTATCACCGGCAGAGGAATACAGTTTTTACACAATATTTATAACTTCTAAAATATACATGTCACAAACATAAAACATACATTTTCATAATCAATCCATTCAGGGGAACAACATATTAAAAAATGGCACGAATCAGACCAGAGGTTCAAAAGTTAAGGGAAAGTCCTTTGTGACTAAATGAAGCATGGCTTTCTGGCCCAAACCAGTTTCAGAGTCTTCTATCCTGGAGAGTAATTCAATTATCTCACAGGACAGACACAAGACTCCATTAAGCACATGGTTGCAAAAAGACACAAAACACTTTAAAATACATAAAGTCATCTTTTACACATAAGACACAGACATTTCACATATCCCCAGATAGCTGGGATCTGAGCGCACAAAACTACCGAATAGCGCTCAGATCCTATTCACACAGTTCAATTGCCATGGAGCCGAAGTCTTTAACTACACGAATGGGCTCCATGGCATAGCTATCTGGGTTAACACATTCACATAAAGTCTGGTCCATAGTCCAAAGGCAAGAGGCGGGCAAGCAGCCCCCTCCAAAGACAAGTGGCGAGGCCGGTTTCGCCACATTCTTCCCTTTACCATCCAGACTAACAGGGTATCTGACCTCCTGCCGGTCAGTGCCCTGGTTAGTCCAGCAACCCACCCATGAAGCACAAACAGCAATACAGCCCACCCACAATAACTGGTTACTACACCTGGATAAAATAGCAACTTGTCCATGTCCAGGTGCCTCACCACAGCTGTGTGGGGGGCTGGTAGACTGCCTTGGTGGGTTGCTGAGTGGGCAGAGACCAGCGGTACTCTGCCCGGGTGCCAGCGCTACCACTGAAGTAGTCTGGTTGGAGCCTGGCTGTGGGAGGGGGAGACCAACTGTCTCCCCTCTGGATACACTGCTCTGTGGCTGGGGGACAGGACTGACCGTCCCTACCCCTGGTGCTGCAAGTGCAGAGACTACGGTCCCATCAGCATAGTTGTGGGGCTTCACATCCCCCCTTGGTGAGTTAGGCTGCTGCTGGGGAGAGGGGGTAACAAACTCCTCTCCCTGAATCGTAGACTGCCGCTGGGGAGAGGGGGTAACAAAATCCTCTCCCTTACACACTTCCAGCCGCTGGGGAGCAGGGCTGTCCCTCCATACTCCCTGTAGCTTGGGCGCAGAGACCACGGTCCCCTCTGCGCTGGTGAGGGGCTTACCATCCCCCCTTGGTGGGTTAGGCTGCCGCTGGAGAGAGGGTGTAACAAGCTCCTCTCTCTGAACTGTAGACTGCCGCTGGGGAGAGGGGGTATCAGGCTCCTCTCCCTGACACTCTCTCTGCTGGTGAAGAGGGGGACCAGCTGTCTCCCCTTTCATTATTTTGTCCTGTGGTTGGGGTGCGACAGACTGTCTCTGCTCCCTGCAGGACACACTGCCGCTGGGGAGGAAGGACTGCACCTTCCGTTCCCTGGGAAAAAGACTGCCGCTGGGGAGGAAGGACAGCACCTTTGGCTCCCTGGAACTCACACTGTTGCTGGGGAGGAAGGATAGCACCTTCGGCTCCCTGGAACTCACACTGCCGCTGGGGAGGAAGGACAGCACCTTCAGCTCCCTGTGATACATACTGCCGCTGGAGATCTGGGCTGACCGCCCAGCATCCCTGTAGGGCCGGTAGAGGGACCGCCGTCCCATCTCCACCTGCCATCTGTGGGTCTTCCCAGGACCAGTCTGTGAGGTCCCTCAACATTTGCGAGTAAGGACCACCTGCTTCCGCACCTGGCAGCTCCGGCTGCTGCTGGGGATCTGGGCCGGTCCCATCTCCACCTGCCTGTTGTGGTTCCTCACAGGACCAGTCTATGAGGACCCCTACTTCGGGTTCCTGCGGCCGCCTCAGGGGGAGACGGCTTGCCTCCTCGGATGCAGCCTCTCCTCGGCTGCTGTAACACTCCTTCCGCTGAGCATACTCTCTCTCTCTTTAAGCCAGCCCGGGTTCTCGAGACCCAACCAATGAACTTTCGGCCGTGACCTGGTTCCAGATCACCCGGTGATACCTCCATGGGTAAATCCCCATACTGGGCCCACTCGCTGCCCTCACCTGCAGCCATCAATCATGCGCCAGAGCCTTCCATACTTGTCTGCTCAAATTAAGCTGGATACCTCTGCTCCCAGGGGCACTGCGTGTGCTAAGCGTTGCCCTCAATTTGTAAATCCACCCGAACTGTGTCTCTGAGCTGCTTTACCTCGCACTAGGGCGCCATCCACAGCTGCCACCAATGTAGCGAGGATCGCCTGGCACCCGACTGGGTACCTCCGTTGAAGGATGCTCCTAGCGCTTCCTGAGGACTCCAAGCACTCTGGCAGACACCACAATCACCGAACCGGAGAAACAAATAAATTCTCCCAAGCATATGAATGCTGTAGACAGTTGAATAGGAACCATACGAATAGGTTTACTCTCCTAGCAGTCAAACTGGAACAGCATACAATAAATCCTTCCCCCAATAATGAGACGACACTTCACTTTGAGGGTTAAAACAGGAACTCCCTGTACTGTCACATACAGTCTCTTTTATTCCCAATACACAAACATAGTACAGCCCACAGGGCGTTACAAAACAACCAATCAATCCGTACAATACACCCAGACACTCCCACACAAAATCCTCCCCTCTGCAGGTGATATGATTACTGAACACAATGGGTAATCTCATTATCACCGGCAGAGGAATACAGTTTTTACACAATATTTATAACTTCTAAAATACATGTCACAAACATAAAACATACATTTTCATAATCAATCCATTCAGGGCAACAACATATTAAAAAATGGCACGAATCAGACCAGGGGTTCAAAAGTTAAGGGAAAGTCCTTTGTGACTAAATGAAGCATGGCTTCCCGGCCCAAACCAGTTTCAGAGTCTTCTATCCTGGAGATAATTGAGAGTAATTCAATTATCTCCCAGGACAGACACAAGACTCCATTAAGCACATGGTTGCAAAAAGACACAAAACACTTTAAAATACATAAAGGCACCTTTTACCCATAAGACACAGACATTTCACATATCCCCAGATAGCTGGGATCTGAGTGCACAAAACTACCGAATAGCGCTCAGATCCTATTCACACAGTTCAATTGCCATGGAGCCGAAGTCTTTAACTACACGAATGGGCTCCATGGCATAGCTATCTGGGTTAACACATTCACATAAAGTCTGGTCCATAGTCCAAAGGCAAGAGGCGGGCAAGCAGCCCCCTCCAAGGACTCGTGGCGAGGCCGGTTTCGCCACATTTCTCCCCTTTACCATCCAGACTAACAGGGTATCTGACCTCCTGCCGGTCAGTGCCCTGGTTAGTCCAGCAACCCACCCATGAAGCACAAACCGCAATACAGCCCACCCACAATAACTGGTTACTACACCTGGATAAAATAGCAACTTGTCCATGTCCAGGTGCCTCACCACGGTTGTGCGGGGGGCTGGTAGACTGCCTTGGTGGGTTGCTGAGTGGGCAGAGACCAGCGGTACTCTGCCCGGGTGCCAGCGCTACCACTGAAGTAGCCTGGTTGGAGCCTGGTTGTGGGAGGGGGAGACCAACTGTCTCCCCTCTGGATACACTGCTCTGTGGCTGGGGGACAGGACTGACCGTCCCTACCCCTGGTGCTGCAAGTGCAGAGACTACGGTCCCATCAGCATAGTTGTGGGGCTTCACATCCCCCCTTGGTGAGTTAGGCTGCTGCTGGGGAGAGGGGGTAACAAACTCCTCTCCCTGAATCGTAGACTGCCGCTGGGGAGAGGGGGTAACAAAATCCTCTCCCTTACACACTTCCAGCCGCTGGGGAGCAGGGCTGTCCCTCCATACTCCCTGTAGCTTGGGCGCAGAGACCACGGTCCCCTCTGCGCTGGTGAGGGGCTTACCATCCCCCCTTGGTGGGTTAGGCTGCCGCTGGAGAGAGGGTGTAACAAGCTCCTCTCTCTGAACTGTAGACTGCCGCTGGGGAGAGGGGGTAACCTGCTCCTCTCCCTGACACTCTCTTTGCTGGTGGAGAGGGGGACCAACTGTCTCCCCTTTCAATATTTTGTCCTGCCGCTGGGGTGAAAGACAGACTGTCTCCGCTTCCTGCAGGACACACTGCCGCTGGGGAGGAAGGACTGCACCTTCCGTTCCCTGGGAAAAAGACTGCCGCTGGGGAGGAAGGACCGCACCTTCAGCTCCCTGGGACTCACACTGCCGCTGGGGAGGAAGGACAGCACCTTTGGCTCCCTGGAACTCACACTGTCGCTGGGGAGGAAGGACAGCACCTTCGGCTCCCTGGAACTCACACTGCCGCTGGGGAGGAAGGACAGCACCTTCAGCTCCCTGTGATACATACTGCCGCTGGAGATCTGGGCCGACCGCCCAGCATCCCTGTAGGGCCGGTAGAGAGACCACCGTCCCATCTCCACCTGCCATCTGTGGGTCTTCCCAGGACCAGTCTGTGAGGTCCCTCAACATTTGCGAGTAAGGACCACCTGCTTCCGCACCTGGCAACCCCGGCTGCTGCTGGGGATCTGGGCCGGTCCCATCTCCACCTGCCTGTTGTGGTTCCTCACAGGACCAGTCTATGAGGACCCCTACTTCGGGTTCCTGCGGCCGCCTCAGGGGGAGACGGCTTGCCTCCTCGGATGCAGCCTCTCCTCGGCTGCTGTAACACTCCTTCCGCTGAGCATACTCTCTCTCTTTCGCCAGCCGGAATTCTCGGGCCAGCCTTGTGTTTCCCTCGGCCGTGACCTGGTTCCAGATCACCCGGCGTACCTCCATGGGTAAATCATCCCCATACTGGGCCACTCGCTGCCTCACCTCGGCCATCCAATCATCGCCAGAGCCTTCCATACTTGTCTGCTCCAAGTCGCTGGATACCTCTGCTCCCAGGGGCACTGCACGTGTGCTAGCGTTGCCCTCAATTTGTAACTCCACGAACGGTGTCTCTGAGCTGCTTTACCTCGCCCTAGGACGCCATCCCACCGCTGCCACCAATGTAACGGATCGCCTGGCACCCCGACTGGGTACCTCCGTTGAAGGATGCTCCTAGCGCCTCCTGAGGACTCCAAGCACTCTGGCAGACACCACAATCACCGAACCGGAGAAACAAATAAATTCTCCCAAGCATATGAATGCTGTAGACAGTTGAATAGGAAACCATACGAATAGGTTTACCCTCCTAGCAGTCAAACTGGAACAGCATACAATAAATCCTTCCCCCAATAATGAGACAACACTTCACTTTGAGGGTTAAACAGGAACTCCCTGTACTGTCACATACAGTCTCTTTTATTCCCAATCCACAAACATAGTACAGCCCACAGGGCGTTACAAAACAACCAATCAATCCGTACAATACACCTAGACACTCCCACACAAAATCCCCCCCTCTGCAGGTGATATGATTACTGAACACAATGGGTAATCTCATTATCACCGGCAGAGGAATACAGTTTTTACACAATATTTATAACTTCTAAAATATACATGTCACAAACATAAAACATACATTTTCATAATCAATCCATTCAGGGGAACAACATATTAAAAATGGCACGAATCAGACCAGGGGTTCAAAAGTTAAGGGAAAGTCCTTTGTGACTAAATGAAGCATGGCTTTCTGGCCCAAACCAGTTTCAGAGTCTTCTATCCTGGAGATAAGTAATTCAATTATCTCCCAGGACAGACACAAGACTCCATTAAGCACATGGTTGCAAAAGACACAAAACACTTTAAAATACATAAAGTCACATTTACACATAACACACAGACATTTCACATATCCCCAGATAGCTGGGATCTGAGCGCACAAAACTACTGAATAGCGCTCAGATCCTATTCACACAGTTCAATTGCCATGGAGCCGAAGTCTTTAACTACACGAATGGGCTCCATGGCATAGCTATCTGGGTTAAAACATTCACATAAAGTCTGGTCCATAGTCAAAAGGCAAGAGGCGGGCAAGCAGCCCCCTCCAAGGACACGTGGCGCCGGTCGGTTTCGCTACAAGCTTGTCATTTTAATGAGAAGATCTTTATACATAGCACTGTTTTATGCAAGTAAACAAAATACAAAAAAATTGACAGAGCAAATGCACAGAAAAACAGATCAACGTACTCTTGTAAGTCAAATAACAGAAAATTTTAAAAATACTTACCGTAATTTTATTTTCCTGGCTAATATCCATGTCAGCATCACCAATGGTTTAAGCTCCTCCCTCTCACCTGATAGGACAGGAATAATAAACTTTGAGTTAACATATATAAGGACCCTCCTCCCCTATACCGGAAGTCACGTATCCAAGCAAAGCAACAGGGAGGGAATTTATTGATGCTGACATGGATATTAGCCAGCACGATGTCAGCATCGCCAATGGGAATAGGGCAGGAATAAACAAAAAACACACATAATGCAGAAAAATTAATTTATTTGCGGGACAATGCCGCAGAAAGAACACCAAAGGCTTGAGAATCTTTAGCAGAGACATTCAGGTGATAATGTTTCACAAATGATTTTGATGAAGACCAAACTGCAGCCCTGTATATTTCCTCAACTGATGCATCCGCCAACGATGCCCAGGATGCAGAGACAGCCTTTGTTGAATGAGCTTTAATTCCTTCCAGAATAACTTTTCCAGCCACCTTATGGATGCCCGAAGTTATCCACCTACGTATAGTAGGGATAGATGCTGTCATTCCTTTCCTATATCTGAACGGTATAACAAAGAGTCTGTTAGTATTTCTAAAGGTCTGAATTCTTTCAAGATTTGCCTTCAAGCAGGGCCGGTGCAAGGTTTCTTGCCGCCCTAGACAACAATCCATTTTGCCGTCCCCTCATTAATGCAACTACAGTCTTTTACAGGTTTATGCAAGTGCTGAATTGGAAAGAAGTAAAATTTAGGGAAGTAGACACATTAGACATTAAAGGGACACTATAGGCATCCAGACCACTTCAGCTCATTGCATTGCAGCAGTAAGTCTGCCTCCAGTGCCTGTCTCCTAAACAGCCACTGGGCTGCTTCCTAGATGTTAACAGACTTTTGATCTGCTAACTGATGCTGGACATCCTCATGCTCTGCATGAGGACATCAAGCGTCTGCTGTATCCCCATAGGAAAGCATTGATTCAATGCTTTGCTATGGGGAGGTCCTAATGTATGTGGCACTCGACGTGCATGTGCTTTTAGGGAAAGAGACACATCTAGGGAAAGAGACACAATGCCCAATATAAACACACGCATTAAGTATATGCATCCATATACACACGTTGCCTAATACATCCATCCATGTATACATACATACTGCCTATTACATACAATAAATCATGCACACACAGTCCAATACATAAATCCACACACACTTCCCAATACATACATCCATACACACGTTCTGCCTAATACATATATCCATTCACAAATACAGCCTAATACATACAGTGAGTGTGTCAGTGACACTGACATACACAGTGTCACTTACACACATACACACACTCTCAATTACATATACAGTGTCACTTACACACACTCTCACTGATTCACACAGCCTAACACGCACTTTCACTGACTTATACACACAGTCACTTACACACTCAGTAACACACACTCACTGACATGCACAGCATCACTTACACAATCTCACTGAAATAGACAGTGTTACTTATACACTCACTGACATTCACAGTATCACTAACACACTCTGAATAACACACACAGTGTCACTTGCACACTCACTAACACACAGTCATATTCACACTCTCACTAACACACATTCACTTACACAATCTCACTGAAATAGACAGTGTTACTTATACACTCACTGACATTCACAGTATCACTAACACACTCTGAACAGTGGCACATGCACACTCTTAATAACACACTCTCACCAACACACACAGTGTCACTTACACACTCCCACTAACACACACAGTGTCACACACTCTCACTAACACCTCTCTTTTCTTTCATGGAGTGTTCCGGAGGATTGCAGGAAGTCAGATGTGGTTCCTATATTCAAAAAGGGTTCAAAATCCTTGCCTGGAAATTATAGACATGTGAGCTTAACTTCTGTGGCTGGGAAAATATTTGAAAGGTTATAAAGGGATAATATTCAAGAATTCATCGAGAAGAACATGGTTATCAGCAAAAATCAGCACGGTTTTATGAAGCACAGGTCATGTCAAACTAACTTGATTGTGTTCTACGAAGAAGTAAGTAGAAGTATAGATCAGGGTGTTGCAGTGGATGTGATCTATTTGGATTTTGCCAAGGCATTTGATACAGTTCCACACAACAGATTAGTGTTCAAACTCAAGGAAATCGGTCTAGATGAAAATGCTTGTTCATTGGCTTAAAAACAGAATACAAAGATTTGTCATTAATGGTAAATTTTCAAGCTGGACAGAGGTGGCAAGTGGTGTCCCTCAGGGGTCTGTTCTGGGACCCCTTCTATTTAACATGTTTATAAATAATCTTGAAGACAGCATTGAAAGTCATGTTTCAGTGTTTGCAGATGACACAAAACTCTGTGAAATAATACAATGTGAGCAAGATATTACTTTGCTACAGAAGGATTTAGATAGACTGGGGGACTGGGCACTCAAATGGCAGATGAAATTTAATGTTGAAAAATGAAAAGTTATGCACTTTGGTGTAAAGAATACACAAGCAACGTATACTCTTAATGGAAGCAAATTAGGGATAACAACACATGAAAAGGACTTGGGAATTGTTATAGACAACAAACTATGCAACAATGTGCAATGTCAATCAGCAGTGGCTAAGGCCAGTAAGTTATTGTCATGCATGAAAAAGGGCATTCATTCTCGGGACGAGAATATCATTTTGCCTCTTTATAAATCACTGGTAAGACCACATACTGAATATGCTGTGCAATTTTGGGCACCTGTTCTAAAGAAGGATATTACGGCATTGGAAAAAATGCAGAGACGTGCTACAAAATTAATAAATTAATAAAATGAATGGAACATATCAACTATGAAGAAAGGTTAACAAATTTAAACCTATTTAGTTTAGAGGGAGATGGGATGTGATAACATTATACAAATATATTTGGGGCCAATACAAACCATTGTGTGGAAATCTATTCTCAACCCGGACTTTACATAGGACACGAGGTCATGCGTTTAGACTGGAAGAAAGAAGATTTCGTCTAAGGCAAAGGAAAGGTTTTTTTTTTACTGTAAGAACAATAAGGATGTGGAATTCTCTGCCTGAAGAAGTGTTTTTTTCAGAGTCCATACAGATGTTCAAACAGCTACTAGACGCATTCTTGCAAAAACAGAATATTCAAGTATATAATATTTCGATGTAAGATAATAACTGCTTGATCCAAGGATAAATCTGACTGCCATTCTAGGGTCAAGAAGGAATTTTTTTCCTAGCTTGTTGCAAAATTGGAAGTGCTTCAAATTGGTTTTTTTGCCTTCTTTTGGATCTACAGCAAAAAACAAATGTGTGGAAGGCCAAACTTAATGGACGCAAGTCTCTTTTCAGCTATGTAACTATGTAACTATGCAACACACACTCTCACTAACACACAGAGTGTCAC
>OW240921.1:22540379-22557320 GCA_933207985.1 Pelobates cultripes | reverse complement strand
GAAGGTTTGAAAAAAGCATTATTTTTGGTGGGGGCGCTCAGGTAGCGCAAGGTGTCAAGCTCTGAGCTATGGTGGGGGATGGATAGAGAAGTTGGGGTGTAGGTGGTTTGTCCTGATGTAAAATAGTTTGGTTCGCTAAGAATAGTTAGGTTTGGAAGAGTATTTGTAAGTTCAAGCTTGTCGGCAGCTCCGAACCTGGTGTGTGTAGGCTGTATCTCTGTATGCCCCTACATGAAAGAAAGCTGGAAATCATGCCCACGGTGACAATGGTAATGTTTATATGTTAATTATATGTTAGAACGTGGTTTTAATTATTGTGTTGTGTGTCATTGTCTGGGGTAGTATTGTTAATGTTGTTGGTGGGGGATATGGTATGTTAGAGGACCACTATAGTGTCAGGAAAACAAACTTGTTTTACTGGCACTATATAATCCTTAGGTTCTCCCCACCCTCAGGGCCCCTTGATGCTGTTGATAGGCTCCCTTGATGCTGGTGACCTCTCCTCCCTCTTAGACGTTGGCATTTCTTAATGCTTTCCTATGGACGTTCTGCGTGTTCAATGCGATTTTCGCATTGAGCGTCGGGGAAGGGCCTTCTGCGGCTGTCAGGAAGACAGCCACTAGAAGCTGGATTAACCCTGTAATGTAAACATAGGAGTTTGTTATTTAACCAAAAAACAAATTTAAGGGCTTAGACCGGGCTGAGACTTTTGACTCGGTTGTGATAGTTGTTAAGTTATAGCTTCCATTTTATTTATCCATGTGTCTTCTATTTGAGTATCTATTTCCTAGGTTCACCAATATACCCCTCTGCATTTTTGCCTGCCATATGACGTGTGCTATTAATTCTTGAATGTATGGGATTTTCCCTGTTTTCCAATTTCGTGCTAAGAATAGTTCATTGACATTGCACCTATAATTATTTTAAAGGAACACTATAGTCACCTAAATTACTTTAGCTAAATAAAGCAGTTTTAGTGTATAGATCATTCCCCTGCAATTTCACTGCTCAATTCACTGTCATTTAGGAGTTAAATCACTTTGTTTCTGTTTATGCAGCCCTGGCCACACCTCCCCTGGCTATGATTGACAGAGCCTGCATGAAAAAAAAAACTGGTTTCACTTTCAAACAGATGTAATTTACCTTAAATAATTGTATCTCAATCTCTAAATTGAACTTTAATTACATACAGGAGGCTCTTGCAGGGTCTAGCAGGCTATTAACATAGCAGGGTGTAACGGATCACCTGGCACCCCGACTGGGTACCTCCGTTAAAGGATGCTCCTAGCACTTCCTGAGGATTCCAAGCACTGCAGCAGACACCAAAACCACCGAACCGTAGGAGCATTTGAATGCTCTCAAGCATATGAATGTTGTATACAGCCGAATAGGAAAAACCATGCGTATAGGTTTACACTCCTAGCAGTCAAACTGGAACAGCATACAATAAATACTCCCCCAATAATGAGACAACACTTCACTTTGAGGGTTCAGCAGGAACTGACTGGACTGGCACATACAGCCTCTTTTATTCCCAATCCACAAACTTAGTACTGCCCAAAGGGTTTTACAGAACAACCAATAACACGTACAATACACTCAGACACTCCCACACAAAATCCTCCCCTCTGCCTGTGATACAATTACCTTACACAATGGGTAATCTAATTATCACAGACAGAGAAATACAGTATCATAAAACACATCACAGGGACCCCAAAACATGCAATAACCCCATAAAAAGTATATCCTTGGAACCAGGGGATCTGGGTGAACCACATATCCCAAATTCACCCAGATCCATTCAGTACTTTGGAAAATACAGTTTAATGCAGATTCTGCAGAACATATACAGGCTAAATAAAAAACAATCACTGTATAATGTGTCCCCTGCTGTATAGTCCAAAACCACCGCACGATGTCTCTGTGCACCAAATACCGGCGAGATGGCACCGTGTTGAAAAGTCCAAACAGTGTCTGTGAGTTAAAATGGCCGCCATCCATTGTTCTTACCATGTGCTTCATCCATTGTTCTCACCATGTGCCTCTGATACAGGAAATGGTGGCCACCCAGTAACTCCACAGTATGTCCCCAGATGGTTCTTAAAGGGCCAGCAGCAGCACAACACAAATCCCTTATGCCCAAATCATGTCTTTAAAGGGCAATACATCCCAGGAGGCTGGCAATCAGTCTTCTCCAATGCCCAGTGGCGAGGTCGATTTCGCCACACAGGGGTTAAGAAAATCTTAATTAAACAGAACTTGCAATAAAGAAAGCCTAAATAGTGTTTATGGAAGGCTGTGCAAGTCACATGCAGGGAGGTGAAACTAGGGTTCATAAACAGAGGGATTTAACTCCTAAATGGCAGAGGATTGAGCAGTGAGGCAGCTTGGGCATGTTCTATACACCAAAACTGCTTCATTCAGCTCAAGTTGTTCAGGTGACTATAGTGTCCCCTTAAGTTTATTTATATATTCTTAAAGCTGTGATATTTTTCCCAAACAAAGGTGTCCGACTATTTGTGGGGGGTTATTTGGTTTTGTTACGCATATGTCATATACTAATTACATATACTGAGGATGTATTAAAACCACCAGTGCATATACTA
This sequence comes from Pelobates cultripes, assembly GCA_933207985.1. NCBI lineage: Eukaryota > Metazoa > Chordata > Amphibia > Anura > Pelobatidae > Pelobates > Pelobates cultripes. The sequence goes on along the minus strand of OW240921.1, from coordinate 22,554,711 downwards.
AGATTATATGAATCAGATAAATTGAGGCTGTGTTTTCACAGAACATCATGCACAGATTCTATCACTCACATATACTGATACTGTAACTAACAGCAACCCTAACACAGAACTTGTGTTAGATCTATATACCTAAATTGTTTTCAGAACAACTGATACACAAATGTTATATGAACTCATATATAGAGGCTATGTCTTTTATACCATTCACATATAATGTGTTTCACACTAATTTATGGTGCATGCATGCATACTGAGGCTGTCTCTTCACAGAACTTATACATAAAGCATATAGTGGATATGTACATATACAGTGGGACCAGTGGTGTATCCTGGTTTTGTGCTGCCCTAGGCAGGACAAAACTCAGGCACCCCCCCCGCGCTACCCCCACCCGAACAACCGCCACCCAACCCTTCCCCCCTGCTCCGCCTTCTAAATACACACACACACACATTCACTGACAGATACACATTCACTAGCTAACAGAAACACACACTCACTAACAGACACACACTCACTAACAGACACACACTCACTCACTAACAGACACCCTCACTAACAGACACACACACACTCACAGGCAAACACACACACACACTAACAGGCAAACACACTCACTAACAGACACACGCACACACTCACTAACAGACACATGCACACAATCACTAACAGACACACACACACACACTAACAGACACACACTAACACTAACATACACACACACACTAACAGACACACACACTAACAGACAGACACACACACTGACAGACACACACTAACAGACACACACACACACACTAACAGACACACACACTAACAGACACACTAACACACTCACTTGTGTTTTATTTTTATTTAACCCCCTTACCTTTGGGAATGCTGGGAGGTTCTTCCTCTCCCTGGGGTCCTGGGGTCCAGTTGGTGCAGGGCAGGCGGGCAGCGCTGGGCGGGCGGCGAGGGAGCTCTTCCCCTGAGCACTCTGCTCAGCTCTCTCGCGTGCCACCAGCAGAGTGAGGCTGGGAGCTGGAATATGACGTCATATTCCGGCTCCCAGCCCTACTCTGCTGGCGGCGCTGCCCGCTCGGGATGTCTGTTAGCCGCAAGGCTTTTGGGGGCGGCTTTTTTGCCGCCCCCTGAAAAATGCCGCTCGAGACAAATGCCTTGTTTGCCTCGCGGCTAATACGCCTCTGAGTGGGACCTCGGTTTACAAATGCCTCGGTTAACATAATTTTCGGTTTACAAATGAAAATCCATTGAAAATAATGCCTCGGTTTACAATTTTCTTTCACAATACAAAGCAAGTTTCCCCAGGATGCATTGCACCTGGAAGGTTTATAGCACTGCCCACTGCATGCTGGAGCCTGTGGTTAGCACTTGGCATCGGGTGTGGAGGTGCAGGAGTTTTGGAGACATTTTGGAAATTGTTTGCAGTTGTTTTGGTGCATTTCTCAAGCTATGGAAAGGTAGGGAGCCAAGCTTCATCGTTTGCATGCATTTTATTGTGTGGGTTGATTTCCATGCCAGCTCATTTTGACTTTGTTCTGACCTCCAGAACACATTAATTGGTTTTCAATGCATTCCTATTGGAAACCGCGTTACGGTTTACAAATTTTTAGCAATAAGAAACGTCCCGGAGATCGCATTAAATTCGCAAACCGAGGTCCCACTGTACTGAGGCTTTGTCCTCATAGTAACTCATGAATAGAGCATATAGTGGATACATATACTGAGGCTGTGTCCTCATAGTAACTCATGCATATAGTGTACACCTATACTGAGGCAGTGTTGAGACCAACTCATACATTTTATAGGGTTGCAACCTTTTTTGGAAAAAATACCAGCCATGCTAATTTGCATATTTAATTATAAATGCATGACATCAAAGCAAACAACGTACATAAAAGAGCGAGAACATTTGGAAGCAGAAAATTCCCTAAATCACTTATAAAATACTTACAATGCCTTGACGTGGCAGGTGAACTTATATTCAAATGGCCATTGGAAGGAAAATAAAGAGCCTCCATTTTGTTTAAATTTACACAGGGCATTGGGCCAGAGTACATGTAACCTTCTCTTTGTTTTTACTATGTATTTTGAATTGTCAGATTCCTCCCAGATCACTCCGCATGGGAGGAGAGCCAGCGTGGAGGCCATTGAAGAGGCAGAGCCGCGCCGACTCCCATCAGCCCCAGCCACCCTCCTGCAAAGAAAAGGTAAGAAACAGGAGGGTGGCTGAAAAATGAGCTCTGTGTGTATGGATGTCAGTGTATGTATGTCTGCATGTCATTATGAATGTATGGATGTGTGTATGGATGTGCTCCTGGGACACGCCGGCTCTACAAGCTCTGAAGTCATCCTAGCCATCTGGGCTAAGACAAGTATGCTTCATGCCATAGAGGATTACTGGAGAACAGAAACTCACTCACTTTACAAGTGGACCATACCTCTGAACTACTGGAGGACTACTCACATTAACCTTAAGTATAACTTTCAGCTATTTGTCTACAATATCATTTAATAATGAACTAATGCTTGCTTACTTAAATCTTCACTACTTCAAGCTACTAATTATATGGAGGCCAACACCCATCATGCTTATTCACTATGAACTGTTTCTTGCTTTGCAAATACACTCAGTGCTTCAAGCTACTAATTATATGGAGGCCAACTCCCATCATGCTTATTCACTATGAACTGCTCTTGCTTTGCAAATATTCTCAGCTACTTGCTTAATGTTACTATTGAAGATTATTCTCATTAACCAAAGAATGTTACTTAATGCATCTCTGAGGAAATACTTATTAATGAACTTAGTGTTGTTGATTACTTTCACTTCTTCTTTTTGGATTATTGCCTAAATGCAATTCATTTAAGTTTAACCCTTATTAAAACTTCGTTTGAATCAAGTTACCAGCAATTCTCTTTTCTTAAAGCTACAGTATTGGATACAATGTATCTATGTGGTTACTTAATATATAAGCGTTTAGTCACACTAATATCGTTATATTGATACTCTTTACTGTTTAAATGTATCGATTAAATATTCAGAGTTTAGCTATACAGGGATGGTGAGTTTTTTTCTTAGTTATGCTTTACAGCACTTATAATTATTTATCTCTAATGGCCATCCTTGTAATAATAGGGAAGTATTAGTACTCTGATACAGCCTGACATTTTGCTCGAAATTAATTTATTTTTTTCTAAGTAATTTATATACTTTCTACCTCACTATCAAGTGATGTAAGTTATTATAAATTTTACATTACTTTGAGCATTTTTTGAACCCCACCGGGTATAAGTATATTCCTATAGTCTCCTTGTATTTTCAAGTGTAGCTGATATTAATTGCAGACATTGACCACTATGGATTATATTAAAGTCTAAGTCTGCGAATTTCAGCGACTATTTTAGAGACTCTAGGATAGGAGGCAAGCCACTTGGCACCTATTCTTCCATTTGATCGCTCTATAGTATTTCTATGGTGTCTATTTCTATCTATTATTATTTTGTATAGCATTTACATTCATTATTGTTTGGTCATTAGTTTTCCAGAGGATACTCATTATTTGAGTGTCTTATAGTTCTTTTTATTAGGGGTCAAGTCCCAAGACACTTCTGGAGTGTCCTATAAGGTGTGATTTTCTACAGGCTGTAGTGGATTAGTCTGGTTTTTGACAGCCACCACCTGTAGATGCTTTTTTTTCCTTTTTGTACATTATGGATGTTAGTGTCTGTATGCATGTATGTCTGTCTGTATGAATGTATGTATTGTGACCGAAAGCAAGGAATTGTGCTGGAGGGAATTTATATATCTCTCCAGATTTTGCAAGGTTCCTACTTTGTGTAATTAGCCCCAGGGAAATGTGTAAGGTTAAAATGTATATTGCACTTTAAATATGTGTATATTTGGGCCCTGGGGTGGAGCACTTGGAGAGTAGGGTGGGCCAGTGCCCCACTTCACATTTTGGAAGTTGCTTGGAACCTACAGGTGAGAAGTCCAGTTCCAGAGTTTCAATCCTAATTTACCTCACCTGAAAAGGATTGTTAATTACAGGTGCTATTAAGTACTCCCCTGCCAAGGGAGGAGAGAGATTGTGTTTGATTTCTGTGTGAATGGAAACAGAGAGTTGAAAACCCTGAAACAGTAAGGTTGTTGTTTATGTTGGGAAATGGACAAGCCATCCAACCCAGTTAGCTAATTATTTTGTTTAGTTAGTTCTCAGAAGAGCAAGGATTTTGTTTTATATATTTTGTTACAACCTTTTATACCTTACTGTGCATCTATTTTTGAGCCACAATAAAAAGAGCAAGTCCTTTTACCTCATCCAGCGTGTGAAGTCTCTCTAAAGCCTGAAAAGACTGTGTGTAACACCCCAATCCCAGGACAAGGAGTACTTTTGTCACAGTATGTATGTATGTGTCTGTATGTCCTTATACATGTGTCTGTATGTATGCTAGTATGTGTCTGTCTGTCTGTCTGTCATTATGTATGCCTGTGTGTATGTCTCAGTATGCGTGTCAGTATGTATGTATGCCTATTTGCGTGTGTGACTGTTAGTATGTATATGTGTGTTTATCTGTGTCATTTTGTATCTGTGTGTGTATTCCTGTGGGTGGGATTTGGAGATGGACCCTGTGGGTGGGCTTGGAGACGGGCCCCAGACCCTGAGCTGAGTTAGTGGCCCCAAAATTTCTGGTGGCGGCGCTGTGTACCGATATTGCAGCACATTCTCTTCAAAGAAAAATACCGGCAATTGTATTGTCCGTATTTTTGCAGTACCGGCCACAAGCACCAAATACCGACCAGGTGGCAACCCATCATACATAGAACGTGTACACATTTACTGAGGCTGTGCTTCACGCTGAAATGATATCCCTCATACCAGCTCACATATAGAGATATCAGCAACACATACTGAGGCTGTGTGATAACCAACCTATGAAAGGTCTTCACACCAGTTCAGTCAGAGGCTATCTTGGTCTCATATGCTGATTTAGAGAAGCAGGAAGATCCAAACAACATATTAACTTCCACTCTGAAAAGGCCTGCTTATGTGCTACAAAGCACCGATAACAGCAACCATTGCCTTATGCTTTGATAGGAACAAGTGTCTGCATGGACTATGTGTCAGGTTGTAAAACACATGACATAAACATTGTGTAATTCAATCATTCAGTTAGGAAAGCCTTCCTTTACCATGTGTCTTCACTGTCTTAAGGACTGTGGTGTTCAGGCAGACGTTATACAGCCAGGATATCATTATCAGCACTCTTTTGGAACAAGCATCCTTGCATTATCTGCTTTTTTTTTTCTTTTGCACATTGCATCATTGCCAGGGCTGTCTTTAATGCGGGGCAAAAGGGGCAGCTGCCCTGGACTGAGTCATTCCTAGGGGGCCCAAAGTAGCTGCCCCTTGTGCCTGCCGGCCACCGTGGTGCATGTGGCCCGCGTGGTACTACCACCACGGGCCGTACAATGAGGGGGCCCACCCAAATATTTTTTATTGCAAATGAGTACTTATTGTCTATATCCCTAGTTGTTTACAATGCAACATGTCCCTTTTTAAGGTTTATTCTATGTTAATTTTGCACAGTAACTTGGATTATTACATCTCAAGTATTAGTAAACACATATATATATATATATATATATATATATATATATATATATATATATATATATATATAAAAAATATAAGCTACTAATTCTCCTTTTTTAATTAACAATATTGTTTGAATATGATCTGTTTTCTTCTTTACAGTATATTAACAATTTGTGGATTGTAAGTATACTAACAGTGTAATGATATACAATTTGTTTACTAGAGGGATTACTTGTAAGCATATGAAATAGTTAACTTTTCTTGTTCATATGTATTTTATACTTAGATAAGGTTTATAATCATTAGTGCTGACTGTAAGGACATGAAATGGTTAACTCTTTTTGCTTTATATGCTTTAAAATAATGTTTGAAGTAATTATGCTGACTTTGGCAGATGTATTTTGTACTAAGGTCTTTCTTCTACAGGATGTATGACCTCGCTCAACCTCAGGATGTTACTGTCCCATCTTTATTCAAATGCTTATCTTTTAATGTCAGACAAGTATATACTATGAGCTACAAGGACACTATAAATCTCGCTGCTTGCGTAACAAACCGTGTATAAATGCTAGCCCTGAAAATACACTAATTTGAGAATCTTGTTAAAGCACATTTGTGGAGTCCGTGTCTTTATTGCTAACAGTGATTCTCCATCAATGTTGATTATGGTGACCGGAGAATCGAGAATCGAGGGGAGTTGAGTCCAGAACGGCATTAACCCTTTCATTCATGGTATAAATAATTGCGACTAAAGGTTTTTTGACTTAATATTTCTTTTAATATAATGCATTTTATGAAGTGCTCATTTTCCTTTTTATTTATATGTTTCCCGAGAATAATGTTGACATCAGACGTTTTAGTTCTGAGGTGCGTCAATACCGGAAACATGTGATCAGAACCGGATGTGGAAGTGACTTCGGGACGTGATGAAGCAGATTACGTTCCGGCGCCGAACCCAGAAGTAAAGAACTACAAGCACGGCGAAAAATGCGCCAAGTATGGATTTAAAAGACTGCACGTCAAGGACATGCACATTACCTCTGACGAAGGCATACTGCCGAAACGCGTCAGGTGTTTCTTGGACTTACAATTTATGGGACTTTTCCTTTATTTTTACTGTTTTTATTTGTTTCCTGTATTGGAAGAATAAAAGCTTTCTGTAACCCCCTGAATCTGTGTCTTGGAGGTACATCATTCATACAGTATATTGAGAAGAGCCACGCTGAAGTCCGGAAGTGCTTTGTTCAAGGCATACTGTTTGAGCCAGCTTGTTAAGTGGCTCTATATATGTGAGTGAGACCAACACATCCCTCTTATTATTCAGTTTTAACTTTATTACTCTATGTTTTTCTATTTTTGTTTATTTTCAGAGATCGATTGACTGCAATTGGGGTAATATCAATTTTATTTATTGGAGTGCTCACCTTATGGAAGTGCTTATTACTGGGTCTTCAGGGAAAAGAGGCATAGTAGGCAAAGAGGCATAGTCCCAGCTGGTGCATAGTCCCAGCTGGTATGCAGTGAACCGCTTTTATCCCCTGAGGGAGGGAGTTGGGTCAACTTCTGGTTGTTGAAGGAGATACCCAAGCTGGCAACGCCTAGAAATGTGCTGTTGCTGGATCTTCACGGATTAGAGGCTGAACCCTGGCTGGGCCTCATGTAGGCAGTGGACCATGTTCATCCCCTGAGGGAGAGAGTTGGGTCAGATCCCCATACACTAAAAGGCACCTCATAGAGATGTGCTGTTTATGGGTCTTTAGGGATAAGAGGCTGAACCCTGGCATGAATGCAGTGGACCACTTTCATCCCCTAAGGAAGAGATCGGGTCCAACCTCTGGTCACTAAAGTGGTACCCAGGCTGGCAAACTCATAAAGATGCGATGTTGCTGGGTCTTCAGGGCTTAGAGGCTGAACCCTGGCAGTGCCAGAAAATTGGCCTGGTAAGCATAAAAAATATTGTAGGCCTGCTTAAGCAGACTCCTTCCAAACTGCTGCAAATGACAGCAAAAAAGACTGCCTGATGGCAAGGGGGAGGATCTATTTATACCAACTTCAGAGTTCTATTTCCACATGAGTAAATGCTGCCATGATTGATCAGAAAATATATCTACAGTTTAGTAGATATACACCCAATAAAAGAACATGAATGCATTTGTTTATGCATTTCTTTTTCATTTGGGGTAAATCTAAAAACATCTTGCAAAAGCTGCAGATCTCTTGTCTTTTTATGGCTGTCCAATCACTGCTTACAAATGTTTTGATAGCTTACATGGCCTCTGTCGGTCACCAGTCACCTCTTCCAGGTGAGACAAAATCTCTATGCACTAAAATAGCTCAGTGCAGTGTTTAGCTCAGAGTGAGAGAGAAATTCACAGCTAGTGAGCCAGCTTTTTATCTCAGGGTAGCTAATTGAAGCTCCTTATAGAATCTCCTGGCTCTGTGGAGGCTGTGACAGATGCCCACAGATCCCGAGCAAGTTGTCAAACCTTTCGACTTCTTACCCTGAAAGAGGACCAGGACACTCCTGAAGCCATAACACTACAGCACAATAGTGTTTATGATGTTTGGAGTGTTTCTTCAACTTTGCCATGCTTTTTTTTGTTTTTACTGGGAAAAGTGGAAGGGACAGCTGTCTTTTCCATAAGCAATCAAAGTCGTTTGTTTGAGTAATCTGTATATGTTTGTGGCAGAAATTGTTGTTTGCATTTTGTGCAGATATTGCTTGACACAGAAAAGGAATAACTAACTGTGCACGCAATTGGTTGTTCAAAAATATCTACTTTTTACATGCTCTGTGCTCAACCCATGCATTTTTATTCAAACTCTAAATAGGGTTAAAAGTATCTAATGATCTCAAAACAAATACACCTGTTTCTATAAGGCCCTGTTTGTTAAAGAGTCTATTGAAACAAAGAGGTTGGTGGGTAATTGAAAACATGACACTTGTTCCACAGTCAGTTTTACCATACCAGTTAGCAAGCATTCCTAAGCATCAAGTAATCCTTTTATTACTCTTTCAGGAAAAACTTGTTTTACATAAACATATCTTTACATTTGCAGTGACCTTTTTAAGATATGTTTATGTAAAATTACATTTTACTTAAAGATTAATTAAAGTATTACTTTATGCTTAGGAATGTTTGCTAACCGGTATGGTAAAACACTGTTTGCTAAATATTTTAGAATACAATCTATATAAAACCAGCTGCCTGAACCACAACACACATTTCACAGTTACCCTTCCATCTGAAGATTTGTGTGACTGTGGAAATCTGTCTAAATCTGTGTTAGTGAGCACTTCTCATTTGCCGAGATAATCCAACAACCTCACAGGTGTGGCATATCAAGATGCTGATTAGACAGCATGATTTATTGCACAGATGAGCCTTAGGCCGGCCACAATGAAAGGCCACTTTAAAATGTGCAGTTTTACTGTATTGGGGTTTTGGGGGGTCTGAAAACCAGTCAGTATCTGGTGTCCCCACCATTTGCCTCATGCAGTGCAACACATCTCCTTCACATAGAGTTGATCAGATTGTTGATTGTGGCCTGTGGAATGTTGGTCCACTCCTCTTCAATGGTTGTGCAAAGTTGCTGGATATTGGCAGGACCTGAAACACGCTGTCGTATACGTCGATCCAGAGCATACCAAACATGCTCAATGGGTGACATGTCCGGTGAATATTCTGGCCTGCAAGAACTGGTATGTTTTCGGCTTTTAGGAATTATGTACAGATCCTTGCAACATGGGGCCATGCATTATCATGCTGCAACATGAGGTGATGGCCGTGGATGAATGGCACAACAATGGGCCTCAGGATTTCATCACAGTGTCACTGTGCATTCAAAATGCCATCAATAAAATGCACCTTTGTTTGTTGTCCATAACATACGCCTAACCATACCATAACCCCACCACTACCATGGGCCACTCGATCCACAACATTGTCATCAGCAAACCGCTCACCCACATGACGCCATGCATGTTGTCTGCCATCTGCCCTGTACATTGAAAACCGGGATTCATCTGTGAAGAGAACACCTCTCCAAAGTGCCAGATGCCATAAAGTGTGAGCATTTGCCCACTCAAGTTGGTTATGACAATGAACTGCAGTCAGGTCAACACCCCGATGAGGACGACCGGCATGCAGATGAGCTTCCCTGAGATCGTTTCAGACAGTTTGTGCAGAAATTATTTGGTTATGCAAACCAATTGTTGCAGCAGCTGTCCAGGTGGCTTGTCTCAGACGATCTTGGAGGTAAAGATGCTGGATGTAGAGGTCCTGGGCTGGTGTGGTTATGCGGTTGTGAGGCCAGTTGGATGTACTGCCAAATTCTCTGAAATGCCTTTGGAGATAGCTTATGGTAGATATATTAACATTCAGTTCACGGACAACTGCTCTGGTGGACATTCCTGCAGTCAGCATGCCAATTGCACGTTCCCTCAAAACTTGCGACATCTGTGGCGTTGTGCTGTGTGATAAAACTGCACAATTTAAAATGGCCTTTTATTATGGATAGCCTAATGCACACCTTTGCAATAATCATTTTGTCTAATCAGCAGCTTGATATGCCACACTTTTAAGGTGGATGGATTATCTCGGCAAAGGAGAAGTGCTCACTAACACAGATTTAGACAAATTTGTGAACAATATTTGAGATATTTGAGATAAATACGCCTTTTGTGTACATAGAAAAAGTCTTAGCTCTTTGAGTTCAGCTCATGGAAAATGGGGGCAAAAACAAGTGTTTTATTTATAATTTTGTTCAGTGTATATTGTTTGTATAATTGTATCCTGTTGTAGCAATGCAATGTTTTGTGGACCCAGGACATACTTGAAAATGAGAGAAATTGCAATGTATCCATCCTGGTAAACTATTTTATAAATAAATAAATCCGTAATGCCCTATTAGGCAAATCTGACTTCCCACTCACCTTTCAGGGTTAAAACTAACCCTAATAACAAAGCAATAATGTACCTGGACTCCAGAGCCTGGCAAAGCTCCTCGTGCTGGTTTCCACTTCTCGTATTAAATCACAGCAACCATTGCAAAGTCAAATCAAATTATTCTCATAGAGAAACATTTGATTGGGTGATTTAACCCGCTCAGAGCATACACACACTGAGCCTTTAAGGGAAGGGTGCAAGTGGGGCTGAGAGGGATTTAAAAAAAAAAATAATAATAATAATAATTAAAGGGACACTATAGTCACCAGAACAACTACAGCTTATTGAATTTGTTCTGGTGAGTAGAATCATTAACTTCAGGTTTTTTGCTGGAAACACTGTCCTTTCAGAGCAAATGCAGTGTTTACATTACAGCCTAGTGATAACTTCACTGGCCACTCCTCAGATTGCTGTTAGAGATCCTTCCTGGGTCATGGCTGCCTAAAATGCATCCAAACATTCAGTATCTCCTCCCTCTGCATGCAGACACTGAACTTCCCTCATATAGATTCATTGATTCAATTCATCTCTATGAGGAGATGCTGATTGACCAGGGCTGTGTTTCTCTTTTTATATATATAAATTTTTATTTTTCATTTTAAAAGTTTCATCCAAATGCATTTTCATGAATAGATTTTACAAGAAGAGAAAATAGCATACAATTCCTCTTCCTTACAATCATTTCACATTGGTGCTACCTAAGAGTGGCTATCTGTGGGAGGGGAGTTGAGTTTTTACAGCTAAGATATCTAACCCAGGGGGCCCAGATTTCATCATATTTCTCTCTGGATAACTTATTTGAGGCTAACCCAGCTTCCATCCTACATTGATCTATTTGTATACATATATCATGCCAGTTTAACAAACCCATATTTCTCCAATTTCTGGCCATAACTATTTTTATTGCCATAAAGGAGTGAATCATAAGAATTTTTTTGTTTTATATTAACTTTTGGCAAATCTAAATGGAACAGGAACATTTGAGCCGTGATAACAGTTTGAACCTTCAAAATGGAATCCACCAAGTCCGATTAAAGTTATTTTCATAGATTTCAACTCCTCACAGTCCCACCAGATGTGGGAGAATGAACCTAACTCCCTACCACATCCCCAACAATCTGGTAGAAGTGTGGGTTGAAATCTATGGAGGCGAGTGGGCACCAGGTACCAACGATATACCAGTTTAAAGTACACTTCCTGTATATTCACCCCATGTATATATCTTTTTACTAATTGTAGGCCCAAAATCCAATCTTCAACCGAGGATGAAAAGTGGAGTTCCTGCTCCCATTTATTCATTGCCAACACTTTAACTATTTGCCTTTTGCTTCTTGTAAATTGATTAAATCTGGATGCGATTTTTATTTTTTTATTTTAATTTTTTTTTGTAATGGAATGCTACAAACTGGTCAAATGGAGAAGTTTCCGAAAAAACGTTTCCCATAATAAAAGATTTTATTCTTAAGTAATTAAATATTTCCTTCGAAGGGAGGTTATAATTGAACTGTAACGTTGCGAATGGCAATATTTTGTTATCATTTAGAAGTTCCGCAATTTTTGCAATTCCACACTTTTCCCATTCTTGAATATTTATATCTTTTATATAAAGTTTTAGACATGTTAATGGGGCGTTTCTTGATATATGTTTAGTTCCATATTTTTTCTTTAAGTATTTTACAATATAGATCATTGTGTTATTCATCGGGTTACTAGGCCTTATATTTTTTACAAATTCACTGTCACACCACCAGAGAAGTAGAGGTTCAATATTACAGAGATCTGATTTTTCAATATCTAACCAGACTGGTCTTGACATTGTAAAATTATCACATTTAATTAAGTGTGCTACCATATTGTTCATATATAGTTTCTGTAGATCTGGGAAAGAAATTCCCCCTTCTTTCCAATCTCTCTGTAAAATTTCCAGTGATACTCTAGGTCTCCTGTCTTGCCATATATAATCCGAAACCTGTTTTTTGAAAACCGCGTATCGTCTGGAATGAAACCCTCAACGGGAGGTTACAAAATAAAAATGTCAATTTGGGGAGTAGATAGGAGTTTACCGCTTCGATTCTTCCCAGCCAAGATAATTCCAATCCCTTCCAATTTTTTAGAGTACTCCTAAATTGGGTAGCTATTTCTGTATAATTAAGTTCACCAATTTCCCTATAGTCTAGAGATAGTCTTACCCCTAAGTAATTTAAATTCCTTTTTGAGTTTTTTTTACCCCGGGTCCATTTAGACCTTTTGTCAGGATTTGTGGTTTTTTTTATATTTATTTTATAGCCTGAAAATTTACTATACTCATTAATAATACAAAATACAGCTGGAATCGATCTAATAGGATCTGTAAGAGTCAATAGAACATCATCTGCATAAAGTGCAATTTTATTCTCCAGACTATTCACTTTTAGCCCGCTGATGTCATCATTCTGTCTAATCGCGGCTGCCAGCGGTTCTATAGAGAGGATATAAAACAGGGGTGCCAAAGGGCAGCCCTGTCGCGTCCCATTTCTGATTGGGAACCAGTTTGATTGAAACATAAATCCTGAGACTCTAGCTTGAGGATCTTTATATAACGCCATTGTACACTCCTTAAAGAGACCCTCTATGCCGAAGGCCTTCAAAACCTCTTCCAAATACTTCCTATTAACACGGTCGAAGGCCTTCTCGGCATCAAGGGTTACCATGGCGAAAGGGGACAGACTTTGGTCCGCATGATATAAAACATTCAGTAATTTCCTAATGTTATCCGATGTACCCCTACCTTCTACAAATCCACTCTGATCTATATGAACAATATCGGGTATGTTTTGCTTGAGTCTATCGGCCAAAATTCTAGAGTATACTTTAATATCTAAATTAATAAGAGAAATTGGTCTATAATTCGAAGTATATATTGGATCCTTATCTACCTTAGGGATTGGCATTATAGAGGCCTGGAGTAATTCGGATGGGATAGTTTTATAGCTGGCAAATTCTTTAAATGTCTTCAAAAAATATGGGGAAATTATATCATTTAATTTTTTATAAAAAATCGATGAAAAACCATCTGGACCTGGTGCTTTGCGCACTATTAATACTTTAATGGTATCGCTAATCTCCTGAATGGAGAATGGAGCATTAAGCTGATTTAATTTCTCAGTAGATATTTTTGGCAGGCTTAGTTTATCCAGGAAATGCTTTGTTTCCCCTGCAGGTGGCTCATTAAATTTTAAATTATATAAACTTTTATAGTATTCTTCAAATGCATTGGCTATTTGAGTTGGTGAAAAGAGTTTTTTATTTCCAACTATTATATAGTTTATAGATTGAAGTTTATTTTTTAATTTATTTGAAAGGTTTTTCCCTGTTTTATTATTTCCATAGTACCATCCCTGCTTTAATACTAACATTGCTTTATTCATTTTTTCTTGAGTTCTTATTAGTATTTTTTTCCTGATCTCCTTAATATCCTCCAGAATTTTATGATCTAGAGTAATCTTATGTAGACGTTCTTGTTTTGCTAAATCAATATTAAGCTCATTCAACTCTTTTCCCTTCTTTTTCTTTGTATTGGCACCCAATTTTATTAGACATCCTCTCATATATGATTTAAAGGTACACCATAACATAGCGTTAGAGACGTCCCCTGTATCATTGATTTCAAAAAATTCTCTAGCCTGGATACGCAATTCTTCTACATTAATTTCTGATTTTAATAGAGTTTCATTTAGTCTCCATCTATCTCTGCGTTTGTATTCAGCGTTGTTATTTATAACTAAACTTACTGGTGCATGATC
>OW240921.1:22523647-22540279 GCA_933207985.1 Pelobates cultripes | reverse complement strand
AGACCATGTTATGGGCCCAATTATCACTTTATTAACTCGCTCTAAAGTTTCAGCTTTAACCAAAAAATAGTCGATTCTAGTATATGTCTGATGAACGTTTGAGTAAAACGTATAATCTCGCTCTTCTGGGTTAAATGTTCTCCAGGAATCATATAAACAGTTTTTTGCTAAGAAAGTCTGCATCATTGATGGTCCTATTTTTTGATTGTCCTCCTTATCTGCAGGCTTAGTTCTGTTCCTGTCCACTTTATCTATAATGCAATTAAAATCCCCGCCGATAATTAGGCTTCCAGACGATACGCGGTCAACCTTTTGCATCAGATTACCCAAAAATCTGTATGGAAGTTGATTTGGAGCATAAACATTTACCAATGTATATAAAATATCGTTAATTCAAACTATCACTATGAGAAACCTACCACCAAGGTCGGCCTCCTCATAAACCAACTCATATTTCAAGCTATTTGAAAAGAAGATTGCCACTCCTCTCTTCTTATTCTTTCCTGCCAAGTTGGATCTATGGACCACTGGAAATTTTTTATAATTCCATAGCTTAGATGTAGAGTTAACCCAATGTGTTTCTTGAACAAAACCGATATCCGTTTTGCTATCCATCAGTAATTTGTACAAATAACCTCTTTTCTGTCCTGAGTTTAAGCCCCTTGCATTAATAGATAATATATTAAGTGATATCCTGCCGCAGCTCACCCCACGCCCTCTTCCCCTCTAACCTCCCCTCAGGTAGCATCCAACACACAGATCCACTCATACCTTCCCCATTCAACCATCCACTCATACCTTCCCCAGTTGGTAATATAAAATTAAACCTCCTGGAGAAGCTCAAACAACAATCTCTTAGAACATTTGTTCCATAATATGAAGTACTATATATAGTCTTCATATCTAACCCTGCTGCCGTCGCAGGACCTTGAACCAGGATAGTGGGCCTTTTACCTCTATTCTGCCCCCTTTATCCAAAATATTAAATTTCAACCCCGGGATTTATCTACAAATTCCTCCCTAATGTAAAAAAAAAACAATATTTATTAAATTTGTGAAGTTTGTGAATATTATGAACCTCCTTTTCGTTCATTTCGTGCAGCTAATTTTAATTATGTGTCTAATAATAACTATCCTTAAACTCTTCCTCCATATTTATTATCTATCTCTTATTCTTCAATTTCTTTACTTTATATGTTTATATATGTGTCAACTATATGTAGTGTGTCAATATGTCTCTCCAAAAAACATTTCCATTGCAAGAAGAAGGAAAAAAAAAACAAAAAAAAAAACCCTTTTTTTCTTATTTCTTCAAAAATGTACAAAATATTTACAAATACTTATCAATTTAACAGATATTGTATTATAAGACTCCTTTTGGTGAGTACCATAAGACTCCATTTCATTCATTTCGTGCAGCTAAATTTAATTGTGTATCTATATATATAAATTATAGCTTTGAGCTATTCCTCCATATTCGTTACTTTAAATGTGAATCTATCCTTATTCTTAAATTATGTCACTCTACATCACTCTAAAACATTTCCATTTCTACACCATGACAAGAGAGAGAAAAAAAACCCCAAAAAAAAAACCATTTGAAGTTAGAGAGTAAGTTTCAAAGTTATCAATTTCTGTTTGAGTGCCTTGTTGTCTCTAAAGATATATGTTTGATCTTTAAAAAAGACCATAATTGCCATCGGGAACAGCCACTTATATCTTATCTCCTTATTCCTAAGGATTGCCGTTTCCTCTGAAAAGGTTCTTCTTGCTTGTCTTGTTTTTTGAGATAAGTCCTGAAAAACTTTTAAGTGTCTCCATTCTTCAGTGTCTAGAGTCCCATTCCTTGTTTTCTGCATTATTAGATTTTTTTATCCGAAAGCTAGAAAAACAGATCATAACATCTCTTGGATAGGATTTATTAATTCCATTTGGTCTGGACAGTCTATGAAATCTTTCAAAGGTTTCAGGGCCCAGCGTCTGTCGAGACAAAATTCTTGAAAAGAAACTGTCCAGATAAGAATATAAGTCTTCTTGTGTTATTGATTCTGGTATGCCTCTAACTCTTATATTATTTCTCCTGGAGCGATCTTCTAAGTTTGTCATTTTAATCTCAATGTCATTCAATCTCTTCTCTAGCTGTGTATTAGATGCTTTGATTTGTTCGTATTCATCTTGTACGTTTTGTAATATAATTGCCTGACTTGAGAATTTCTCAGAAAGTATGGCAATTTCCGATCTAAGATCATTTGTATTATGTTCAATATCCATTTTAATTTTTTTATGCAGGTTGTCCAACATTTGGGTTAATGGTTGTTGCGTCAATCCCTGTGTGTTTGGCAAATGTGGAGAGTCATCCTCTGATATATTTGATATTTGATGTATCGAGAGCTCAGCATTTTCTAAGGGCAAAGAATTCCGTTGCCTCTCTGATTCTGTAGATGCCATTTTAGGAGAATAGAATGCACCAATTGTTGCTTTCTTTCTCTCGATAGTTTGGGCTTTCTCTTTCTTAGGAGCCATGTGTAGTGGTGGTAGTAGATCTCTTAAAGTGAACTTTTACTTCACTTAAGGATATTATATATTTCTTTAACGCATATATCTTTTAAAGGTTTCCTTTTTCCTTCCTTTTTTCTTCCTTTCTTTTTTCCTTCTTCCTTCCCCTTTCTCTTTCTTCTTACAGGTATTGGTTATTAACTGATAGATTTTGACTTATAAATTCACCCCTCTGGCCTTCCTTATTTAAGAAGGGTTCTGGCTTTTTTTTTTTTTTCCTTTCTTTTTTTTTCCTTCTCTCTTTTTTCTCTCCTTTTCCTTCTCTTTTCTTTCCTCCTTTTTCCTTCCTCTCCTTCCCTTCCTCCTTTTTCTTCCCCTTTCTCTTCTCTTTTTTCTTTCTTTTTATTGTGACTTTAAATTTCAAATTTTAAATTTCAGATAGCTATCCCTTTAAATAGCAATCCTTTAATTGTCACATCAAGTATGAGGCAGAGGTCAGTGGAGGTCTGTAACAAATAGATGGGAAAGTGACTATTTACTCACAGATATTATTTTTATACACACTAGGACCGCTCTCATGTCCATCACATCAATGCCAAAAACCAATCTTCTATTTACAAAACGCAAATACCTGCAGACTGAGGGTTATACAATCAGTCTTATCAGCTCATTATCAGCCCAATATCCTTTTTAATGCCGTCAAACTCGATATATTTACTGCATCATTGGAGCAGCAATAAGAGAAAATCTTCAGCTGCTCAGCCACATAGCAGGATCGTTGCCTAGCCGGCTTCAGTTTTTTTTTTTCCAGTGCCGCTGAGCTCGGCGTCCTCACTGCCTCGATACCTCGCTGCTTCGCTGCCTCACTTCCTGGTCCGAAAAAGCGTGCGGTCCTGCCGCTTACGGACGCACCTACTTCACATACCGCCTGCCCATCTGAGAGGTCGGCCAGGGCTGTGTTTCAATTGTGCTGGCTCTGCCCCTGATCTGCCTCCTTGTCAGTCTCAGCCATTCCTATGGGGAAGCATTGTGATTGGATCAGGCTACTACTTCTGATGATGTCAGCAGGCAGTGGGCAGGTCAAAGGAAACAGTGACAAAGCCAGAAGCTTCAGGCTTGAATACAAGTAAGATTTTACTATATTTAGGGAGGCATGAGGGGGCCAGGATGGCTAGATGGTGGTTTTAACCCTATACATGTTTGTGTTCCTGACCCTATGGTGCTCCTTTAAAAAAGGCAGATTAAGGAGAAAGTGTGGCAGGGATTGTTTGGGTGTTATTAAATGTAGGAAGGAGGGACGGGTGATGCAGGCCTCACCTTGCTGATGCTGCTTGCAAAGGTAGACTTATTGCATGTCTAATGCCATACAGAGCTACAAGAAGTAACTGACATGGTTAACAGAAGCAACAATTACTTCAGATTGAAACAGTTGAATAAAAAATCAGCTCGGTACTCAGTCACAGTTATATAGTTTATTAGTGATAAAAAGCACAGTGCTGTGGGTGAAGAATGTCTTCCATTTTCCTCCCTTCCTTGTTCTCCCTGGGATTCCATGGCTTAATATTTATCAATTATGTATTAGACATTAAGGCTTTTGTGGGAGGGAGATAATATTAGGCAGGTCCAGAAGCTATGCTACCCCGTGCTTTTTCCAAAATAGTGTCTTGCTTCTCATTCCTGTGGGAACTGCAACCCTGGTGCTATCAGCCAATGATGACCAATGAATAAAGAGGTCAATAGCATGTCTTCCCTCATGGGCAGCAGGCTCTGATGCCCAGATGGCAACTCAATGGGAGACCCCTGAAATTCCTTTGTTTTTAAAGAGACTAGGCACGTGAAAAACCTGCTGAAACAGGACAAATTTAAATTGTCCTAATCTTGTCCTAATTTATCTCTCTGTTTGTGGGTGTGCTTCACATCTCTATAGCCACTCCAATGAACCCAGTTGTCTAAGGTCAACTAAAACACCTATACCTTTTTATCTTGCTACCTTTTAGTTAGAGAAGCTAAACCCAGGTGAGATCATTATCCTTGGAGCTCTGCCGGTTGGCTGTCTTAGGTCACTGTAAGAAATTCCGACTCATTTCTGAACACCCTCCTATGTGTTGTACCATTCTTCAAGCACTGTATATTGTCACCAATAAATCATTAAACTTGACTACAATCTCATCCCTCAGGTCTAACTGCTCTTGCAGTCATCTATCTCTTTGAAGAAATATTGATTTCATGGAACTGTTTTGGGCATAGGACCATGTGCACGATCGGTCAAATAATTGACTTCCATGAAAATCCCGAACCCCTGAACCGATATGGCCCACCCAGATCACGGCTATCAGGGGATGCAACTTTTGTGGGGTTTTCCTGTGTTTTGGGGGTACATTTGAGGTATTGTTATATTGCATGTTTTCTGTACTGGGAAATAATTTAATTTAGATGTGTACTTTGCAACAGTCTCCTCACAGGTCCAGAAGGGAATGTCCCTGGAATGTGATTAAGGAAACCCCTTGCATGGGGTTACACAAAAGGTTGTGTGTGTGGCTCCCAATAAATCAGTTCAGTTCATCCCCAGCATAGAGCCTCATCTCATATCTATGGGATAAAGCTATACCAGTTATATCCCTGCTCTTTGGATTGCTATATCACTAGCTCTTTTAAGGGCAATACAGGTATACTCTCTTGGAGGGGAGGTCTTCCCACTGGGAGCTGGATTAAGGTGTTGGTCCAGGGTGGGAAGGGACGGCAAGATCCCAGCCAAGCTGCGGTGGCTAAGGGGACTATGGAGCTTATGGTGTCCGGTGTGGTGCTTATAGAAATTTGGTTCGGCCCTTCCGCAATTTGGGACTTCGGGAACTTCAGTTCGGCACTTCTGAAATTCGAGACTACGGCAATTCAGGACTTCAGCAATTCAGACATTCGTACGCATCCCTCTTTTGCCACCACAACCACTTAAACAGGCTAGGGTAGGGTTAGGTTAAGGGTAGGGTTAGGGTAGGGTAAGTGTTGGGATTAGGCCAGGGTTAGGTTTAGGTTGGGTTAGGGTAAGGGGTAGGGTTAAGTTAGGGTTAGGGTTAGGGGTAAGGTTAGGGTTGGGGTGGTGTTAGGGTTAAGAGTAGGGTTAGTGTTAGGGTTAGAGTAGGGTTAGTGTTAGTGGCAGAGTAAGGATAGGGTTAGGGGTATGGCTAGGGCCACGGTTAGGCACTTTGGCAATTTAGTTGGGCACTTCTGAATTTTGGCACTTTAGCAATTCGGTAATTCGGGACTTCGGCGGTTCGGTTCAGTTCTGCACTTCCGAAATTCCGCACTTCGGCAATTTGGTTTGGCACTTCCAAAATGTGGCTATTTGGAAACATCTGAATGTCCGAATTGATGAAATTTGTCTGAATTTGCATTCGGAACAAAACGAATTGCACATGTTTAGTAGCAAATGCCTTTAATAATTATCTTGTTGGATGTGCCACCACTATAATTGCTAAGCTAACGAATGACAGACGTTCTGAAATTACAAATGCAGAGCAGGCCCCACTAAATTTACAAAGACCTCATACAGAGAAATTCCGTTTTAGACACAGGCTTGTTGGTGTCATTAATTAACACCTTAATAATCTAAAAATGAAAAAAACTTTGGACATGATCACATTCAAGCAATGTTGCTGAAGCTCAGTGCACCAGCAATTGCTAAACCTGTTGCTACCCTAATCAATGAATCCCTGGTGTCTGGATACATACCCAAACTTTGGAAGACTGCAAGAGTAGTACTTATCCATAAAAGTTGTCATAATACTTTGGTAATTATCATCCGATGTCATTGCTCCTTGTATTATCAAAAATCTTTCACATGCATCTATGTAACTATTATCAACAATCAAACTATTTATCCCCTGAACAATCAGTATTTAGTCCAAATCACTCATCTACAACTGCCATCTTAAAAGCTTGCAATGACATCCAAACTGGCATAGAACAAGGATTCCTAACTGGTGTTATTTTCCTTGCAAAGAATTCAAAAACTCAGGAATTGGTGATTGTCCTCTAACCTGGTTTCAATCTTATGTATCGGATCGATTGCAATATGTGTCTATTTCTGATATCACCTCCCTTCCACTCCTGGTCACGTGTGGTGTTCTCTAAGGCTCCATACTCGGCCCCCTACTATTTGCATTATTTATAAATGATCTGAATAAGGTCTACAAAGCCTCAATTGTACATATGTATGCAGACGACACCAAAATCTTTGCTAGCAAAACAAATCTACTGCAGCTTGAGGCTGTGCTTCAAGACCAGTTCACAGAGGTAGAAAAGTGCATAACAAACATTTTCTAAACACTGACAAAACTGTCACGATGATCTTTGGAACAGTACGTAAATTACGTAAATTGCACAATTCCTATGCATCAGAACAAAATCAAATAGCACACTGACCACAGTATGATCTTTCAAATATCTAGGTATGTTGTTAGACCCCAATATATCTTTTAGCCTTCAAATTGAAAAACTCTCATCAAAACTTTATCCAAAACTAGCTGCCCTGTACAGAATCAAATCCTGCCTAAGCCCTATAGTATGTAAATAGATTGTGCAGCAAAGGCTAGTGCCAGTCATTGAATATGGGGATGTAGTGTATGTACCTGCGGCGCAAATCCACTTTCATTAGTTTACTATGTTGTACGACCCATTCTGCTGCTTTGTGCTACAATGTAATTACATGACCCACCATTGTGACCTGTAAAAAGCGATAAACTGGCTATTGCTGGAATCCAGACACACCCTTCATCTTTCTAGCCTTTTGCTTAGAGGGATACTATAGTGCCAGGAATGCAAACTATGAAGTATTGTTGGGTGCTAACAAGCTAGGCAGGCTCGATCACTTGCTTCATTTACACAGAATGAAAGATATATCCTAGGTATACTGAACATTCTATATGTGTAGAAGTGTTAAACATCTTGCTGATTGGGGTCGCTTATATTGTACCTCTGGGAGCAATATCATTATGGGACATCACCACATCAATAGTAGGCCATTTGATGTAGGGAGAGATGAAAGCAAGGAAATTAAAATCATAAAACAAAAAAGAAAACTTGTTGCATGGCATTTAAAACACATAGATTGTTATCGATGAGAGGGTATGCTCAGATGGCAGTCCCAAGAGCAGGTTCAGCCGATTCCTCTAAGTGGAAGAGCTGCTACCTCGCCTGGACCTCGCCTGGACTAGTAAATGTTCTAAAAGCACTGCAGGCTTCTTTGCTAAACTACAAATTGGAGCAATTAGAAATCTGAATGGCAAAATTTAGGCTAAAACAGCTGATCAAAAAAATCCTCTAGTTCACGTATAAAGGTTATAGTTTGGCTTTTTTAACCTTAGAGAATAAATCCCCAGAAAGCGATTACTTTAAGAAATGTGAAAATGTTCTGTGAGATAGAATCAGGGGATCTAAAATGTTCTTCAAATAGATACTCACACTGATATATTTTAACATGCATTCAATGTAAGTTTGCTTTGTTCCAGAGAACACTGGTGCTGTGCTTTTTACATCACTCTATCTGATGCTTGGCATTGCGCATGTTGATGATGTGAGGCTTGTATAAAGTTGTTCACCCATGGAAACCCATTTCATAAAGCTGTGCTGACGTTTCCAGAAGAAACTGTGAGTGAATGTTGCAACCCTGTTGTAACAATGCAGTGTTTGGGGGCGTAGGTCGTACCCTTTCTGGTAAAATATTTTGTAAAATAACATCTAAATAAAAAATAATGGTGCTTTTTATGTGCTACATACTTCAGCAATGCACACTTCTGCTCTTGTCACCCATGTTGTGTGTCTACTGCATGTCTTTCCACTTTGTGGCTGGTCTTTCTCCTAGATGCTTCCACTTCACAATTATAACACTTATAGTTTACTAGGACAAATCTAGTAAGGCAGAGATTTCATGAACTGGCTTTTTCCAACTTGTGCCAAAGGTACCTTTTATGGCAGTGCCATGTTTCTAGTCACTGGGCTGTTTAGTAGGATCTACTCCGCTGTCCATACCCGTCTGTGGAGATCTCATGACTGGATTTCATGCACCTCTTTCAAAGGCTGAGGCTGAAACACCTAAATTCAAGATTAGTAGAAGTATCCACATACTTTTGGTTATATAGTACATACTCATTTTATCTGAGGATGGCTTTCTCCTCAGCTAGCTTGGGATTCATGAATTAAAAGAGCACCTGTGCACAAGTTGCTTAAGCATTTGGGGGCATTGTGAATATCTACCTGCAGCCCTTGTAGACCCTGGTAGTACATTGAAAAGTCAGCTGAAAAAATTCCCCAACTCAGCTGTAGTCACAATCTCAGTCTCAGCTTATAGTTGCAATTTTGCAATTCAATTCTCATTTCATTACAATTTCTTTTTTTTAGTAAGTAAATCACAAGTCCCATGTATACACAGAGTTTTATGTAGATTGTAGAATTGAATTACCGTATTTATTTAATTTTTGAGTAATAGAAATATCAAACTTAACTTCATGGATGTCATATTATTAAATACTAACAGGAATTACTGCCTGTAGTTCTAATGTATTTGTGAAGCACATTCAATACTTGCTTCATATATGTTAGCCAAGAGTTTAATTTGTATAACATTTTTTAACACGCACTACATGCAGACATACATAAATGCAACACAATTGCTGCAGTGAAGGGGCAAGTCACCAGGTGCCTTGTTAGCTTAAGCCAGGGATCTCCAAACTGTGGCCCTCCAGATGTTGCTGAACCACAACTCCCATGATTCTCTGGCTATCTATGTAATTCAAAGAATCATGGGAGTTGTGGTTCATCAACATCTTGAGGGCCACAGTTTGGAGACCCCTGCCTTAAGCCATAATTTTACTGGCAATCTTGGGTCTAATGGTCCAGTTCAACAAAAATAAAGAATATGAGAATGGACAAAAGCTGAGAAAATCTCAGTAGTCCCCGCTCAGGTCTCAAAATAGTTTTTGATCACTTTTTCCATTACAGAGAGAACATATTCTGAAGCATATTAGACTGATCCCACTCCTTTTCGGTAGCCATGTCAAATGTGGTGCAACCAGTTAGAATTCTTTGATTAATGGAAATTTCAAATCTTTGCTGTATTTCAGCTTCATGAACATCATAGTAAGAAATATTAAAAATAATTTCTGTGGAGACATTTCAGACTATTTTCACATATATAACTTCATTTGAGCTTTGCGTGGGTATATAAATCTATTTTATACACCCACGCAGGAATGCACAAACACACACAACTTCACAGATTACACTACCCAGAAGTGACCCACACTTCTCCACAAGCCGGAACTTGGAAGTTGGGTGGGAGCAACCAACATCTTTTAGAGGACAGCATTCCCAGATAGACAAATCCATACAAATGGACTTGTGAGTGTTTATAATCCACTTTGTATTACTACATTTATAGATGGTGGGAGGGGAAGGATATAATGGAAACATTAAATACATAAAAAGAATCAACACAGTAAAGGAGGAGACTATATTTAAAAGAAGAAAAACTACCACAACACAAGACAAAGGTTTAAAAAAGATTTGAGGAAGCATTACTTTACAGAGAGGGTAGTGGATTAATGGTATAGCCTTCCAGCCAGGGCCGGATTAACATAGGGGCTGATGGAGCTGCAGCTCCAGGCCCAGGCCCATGGAATAGGCCAATTAAAAAAAAAAAAAACTTTTTTTTTTTTTTTTTTTTTTTACTTACCAGAACAAATACAATACGTGGTAGTTGTTCTGGGGACTATATTGTCCCTTTAAGTTTGGAAGCTTAAGAGGCATGTATGGCAACAAAACCTGTGTGGACTGGCTGACAATAAAATTAATTTAGGTAATGCAGACTTTGGTCTCTCTAACACTGTGGCATGTCCCCTTTCTTCTACACTCACTACATACACCTTTTCTCTGTCCCAGACTATACCAGGAACTTCTGCCTGCTAGTAAGACAATAACAGGACAAGTGGACCAGCGAGTGCTAGGGGACAGTCCTTAGAAAGCTTGGTGTATGTGCTTCATTTGATGCATTTATGTCAAGCTCTGGGTGCTGTCTGCATAGTATGCCCTTAGTTGGACAGCCTGCATGATTGGTGGGCAGCTTGACATGCATTCATACCAGGCTGGCCTTCTAATTCTTTGGACAGACATGCCCCCTTTTTGGGCATGTAACCCCTTTTGGCAGGTCTGGTCACGTGATTCGTGCTAGTGGCCCACCCTTTTACCCCGCCCATTGACTTCCTGCTTCACTGGACAGTGCTATTAGGGAGTATGGATTTACTTGAAAGATGAAAGCATAAATTAGAGAGATAAGCATAGAGTATGTGTTTTCGTATAGCTGAATCCTTTCCCTACAACTCCAACTCCATCAGATACACGACGCTTGGGAGGTACGATTGTTTTAGTGTTTTTGGTCGATAAGATTCTGTAATTAGGCCCATCATAATTGTCAGCTCCAGGCCCACTGGGCTCTTAATCTGGCCCTGCTTCCAGCTGGTAGAGGTTAACACAGTAAGGGAGTTTAAGCATACCTGGGGTAGGCATAATGCTATCTTGGACTTAAAGAGACACCGTAGGCATCCAGACCACTTTACCTCATTGACGTTATCTGGGTGCAAACTCCCATCACCCTTAACTACCAGAGAGCCACTAGAGGGACTTCTGGAATTGAAACTGACTTTCGGTCCGTTATCTGACTCTGCATGAGGACCTCCAGCCTCAGATTTATCCCCATAGGAAAGCATTGAATAATGCTTTCCATTGGAGAAATCCTATTGTAAACGTGGCCAATGCCGCGCATGCGCATTAGGTGTCCCCTGCTGGCGGGGGAGGAGCGGGGGTGCAGGGACATCGGCGCTGGTAAGTGACTGTTATTAACCCCTTCAGTGCTGCGGGATCGAGCCTTGGCAGAGGTGGAAGTTATAGTGCCAATTTAAGATAAGGCCAGGGACTGATTTGAGTATTTAGAAAATTGGGCAGATTAGATGAGCTGTCACATTCTATGTTTCTGTCTATGTTTCTATGTATACTCTGACCAATATTTGTGGTCTGAATTCTATTTATGGGAATGGAATGTGTATTAAATGGTACTTTATTCCAGTACTATATAATTCATCAGTTTAATCCTAGTGACCCCCTGTGTCTTTATCCAGGTGTCCATGAAGTGCACTGCCATATTGTATGTAATACTTGGTTTACCAATGTAACGGATGACCTGGCACCCCAACTGGGTACCTCCGTTAAAGGATGCTCCTAGAGCTTCCTGAGGGCTCCAAGCACATCACTAGATACCATAATCACCGCAGAACCCACGAACTGCCACAGCTTGGTTGGGGTCTCGCCGTCTCCTACCCACCCTGGACCTATAACAAGGCTCCAGGGGGTGAACCTTTCTTTCCCCAGAGAGTGAAGCAGGAACAAGCTCTTAAAAGAGCTTGGTGATTATCCAAAGGAGTATGAAGAGCATAGCAATCCCTTGTAGCTGTTTCACCCAATAAGAGGCAGGACTCTAAATTGAGGGTGAAGTAGAACTCGTTTAATGAGCACACAGGGATTTATTATAAACACATTTTCAGGCCAGAGGCCAGTAAACTGGGACAAAAGGGGCACAGACCAATAGGAACAATAATTAGTACAGCAACACTCCCACATACAGTCAGCAATCCCTCTCCTCTCTGTGATATAATTAAGCTAGCTAATGGAGTAACCTAATTATCCACAGGCAAAAAATATAATTTTTTACCCAAAGTCCAGAAACACCCCAAAACACAAACATATCCTCATAAATCCTACATCCCTGGATAGCTCTGATCTGGGTGAACAACATACCCAAAAATCAGCCAGATCCGAGCAGGGGTTCAAACGTTTTATGGAAGTCACATTTGACCGACCAAAAGCATGACTTTAATGCCCAAAATAGTTCCACAGATTTAGGCTGTGCGGCCGGTCTATCTTCTCCTCTCTCCTGGAGATAAGTGGCTGTGGTAACTTAATTATCTCCAGGTACAGAAAATATCTCTAAGTCAAAAACTGTAACAAAAAAAACACCTAAAAATACATAACTCTTATAATACAATGTTTAATCTTGATGTCCAACCTATCCCCAGATAGCTTGGATTTGAGAGCTCAATATGTCCGAACAGCACTCAGATATCACAAACACTGTTGGATCGCCATGTGGTTAAAGTTGTCTCTTTTGACTGACTGCAAGCATGGCTTTCATGCCCAAAATAGTTCCACAGAAGAACGGCTGTGCAGCCGTTCTATGTCCAGTGTTAAAAGTGCCCTAGCAAGGGTTTCTCATATGGAAGTCACTTTTTAGCATGTCTTTTTGCAGGGCACAACCAAATACTATTATTAATTTTTATGTATAGTTGCTACATAGTATCACTTTTCTGCACCTTACAGTTAAGCAACTAATTAACATTTAATTTAGACTGCATTAGTTACTTGTGTTGATTGAGATGATCTAGAAAGACCTTTCATTGTTATACTTGTCCAATTAATTTTTTTTTCACTTTCATGATAATCTGATTATCACTTAGATATTGTTGACAAGCTTTATTGTGTTGATTCAGGCAGTTTATTGTACCTTACAAGTTACCCATATGACAAATTATGAGATATAATTTGGTATATAAATAAACTATTAATATGATGTAACATCCAGATATGCACCTTCTGGCTGATTGTCAGGGCCGACTTTAACGCGGGGCAATTGGGGAAGCTTATTTGTAAGTAGGGTCCTGGTCACACGCTGTAGCCCTTTGACAGCGCGACCGGGCCTTTTGCTTTTCGGCAGCGCTGGGAGGAAGTGACTGGCCGTGAGTCACTTCCTCCTACAAAGGAGAGGAGCCGCGCGGGAGACAAAGGAGGGGACCTGGGCCGGGAGAGGCAGAACCCAACTCCCAACAGCCTCAGCCTCCAGTCTGGACACAGAGGAAACCACCCTCCATGGTAGGAAACTGGAGGGTGGGTTTAAAAGTGTAAATTTATGTCAGTATGTCTGTGTGTGTATGTCTGTCAATGTATGTCTCTCTCTGTGTCAGTATGTTTGCCAGTGCATGTATCTGTGTTTGTGTCAGTATGTCTGTCAGTGTATGTGTTTGTCTGTGTCAGAATGTCTGTCTGTGTATGTCAGTATGTTTGTGTATGTCAGTATGTCTGTCAGTGTATGTGTGTGTATGAGTAAGTCTGTCAGTATATGCCTCTGTGTATGTGTGTCAGTATATCTGTCAGTTTGTGTGTCTGTGTGTGTGTCAGTATGTCTGTCAGTGTATGTCTCTGCGTATGTGTGTTAGTATGTCTGGCGGGGAAAGGTCCATGGGCCCCAAGCAAAATACTAAAGACGGCCCTGCTGATAGTGTGCTGCAGTTGTTAGTCTGAACTGCTCCCATCAAGGCAGCTGTGACCTGCTCATGTGATGCACCTTGCATTTCCTAAGTTATCGGCATTGTTCTACAAGGTGCATCACACGAGCTGGCCACAGATGCCTTAAAAGGAGCAGGTCAAACAGTAACAATCGTAGCACACTATCAGCCAGAAGGTACAAATCTGGATTTTTACATCATACTGTTGGGTCTGAAATTGAACAAATTTTGTGAGTGCAACCATTTATATTATGAGTTGTATTTTGTATGAATATTTTAGTTTGTTTATATTTCTTGAAGACTGTGTTATACCTACATTTTAAAAAGTGAAAAGGTAATTTTGGGGGGCTTTTTTTGTTATCATTTGGTACATGTATTAGAATTATTAGTGCAGTGTAAGTGACAAAAGACTTATACCAGTAAGTGGAGCGCTTTAACACATATAGCTTACCAAATGGTTTCTCATTCAATAATAGAGTATAAGGTACATGTCGAGAAAAAAATATAAAAGATATATAAAAAATACAGTTTTAAGATAATAATAAAATTATAGTGGTGGTGTCTTGATAAATGGAACACTCACATTTCAAGGAGCCTGTATAAAAGAACACTGGCTCCGTATTTTGGCTTGTGTGCTTTTTTAGGGTAGCACCGCCTGTCTCCTTCTATCTGGGGTATTTCTCAAAGATAAAAATAGGAGAAGCAGACCAATGTGTAGATGGTGTTTGTAAAACACAATATTTTTAGAAATAAGTGGTGTGCTCACCTGATCCTGAGCCTGTGGGTCCCGGCTCTAGGTATATAGGTATTGCGCCAATTTGAATGGGGATGGCACTACCCCTGGGAAGATACTCTTGAGGTCTCCAAAAAAAGGACGTAAAAGGATCTTAAATGAAAAGTAATAAATTTATTCAAGTATATAACAAATAAAAACAATAATTATAAAAAGTCCTTAATAAAAAGTCCTTTAAAATAGCCAATACGCGTTTCACTCCTTGCTGTGGAGCTTCCTCAGTCAGCTGTGATGTTTGGTCCTCTAGATCTTCCATTTTAAATGTTTTTTGGGGTCCTCCCTTCCTCACTTCCGCCAACCACCACAGTCCACCAATGAAATTCGAAGATAAAAAAGGCGCTGTGGCAAACCCCGCCCCTTGGATTATCTATCCTGAGTGAATAGATACAATTCACCAATGGAATAACTACACGAATGCACTTTAATAATATTGTACTGTGTTTGTTCGAATGTATGAAACTGCCGAACGGAGGACCACCCCGGGGTGGTCGTGTGTTTCCAATTAACCGAAGGATACATTGTTGCGAAGGGAATTATGTACCTGTATGTGTGGCCGCCATTCGACATACGAACACGTGGCACTTGGTTGTCGAACGCCTGGAACTCAAACCGGGCATTCGACTAACCAAGCACCGCTGAGACCTCCAGCGTGCTCTGACAATACGAAGCTAACACACGAACGCCCCGGCGTTCGGTAGATAGATTCCCCTAAACGAGGGGAATCATACGAATGGTAGCAATCATACGGATGGCTCACCGTTCGGTATTGTTGGTTCACTGAAATAGACTGACCGCAGGGCCAGAATGCATGGAACTGTTTTCGGCTACTGAGCCCCTGCGGTCGGTCAAATCTTTAACAGGCTGTAACTCCCGAACCCCTGGTCCGATCTGGGTGAATTTCAAGTATGTTGCTCACCCAGATCAGACCTACCAGGGGACCCCTTATTTGTCCCTGTACCCCATGTACTTAGGGGACATCCAGAAAGTGGGGAAAACCCTGTCCCCACTAAGTGGTTTAAGTGCTAATCTAAGGGGAGGAGAAGGAGGGGAGGTGACCGGGTTACAATTGGTTACTGTACAATGAAAGTTACCTCCCTTGCATGGGAGAAATGCATAAAAGCAGACCTGTGATTAAAGCTATCAGTTGACTCCCAGACTATGTGTCGTCTAGTCCTTGGGGAGGTGGATTATGCTGTGTTCCTGTGATTTTGTATGCTGACTCTTTGTTCCCAGCGGAGAGCGCTTGGATTAACCCCTGCTCCTCCGCTACAATTGGTGGTAAGCGACGGGATTCAAACCTCACAGCAGACCGTTGTTCGGCAGTTACAGCCATTCGTGGAAATTTACTATTCGTATGGAACCGAAAGGAAAGGGTATGTGTACCCTTATTGCTGAACTCATGGAGGGAGACCGGGCAGCTGCTGCAGCACCTCTTATGGACAGCACACAGACTGAGTTTGGAAGAGAACTCCAAAGCAGACTGGCCTTTTTCCCAGATACGCCTCCCGTAGACACCGTGGAAAGGATTATGGCAGATGTGCACCAATACATCATGGCAAAGCAGCAGGCAGACCGGAGGTCCAGAGGGGGGTCCCCAACCCCACCACGCATGGTACAAGGAAAGACTAAAATTCCGTACCATGCTTTTAAAAGTTATGTGGAAACAGAGGACATTGATGGCTACCTGCATGACTTCGAGAAGTTATGTCAGCTACATGAGATTGACGCTGCTGACCAGGTACCCCTGCTGGTGGGCAAGCTAGCGGGCCGGGCCGCAGAAGCTTACTGCACCATGCCAGATGAGGACAGCAGGGATCACCAGAAAGTAAGGCAGGCGATCCTGACTAGGTATGCCATCACCCCAGAGGCATACCGGCAGCGGTTCAGAGACAGCCGGAAGATGGAGAGAGACACCCACATGGAGTGGGCACACCGCTTAACTAGGGCGGGCAAAGGATGGGT
>OW240921.1:22504988-22521193 GCA_933207985.1 Pelobates cultripes | reverse complement strand
CTTGTTATCTCTTTGTACCTCTGAAATGACACAGGCATGGGATAATTCTGATTGTACAAACACTGTTAGAAACATTGTTCTTATCACCTCCAGAGCAGAAGGGTGGGCTCTGGGCTGCTTGACAGTGGTTTGACAGAAGCGAGAGGGACTACACTCACAGTCTATAGTAGTGCTTATGATGCTGGGAGTCCATTTAAGGTCAATCCAGTTTCCCACCTGCATGCATGTAAGATCATTCCCTTATTAAAGGGACACTATAGGCACCTCATTGAAATGGTCTGGGTGCAATGTCGCTGTCATTTTAGTCCTGCAGCTGCAAACATTGCAGTTTCAGACAACATTGTTTCAGAGAACACTGCAGGGTTAAGTTAGACAGCCACTAGAGGTGCTTCCTGGCCTTTCACAGAGATTGACCTGGACATCCTCACGATCTAAATCCCCGTTCCGCGCACATGCTTTAGGTCACTTACCTTAGTGCCTCAGCACCTCCTATAATCCCTAAAACTCCCCCCCACCCCACAACTTTTTGTTGGCCCCTGAGCAACATACCCTTTTCAAAGTTGTGTTCTTCTTTCACTGCACCACCATCTTTGTGCTTCTAGGATGGCTGTGGATGGAAATGTCATCTTCTGCCCTTCCTTAGGTGTGCATGTCACATTAAAGATATGCTCAGGCTTCCGATATACCTCTGTTAACTAGTGTGATCGCGCGTGAGTCAACACAGAAGATCCACGATATATCGTTGAGTATGAGAGAGGTGAGTACGGTTGACCAGTCAATGACAAAGGTCGTAGAGCCTAACTATATCTCCACCCTTTGTCAACCTGCAGGCTATTCATAAGGAAAAGTAGTCTTTCATTTTCTTTATGTATAACTTTGAAAATATACATCATTTTAAAAAAAATAAAAAAATTAAGATGGGGCAGTAGAGGGTGTTTTTGGATATGCCTAAAAAATTATCAGCAATAACTTTTTAATAAACTTTTAACTGCCATTTCAGTAAAATATAATTTTGAAAACTATTTCATTAACTATTGACTCCCATTAGTCTGTTCAATCAACTGAGCAAAATATTTAATTTATTTAAACCTGGCACAGTATTTTTATCATTTAGCTTACAGCTTTACAAAAGTTACATCTTCAAACGCTACTTACAGGTGAAGCTGCAGATTCTCAGGATACCAGTGAGGTCTAAACATCTTCAGCTTTCTTTGAACGATATTCTGCCTGTCTTAATAGTGCAGGTAAGTAAACAGTTATGTTTTAACGGTCATGGGACTGCCGGAACTGAATCACTTGCGGCATAAAAGAGAGCAGTTTTTTTTCTACTTATGATTTAAATCCTTAAAGGACCACTATAGTGCCAGGAAAACATACTCGTTTTCCTGGCACTATAGTGCCCTGAGGGTGCCCCCACCCTCAGGAACCCCCTCCTGCCCGGCTCTGGGGAGAGGAAAGAGTTAAAACTTACCTTTTTTCCAGCGCCGGGCGGGGAGCTCTCCTCCTCCTCTCCGCCTCCTCTCCTCCCTTTCGGCTGAATGCGCACGCGCGGCAAAAGAGCTACGCGCGCATTCAGCCGGTCTCATAGCGAAGCATTTACAATGCTTTCCTATGGACGCTTGCGTGTTCTCACTGTGATTTTCACAGTGAGAATCACGCAAGCGCCTCTAGCGGCTGCCAATGAGACAGCCACTAGAGGATTTGGAGGCTGGATTAACCCTAACATAAACATAGCAAGTTCTCTGAAACTGCTATGTTTATAAAAAAAAAAAAAGGGTTAATCCTAGAGGGACCTGGCACCCAGACCACTTCATTAAGCTGAAGTGGTCTGGGTGCCTATAGTGGACAACCAAAAAACCCACACAATAACTAACATGTCACCCATTTGGTGCTATGTATATTTAAACTCTGTAATTTTTCACAGTTCCTTTTGAAATTCTGTTTGTATTCTTGATATCACTGATTACAGGAAACCTGTAATACTACCAGCTACCAGACCTCAGGGTTGGGTTATTGTTACAGGGAACTGAACATGATAACACCCAGTGTTTATTGTAGTTATAGTGGGAGGTATAGGATAACGCCCAGTGTTTATTGTAGTTATAGTGGGAGGTGTAGGATAACGCCCAGTGTTTATTGTAGTTATAGTGGGAGGTATAGGATAACGCCCAGTGTTTATTGTAGTTATAGTGGGAGGTATAGGATAACGCCCAGTGTTTATTGTAGTTATAGTGGGAGGTGTAGGATAACGCCCAGTGTTTATTGTAGTTATAGTGGGAGGTGTAGGATAACGCCCAGTGTTTATTGTAGTTATAGTGGGAGGTATAGGATAACGCCCAGTGTTTATTGTAGTTATAGTGGGAGGTGTAGGATAACGCCCAGTGTTTATTGTAGTTATAGTGGGAGGTATAGGATAACACCCAGTGTTTATTGTAGTTATAGTGGGAGGTATAGGATAACGCCCAGTGTTTATTGTAGTTTTTGGGGGAGGTACAGGATAACGCCCAATGTTTACTGTAGTTATAGTGGGCGGTATATTATAAGGCCCAGTGTTTATTGTAGTTATAGTGGGAGGTAAAGGGTAACGCCCAGTGTTTACTGTAGTTATAGGGCGGGTATAGAATAATGTGTATCCAGTTTTTATGCAGCTATATATGTAGGCTTATTACACCCAGGACTTTTGCAGTTACAGATGTAGATTGAACTAGTGTTTATTAAAGTTACAGTTGATAATATAGGGCATTAAACAATAGTCTGGGGTTAATTTGTCCCCATTTGATAAATTATTGTACAGTTTTATCAATAGAGTTTCATTCTTGGGAACAACCAAGCATCAGGGCTCAGCCTACCTAATAGTGACTTACTGAGAGACCTTTCACGTGGAGGACTATTAAATGAGTTTACTTCTTCCATGGACTCAGAAGAAGGAAAGAGTGACCAGTTTTCACTACTTTGCCAGTTTCTGTCCCACACACTACTTGTGTGGCTTGCCTGTAAAGAGTCCTTTGTTGGAGTAGATTTGACACTCCACAAGTTATCCTCGGGGGGCTCACAAATATTTCTCCATCTCCAGATTGGTATGGATGGGTGTATATTCTGATGCAACATTATCTGTGGATCTAGCCTTGGGACTCTGGGTTTCTGCACAAATGATTCAGTTTCTGACACAAATTTACTTTCCTCAAATAGAAAACTCCCGAGAACAGGAGAGGAGTTGGTTTCCAAACCTTGTAGAGGAAGGCCATGATAACTCTGAAACTTGTCTTCAGAAAATATGCTGTGTTGGGTAACTTCTCTATAGCACAGCCTAGGCTCTTCAGAAGAAGTGGTCAGGTAATTACTTGACATCTTTGAACTGTTTTTATGGTCACTGTCATGGTTCCATATTCTACAGAGAACATCATCGGAAGTTTGGCTTCCTCCTGTGGGTCTTTGCATGATGTTTAGCCTTGTTCGGTTCACCTGCTTAGGAAAGATCTCTTGGAATGGTTTTCTAGTGGGAGTCTCTCGTTCATACACCTTGCAAAATGTATGGCTGGTGGGGTGTTTGAGACCATCATGTGTAGATGGAAGGACCATTTGAAAATCGTCTTGTGAACAAGTCCGCTTGTGCCTTGGTTTGTACGTGGTTTTAGAGAGATTTTGAACATTTCTTTGTTTCTCTTTATTTTGGAAAGCCTCTGTGTTTCTCTGAAGCTTGCCCCTGTTCTCACAAGTTATTTCAGGCTCAGCTCTTGGTGATGTAAACTGGTAAAAATGTGGACCGTCCTTGGAAAACACCTCATGGTAATCAAGAGGGTCTTGTCTTTTATAATCAAGTCTGCACAGAAAGGATTGCTGAAGATCTGCTGATTGTCTGATGTCCTGAGTTGGGGACAGAAATCAATAAGTTGTCACAGTATTAAATTAAAAATGCTTCTGAATATATATCTACAGAAACAATATAAACGTCAATCCAACATAACCAAGGATTAACATATGAGGATCCTATGGAAACCCTTTATTCGCTTATCCGAGGGACATCTTATGTGCAGACCTAATGTGCTTTCATAGCGAGCATCACAAGGGCATTAGGCCCTCCCCACGGAGAAGCATTAAATTAAAGCTTTCCTATGGGGATTTTGCCGACACCGGATATCCTCATGCAGAGTGTAAGTCTCAAGCTGCTTGTGAATGTCTCCCATTCATTTGTGCAAGGGAATGCGGCACATCCATTTCAGAAATGTCAGCTTCACAGTCACAGGTTTGGTACCTGCTATTGTCAGTTCAGCTTTCCCTCCTTACCAGGTCAGTGAAGTGAGTACCAAGACACTGAAATGTATTTGGAAATGAGAGAAAGCTAAACGGTTGAATACTTTGATAATACTAATTCCTTTGAAAGACAGAGAAGGTGACAGTATGGCTCAGCCCTTTTCCATTTCAATTAGTTTTAAACTCTTTTTATTGTCGTGAGTCAATGGGAAATGACAAGTATTATAGTCACTAGTACAACATTATAAGTCAACAAGATATGAGAGAGTTACTTATATATCTAACAAGACATTTTTTTCTTTTTAAAGAGAGGAGTAACACAACATATAATACATTAAAACAAAAGAAAACATGCTCTTTCACGCGTCATACTCAGAATAGGCATGATAGACAGAGAATTCGTCTCTAACACACTCAGAATCCGAAGCAACTTGGGGGGTGGTAACCAAGAGTGGCTCAGCTTCGAGACAATTATTTCATTAATCGATAGGGGGTTGGCCTGCTAGCACCCCGGTAAAGTAAAAAGCAGATTTCATTTTGGACTGGAGAGCTCTATCCAGGGGTTAATGTAAGGCTTCAAATTCTATTTAAAAACTATAGCATTTCTCATTAAGCAAAAAAATAAATATCTATTTTTTGTACATTTCTGGATAACTATTTTCATGATGTGCTCCTGGTTGCAGTTTTGCTTCTCTGAATGTGCCTTTAATATAACATAAATGTTATTCTGCAGTATCACGTAATGTCATTCAGAATCCAACGTGACAGCATTTTACAGAATTCTATTAAGAGGCCTTCATAATTATTTATATACCTGCATCGCAAATGTAACAGACTCACCATGTTCATTAGGGGATCAGTGTGATTCATGTCACATCCTGACAAGCGCACAGTGGGGGGATCGCGCTGGGGTCTGTTTGCTGACGGAGATACATTTGTAGTTGTTTTATAATCTTGTAGTTCTTTGCAGGATTGTCCCCGATCTGAACGTTCACAAGTATCAGCATTGGCTGCAAAAACACAGACAAAAAATGACAAGTACCGTCTGTCACGTGTGAATTGAGAGAGCCTGTGCTGTGGTTATCTCAGCAGGATATATCTTCCGTTTATGACACTTAGTAGAACATCACTTAAAGCTATTGTGTGTGAGTCAGACACTGGTAATCAATAAGCTTTACCATGTGTAGAACAGTAAAAAAAGATTTACAGTAATTGTATAGATTAATTACAGGCATTTAGGGCTTTACTAGCAAACAGTAAATTGCATGTAAATCATTTTTGATCATACTTGATTTGTATTGTACTTTTTTATCATTGCATGTTTTATAACTGCTCCCTGAGAGCGTCCTTTTTTTGAAGACACGCGTTGGACAGTATATATATATATATATTTTTTTAATACCAGTATATATAATTTCACGTAAATGTCTTCCTTACAGGAGTGACTGCTTTGAAGCACGGCAGATGAGAGCCTATTATAAGGCAAAACAAGCAATTCACACTAGCCCCCCATCCCCAAATTGGGGGAGGCATCTATATATGCTGACATACTCTTGTAATTACAAGATTTTATCAGCACTAAACTGTGTGTTTTTCTTTTATTACACTATGCTGTATTTATTTTATAGAGGACAGCTGCATCCCATACTAGTTTATATAGTTTATATATTGTTTGTAAGGGGGCTGGGAAAGCTGCAATTTATTCGATTGTACCAAGAATGTTGTAAGTTAAACACTATCAAGTTGGTGGTGGGAAATATTGTATGCAAGGGATATTAACTAAACCAGAAATGTTGGGTGATAACAAGGAAATTTGAAATTTTAGGTCACATAATCAACCACATTAGACATTACTTTAACATCTCACCTGTTGTGATCTAGAACTTGGGTTTCCCTGGTCAATTCTCCACAATTCTAGTTTTAGTGAATAACCTTGGCTGTTATTCCAGTCTTTATTTTGTCAACTGGCAATGTTATCCACTAACAGATTGACTAGCATCTGAAAAATGGCACGTCGGAAAAAAACAAGTTGTGCTTGAAATTCGGAAATAAGATAAGTAGAACAGCTTGTGGGTTCGATTCCAAGCATAACTCTGAGAGAGCGCAGAGATGGCACAATGCCAGGAGGGAACATAGAGTAATTGGCAGGTTACAGCTGCAAACAGTGAGACATCTCTGCTAATTGCAGCCATAACACAGAAAAAAAAACCTATGATGTACATACAAAAAAAAAAAAATACAAAAAAATTAAATAGTCTGGGGTATATAAGACCCCAGCATGTAACTGGAGATCTGCTCTCTCCCCACTTCCCGAGAAAGGGACGTTGAACTCTCTTGAATTAAACCAGGCTAATATTGCCCTGTGCGCATGTTGGGGGGCCTCCATCCCTTTCTTCATTCTTGTGCAGTGGGGAGGAAATAAATAAAAAAATAAAAAACAGGTAGGATCCTGGTAAATGAAATTTACCTACACCCCTCCAACACCCATAGGGGCTAAAGAGTCCTCAAGTCCATAGCTAAATAATGACCAGACCATGGGGTGCATTGTCATCTGGTCTTGACAGTTATCATGCCGAGGGTTCCCAATCTCTCAAATCATAAAAGAAGATCAACCCACTATGCCCCTAATACAACCATTAGGACACTGTAGTGGTTATGGTGTTTCCTATGAAGTGAGAATACAGTTATTTCTGTGCTTGTATTGTTAATTCAGTGGTACTGAAACATTGCATGACTTTTAAGCTTCCCTTACACACTTTTTTTTTTGTAAATAACTCTTTATTGAAAGTTTTGTATATGGAAACAGAGGACACAAGAAAACAATTATACTTCTCAGCTTACATGAAGTAGTGTCAGATCTATGTTATGCTCTGTTTCATAACTCTGACAGAGACGAGAAAATTATAAGATAAAAAGAATAACAAAAGGAATTGGGGGGATATAGGAGGGGACGACAGACACACTCCTTCAGATTTGTATTGATAATGTGTGCCATGTTAAAGACCAATCGTGTTGTCACAGGTGCGTCTGTAGGAGTTCTCAAATGTGGGTGCTTAGACGATAAAAATTTGCATCACCCCAATCACATGCGTGGCACCCCAGGAAACGGTGAAGCCAATTAATAATTTTTCCTCTCAATTCCTGGACGGTCCCCTCGAATCTCCAGTTAAAAATTAGCTGTTGATAGTCAAAGTCAGCCACTGCACCCAAAGTTTCAGTATAAGTCTGCATCATGAGAGGAGTACAAAAGTTCCTCCAGTGTCCTCAGCACCTCCATCTTTGTAAACCCCAGTGATAGTGGAGATTAGAAAATTCACCTTTAGGTGGTGGTCCACATCAATAGAGGTGGATGTGAGTTAAATGCAGGGTGAACTTAAGAACCATCTAAATATATGTTGTTTTTTTCCCCAATCTTTATTTTTAATATAATACAAATTTAACTGAGAGACATATATGAGTCATAAGAGAAGTCAGAATTCTAAACATAATGAAACAATTAACAGTTGACACTTAGAATGAGTCATTTTGGCCAGAAAGTTCCCCTGATATCGAGCGGCCTGAATTTCAACTTAACATCGTTCAGCTAAGGGGGCCTCTTGTCAACGATTCACATTATACCTGTATCTGGGGAGATGTTCCATTACTAAGAGAAAGAGAGTATGTGAGAAGCAAAAAAGAAGAAGGAAAGGGAAGAAAAAATAAAGGGGTGGATGGGAAAGTGAATGATAGGAAAGATGATTCCGAACTCTCTAGCCTCCCACGGGAGTCGAGCCTATCTGCTCAGTCATTATTACTCAAAGAAAACGGCCAGGTTCTCCACATCTTCTCAGAACAGCTTTTCAGCATGGTGGATCACTGCCACCTGGTCCAGCCAACTTTGGTGTGAACATGGGCCCACTGCAGCCAAAGGGCAGGGATCTAGGAGCAGTTAGAAAGTGCATGGCAGCGTTTTCTTATACTTAGAGATAGGTCATTTCAGTGGTGTATCCTGATTTTGTACTGCCCTAGGCATGACAAAACTCATACACACTCACTGACAGACACATATACACTCAGTGTCAGACAAACATACACTAGCTAACAGACATATGCACTCACTAACAAACACATACAGTCACTAGCAGACACACACATTCACTAACAGACACGCATACACTCTCACTAACAGACATACACACTCACTAACAAACACATACAGTCACTAGCAGATGCACACATTCACTAACAGACATGCATATATACTAACAGACATGCATATACACTAACAGACACACACTCCCTAACAGACACACATATAGTAACACACTCCCTAACAGACACATACACACACTCGCTAACAGACACACACACACACACACATTAACACACTCACATTTTTTGGGGGAATGCTGGTGTGGATAAACACTTTCCCTGGGGACCAGTGGGGCTGCAGGGCGGGCGGCCGGTCACTGCAGTCGGCGAGGGAGCACTGATCTTCCTGTTCAGTGCCGTCGCGCGCCGCGTAGTGATGCCGGGGCCAGAGTGACGTCATATTCCGGCTCCGGCATCACTGCGGTGTGCGCGAGGGAGCTGATCAGGAGGATTAGTGCTTCCTCGCCGCCCGCATGGAAAGCTCTGCCGCTGCCAGCTTGGGGGGCCTGAGGTGGCCAACCGGTCAGCTCCTGGCCCCGCAGGACAAGAGGCTGGCAAGGCATTTGCCAGGGCGAATGGGGGGGCAGCTTTTTTGCCACCCCCTAGAAAGTGCCGCCCAAGGCAAATGGGTAATTTAGAGCAGTTCCAGAGCATATCTGCTGGTTCCATAGATACCGGAGTTCAGGGAGGAAAAGAATGCCAGAGGCAGACATATAGGTATGGTCTGGAATAAATAAAATAGCCTTTGTAACAATATAATTTTAATAGAATTTCTACGTCCAAGTGGCTACAACTTCAGGTCTGGCCCGAACACGGCAGTGCCGATTAGGGCGGTCCACAGCGAATAAGGCACTCTGCGCTCTGAGTGAAATTTCAGAAGCCTGATGCTGCCTGGGGAGGAGCTGAGACCAGCACTGGAGGCAACTTAGGTGTTTAACCCCTTGAAGTATGAGTGCCTCCAGGGACCTCCTTACACCATAACAACTTTAATTAGCTAAAGTTGTTTTGGTGCCTGGAGTGTCCCTTTAATGAAACAATTTCAATGATATTGCATATAATCAATGCTTAATGTATGGCCATTAAGATTAAGATTGTTAAAGGGACACTATAGTCACCAAAACAACTTTTGCTTAATGAACCAGTTTTGATGTATAAATCATGCCCCATGCAGTCTCACTGCTCAATTCTTTGCCATTTAGGAGTTAAATCACTTTGTTGATACAGCCCTAGCCACACCTCCTTGCACGTGACTTGCACACAACCTTTCTAAACACTTCCTATAAAGAGTCATCTAATGTTTACACTTTCTTTATTACAAATTCTGTTTAATTTAGAATTTATCTCCTGCAATGTTAATATCTTTTTAGACCCTGCAGGAGCCTCCTGTATGTGATTAAAGGTCAATTTACAAAGAAGGAGATAAAACGTAAGTTACATCTGATTGAAAATGAAACCATTTTGTTTCTATGCAGTCTGTGTCAGTCACAGCCAGGGGAGACCTGGCTAGGGCTGCATAAACAGAAACAAAAGTGATTTAACTCCTAAATGGCAGAGGCATGTTTTATACACCAAAACTGCTTTATTAAGCTAAAGTTGTTTTGGAGACTATAGTGTCCCTTTAATGTATGGAGATTAAGATTGTTTGACTACGTATGGCAGATGACATCTTTTAAATGAGATCCATTTGCCGTCTCGCAAAGTCGGGATCGTTCGATTGCATTGTTTATAATATTAGATAATGTTTGAGGTTCTAGCGCTCCAATTTCTGCATGGATATTTTCCTTCAGCTGCTAAAGTGTATGCGGTTTGTTCACTTACACCCGCTCCTTCATATATCTCCAAAGGAAATAATCGAGAACTGAAAGGTAGGGCAAATATGGCTGACAATCTGGGAATTTCTTAAAATGAACTGCTTGCCAAACAGTTGTCTCAGGAGGTTGGCTGAGGCCCTGGCTGTATGAGCAGTAGCCCCATCCTGTTCAAACCAAATTTCCACAAATTTGCAATCATATCCCGATATGTCACACAAGTAACTTTCACTATTTTTACTTGCTATTTTTTCGTGAAATTACCGATGGCGAATCTCCAAGACTCCGTTATAATATGTACCTGCAACTAAAAAATGTAACTATTAAAAAACAAGTTATTTACCTGTCAAATCCTACTCTGAATGTTTGCCCACCCAGTACTTTGTAATATTTAAGTGAAAACCCATCAGGTCTCGGAGCTTGTATTATCTTGACGTTCTTAATCACTACCTGCACATCCTCAATTGTTATGTCAGCTTCTAATAGTGGCCCAAGCTGTTTGCCATATAGGTCAAGAGGTAGTCCTCTCAAGCATGGAAACTAACTATGTCTGTTAGATTCTCTACAAAAATAGTATTTATTACAGTGACATCTAGTGGTCAGTTTCATAATTGAAGATAATTAAAAATATTGTCCAAATAAGCAAAATTGGTTGAAAATAACCGAATCCGGACTACATCAGAAATTTGCAGATTTATTTAGGTCTCCTAAATGTTTAAAACTAGCAACTGGGCAGCCTTTGCTAGAAAAGGCCCCATCCCATCGACACAGTAACACCCATGCCCCTACCCATATTAATGGTGGGGGCAATAATATTAATAAAACAAGGAGGACATAAAATACGCCATGGCCCCCACCCATCCCAACATAGGGATAGAAAAGAGGAACAGAGAGATCTGGGATAATGCAGATAATGTTAAAGTAAGTTACATCTGATTGAAAATTAAAAAAAAAATTGTATGCACACCATATCAGTCACATGCAGGGGAGGTGTGGCTAGGAGGGTATAAACAGAAACAAAAGTCAATGAACACCTAAATGGCAAATAATTGATCAGTGAGATTCAGAGGCACGATCCGTCAAAACTGCTTCATCAAGAGACATTCCTGCAGTCAGCATGCCAATTGCACGCTCCCTCAAAACGTGCGACATCTGTGGCATTGTGCTGTGTGATAAAACTGCACATTTTAGAGTGGCCTTTTATTGTGGCCAGCCTAAGGCAAACCTGTGCAATAATCATGCTGTCTAATCAGCGTCTTGATATGCCACACCTGTGAGGTGGATGGATTACCTCGGCAAAGGAGAATTGCTCACTAACAAAGATTTAGACAGATTTGTGAACAATATTTGAGAGAAATAGGCCTTTTGTGTACTTTTGAGTACAGCTCATGGAAAATGAGGGCAAAAACTTATCGGAGCCACAAGGCGACCAAACCTCATCACCGCAATCCCGGGCAGAGTGCTGTGAGGGGGAGATCCCCGGTACATACCTCGCACCTCCGGAGGGAGAAACTTCAAGACTAAGATAACACTAAACTGCACCGGAGCGGCACGCAGCCGAAACAGCAGGAACCAACAACGTGTTCCCACTCAAGCCTGACTGAGTGGCAGACTGAGGGGCCAGTTCTGGGTCACTGGGACTTTCACTAACCAAGTGTCACGTATTCATTTGTACATAAAAATGTGATTAATGGCATTTACTGTACTGACAGGAAAAGTTGTGCTGAGCAGCAATCAATCCACAGGAGGGTTTGTGCTGAGCAGCAATCAATCCACAGGAGGGTTTGTGCTGAGCAGCAATCATGCAAATAGGAACCTGGTAACTGCCTTTGGGGTCAAAGGCTGGTTACAACCAATCAGATCCACAGGCTGGGTATTTAGGCCCAGTTCTCCTCTTGTTGTGGTTTCCCTTGTGGTTGTCCGAGAGTGCGTTATTGATTCTATTTTTTCTGGTTATTTGACTTTGGCATTGGTTTACTGGCATCCCCGACTTCTGGGTTTTCCTTATCGTTGTGTCTCTTTCTGTTTCCCTTGACCTCGGCTATTCCCGACTATTCATTGGTACGTTAGTCCGGCCATTCTAAGGTCCGGTATACGTTACCTATCAGTCCTCTGTGTTACACAATACAACGTGCTGGATCATACTGTAATCCTGACACCAAGGAGGTCAGAAACCAAGTCTGGGGATAGAGTGAACTGCTGACAATTGACTACCTGTGGTGTGCATTTCAGTTATTGCCTTGCTTTTATTTTTTACCGACTGATATGTATCAACCCTTGCCTGGATTGCGGACGCTACATTTCCTTCTCACTTAACTACCTTCGCAATGCTGATGGTATCTAGCGGACATGGCGCTCTGTCCTCTCTGAGCCGCAGAGCATATTATTTTCTGTTTAATAATCATCTCAGCTGTTGTTAAGTAGCTTTAGTCTCTTTCTCTACTTATCAATTCTTGAGTTTGAGTCACTGACTTACTTCCTTATCTATAAAAAGTGCAGTCATTTCTTCCTCAGCACACCTCTAAAATGATTTTGATCGTTTTAACTTATGTGTTGAAAATATATCCTATATTCTGCTTATGATGAATATTATACCTCTGCGCAGGTTAACCTCTGTCACATTATCTCACTGCAAGTCAAAATAAAGAATAAACAAATATATATATTACAATGCTCTTGATGAATACATCCACTATTTGAGTATTGCCGTTTGTGACAATGAAGGCACGTTACGCAACTTAACGCTAACTTCTAAGTGGCACACGTGCAATTTGTTATATAGGAGGTGCATAAACAATCAACAAATGAGAAAGAGAGTAGTTGGCCGAGAGAGGGTAGTGTGAATAAATGTCCTTTCTAGACTCTAAATAAACAATGATTTTAGTAGTTCTGAAACTTTAAAAGGGACATTTTAAAATGTATTTACCATG
This sequence comes from Pelobates cultripes, assembly GCA_933207985.1. Taxonomy (NCBI): domain Eukaryota; kingdom Metazoa; phylum Chordata; class Amphibia; order Anura; family Pelobatidae; genus Pelobates; species Pelobates cultripes. The sequence goes on along the minus strand of OW240921.1, from coordinate 22,508,073 downwards.
ATTTATTTGCCATAATACAAATACGAATCTACATCAATTAAAGGAACACCAGAGCATGCAGTAGTGGTTATGGTGCCAAGAGTCTTAGGAACCATCCAACAGTAATCAAATCATCAATGAATGGTATAACACTTATCTTGTGTTGGGCGCCTGTGGTGCACTGTCAGCTGACTGCTCTCAGACAATTAGTACTCTAAACCTGGTACGAATTGCTATGATAACGCAGAAGTATACATTTCTGCTTTATCATAGCGACGCACATTAGAAGGACCCCAGGTATTCTACACAGCAAGGTAAGTGCCAGATTGTGCGCAAACAGTTTGACTGATTACTATTTCCCAGCACCGGGAATGTTTTAGCACCATAACCACTACAGCATTGTAAATCGCGTATGAGCCTGTACCTATCTCTCTGTACTGTGATAGCTGACATGTGTACTGCTAAGTCAATTGTCTCGGATGCATGCACTTAAATGTGGATTATTTAATAACAATTTACCTCCACCATTGCCAACAATTTGCCTAGCATAATGTACAATTGAACAGCTAACTCCTATAATGTATCACTGTGTCTTTTCTGCATGACAATTGCACTTTAATGGGTCAATCTAGGCATCATCGTACATTCACATTCTCTGTTACCATGACAACTAACCACCTTAAGAGACTTATCTAAATTTTGCGTTCTGAAAGTAGCTTTAGTTTGGATTAAAAAGTCACACTGGGTTTGAAATGAGCAACAGAAGGTTTAATTATTAACATGCTTCCGAAGCTCTGAAACAAATCTCGAGATCTGTAAGAAATAGTGCCCAAATGAGCTTAAACAGGATACAGCAAGTGATATCATGCTAATCAGGGATTTTAGGAATATCGGTCTCCTTCCCTTACTGATCTTATACAGAGAAACAAACCCTCAAATGACAGAAAACTGATATTTTTTGCAACCTCCAAAGGGGAGTTGTTTGTTTAGGTGGTGGCATCTGGTAAGAGAAAAGAAAGGTAGATATATGTACGTGGATCTCTTTGGTGCATACCAACCAAGTGACCCTATTTAGAAGGGACCGTCCCTATTTTGGTCCCAAGTTCCTCAGTCCCTCTTTTCTATCCTTATGTCCTTCTTTTTTCATATTGTTGGTGTGTCTGAGTGTAAAACAGAACTCCACAGTAATAATATTCCCAGTAATGTGTCTTTAAACTACTATACATGTGTTTAGAAATCAGACTGCAAATACATGCTAAGTTACATGCTAGTTGCATAAATTGCTTTTAGTAAGTCACCTAAGATTTTTTTAAATAGCTCCACCCCTTGCACACCACCATACCCCTAAAATAATAGTGCCCCTCTTTGTCGCAGCAGCTGGCTGAAGCCCAGCTTTTGCCAAAAACACTGTTCCTTATTCCATATTAATGTATTCGAATGAGGCAGTCTCATAGCTTGAGCCTTTTTATTTTTTTGAAAATTGCTGCAGTTTAGACCACGAAGAAGATAGACAGGCTCTGAGGACCTCCTTACATCATTTACGGAGAGAACTGCAGACCAACCATCTACAAATGGATGGAAGAACCGTGCTTTTTCCATATATATTCTATTAAAGGAGACCCTGTTTATAATTTCTTTCCTTGTATATGATTATATTTAAAACATTTACTAGACAGGCCCACAAGGGAGCGCAGGATGCAAACGATGCAATCATCTGATCAGGAAAAAAACTGCGTTATTAAATTCCTCACATACACATTGTGGGGGCGGGGGACAAAAGCTGTGAGAAAAATACTATCTTTAAAGCACTGCATCTGCTTATTCTAAAACCGGCTGATGAACGATCATCTCCTTCACTATAAGTACCACGACTACAATTAAAAAGGGAATGTTATATATATATATATATAAAAACATATATAAACATACATTGCTCTCTCTCTCTCTCTCTCTCTCTCTCTCTCTCTCTCTCTATATATATATATATAGATAGATATAGATAGATACACATCTGGTATATCTCCTGAATTGTTTTCATTTGCAGGGTCTCAGGCTTAACTTACCAGACATGTGTTACCTCCTCTACAAATATGGCAATCGCAATGAATGTCCCAGAATGCTCAGTTGGTATTAGCCATTTATTTAGAAGTGTGGGCTTAAAGGGACATTATAGTCACCAAGACCACTTCATCTCATTGAAGTGGTCTGTATGCAGGGTCACTGCACCACTTAGTCCTGCAATGTAAGTTATAAGCAGGGCTCGAGTCCTGCAGGAACGCATGGGAACGGCGTTCCTGCACTTTTTCCAAAGCAGGAACGCCGTTCCCGTTACCAGTCCTGCAGGACCGGCCCTGCTACCTGCACTGAGGGGCCGTCACACGCTGTGTTCCCTCTCCAGCTATAACTCTCGCGAGACCCGCGGCTGTTACAGTGGCGGATCCAGAGCCTGATCTCGGGAGGGGCACTTGTAGATTATTTAATTAAATAATCCAGGCACAATAACCACTACAGCTCAGTGTAGTAGTTATGGTGTCAGTAGTGCCAGGATTCCACCCCAGAGTAAGTAGTCATACCGTTTAAGAACAGTTTGACAACTTATCTGGGGTCTGCTGGTATATAGGGTATAGGAGCAGTGGTGTGTGTTAAGGGTGAAGTGTGTGAGTGCGGCAGTGTATGTCAGGGTTGTAGTGTGTGTGTTAGGGGGCAGTGTATGTATGGGGGCACTGTATGTGTTTTTGGGGCAGTGTGTGTGTATGGGGGGACAGTGTGTGTATGGGGACAGTGTTTGTGGGGCAGTGTGTGTATGGGGACAGTGTTTGTGGGGCAGTGTGTGTATGGGGACAGTGTTGTGTGGGGCAGTGTGTGTGTATATGGGGGCAGTGTGTGTATTGGGACAGTGTTTGTGGGCAGTGTGTGTGTGTATGGGGACAGTGTCAGGGGGCAGTGTGTGTGCATGGGGACAGTGTCAGGGGGGTGTGTGTATGGGGTCAGTGTGTGTATGGGGCAGGTGTGTATGGGGGGTCAGTGTGTGTACATGGGGACAGGTGTGTGTATGGGGACAGTGTGTGTGTGGGGCAGTGGGTGTATGGGACAGTGTTTGTGGGCA